>CM060930.1:138015956-139265956 GCA_030765085.1 Allium cepa
TTTTGTGCTTGGTGATTCCATGGAAATAGAAATACTTGGAATTTGTTCTGAGAAAGGCAGATAGTTTTGAAAACTGTTTTCAAGGAATTTGAAAAGTGAAATTATATCTTGTGAAGATACTTTGAGATAAATAAATAATTTGGAAAATTATTTATTGGCTGATGTTTGTTTGTGAATATTAATTGATAGTTAAATAACCGACTATCAATATTGGCCAAATGCGTTGATCGTTTCGAAGAGACCGGGATCGAGATTTATTTCTCGAAAACAACTTCAATCCGGTTTGTACGTTTTCGTGAAAAACGGGTGTGGATTCGAAGATGGAGCACTGAAGTGCAAGGGCTAGTCGCTACTAATCCTGAGGATATTTCCAAAATGGATGCAGTAGGAATAGTGCCTTCGGTACTGTTCGAACCCGGGACGGACTTGTATGGATGAATGCTTGCGAAACATCATCAGGTGGACGATGGGAATTCTAAGGGATATATTCTAAAAAGGTAACGCTTAGCCTCAAGCCTCATCAAATGGGAATGGCTTAAAATCAGGGGTTATGCAGCAAGGCTTCGTGGGTAGCCCCCACTGGAGGGTGAGGTCATCCCTGTCTAGATGCCCCTTTTATTTCGGTTTAGTGGGCGGTTGCTGATCCCAACCGCGGGGTGATCTTGCTCGGGACTATCCAGTAAGGGATGGTTTCGGTCTTGTGTTGCAAGGGAGTTAGGGTGGCTCCTCAGTACGCTGATCTGGACCAGGTACTGTGACAGGTGGTACCCCAGTGCCTAGCCATTAGTTGGAATCCATTTTCCCTACGCACCCGTACAGTTTTGATTGTGCCCAACTATTGCTGGAACGTGAGATGCAAGCATTTCAGCTAGATTCTATTTTACTTTCTATAGACACAATTATAATATCAGAGGATTTTAATAAAAATGTTTTAGCTATCGTAAGGTAAAAACCCGACATGTTTATTTGTGGCGTGATCTTACGAGATGCTTTTGTTTTCAAAGGATTTTTGAAACTTTAATAATCAATTGGGTGTGATTTTCTCACGCTGGTATTCCAAACTGACTCGGGTGTTATTTAACTATAATGCTCGGGTCAGACCGAGTATTATAGGATACAGGATATGATGCTGTAGAGCTCAGGAGACGAGCTGGATGACGACACGTACTCTCGTACTTGTTTATATATATATTCCGCTGTGTTGAGTTGCTGTGTATCCATTTGTATGGTATTGATGTTGAGCTATGATTGTTGTACTCTGATGATGTAATATATAAACAGAGATATTTGATTTAGAGTAAAGATCATTTATTATCTATTATATTTTTCTCCGCTGCGATGGTTAGATTCTGTTGTTGTTTTCTATTTTCTTCTTCTACCTCTTCTTCTTTAAACCAAATGGTTCATCTTTCTGTACAACTTGAGTTGATTGTTGTAGAATAGTGTTGACTCAAGGTGTACAGATTTGCGGGTCGTTTCACATTCCCAACCAATCCTTGGTTTGCTTCGGGATGCGCTTCAGGCCAATTTAAGGTTAAGTTTCCCTTGTGTTTTTCCACCTACTTTGGGCCAATATTTGGTTCGCATTAGGTTGCGCTTCAGGCCAACTTGGTACCAACCTGAGGACCCCGACCAAAAAGTGACTTTTCAAATTTTTACTATTTTTGACTACTTTTTATGTTTCCTTTTTCTTGTCTTTTATGTTTTCTATGTCCTTGAGTCATTCCTCCATCATTTCTTTGTCCAGTTTGATCATTTAAGTCCATTTGAAGATTGTGGAAAAATCAACCGTAACATATAACATTGCCGTTTTATATATTTCAATAAAAAACGATCAGCAATAACGTCACCTTCTCCATCATTATAGCCATTCAATCGGCACCGCCTCATCTACTCATCGTTCAATCTCCATCAAAAATTGAATCTCATGCATAATATCAAGCTCGGATTCTCATAGCCAACAAACATCATCATTAATCACAAGCCGCCGATAATTCCACCATTATCACCTACCACATTATTGTCATCGCCTACCATGTAGTTGCTACCATCGTCGTTGAACAAAAACAAGTCACATTTGAGTTTATAAATTTGTCCTCCTGCCCAAATTTTTTGATCCGTCTCCTTTGTTCAAAATTCTTTACTTATTTCCTTCAGTCTATTTACTCATTTGATATATATCGAAGTCACAATAATTCAACAAATATATGGTGCTATTGTTCGCTCAAATTCAATCATCGTTACTTGAGCGGGAGTTTTAAATATCGTTCAACTTATTAAAATCTTTGAATAAATCCGCACTTTCCTCATCTTCATATTACAAATCATTAGAATTTTCTCGCTTGCTACCTTTTCAAGAGTGTAATAATATTTTGACTATAGAAGGAGACATTTTAAAAAGAAGAAGAATGGTTGAAGAGTTTATCTAAAAATTGAAAATTAATAATCTATTTATATTTTATATATATAAATAATGTAGCATTGCATAATGCAATTTGACTTCACCATTATTTAACATAATAACCTTCAAGATTGTACTGAAGTCAGATGTAAAGTTCGACTATATCTTCAACCGACCGCAACATGGTAGGCTTATGTAGCTTACCTCGCATGCACTAAGGTTTGTTACCATTATTTATATGGGTTGGTAAACCAACTTTATTTATAATTGGATGACCATAATTTTTGTAATTTGATCAACATTATAGAGAACATAAGAGAAGGAAGTTCCATTATAAAAATAAAACTGATTAAGTTTTTACCCTCATGTTATTAATAATATTCAACTTATCTCAATCTAAATTTTCTTTTATTTTTAGAATGTCTCCATCGAGTTTTATTTTTGTTTTTGCGGTATCGTTATCGAAATTTATATACTCAATAATATGTTTTTTTGGTTGTTCCTCATCGTTTTGTGTCTTGTGAACGGGTTATGGTTTAATTAAGAGTGTATTTATAATACATTTGTATACCCTCTTTTTAAAAATAAGTGATGCCAAATGTACCTTAGTATTATTTTATTTTACCAAATTTAAGAAAAAAACATAAAAAGGCAACATCGCGCTACATGTTACCTATTTTGAAAGGTGATATATTACCGGTTGACAACATATAATCGACATGCAATAAATTAATGAACTGAAATATGAAACAACAATGGTTACTTAATCCAGCAATATCACATATTTAATCGAGATATATTGTTGAACGGTAAAATTCTACCGATCTATTCAGATAGTATGATTCTATTATACTAGATAAAATAAAGCAAGAAAAAGAATGAGTGCTATCAATCATATCAAAAAAAACATTTAAAATTATCGGTTCTTAATATTGCCATAAACACTATAGAACACTCCTTTCCAATAACAATTTAATGTTTGATTTACAACTAAGATTGTTTTCTTACTATCGATCATAAACAAACTTTATTTCAAATTTAGTTTACATATTACCCAACTAACAGATCATAAAACTGAAAGTCAACGTATACAATTATCATATATCATCAAGTATAAATCATTTAGTGTTTCTTAATGATTTGACTTCAAGTTAAGATTTAAGTTTTGGAGAAGAGTTATGATTGTTTTGGAAGTTTTTTCATAAAATTGATTCGCACTACAAAAGAGGTCACGGGAGCAGCGACCCCCTAGGTGGGGGTAGGGGGCAACGCACCCGCTGACAGTGTCGACCTGGCAGATAAGGTCATGAGGGTCTAAGGGACAAATGCCCTGTTCAAAAAATGTTATATCTCATTTGTATTTGAATTTGAATTCAAATAGCAAACGGTTATGACTATTGAAACCAAAATGTGCTTGCTCGTTTTAACAGTCACCGCCTATATTTTGATAAAAAAGGCGATACTTTATTCAAATGATCACAACTTGCACAAACTCACTACAATGTATTTTAAAAGAATGTTTTCTGAAAACCCACTATGATATTAGATATCGGACAACATTCTAGAAAAAGAGCGATTCAATTATGCCTTGGAGTTATTTTTCTACACCAATTTACAACTGGTTGTACTAAAGTTTGGTAACTTTACTAAAATTTTAATTAGTTGAATTAACTAATTTTAAGAATTGATGTGGGTGATAGTGAAAAGAATTGACATGGTTAAATGGAGACCAGATAAAGATAAAGGTATCGTTCGTCGCCAAAGAATGGCACATTACCGCTCAACATGCATCGGCGGCTCGGCCCATCGCCTCCACTGGACCATTAGGGGGAATTGCAAAATGATACATTCGCGTTGGAAGCATCCGATGCCAACGTATTAATGCCAATTTACCTCGTTCATTACATACGTTCTCCTCTCCTTCTTGCTTTCATACACACTTCTCTTTTCTTCTCTTGTCACCATAGTTCCTCTTGTACTACCAATGGTTGATTCGGATACAGATTCTGAATATGAAGATGTGCAGGATTTAGTCATTATATTGGCTTATCTACGCAGAAGGAGGAATAATATTAGATGAATTCACATGTTAAATTATGCAGGTTTATAGTACGTGGAGGATATATTAAACGATCATTAAGAATGTTTTCGACGTAATTATCATATGAAAAGGCTATATTTTCTCTCATTGTGCAATAGGTTACAAAAATATGGTATGATTTCAACAAAAATTATGAATATCGGGGAATCGGTTCCCATATTCTTATACTTCATAGCTGCATCACTGTCAAATCGGTAAATGAGTGAAAATTTTAAAGATCAAGTGGCCCAATTTTAATTTATTTTCATGTTGTTTTAGGTGTTGTACTGTTACTTGCTAAAGATATTATTAAGCCAGATGATCATCAATTTAATAATGTTGTGGAACATACTAAAAATTGATACTCGTACTACTCTTAGTTTAGAAACTGTGTTGGTGCCATAGACAGTACACACATAATGACACACTTAACTACAGATCGGGTTTTTCCACATGTTGGACGAAAAGGTTTTTGTACATAAAATATTATAGCGGCATACTTTACTGTTCACTTATGTTATGCCTATTGGAAAGGTATTGTGCATGATAGTAGAATTTTTAATGCAATTATAAATGATAGAAACTCTAACTTTCCTCATCCACCACTGGGACAGTATTATTTAGTAGACTCAAGATATTCACTTCAAATTGGATACTTATCACCTTATCGAAATATTAGATACCATAATCCTCATTTTTCATAAAACTGCAAATCAATCGAATCAAAGAATAAAATTTTTAATTTCTATTATTCAAGTTTACAAATGGCAATTAAGAGAATCTTTAGAATATGGAAGAAAAATTTTACAACTTAAAGAATATGTCAGCATACACGTTTGAAACTCAAGTAATTGTTTCTTTTGCTACAATGGCTATACACAATTTTATGCGAAAATGCAATAGTGGTGATCCAGATTAAAAGGCTTATGATGATGATCCTGATCTTATTCCAGAAGAGTATCATGAGAAATATTATAGTATGAAAAATAACACAAATGTAGTGACCAAACAAGTAGAATGACATGTAGGCAATGAAATTGAAACACTTTGTAGTACCATAATTAAAATTATGGCAAGAGGACTTGGCTAGAACATTGTAGTTGTATCATTTTATTTTTACTTTGAAATTACTGTATTTGTCTTTCGAATATTGTAGTATTATTAACGAAATTTCATATTTATTTCATTTTATTTGCAATTATTTAACACATATTACATGAGAGAAATAATAATTAATTAATTATAAATGAAGTAATTGATTAAAATATTCCATTTAAATACACCGCTCAAATACCCTTTCACGTCACTAAAGACATTACCCTTTCAACCAATTTCACCGCTCAAACAACCTATTCAAATGCTCCACTCAAATACCATGCTCACTTCGTAAAGAACGGACCCGAAGAATAAAGGTATGTTCTTTATGATATGAGCGAGATATTTAAGCAAGGAATTTGAGTGTGCATTTGAGTAGGGAAGTTGGTTGAAAGGAGAATGTATTTGGTGATGCAATAGGGATATTTGAGCAAAGTATTTGAAATGTAATTTTTATATAATTGATTTATAGTTGATTAATTGTTTGTTTTTATTATGCAACATGCATTTAATTAAAATGAAATAAAAGTTAAAAAAATATAAATACATTAAAATTAATTGAATACCCCGCAAAATACAATGATAAATAATGCATCTAAAATACAACATAATTATAAATTTATGAAATCCTATTAGTTGGCACCCTCTAGTTCAATAGATACATTTGCTACTCTTTTGCATGCCGTTTATCCGCAATTGTCGACAACAATCAACTTTTTTCTAACACGTCATTAAGAACATTGAACACTTCTCTATTATTGGGTTGTATAACAATTATCAATGCTTTATCAAAATCAAATTATCCTCCTTCTCTAATACGTTGAAGGCAAGAAACCATATTTGCAAATCTATAGAATTTTCTATGAAATCTACATTGTTTGTGTTGTTGCATGTATTCAGACTTTCTGAATCCGTGCAAAAAATTTTCAACTATCTCTCATGCATTCGATCAATGATCTCGCACAGCTTCTCATCGGTTTCTCCATGACAATTTCTCCCACCACTACATGCTTTATGAGCACCAGAAGATGAACCAACATGTAGACTTTGTGCAATGGATGGTTGTTTGGTGAATTCAAATTTGGAATTTTTCCACCGTGAATATTTGTTTCATCAAGTTGACTATAAAACCCATTAAAAGCCCATGTTCTATAAATTTCGGTTTGTGTAGGGGGAGTAGTTTGTTGTTCTGACGGTTCTTCATTAGCAGTAGGCGTATACAATGTTTGTCTAGTTGCATTTGTCCCTTAAAATAATTTTTGCATCAACTCTAAATTGTCAATCAGTCCTCTTTTATATTTCAAAATAACCTATCCAAACTCCTACAAGTAAACCAAAAAAATTAATAAAACGTTAACACATGCAATATAACTAAAAACTATAATGCATGTATAAACTACTTTCACACGATCCTTCCACCATCACTCGCTATCTGTAATAGTTTGTCTTTGAATATCCTAGCTAGAACCGGTTTTGTTGCACAAATTTATCCATTTGACCCATTCTTTTCTATACCATTGTATTTATGTCGGACTTTGCTTTCGTCCATCAGTCCAATGTACGAAATGTTTTCTATAGCTCGGTTGAACTTTTCCACTACAGTTTTACGCATTCCTTTTTCACTATAACCACAAGCAACATATGTTTCTATAGCGCATTTTAGCAGAATCTGAGTAGCTTTAGAGAACCAATTGTGTGGGATCTTTCAGACATTGTGTGACATTCTAAAAATTCCAATATATATATATATATATATATATATATATATATATATATATATATATATTGCAGATACAAAAAAATATACGGAAAAAATGTAAAAAATACTTTAAAAGATATCCAGATTGATGGGTAAATTTTTTGATTTCCTAGATTAAAGGTATGACTTGCAGATGATGGAGAAGGGAATATGTAGGAGAAGGAGGAAGAGGGAAGAGGAGCCATCGAGGGAAACAGATCTACACGTCCGACGCGTCGGATGTCAGCATATCAGCTGTGGGTTACGGTATAACGAATATTAAGGCTATTTCAACACTAAAAGGGGTGAATGGTGTTTTATAACTTTTATGAATCATTTTTAATTTAGTTTCAAAATTTTAATCTAAATCATAGATTATCAACACATATCTATACTAATCAAGTAGTCATAGATGCAATCACATATAAATATAAATGTAATAACAAAATGTAAAGCAAGAGAGATGACACCAAGAATTTTATACTAGTTTGGATTAACCAATCCTATATCCAATCTCGTACAATACTATATAGATTTCTTTTCAATCGCTTACTAAACCAGTAGCAAGCAAACTAGAATACAGTCTCAATTTCAAGGCTACGAAGTACACCCTTCTGTCAAGAGTCTGGGGTAAAATCTCTTGATTTAACGGGCAACAAGATCACCACTAGATTTAGATGGGCTACAACACGCCCACTTGATTTGAACGGGCAACAAGCACACCCAAACAACTAAGGTGGAGTTGTTAATTTCCAAATACAAATTGTTATACTTAGGATATAAGATATTCTATAACCCTTCTGATAGCGGTTCAATCTTTGAATTGATGAGAGAATACTTCCAAATTAGTAAATAGATTGTAAAGAATGAATTTAGTAAAGTAGATGAATTTGAATGAATTTGAAAAGTATAGAAAGTAGATTTTGTGAAATATACAGTGAGAATTTAGAGTAAGAAGAAAGTAGTTAATAAATTCTGATTTCCAATCCTCTTTATATAGCGTATGAAGGGACGTATCTATTCGTGAAGAGACATGGTTAAAAATCACAACTATTCAAATCCAAAGATACCTGTTCAATAGTTTATATGTCAACATACGTAGGAGGCATATGTCGACATATTATGTTAATTTTGAAAAGCAATAATTCTTTTAAATTGTTTTCAAACTTTTGTATTTTGTAAAATAATTTAAACATAGTTTTCAAATACTTTGAACATATAAAAAAATTTCTAAAATATTTGTAAAAATATTTTGAATTTTATGTAATTTATTTTGATAAAATATAAAAGGTCAAAATTTTGTGATGAAGATTAGAACCTGCTATCAGGGACTTTAACAATTTATTCTAGTGACTCATAACTATATACTAAAGTCTTGAGCTTTTCATATAAATTGTCTTTAAACTCATGAGTCTTGATCATCTTCGAGTCTTGTACTTTATATTCATCAGTCTTTAAGCTTTAACTATTTTGTACCTTTGTAATATTTTGCAATATATACTATACAACTTGGCAAAACATAAGTATCTATATTTATATGGTTGGTGCCATTAAAATCAATATTTGAGGTATTAACAATCTCTTAGCTTTTGATGATGCAAACCATGTAAATATTTCTGTATGTAAAATATAATATTACTCCACCTGGATTAAAAACTCCTTCTTAGTATATTTTCCTCCACCTGAGTAAAAATCAATATCGAGGGGATAGAGCTATGGAGGGCAGAACTATAGGGATAGGCAACCAAGTTGAAAAATATAGACAAGAAAGAAAATGAGTAAGTATTTAAAGAGAGAGCCAAAAAGAAAATATATAACTCTCTTTACTTGGTCTCTAAAACCAATTCAAACTCACTCAAAATTCTTCCCTTGACCATATAATTCCAGCCCTATGTTGATAAATATGTCAATATATTTTCAAATTATTTAATTATATATATGTGTGTGTGTGTGTACCTAATACACACATACGTGCATATGTAACATTTATATTCACTAATAATTAATATTTATTAAATATTAATTAATTTAAATAGTATACAACTCCTTATAAACTAATTAAATTGGGTGGTATTTCAAAGGTTTCACATATAAAGTTGTGTGACTCATAGGTGTGGATTCAGTTAGCAATTAATATTGAATAATTCAACAATTAACGGTCATGTGCCACCTTCGTAGATGGCATGACAGTTTTGTTGAATTCATCACTTATAGATCTTTTCCATAAAATCAAATTTTAGATCAACTTAAGCTTTATCATTAAACGACGATATCATATACATGTATTCTCTTTGTCGATACAATATCACCTTAAGATATATAGAGTTTGGTATCAGTCAATACTCTAAAAATATCCATATGCAACTGCTTTGTCCAACTACAAAGTCCTTCGTTCAATAATTATATTTATTATCAACTGTTTCCTCTAGCTAGGTAATTTGACTTTGGGCTGATTACAGTTGATTGTGATACTAACCTCATAGAACTAAGAACATGAATTCTCTACTGAATAGTGTTTCACTTTCTATGCTTCAAATCAGATCCATCTATAATCGTTTGATGGTCATTATGCCATGATTTGACTATAACCAAAGTAGAGTGTTTACATCAAAGTTCCACGGTATTCTCAGGTCGAGGAAACCATGTAATATCATCATACTAAGATTTCCTTTTTGACCTAATTATTATCAACCAATGGGAAACAATTGGTCGAGCCTAATAACTACAAGTACGTAACTTTTGGTGCTCCTAATAGCCATGAGTAACACGTTGTCCAACATTTAGAGAGTGGTATGTACAGTGGTATCAATGGATGTATTGATATCCTTTTTCGAAATGTCTTTATTTGGGATATTTAAAACAAAATGTTATTCTATGTATGATTAGTTACTCACAATTGAAAATATTTGCAACTACAACCACATAACATTTCATTTAAGGATTTTCTTATTTATATACTTCAAATTAATTAACGAGTATGTTATATCATATAACATAGTATATAAAAGAAAACAAACACTAGAAACACTTTTATTATGAATAAGATCATTTATAAAGTTAGTTACATAACATATTTACATGACATCCTCTTAGGCAACCACAAATACATGTCAAAAGGACTACAATTACTCTTCATTAGTAAAAAAATTCTTACCTTTTCATGGCAGTTTAGAATATCTTCCATCCACATTTTACTTGAATAAGAAGATGTCGCTGTGAAAATATCATAAAAAGGCCAAGATCTATTTAATTGATCGATTACCAATAATATCAATGAAAATGAATCTCAACGATATCCTATCACCAAATCAAACAACCAATGAATATTGCAACATTTATTTGTTAGATTCTATTTTCAAGTGATAAGAAAATTTGGTGATATTTGTGTGGGCATTTTGAATTTTAAAAGAAGTTTATTTGTTAGAGGATATTAAGATTTAATAATGTCTATATAGGGACGTTTTTGGTAGTTTATGCTGACACCAAAAAAGTGTGACATCAAAGATATCACAACTATTACTAAAGATTTACCCATTTAAAAAAATAGAAAGCTATAATCAATTAGCATTATCCGTGTTATATATTTATATAGTGCACAAATACTAAACTAAAATAGTACTATGCGGATGTAATGCTATATACATATATATATAAAAAGAATATAAATTGATAATTACAACTTATATTTACACGTTTGATGTTATATTCATGGAATATGCTAATCTTATATAACATACTAGGTTCACATAAAAAACAAATATGAGAAATGTTAACAAAATCAGCATTATTTGAATAAAATGCTAGTCAATCATGTAATTTATAAAGTTATTTAATAGTATTATACTAATGTAATACTATATACATGCATACAGAACAAAAATATTATATTTATAGCAAATGTTATATAAATATATTGTTGTACCAAAAATTGGCACACACCACACAGTAGATCAGTTCAAATCAAACAAAAAAAATAGGAAGAAAATAAGAACACATAAGCACTTTTTATAGTGGTTCGACAAACGCAAGGCATACGTCCACTTTAACCATATTATCCTTTGATTCTCTCTGGAATACAAAGATTACAACTCAAATTTGACCATAATATAATAGATCTCGAATTCATAGAGGTTTTTAGAGTTAAGGAGAAGCACACACCCCACAGTAGATTATTCCAAATCAAACAAACAAAAATAGGAAGAAAATAAGAACGCATAAGCACTTTTTATAGTGATTAAACAAACCTGAGGCGTGCGTCCACTTTAACCTTATTATCCTTTTGATTCTCTTTGGAATAAAAAGATTACAACTCAAATTTGACCACAATGTAATAGATCCCGGATTTGTAGAGATTTTTAGAGTTAAGGAAGAAGAAGATTACACTCTAGATCTAAAGTGTTAACCCCCTTTCTAGTTGCATGTAGCTTCATATTTATAGAAAAAATCCAACATAGATCTTGCCATCTAGGTTTGAAAACGTCACAACTCCAAAATCCGAATATCTGTCAGATAAAACAAGCCATATAGCACAAACATCGGGAAGAATTTTAGATCTATACAAACCTGATTCAAATCGGCACCGATACGAATTTATGCATGCAAATTCGATCTTCTCTTCATGTTTTAGCTCCTTTCATCCATCTTTTCCCATTCTAAGTCTTAAGTTCATGTCGGTACCAACTAAATCATGTTGGTACTGAAATGGTTTGACTTCGGCTAATACTCCGAGCCAATCCTTCGCTTGCTTCGGGATTCACTTCAGGTCAATTTGAGGTTAGTTTCCATTGTGTTTTTCCACCTGGTTCGAGCCAATGCTTGGTTCGCATTAGGTCGCGATTTAGGCCAACTTGGCACCGACCTGAGGAACCCAACGAAAAATGTAACTTTACAAATTTTCAACTTTATTTTTATATTTCCTTTTTCATGCCTTTTTATGATGTTTTCCAGTCCTTGGGTCATTTCTTCATCGTTTGTTTGTCCAATTCGATCAATTAAATCCGTTCGAAAACTGTGGAAAATTCAGTTGCTACACTTTCCTCCCAAAGTACACCTTATGAATGTAACAGATGCTTTGCTCAAAAATGAGTTTCACAAGTAGTTAACCTTTGGCAGTTAGGCTCCCCAATTATCTATCGATTATAATCACAGTTAATCATTTGGTTCCTTTGGATTCACGTGGAAATCAAAGGTCGTTCTTAGCCATTATAGCCAAGGACTCTTGTCCTTGCTTAAATGTTAGTCATCAATCATAATCAACCTGTGTTCACCCTGAGTAATCATATCATATAACACTGTCAAGGTCATCGCGTGTTTGCTCAGGGTTAAGTTATCATAAATAAGTATCTATATCATAAGGCGTTTAAATCCTAAGGCCAAGTCTAGATCTCTCCGGATCTCACAATGAACATTTAATCTAGGATCTGATCTCTTTGGATCATTCAACGTCTAATCTAGTGTTTGATCTCTCTGGATCTTCCAACATCCAATCTAAGGTTCGATCTCTCTGGATCGTTCAACGTCCAATTTAGATTTGATCTCTTCAGATCCATGCAGAGTCCTACCTGCTCGCTCTTCGATGTAGGGGCCCAACATCCAAGCAAGTCCATCTGCTCACTCTCTGGTGAGGGGACTTATTTTCCTATCTAACTCATCCACTAACTCTTCGGCAAGGGGGCTAGCAATTTTTACAAGTCCAATCTACCTGCTCTCCGATAGGGGGACTTGCGCATTATGGTCATTACCATGTCTCTTCGAAAAAGCATACTATATTCAATCAATATCAGTCATCTTGTTCTAGTGGTTTTTAAAATAAAATATTCATTTGTAAAATCCAAATCAAAGCAACAGACTAATATCCTAAGCATCCATCACAGACAACCAACTCAGAGCATGCCTAGAGACCAATCGAGGTCTCTTACACGTGTAAGCAGCTCAAAGTTATTATTATCTTATTTATGAAAAACAAAAACAAAAACTAAAGAATCAAATCTGACTCCCATCCATCCCAATCAAGGGATTATTATTATCGACCCAGCTCAGTGGTCGTATCCTGATGTGTTCATCGTAATAACGGCTGCTCCTACCGTGCCACTTCAATTTAGTTCCTCACGCACTATTGTAGTTAGTTATTCCAAACCTACTCTTCTGTTAAATCATGAAGATGTCTACACTTGTTCATTTCATGTCTGTCCATCTCATGGAAAATGCAAAATCTTCCTAATCATTTCTCCCGAGCTATGGGTTCTCTCTTATTTTTCTGCGATAGGTGATGTGTCTCCTACTATCTAGGTATATCCTCTTTAGGGTTTCAATCAGGTCGGTGTAAGAAGAAAATTTTGGTTCCCTCCTCTACTGCTTTGGTCCTCTAAAGTTATCCTCGGCTTTCTGCTTTTCTTTGTCTTTTCTGTACCCTTCTTCGGACGGTCCTCTATCATCCAAAGACTGACTTTAGCATTCTTAGCTTTAGCATCCTCTTGATAAAATTATCTATCGACGTCATAGTAAAACTCTGTAAGATCCATCAATGGATCCCTTTTCATAGTAGTTTTGAAGTCAGTCTTATCTACAAATCCATACACTCTAGCCATTAGAACAATCGATGGATCTAGCTTATGAACCGTAGTGGCTACTACATTAAACCTAGTAAAGTAACTCCTTAGGGTCTCTCCGGCCCTTCATTTCATTCTTGAAAGTGTTATCACATTCTTTGGTTGAGAAATGTAAACTCTGCACTATCTTAAGAATTTGTCTACCAATCCGGGCTATGTGCTTATGGATCCATTCTCTAACCGTCTGAACCACAAAGCATCCAACTTTGTCGAGTACAATAGGAAATAACATCCCATTACTTCCTTAGAAGCACCCAACCTTCCATATGTTAGATGTATCTTAACAGATGAACAGTTGGATCTATCCTCCTACTGTATAATTCTAGCATCGGCAGTTTGACATCGGGTGGATTTCTTACGTACTAGATGTTAGGGGTGAATGGATTCATGTTCACGTCCTCCAACCTCTGGTCTGGAGGTCCACCTCTCACTATTCTTCTAATCATCTCGGCTATTCATTCGTTGTCATCAAACAAAGTGTAGAATATAATAGCCTATGGTTTTTGTTAGATGATAATAAACATATGTATATTCGTTTAAATGTATTTGTTATTGTACTATTTTATATTTTTGCATAATTAAATAAATTTTTGTTGAATAAAATAAATAAATCGGAATTCTTATTTAAACAAATATTTTATTACAAATTCAAATTGTACAAATTAAGCTCTCACTATATTTACACAATTCCAAATACAAGTTTCAATTACAACACAATTTTCACTATAAAATTTCACCTCACTACATAATTCACTCATCACTCGTATTTGATCTTCAACTTTATTCTAGCCTGTATTCAGCATCTAAACTATCTACAAAATAAACACTGATGCAGTAAAACTGAAAAAGAAATATTTTGCAGTGCAAAATGAAGTTTATGTTTTTAAAATATTGTTTGCCTCAGTTGTTTGGGTTATTCGTTCATTTTCTTAATTCATCTTACACGAACAACTTGTGACATATACAGCGTATCACTGTACATGCCACAAGGTCGTGCATGCCAATATACACTTGCTTGTTAAAATAGCAGGGTCAAGTGAGCATAAGGTTAAACCTAAGCCAAGATTAGATTCAACTCAAGTGCAAATACAAATAACATAGCAATGGTCGGTCAAAACAATCAAGAGCCTGCATATACATACACATGTGTCTCGAGAATCATAGTGCAGACCCATGAGGACTCAAACAACATACAAACCAAAACTAACCAAAGTTCCACACAAAAGCAATCAAGCATGAACACAAGGGCTGCAACCAGACCAGACCAGTGTGGATGTGTAGTGCAAAACAATAGCACACACCAGACTTCAAAAAGCACCAGGCAAGTACGACAAGCAATTCATTGTGAAGAAATCAAACAACTAGTTCTTGATATGCTCAAGTTTAATGAGTTAACGTGAAAGCAAAGCAACAATAGGAAAGAATGGATCGGCATACATATATACATGTCTGTACACACATGTATACATATATAGTGGCAACCAAATAACTAAACATGCTCGTATATGCAAATCTTCAGACATGTCAGACTCAAATGGGTTAACAAGAATGCTAAGCACTCGAATATGCAACCAAAGAAGACATCAATGCATTAGATCTACAACAATCATACACTCAACCCAGCAACTAGCACACATTACAAGGAAATGGATAGTGCATGGCCATAGCAATCACACGAACTAGAGGCCAAGAGCAGTAAACCCAGGATCATATAACATACTGAAATCTATCTAGTTGGTGGTTTGTAATCTCAAAATGCAGCTTTAGATTACGTTTCTATGATATGTGTGTGTGTGTGTATGTTGAGCGAAATCAAAGCATAGAAACAGAGCATTCAGCAGTTTGAACAAAGTCAAAAGAATTCAATTAGAGGTCATAAGGAAACATATTTCAGAAAATGGAATAGCAAATCATGGTGAACAAATCAACGAACGATGAACAAGTCGTAGGAGCAAAGATTGGAACCAATTCAGCTACATTTAAGCAAATTTGAATATATCAGAAATATATTCGATCAATGAACAAGTCGGAAATCACATGATCGTTCTATCAAAAATCAACGCAAGTATTAAAATCTTGAAGAATCCAAAGCAAAATATACAAAATGAAAATTTAGGGATTTTATCCCCATTTAAACCAAATTTCATCATCATTGACAGAAAGTAGTTCGAGTTCAAGCAAATCAACAGAGAAAATAAAGTAAAAAATGGCATACCAATTTTATACCATTCGAACTCGATATTGAAGCAGCCGTAAGCAAATCGAAGAACACTGATTGAAGAAGCAGTAGTAACCATAATTGAGGAAGGAAAGCATACGGCAATCGATTCGAATGGCAATTTCCAAGCGACGGCTCAAATTCGAACGAACCCTAATTTCAGAAGAAGGATAAAAGGAAAATGGCCGAAGAGATTTTACAAAATGGAATAAAAGAAGACAGTTTATTCTTTTACTTGGGTCGTAGTTTTATGTGTATTGGGATTCAATTTTAAAATAGGGTTTTGCTTTTTGAGTTTTATTTTTATTTTCTTTTTGAAATTTGGTATATTTCTAGTTATGTAACTTGGTACAAACCACGGGGCGTAGTTTGAGAATTCGCAACTCAATGACTAAGTTGTGGTAGAATTTTTAGCTTAGAGTTAGGTTAATTAAGTTAGCGGGTATTGCAAGTTTACGTGTCGTTGTAAGCGTTTGATTACTTAATTTCTAGCAGAAACCTTGGGGGCAGCACGTAGGCAGGTTTTTGTCAAAGCTGGGTAAAACTGTGTATGATCTTTACTGCAATACATTCTATTTTTATTTTTATTTCCTCTTTAATTTTTAGTAGACCCGATTCACCCCCCCTCTAGGGTGAAAACGATCCTACAAGTGGTATTAGAGCTAGGAACAAAAACCATTTTTTGTTAAAAAATTTGAATTTTTTTTTCAATGGCTTCTCTTAATAATGCTTTTGTTGAAGGTCAGTCCATAGGTAGACCACCCATGTTCAATGGTGAATATACATATTGGAAAACTAGAATGAAATTTTTTCTGAAAACCATAAATGCATGGAATATTGTTGAAACGAGATATAGCACCCCAAGAGTAATGCTAGATAATCAAGAAATTCAAAAACCTACGGATCAATGGACATATCTTAAAAATAAACTGCAAACTGTTAATGCTAAAGCTATGAATTCTATTATTTGTTCATTAGATCAAATTGAATTTAACCATGTATCACATTGTCTAACTGCGCAGGAAATTTGGCATACGCTTGAAATGACTCATGAAGGAACCTCCCGTGTTAAAGAATCTCGCCTTGACATGCTTAGTAGCGAGCACGAGAACTTTAAAATAGAAAATGATGAAAGTGTCAAAAAAACATATGGACAACTTTCTAATCTTGTATACATATCAAAATCCCTAGGAAGGCTATACACAAAACTGGAAATAGTCCAAAAGATCCTCAAAATTATTCCATAAAATTTTGAAGCAAAGGTGACTGCCATCCAAGAATCAAAGAATGTGAAACAAGTAAAAGTTGAAGAACTCATTGGAAACCTCACCACTTATAAGCTAGAAATCAAATTCAAGGAAGAACGTGAAGGAGGAGATACGATCAATAGCTCTCAAAGGAATAATGGAAAATGAAGATGATGATGGTGATAATGAAGGAGCAGCTGAACTAGCACCGATAATAAAGAGATTCAAAAGGTGGAACCGTAAATATGGAAATCCAGCCCAAAATCAACAACTGAAGAGTAGAATCGTCAAAGTTCTAGACAGCTCAGAAAAGCAGAAGATCATTTGTCACAAGTGCAATAAACCTAGTCATATCAAGCCAAATTGTCCTTAAAATTGATTCAGCAAAGGAAAGAAACCGAAAAGGGAAAGTTTTGTAGCAACTTGGGATGAAAGTGATGAAGATGATAAAAGCACTAACAGTGAGAGTGAAAGAGCAAATCTATGCTTTTTAGGAGAATTAAGTGACAGCGATGATGATGATGATGAGCCAAGCGAGGTATCAAAACTTAATCACTCGCAATTGCTTATATATTTTCATGAAGTAAATGGCTATTTTGAAAGACTTAGGGAGTATGCTAAAATTGACTCACAAAAAGATAGTTTGATAGAACTAAATATGCAGCTGATCAAATGGTTCAAAATTATGGAAAAAAGAACCCTAAGTGTGATAAGTATCCATCATTACAGGTGGAAATAAAAATAGTCAGAAATTAAAATTAAATCGTCTGAAAATAAATTCTGATTTTGAAAGAAAGTGAAAATACTAGGAGAGAAAATTCTATTAAAAAGTACACCTTGTTATTGAATGAAAATGAATCTCTCAAGTCACAAGTTCAACAATTGTCTACAACTTTAGGAAAATTCTCCAAAGGAGAAGGATCACTAAATGTGCTATTAGGGAAACAAAATATTAATACTATTAGACAAGGACTTGGGTGTACTCAATCTGAAAAAGGTAGAAGTAAAACTAACCTAGAAGTAAAACTAACCATGTCATCTCCAAGTGCACGAATTGTGAAAAAATTGGACACAATCAAAACAATTGTTGGTATAGACCCAAACACACGAAAACCATACCAATTTGGGTTCCTAAAGGCATGAATGTAAAATCCCTTAAAATCAAAAAAATCTGGGTGCCAAAAGGAACAAACATAAATTGCTTGGTTTTACGTAAACTTGTTTTTCAAAATTTCTATCACTAACAATCATGGACTTGTAAAAAACAAATAGGTCACTAAACTCTTTTCTCGTGTTGGTGTGTTGACAAGGTAAGGAACAGCAAGAGTGGTACATAGATTCTGACTGTTCCAAGCACATGACGGGCGACAAATCAAAGTTTCTTAGCCTAGAGAAGTACAAAGGTGGAAAAGTCACAATGGGAAACAACGATAAATGTAAAATTATCGATAATGGTAAAGTAGGTAACGGTACGTTTACCTTAAACGATGTATTATATGTTGAAAGTCAGCACCATAATCTGATTTCAATTAGCCAATTATATGATAAGGGAATAAATGTTGTTTTTGATTCTGATTTGTGCAAAATTGTTAACCAACCATCAAAAGAAACATTATTTTCAGGTAAGAGGAAAGGTAATATATACTCTCTATCTTTTGATGATCTCACTCTTTCAAAATGTTTGGTAACTAAGGATGAAGAAGTAAACTTATGGCATAGACAATTATGACATGCTAGCATGAATCTGTTAAATAAATTAAAAAGAAAATATATGGTAAGAGGTTTACCATCTCATGATTTCAAAATAGAAACTCTATGTAAAGCATGTACTATGGGAAAATTATAAAAATTATCTTTTCATGCCAAGAACACTTAAGTACTTCTAAGGTTCTTGAACTGGTTCATATGGATCTATTTGAACCTAACGATATTGCAAGTTTAGGTTGTAAGAGACATTGTTTTGTATTGGTTGATGATTACTCTAGATACACGTGGGTATACTTCTTAGCTAAAAAATCAGTCTCATACTTTACTAAATTCACAAAATTAGTTCAAAATGAAAAAGGAGTTTCTATTATTTCACTAAGAAGTGATCATGGTGGAGAATTTGAAAGTTACGAATTTGAAAAATTTTGTGATGAAAATGGATTTAAACATGAATTCTCTGCCCCCACGTACTCCACAATAAAATGGAGTAGTCGAGAGAAAGAATCAAACCTTATAAGAGTTGTCTAGATCTATGATAAATGAGTATGAACTACCCTTGTCCTTTTGGGCAGAGGCAGTAAATACAGCTTGCTACGTAATGAATAAAGTCATAATTAGGGCGATTCTTAAGAAAATACCATATGAACTATGGTTCAACAAAAATCCAAACATTGCATGTTTCAAAAAATTTGCAAGTCCGTGTCTTATTCATAATATAGGTAATCAACTGGGAAAATTTGGGCCAAAAGGTGACGAAGGCATACTCATGGGATGCTCTTCCAGAAGCAAAGCTTATAGAGTATAAAACAAAAGGATGAGAACAATAATGGAGTCAATCAATGTGAAATTTGATGAAGGCATTGATGATCAAAGCAAGGAATCAATCAAAGCAATGTCAAAGAGGAGAGCGAAAAAGATGAAAGTGAAAATTTGAAAGAAACTGCAACCGAGGAAGAATTCCAAAGAAATATGGAACCAGAGAGATTGAATTTCGAAGCAGATCATCCTTCAAATTTGGTAATAGGTAATCCTACCGCATGTATTCAAACATGTTCCTCTTTTAGAAAGTTATGTAACTTGTGTCTATACAGTGGATTTATTTCAGAAATTGAACCCAAAGACATAGATACAGCTCTCAATGATGAGACTTGGTTTATGGCTATGCAAGAAGAGCTAAATCAATTTGAACGAAATGATGCTTGGATTCTAGCACCTAGACGTAATGATTATCCAGTTATAGGAACCAAATGGATTTTTAAAAATAAATTGATGAATCCGAAAATGTGATTAGGAACGAAGATAGGTTAGTTGTTAAAGGTTATAATCAAATTGAAGGAATTAATTATGATGAAACTTTTGTACCAGTAGCAAGACTAGAATCCATTAGAATCTTGCTAGCTTTTGCTTGTTATAAAGGATTTAAACTAAGACAAATGGATATTAAAAGTGCTTTCTTAATGGTATTTTGAAAGAGGATGTATTCATGGAACAACCTGAAGGTTTTGAAAGTCAAGAATACCCTAACCATGTATATAACTTAAGAAAGCACTATATGGATTAAAACAAGCCCCTGGGGCTTGGTATGAATGTCTTAGCACTTATCTCCTTGAAAATGGGTTCAAAAAGGGCCATGTAGACACCACATTATTTCTTTTTCACTGAAATGATGACCTATTGATTATTAAAATATATGTTGATGATATTATTTATGGTGCCACTAACAACCTTTTGTATGAGAAATTTTAAAAGTCATGCAGTAAGAGTTTGAAATGAGCTTGGTAGGAGAGTTGAAATTCATTTTAGTAATTCAAATCAAACAAAGCGAAAAAGCTACGTTCATCTCTTAAAAAAAATATCAGAGAGCTTGTCAAGAAATTTGGATTAAAAGATGCTAAACCTGCAAAAAATCCCATGAGCACAACAATTAAACTTGAGAAGGATGAAAAAGGTAAGGTAGTTGATCAAAAGAAATATCGAGGTATGATTGGATTACTTCTTTATCTTACTGCTTCTAGACTAGACAATATATTTTGTGTTTATTTATGTGCACGGTTTCAGTCAAATCCAAAAGAATCTCATTTAAAAGCTGTAAAAAGGATTAAAAGGTATCTGTTGCACACCCTATGGTTTGGTCTATAGTATCCAACTAATGATAACATTGAGTTAAAAGGGTATTCAGATGCAGACTATGCTGGTAGTCTAGTCGATAGAAAAAGTACTAGTGGAACGTGTTTTATGTTGGGGCATTCGTTAATTGCATGGTCAAGTCGAAGAAAAAATTGTATTGCATTATCTACCCCTGAGGAAGAGTATATTTCTCTAAGCGGTTGCTCTACTCAAAATTTATGGATGATACAAACTTTGCAAGACTATGGTCTAAATTTTAAACGAGTTCCACTTATGTGCGATAGCAAAAGTGCAACTGATCTCACAAATAATCTTGTACATCATTCTCGCACCAAGCATATGGATGTTAGACATCATTTCATTAGAGATCACATTTTCAAAGAAAATATCTGCATAAACTTCAGTTCAACTGATTCTTAGTTGGCAGGCATTTTTACAAAACCCCTTCTAGAAAATAGTTTTTGTCGACTTTGTCTCAGTTTAGGCATTTTAGAAATGTGATTTTATTTTTTTTTATTTGATCTTAAATGCCTGTATTAACTAATCTGAATCCCTATTGATTATCAAAAAGATAAATAGTGACTGAAAAAAGTGGTGAGTGCTGATCTTAATCATACGTTATGCCTTGAGAGAGTATATTTAGGAAATTTCTTTTAAAATTTAAACAAAATTTGTAATAACTTTGGTTGGTAAAAATTCCATGACCATCTCTATTCCTATTATATTTCTATGACTATCACTCATCAAAATCTAATATAATATGTCAAAATGTGGTATTTAAATAGGAAATTATTCATTTGTTATTTAGCAATAAAATCATCCAAAAGTACTCACTCTTATTTAAAAGTCCTCACGATTGTGCATGGATGAACTACTTAGAATATTTGATTATGTGCTTTCATGCTCATTTAAAAGTCCTCAGGGTTATGCATGTATGGAACACATATCAAAATTGGATAAAATAAACGAGTTGATTCTAACCTCATTTAAAAGTCCTCACAGTTATGTGTGGTTAGAATATGCTTGGAATTCATTTTTAATAAAAATAGGGAATACTACTAATCTTGTTTAAAAGTCCCAACAGTTATGCATGGTTAGTAGTATTTAAATACATGTCATAAATATATCACAAATGGATATGACTATATGGTTTTTCTATGCCGACATCACCCCTATTACTCTAAAATGGAATATACGCCTAACAGAGCATTTATGATTTTTGTTTGATTTTTTTTAATTTAATATTTATACTTGATTAGGTATTATTATTGTATTAATGTCTATCACTTTATCACTCTTATCAAACACCGTTACTCTTTTGTTGATAACAAAAGGGGGAGAGAAGTTAAGATTTTGGCAAATAAGTCATATTTTAATTACATCTATGTTCATTCATTTTTTTAATTTTTTTTATCTATTTTCATTTTCTTTTTTCATGCATATGTGAATGTGGAACTTTGTTGTAGGGGAGTATTCAAATAGAGGAAGCTAATAGAATTCATCAAGACCAAATATTTTATTTTTATTTGATGATAATAAACATATATATATATATATATATTCATTTAAATGTATTTTTTATTGTACTATTTTATTTTTCCACGTAATAAAATAAATATTTAATGAATAAATAAATAACTCGGAATTCTTATTTAAACATTTATTCAAACAAATATTTTATTACAAATTTAAGCTCTCACTGTATTTATACGATTCCAAATACAAGTTTCAATTACAACACAACTTTTACTATACAATTTCACCTCACTACATAATTCACTCATCACTTGTATTTGACCTTCAATTTTGTTCCAGTCTGTATCCAGTATCTGAACTATCTGCAAAATAAAAACTGACGCGGTAAAATTGAAAATGAAACATTTTGCAGTGCAAAATGAAGTGTGTGTTTTGAAAATATTTTTTGCCTTAGTTGTTTGGGTTGTTCGTCGTCATTTTTTTAATTCATCTTACGCGAACAACTTTTGACATGCACGGTGTATCACTATATATGCCACAAGGTCGTGCACACCAATATACACCTACTTGTTAAAATAGCACAGACAAGTGAGCACAAGGTCAAACCCAAGCCAAGATTGGATTCAACTCAGGTGCAAATACAAATAACACAGCAATGGTCGGTCAAAACAATCAAGTAAGAGCCTGCATATACACATGTGTACATATACAAATGTGTCTCAAGAATCATAGTGCAGACCCATAAAGACTAAACCAACATACAAACCAAAACTAACCAAGGTACCACACAAAAGCAATCAAGCATAAACACAAGGGCTGCAACTAGACCCGACCAGCGTAGGTGTGTAGTGCAAAACAACAACACACACCAGACTTCAAATTGCACCGAGAAAGTATGACAAGCAGTTTATTGTGAAGAAATCAAACAACCAGTTCCAGACATGCTCAGATTCAATAAGTTAACATGAATGCAAAGCAACAACAGGCAAAAATAGGTCATCATACATATATACATGTCTATACACACATGTATACATATATAGTGGCAACCAAACAAGTAAACATGCTCGTATATACATGGATATGCAAAGCTTCAAACATGTCAGACCCAAATGGGTTAACATAAATGCAAAGCACTCGAATAACAAGTTCATATGCAACCAAAGAAGACATTAATGCATTGGAGCTGCAAAAATCATACACTCAACCCAGCAACCAGCACACATTTTAAGGAAATGAACAGTGCATGGCCATAACAATCAACGAACCAGAGGCCAAGAGCAGTGAACCCTGATAAAGGATCTTATAACATACCAAAATCTATCTAGTTGGCAGTTTGTAATCCAGAAATGTAGCTTTAGATTACGTTTCTGTGATGTATATATATATGTTGAGCAAAATCAAAGCATAGTAATAGAGCATTCGGTAGTTTGAACAAGGTCAAAAGAATTCAATCAGAGGTCGTAAAGAAACATATTTCAAAAAATGGAATAGCAAATCATAGTGAACAACTCAACGAACGATAAACAAGTCGTAGGAGCAAAGAACGGAACCAATTCAACTATATTTAAGCAAATTAGATATATTAGAAATATATTCGATCAATGAATAAGTCAGAAATCACATGATCGTTCGATCAGAAATTAACGCAAGTAATAAAATCACAAAAAATCCAAATCAAAATATATGAAATGAAAATTTAGGGATTTTATCCCTATTTAAACCAAATTTCATCATCGGCAACAGAAATCAGTTCGAGTTCAAGCAAATCAACAGAGAAAATAAAGTAAAAAATTGCATACCAATTTTATACCATTTGAACTCGACATTGAAGCAGCCATAAGCATATCAAAGAACATTGATCGAAGAAGCAGCGGTAATAACAATTGAGGAATGAAAGCATACAGCAATCGATTCTAATTGCAATTTCAAAGCGACGGCTCAAATTCGAACGAACCCTAATTTCAGATGAAGGATAAAAGGAAAACGACCAAAGAGATTTCAGAAAATGGAATAAAGGGAGACATTTTTTTCTTCTACTTGGGTCGTAGTTTTATGTGTATTGGGCTTCCATTTCAAAGTAGGGTTTTGTTTTTTAAGTTTGATTTTTATTTTCTTTTTTAAATTTGGTAAATTTCTAGTTGTGTGACTAGGTACAAACTACGGGGCATAGTTCGAGAATTCACAATTCAGTAACTGAGTTGTGGCAGGGTTTTGAGCTTTGAGTTAGGTTAATCAAGTTAGCCTGTATCACAAGTTTATGTGTCATTGTAAGCGTCTGATTACTTAATTTCTAGTAGAAACCTTAGGGGCAACACGTAGGCAGGTTTTTGCCGAAGTTGGGTAAAACTATGTGTGATCATTACTGCATTGCTTTCTATTTTTATTTTTATTTCCTCATTAATTTTTAGTAGACCCTATTCAACCCCCCTACCTCTAGAGTGAAAATGATCCTACATAAAGGTCTTTAATCCGTAGCTATATTGTACCACCCTTTCCTACGAGGAAATTCTAGCGCATACTCCTTTGGTTGCACGTTTGCATTCTGATTTGCATCTCTGGCTCTAACATTGTTCGCTCTCGGTATCCCAACTCATCCCAAATCTAAATTGATAGTGCCCTTGTAAATTCATGTCAGTATCAATCTGATTTAGGTCGGTACTAATCTGATTTTATGGTGGGGCCACAGTTCTAGTTTGATCAACTCCAGCTCCAAATGCTCCTATATTGGTTTTTGACCTTTGGTTCTAAATTCTAGCCGCTTCGTCTGTTTTTTGTTGATCCATCGTTATGACAAGTCCATTAGCATCTCTTACTATCGAGCAATTATTACATCTTGCATCTCTTTCATCATCCTATCCATCTCTTCTTTGGTCACATTGATGGAAGGATTTGAACTTGAGGACACTTCCTGGTTGCCCACATGCTTCGGTTTACTTGGTCCTGTGATTGCTCTGGTGGAAGGCCTCTTCATCTCTTTCAGTCTTCAGATTCAAACTTTAGGTTGTCAAATCTAGCTCTTATTTAGTGAAAGCACAAAAATTGTTGTGTTGAAAATTAGCATAACACCATAAAATTTATTAATCCAAATCAAACAAGCAAAAATAGGAGGAAAATTAGAACACACAAGAACTTTTTATAGTGGTTCTAGAAATTTTTGGTCTACGTTCACTTTAATCTTATTACCATTTTGATTCTCTTTGGAATACAAAGATTACAACCCAAATCCGACTATAATCTAATAGAGCTCGTATTTGGTGGAGGTTTTTAGCGTTAAGGAAGAAGAAGATTGCTCTTTAGATCTAAAGTGCAATTCCTCATTCTAGTTGCAAGTAGCTTCATATTTATAGTCAAAATCCAGCATAGATCTTGCCATCTAGGTTTGAAAATATCTGACTCTAAGATCCGAATATCCAGTAGGTAGAATAGGTCACGCTCCGTGAATATCAGAAAGAAATTTAGATTGGCACCGACCTGAATCTGATCGGTACCGACATGAATATATGGTTGCAAAGCTAATTTTATCTTCACGTCTAAGGTCCTTTCATCCATCTATTGTTATTCCAAGTCTTAAATTCATGTCAATACCAGCTAAATCATGTCAGTACAACCATGATTTGACTTAAGGTTACATTCCCAACCAATCCTTGGTTTGCTACGGGATGCGCTTTGGGCCAATTTGAGGTAGAGTTTCTCTTGTGTTTTTCCACCTGCTTTGGGCCAATACTTGGTTCTCTATAGGTTGCGCTTCAGGCCAACTCGGTACCGACCAGAGGACTTCGACCAAAAATGTGAATTTTCAAATTTTAACTATTATCGACTATTTTTTATATTTCCTTTTTCTTTCCTTTATGTTTTCTAAGTCCTTGGGTCATTCCTCCATCATTTGTCCAATTTAATCATTTAAGTCCGTTTGAAGACTGTGGAAATTTTATCCACAACTTATAGCATTGTTGGTTTATATATTTCAATAAAACCGATCAGCAATGGCGTCACCTTCCCTATCATCAGGGCCGTCCAATCGCCGCCGCCATCTCTACCCATCGTTCAATCTCCATCAAAAATCGAATCTCGTGTATAATCTCGAGCTTGGATTCTCATAGCCAATAAACATCCTTATTCATCACAAGCCGCCGACAATTCCACCATTATCACCCACCACATTGCTGTCATTGCCTACCATGCAGCTGCTACCATCATCGTTGAAGAAAAGCAAGTCACATTTGAGTTTATAAATTTGTCCTTCTATCCAAATTTTTTGATCTGTGTCCTTCATTCAAAAAATTTCTTTACCTGTTTCCTCCAGTATATTTTCTCGTTTGATATATATTTGAGTCACAAAAATTCAACAAATATATTGTGCTATTGTTCGCTCAAATTCAATCATCGTTACTTGAGCGAGAGTTTCAAATATCATTCAACTTATTAAAATCTTCAAATAAATCCTCACTTTCCTCGTCTTCATATTACAAATTAGTAGAATTTTCTCACTTGCTGCCTTTTCAAGAGTGTACTAATAATTTTGACTACAGAAGGAGACAAATTATAAAAAGAAGAACGGTTGAAGAGTTTATACAAAAATTGAAAATTAATAATCTATTTATATTTTATATATATATATATACTATAGCATTGCATGTAAATGCAACTTGACGTCACAACAACTATTAACATAGTAACCTTTAAGATTGTATTGAAGTTAGATGTAAAATTCGACCATATCCTCGAGTGACCGCAACATGGTAGGCTTATGTAGCTTACCTCGCATGCACTAAGGTTTGTCCCCATTATTTATATGTGTTGGTAACCAACTTTTTTTATAATTAGATGACCATAATTTTTTGTAATTTGATCAACAATATGGAGAACATAAGAGAAGAAATTTTCATTATGAAAATAAAAATGATTTGCTTTTTACCCTCATGTTATTAATCAAACCCAACTTATCTCAATCAAAATTTTCTTTTATTTTTAGAATGTCTCATTGAGTTTTATTTTTATTTTTGTTGTATCATTGTCAAAATATATATGCCTAATAATTTGTATTTTGGTTGTTCCTCATCGTTTTGTGTCTTGCAAATGAGTTATGGTTTAATTAAGAGTGTATTCAAAGTATATTTGTATACCCTCTTTTTAAAAATAAGTGATGCTAAATGTACCTCGGTATTATTTTATTTTCTCAAATTTGAGGAAAAACATAAAAAGGCAACATAGCACTTCATATTACCCATTTTGAAAGGTGATATATCACCGGTTGACAACATATAATCAATATGCAATAGATTAATGAATGGAAATATGAAACAAAAATGGTTACTTGATCTTGGAATATCATATATTCAATCGAGATATATTGTTGGATGGTAAAATTCTATAGATCTATCAGGATAGCATGATTTTATTATATTAGATAAAATAAAGCAAGTAAAAGAATGAGTGCTATCAATCATATCAGAAAAAACAATTAAAACTATCGGTTCTTAACGTTGCCATAAACACTATAGAACACTCCTTGCTAATACCAATTTATTGTTTGATTTATAACTGAGATTGTTTTCTTACTATCGATCATAAACAAACTTTATTTCAAATTTAGTTTACATATTACCCAACTAACAGATCATAAAAATGAAAGTCACGTATACAATTATCATATATTGTCAAGTATAAATCATTTAGTGCTTCTTAATGATTTGACTTCAAGTAAAGATTTAAGTTTTGGAGAAGAGTTATGGTGTGTTGGAAGTTTTTTCGTAAAATTTATTCCTACTATGAAAGAGGTCACGAGGGTAGTGAACCCCTAGATGGGGTTGCGAAGGCAACGCAGCCACTAACGACGGTCGACCTAGCGGATCAGGTCACGAGGGTCCAAGGGACAACGGCCTGTCCGAAAAAGGTTATATCCCATTTGTATTTGAATTTGAATTCAAATAGAAAATGGTTATGACTATTGAAACCAAAAGGTGTTTCTTCATCTTAACAGTCACCACCAACAGAAATCTCCTCCTTATATTTTGATAACAAAAGTGATACTTTATTCAAGAGATCACAACTTGCACAAACTAATTACATTGTATTCTAAAAGACTGTTTTCTAACAACCCTTTATGATATTAGGTATGGGACAACATTCTAGAAAAAGAGTGATTCAATTGTGCCTTGGAGTTATATATCTATACCAATTAACAACTGGCGTACTAAAGTTTGGTAACTTTACTAAAATTTTAGTTAGTTGAATTAAGTAATTTTAAGAATTGATGTGGGTAACAGTGAAAAGAATTGACGTGGCTAAAATGGAGACCAAATAAAGATAAAGGTATCGTTCGTCGCCAAAGAATGGCACGTTACTGTGACGACCTGGAATTTTTGGGCATTTGGAATTGGAATATTTAATTGATTTTAAATATTCAGGTGTTGATTTTCAACTTGAATTTCAAATATCACTATTTGGTTGACAAACAAACTATTGAATTAATAAATTGGAAGTTGGATAAAATATTGAATCTTCAGTTCTAAGCCTGTTAAAAATAATTTGGAGGCTTGTAATATTTATATTGATAATACTGGAGATAATAGAACTTTTAAAAGTTGAAATTAAAAGTGTTTTGTTCAATTTGAAATTATATTGTTTAAATTGATTGTGATGACCCGGGATTTTGGAAACATTATTTTAATAAATATTTAATCCAATTAATGAAAGTGTAAACTTATCATTTTAAAATTGAATAAGACTTTTGGAATATTTGCCATTTATTTATATACATATGTATTTTGAAAGAAAGCTCTGATTTAAATAAAGTCTTTTAAAAAATATTTAAAATAAAATCTATCTTATTTAATTAAATTAAAATGCTTTATCTTATTAACATTTAATCTAGATAATATATGGATGTAATATAGATGATAATGTTTAAGATAAAATCAATCCTATCAATATTAAATATAAGTATAAAATAAAATATAGGATATAAATTAAATGTTTGGATAGCCTAAGCTTAAAATAGAAAAAATAATAATAGGAAATTATGTTAGAAATAAATATATTTAAATGGTTATTGTGTGAAGCAACATAAGATAAACACATAAAAATAACTATAATAATTTTTATATTACGCACAAAGACATAAGAGCAAAACCAGCCTAGGGATATGTGTACGTGAATTTAGATATGCAAGAAAAAATATAATAAATATATCTACATGCAAAATATCTATGTACAAACAAATCAATGGGATAGATATGCTAACCGTATGGAAACATTGCATTAAATACTTACATATCATTTCAGTTTTAAGAAGAAAAGAAAAATCTTTTGGTCAAGACAAAATTTTTGACTAATAGTAAACAAGCTTTCACCATAAGCTCCTACCTGTAAACCCTTTATATATATATATATATATACTTCTTATTCTAGTTTGTTCTCAAAAACACAACAAACCGAAAAGAGAAAGAAAAGTAAACATCATCCTTTTACAATCTTTAAAACAACTCAGACTAAACAATAGCAAGAAGATTTAGGAAGAGGATCAAGCTAGCAGTTTTGTAAAACACAGGAAGTGATCTCTGTTCAAACTGTTGACATGTGAGTAACAATCTTTCTAAAAATTAAATACATGATTCTGGTTGCATGATTTAAAAATCTGGAATGAGGATGTGTTGTCCATATATATTTTCCGTGTATGTATATATATGAATATCTGGATGTTTGTACATGTTTGTTTCATTTAAGCTCTTACTATTTTAGTTCCCAGGCACAAGTTTGTTTAGAAATCCTTAATCTCTTGATCCAGTCTTGGATAGGATTTAAGTTATAAACAAAAACTTTTTGTTTAGTCCTAGATTTGGTTTTAAAATTTTATTCAAGTTAAAATAAATTGAAAATGTCTCCGGAAACCAAAGACTTGTGAAAATATAAGTCATGGCTAAAAATTCAAGCACCTTAATTTAATGATTCAGGTATATGATCTGAATCCCTATATTGAATCATGATTTTTGGAAGTGAAATTACGATTTTTAGTATAGGAGTTTGAGAGCATTTCTGGTTTAACCAGAAATTGGTATTTGAGAGGATTCTGGTGATCTCAGTGGTTTGGAAGATCGAAGTTCTTTCTAGTGGTTGTGGTACGATCGGGGAGGTCAGCAAAATTGTCAGATGGTGGAGCAAAGCACTGTGGTGGTGACGGTGGATGTTTTTCAGGCTGTAAACCTAGTTTGGACTAGGTCGAGGTTTTTGATCGGCACGCCTTCGATTGTTGATTGAGTTCTACAGGGTTTTGGGAAATGAAAGAAGGCGGGTTGACGAAGTAGGGGCCGGAGGTGTAGGCACTCCAGTGGTCGGAGGCACAAGAACGAGGAGGTTCCATGTTGGTCATTGGTTCCAGTTTGGGTTTGCCTACTCGACTTTGATTTCGAGTGTGAATCGATGGGATGGGTGATTGGATGGTCTGGGGTAATGATCGCCGATGTGAGGAAGGTGATGCGGATGGCTGGATTTAGCCGGAGCCATGGTGCATGTGCACGGAGCACGTTGTGATCTCTAATGAAGTTTTGGTTTGGAAGCAGGGAAATACTCGAGACATTCTTGAATGTTGCTCGAAGGGTTTAGGAGTTTGGCTCGAAGATTTTGGGGTTTTGACATGGGGTTTCAGAAGTCTGGGCTCGGGACATTGTTTGGTTTCAGGTTTAAAAACCTGTAAAGAATTTAAACTGGAAAAAAGAAAACGAACTGGAGGCAAGATTTAAACCAGTTTAAAATAATTTAAAGTATGGTTTCGAATTGAATTTGAATCCTAGTTGGAATAGATAAGCTTTAAGCAAAGTTTTAAATCTAAGTTTTAATCTGGAAATCAAATTTGACTTGTATCCTAGTTTTAAAGTTATTAAGTTTTATAAATTAAATTGTTTTAACAACTTTAATCGTTTTAAATGTATTTTAAAATAATTTGAATTTAAAATGAATTTGGTTTTAAACTCTTGTAAATTCCTTTTACAAGAAAGTGTGTCTTTAACATATGACTATAGAAGTTTCTTTAACATTTGATTTTAAAAAAAAGGGTATAAAATTGATTCAAATTTGGTTAAAGTTTAAATTGGTTAATCATTTCAAATCTTAAATTTGAAATGAAATTTGGAAATAGATTCTTAAATGGAATGTTCAAATGCATATGTTAATGAAAATTTAGTTATTAATAAAAGAATGATTTATCTTATAGATAATTTAGGTTTTAATGATTAATGTATCGATTAAATTTATCAATTAAAGATATAGTATTAATTAATTAGTAATTATGGATTATTGGGGTTAATTAATTAAGTAATTAAGGATTAAGTTACTTAGTTAAAGATTAATTATTTTGTAAGTAATAATGATTAATCTAAGTTTAATTACTTTAGAGAAGTAATTAAAGAATTGTTAATGAAGGACATTAGTTAAGATTTTTATACAATTAATAATTAATGAGATTAATTAAGTAAGGATAATTATTTATGGAATTTTGTTAAGTATAATTACTTAATGGAAGTAATTGAGTAATGATGATAATCTTAGTTTAATTAAAGAATAATTAATCAAGGAGGATTAATTAAGATGGATGATTATTGGATGATTAATCAATTGGTTTGTAATTAATTAATAAGCAGGATTTAAAAGCAATTGAAGTAATTAATTTAATTCAATTGTGGTTAATTATATAATTAGAGATGGTATGGTTAATTAACCTTGTTTATGAATGATTGAATGATGTAGATACCTAGAATTGGTCGATATCTCTGATTTGAAATGTATTCTGGTGTGATATGTTGATATATAGTGATGGTATGGTTATCTTTCGTTGATGAATTATTGTATACAAAAAAGTGACATCTTGTGTTTAAAAATTGAATTGTATTTCACTTGAATAACTTGGGCTTGGATGACTTGAGGTTCGGAGAGACTGGGGTCGGGTATTAGTAATACCCGACACCACTTCGATTTGTAGTCTACATGATTTTCTTTGGATTTGATGAGAAAAATAAATAGATTGAAAATGAAATAATATGGACTTGTGAAACTAAGTAAGAATACTTAGAATTCGATTTGTGAAAAAGGTGTTGAGCATAACAAGTAATAAACTCATAGTGAGGTACGAGTTCCCGGTTTTTCTTTTATGGTTTGAGCTTAGTATTTTCAAATTATATGAGTTTACTCACGCTGGTTTCCAGCCTGACCCGGGTGTTACTTTAATGTAATGCTCAGGTCAGACCGAGTATTACAGATTTTCAGGTAAGGACGTTCTGGAGCTCATGAGGCGTGTTGGATGGCAAGAACGTATGGAGTATTTCCGCTGTATTATATTGTTGTATATCTGTGACAAGATAATTATGTATATCCAGTGTCTGTATAAATGTGTAACTCTGATGTATTAAAATGTAATCGACAGAGATATAGTATTCGTTTGTAAACTGATATTATTTGTTATTATATTTTATCCGCTGCGAATGTGAGATGTTGGTGTTTTTGTCCTTCTTATTCTTCTATCTCTTTCTTCTTTTTCATAACTATCTGGAATTTTTGGGATCGAAAATTTCGGGTCGTTACATTGATATTTAAAAATAGCCTTCCAAGGCACAGTCTCAGAATTTGACAAAACTTGTTCCATTGGATCCGTAATAGTGTTTTATTATCGGATATCAATTTTCGTAGTGTTTGGAGTTGTCGTGCGATCGTACGGTAAGTTAACGCGCTGAAATTTATATCAAAAATTTAATATAATAACTGGGTCCAAAAAGCTATCTTCTCCATATGATCGAATTAGGACTCGAAACCTTTTCCATTATGTTCGAAATAGGGGTATAACATTATAAACACCTAGCGGCATGCCTCGATAGGGGTACGGAAGTTTAGAGTATGCAAACCGAGATGGTTTGAATTTGAATTTAAATTATATATATATATATATATATATATATATATATATGTATGTATGTATGTATGTATGTATGTATGTATGTATGTATGTATGTTCACATACAATATATACAAATTTAAACACGTTTCCTCCCTTAGAACACATGTTACTGCCTTTTTCAAATCACGAACACATGTGCTTCTTCTTTTATATTTTCAGCCGAGCATTTTTTAAGGAAAACAAAAATCAAAATAAAGAAAAAAATTAATGGCCGAGCAAAATCAACTAAACTAATCATGTTCGTTTCCTCTTTTACTTTCCATCCTCAAATTAATCCTCTAATAAAAAGTGGGGAAAACAAAATCGCGACCATGTGGCGATTTCGATGTCGGGCTTGGCATTCTCGATCTCAACAGAGGAGGGGAGGGAATCGAACGGAAGGGCAAGGGAATTTGGGTAATCGCACCGGCCGAGTCTCGTGAGGAAGGGAATGGGAGGTCACGACGTCAGATGATACTCACGTGCGACGGAGGCGGTGTTGAAGGCCAAGCATGGTGTTTCGGCAAGAGAATGCTAGTTTCATGATAGGATAGGGTTGCGAGGTGGAGAGGAAGACGTGGCGATGAGGTTTCCGTGCTCGACATCTCGAGGTCGCTCGGCATCATTTGTGTGGGGATTTGTTTCGGGAGGACAGCAGGTATAAGTTTAAAAACACATATAGGAATTTGTACAGTAGAAGAGTATACAGTAAAATATACATAGGCAGACAATTTTCCAATTTATATATATATATAGGTATGTGTGTGAAAACAGAAAAAGAAATTTAAAGCAGTTCTGTTTTTATTTATTTATTTAATATATGTATATAGGTTTGGGAAGGAATTTATTTTATTAGAATTATTTATATATATGAAGTTTACGTTAAAAATATATTTAGTAAGGTGATTAATTTATTTGGTAAACTTATTTAATTATTTTAGTTACTAAAAATAATCTATCAAAGGAAAATTAGTTTACATTTAAAATTATTAGTTAGAATTAAATCATTAGTATATGGTAAATTATCGATTAGGCTATTTCAAATGTTAATGAATCGTAAATTGTTTATACAAGGTCCAAAGTCATGAAAACAAGTCGAGATAGTAAATGGACTGCAAAACAAAAATTAAAGGTGAGTTAATCTCACTCATTTGGATTACTCATTTAAATTTAAATAGTTAAATTTAAATTGTTGGATTGATTGCTTGAATTGATGATTTATTATCTGTCTAGATGTGATATTATATATATATATATATATATATATATATATATATATTAGAGTGATTGATATTCCCGCATTATATAGCGGATGAGACCCTATGCACCCCGCATAATAGTGGATGACCCTTTATACCGCGATATCCCCCTCAAAGTGGGATTAGTATTTCAAATTGTGCTAACATCTGTGGATGCAGGGAAACAGGTTGGAGGGATCTAACTGGATTCCTCAAAGCGTTGAATTTATTCAGCGATATGATTTATGTGACAATCTTTGTTGGACTATATTGATTATATTGGAAATTGAAATTATTTAATGCAATGGCTTGGTTGAATATATATTTGTATTTGAGGAATATGATATATATAAAGCTTGGATTTTTAAAGGAAATAAAAAGAGAATTTTTAAGTAAAATAATTCAGCTAATTTGGATAAATGTAAGGATGAAATTGGGAAGGGATAAAAGTTGGTTTTTAAATTCTAATAATTAAATTCAGAGTATGGAAATAAAGATAGATATTTTAAATAAATGAAAATAAAAGACTTTTGGAGACTTAAGCAATATTGTTTTGTAAAGTACAAAGAGACGTATTTTTAAATTCAAGATTGAATGAGTTTGGGAAAAATAAAAAGGTGAATTTTGAAATAACATATAGAATTGGTATTTTCAGTTTAAATAAGATTTTAAATTATAATAAACGAGTAAATCTAAGATTTATGGATTTTGAAATAAATTGAATAAGTAAAGGAATTAATTTTAATTGAAGTAAATTTTGGAAATTGATTTGGAAATTGATTTAGTGTTTGAAAATGTGTTTTAAAAGGAGAATGAGACTATCGAATTTATAAAGTAGGTTTATAAGGTGAAACAAGATATCAGTGGATATTTGGAAGTATAAATTCACGGGGGAATTTATAAAGGAATAGGTAATTTGTTTTAAAAATAAATAGTGGTTTATTTTTAAAGGTGTAGAAAGAAAGAGTATTTTCCTGGAAAGCCGAGTATATTTTCAAAGAAAGATTTCCATGTATAAGTTTGAGTTTCAAAGTGGTTTTACAAGAATGTTTTAGAGAAATTTTATTGTTTTAAATTGTTTAGAATTTTAAAGTAGATATTTATTTAAGTTAATTATAGTAGTAATTATTTTATAAGTTTTAACTAGTATTATCAATTAAAGACAATTATTTAATATTTATACCTTATAGAATGACTTTTATTTTAAAATTAGTTTTGGCTTAAGTTTTAAATGAGAAATTAGTATATATTTTTAATAAAGTATTTTAAGTAGTTTATATATTAAATGTTTTAAAGTATAAATTTTGGATAAAGTGATTTAAATTATTTTAAAATTTAAGTATTAAGACTTGGTGAATTTCAGTGGAAATAAACAATATTTGAAAATTTATTCCACGAGAGAAAAGTGATTTAAAAACTATTTTCAAAGGGTTGAAGTGTAGAAAAATATCGTGTGAAGATATTTTGAAATAAATAATGATTTGGGAAATTATAAATGTCAGATGGTTGTTTGTGAATGTTATTTGATAGTTAAATAACCGACTATCAATATTGGCCAATGCGTTGATCGTTTCGAAGAGACCGAGATCGGGATAAATTTCTCAAAAACCACTTCGATCTGGTTTGCATGTTTTCATGAGGAAGACAAGAGCTTGGAGTTGAAGATGGAGCAGTGAAGTGTAAGGGCTAATTGCTACTAATCCTGAGGGTGATTCCAAAATGGATGTAGTAGGAGTAGTGCCTTCGGCTCCGTTCGGACCCGGAACGGACTTGTATGGATGAATGCTTTCAGAATATCGTCAGGAGGACGATGAGGATTCTAAGTGAATGTGTTCTAAAATGGTAACGAATAGCCTCGACCTCATCAACCGGGAATGGATAAAACGGGGAAGGTGCACACAAGGCTAAGTAGCTAGCAACCAATTAGGGTAAGATTTCCCCTGTCTAGATGTCCCTTTTTCGGCTTAATGGGAGGTTGCTAATCCCAACCGTGGGGTGATCATATTCGGACTATCCAGTAAGGGGTAGCTCCGGTTTTGTGATGTAGGAGATCAAGGTGGATCCTCGGTACGGTGATCTAGACCACGTACTGTGACGAGCGATACCCTAGTAGCCCTGCCATTGTATGTAATCCAATCTCCAATAAGCGCCTATACGGTTTTGATTGTGCCCAACTATGTTGAAACATGAGATACAAGCATTTCAGCTAGATTCTATTTTACTTTCTGTAGACACTATTATAATATCAGACGAATTTGATAAAAATGTTTTGGTTATCGTAAGGTAAAAACCCGACATGTTTATTTGTGGCGTGGTCTTACGAGATACCTTTGATTTCAAATGATTTTGAAAACTTTAATAATCCAATTGAGTGTGCTTTCTCACGCTGGTTTTCTAGACTGACTCGGGTGGTATTTCACTATAATGCTCGGATCAGACCGAGTATTATAGAGTACAGTTTTTGGATGGACTGCTGTGGAGCTTAGGAGACGAGCTGGATGGCGAGACGTATCACACGTACTTAATGTATATTCCGCTATGTTTGATTAACTGCATAGTCAGTTTTGTGAGGACAGGTTATGATAACTGTCTAGTTGTATGCTATGAATTTTATTGTACTATGATGATGTAATGTATAAAACAGATATAGTTTCTTTTGTGTAAAGAATAAGTTATTATCTATTATATTTTATTCCGCTGCAATGGTAAGATTCTGTTGTTGTTTTGTTTTCTCTTCTTCTACCTCCTTCTTCTTTAACCCTAATGGTTCATATTTCTGTTCACTTTGAGTTGATATGATTGGAGAATAGAGTCGACTCAAGGGGTACGGGTTTTTGCGGGATGTTACAGTGGTATTAGAGCAAAGGTTAACCGAAAACCTTGGCTCTGGTGGGAATTACTCATAGAAATAGAGTCAATAGTACTCTAGAATGAGTTTGAGTGTATTAATAGATATGAACGCGTATTTGTTAGTGTATATAAAAATTGTTTTTATATTGTATTGACTTATCGGTTGAGTGTTTATAAATTCTGGTCGATACAGTAGGAACAACTATATCATAGGGATTTCTAAACTCTTAAACAAGATAAACCGACACAGTATTGTTTTAAAATAGGGTAAATGAAATAATTTTACATAAAATATTTTTGTGTATAAAAGAAATAATTTTTGTAAATTATTATAATATATGGTTGCTTGGTTGTTAGGGAATGATAATAGTAAACTATTATCATTACTGTGTAGAAATTTAAAAATAGGAATTGAAATCATAACCGAAGGTTAAGGAAATAAATTCAGAAAACAAAAATGGAATTTGAAATGTGATTTATAAATTGAAATAAAAATTCCGGAGTAATATTTGAATATAAATTGAAAGGATTTGGAACTCGAAATTTTGGAAATTAAATTCCTTTGAGTTTGAAAATGATTTTCAAAGGTTTGTAAGAAATAATGGTGATATTATTTGAAAAATATTTTTGAATAGGATTTGAAATCAGGTGAGATTTAGGATTTAAAAATATTTGAAATATTTTGGAAGGAATTAAACGCACTAAACTCTCTTCGGTCGCTGGAAAATAATTTCGGTGAAGACTGCAGCATCATCGAGATTCATTTTCGAGTTTCCAAGAGAGGAACTGCGACCTGAAGGTTTGGAATTGGAGCTGTTTGCAAAACTAGGTTTGGTTTTGAAATTCAAAAGGATAATTGGATATACTAAAGAATTTTGGATATAGTTGATTTTAAAGGTGATTTTGAAATTTTGGGAAATTGTTTAAACTCTGGAATCTTATTTAAAATGTTTAATAAATAAGTTTGAAAACTTACAAAAATTTGAAATTTGTTTAGAATAAAATTTAACTTGAAGAAGAGTTAAATTAAAATAAGTGTGGAAACGAAATAAGTTAGAAGAGTAAGTCGAATTAAATGAACTTAAGCTAAGTTTAATAATATTGTGATTGGATTTGAATTAAAGTTGAAATATAATTGAAATGGAATTGTATCACGTGGTGGATGACATTAAATGAAATTAAGTTCTTACTTAATAAAATTCAAATGAATTGTGTGAAGTCAAAAGAATAGTATGAGGTTAGATTTAACTAAAGTTAAGTTAAATAAAATTGAATTGGAATAAATAGATTCTGATGGCTTATAAAAGAATTGAAAACCCATTGAATAAAAATATATACTTGGCTAAATAAAATGTATAATCCCGAGTAAAAAAGCAAAATGTGAATGGGATTGATTGTAAATGGATGGAAGTATAGATATAAATAAGTTGTGACTTATAAAATTTAGAAGTGGAATAAATATGCCAACATAAAATTGTTTTGTAATTTGGGAAATGAATAAAAACCCAAAACTTGAATTATAAAATAGATTAAACTCAAGTAAAATAGTTAAAGTGATTTTTAAAATAAAAATCAAATATTGGGTATAAAATTGGAATAAACTAATTGATAATTAATTAGTTAATGAAATATAGAAATAGAACTTAAGTTATAAATAATATACAATGTATATTGTAAGTGAATTAAATATGTTTGAAGTATGGTCGAATGAAATGAAATTGGATTAAAAAAAATAGTTGAGTTACAAGCAAATCCAATTCAGGTATAAATAAATTAAATATGACCTTGTTATCATTTAAATAAATTCGGAAATGAATTGAGAATGTGAATTAAAATTTAAAATGGATTGAATAAATGGATTAATTGAATTAATTAGTAAAGTAGATGGGATTTGATTAAATAATAATAAAATCAGATTTTAAATTGGAATTTGATTACAACGAATAAACTTAAGTTATAAGGTTGAAATAACTTGAAGAAAATAAATAACTTAAGTAAGTATTTGGATGAAAGCTCGACATAAGTAAATTGTGAAATGGTTGTTGTCGAGTTTTATGAAATGGTTTTGAATGAAACTTGTTTGGTTAATGAAATGAATTGCAAGTGAATGGATTAAAATTAAAAATGCAATGAAAATGAGAATGAATGGATTGTGAATAAATTAGAAATGGAATGAAATTAATATAAATTGAGGTGGAATCAATTTAAAATGGTTATTGGCTTAAGTGGTTATTTACTTGGTTGAATATCGTCAAATTGCATGAGAATAAATTGTTGTTTGAAGCAAATGGAATTGAATAAAATTCTATGAGCTGAAAGAAGCGAAATAAATTGATTTTGATATCGATTGGATTGAGTATGAGATTATTTGGAGTAAAAAATGAATTGAATGTAAGAAGTGAGTTGTAAATTACTTGAATTGAATGAAAATGGTATGTGATTTGGTTGTAAGCAATTGAAATGAGTGTCGGAACCTTATATGTGCTTATGAAAATTATATAGCATGCATTGTATGTGAAATTCATGTGTTAGCTATATTAAAATAAGTGAAATACTAGTAAAATTGCATATATTTACTACTTACATATTTAAATTGAGTAAGTACAGGTACAAGGAGGCCGTATGGCTAAATTTTGATCGCGCTAATAGCCAAATAAATAAGCCGCTTGCTTAAAAATGCTAAATAGAGCTATGCCTACGCAATAAAAGTTAGGAAATATGAATTATTATTTGTTTTTTTGTTTTTTCGACCGAGTGGGTATCTTTTGTCAAACTACAAAAGCTCCTCCGTACAAAGGAGACTCTGCCAAAAAAACTTGAAAATTTTGGGAGTTAGAAAATTTTTGAAAATTTTTGGAAAATTTTTGTTAACAAAAAGTTGATTTTCAAGTTGTAACGAAAATGTAGGATTTGAACTAAAAGATGAAAACCAATTGTTTTGTAGGAGAGTAAAGGATTAGAAAAAGTGAATAGCGAGTTTCCACGAAGTGAGTTTTGGTAAGTTAACGGGTTTGGGGCGTTCTTTCCGCCTTAACAATTTCGAGGATGAAATTCTTTTAAAGGGAAAGGAATGCGACGACCCAGAATTTTTGGGCATTTGGAATTGGAATATTTAATTGATTTTAAATATTCAGATATTGGTTTTCAACTTGAATTTCAAATATCACTATTTGGTTGACAAATAAACTATTGAATTAATAAATTGGAAGTTGCATAAAATATTGAATCTTCAGTTCTAAGCCTGCTAAAAATAATTTGAAGGCTTGTAAAATTTATATTGATAATATTGGAGATAATATAACTTTTAAAAGTTGAAATTAAAAGTGTTTTGTTCAGTTTGAAATTATATTGTTTAAATTGATATTTAAAAATAGCCTTCCGAGGCACAGTCTCAGAATGTGACGAAACTAGTTCCATTGGATCCATAATAGTGTTTTATTATCGAATTTCAATTTTCGTAGTGTTTGGAGTTGTCGTGTGATCGTATAGTAAGTTAACGCGCTGAAATTTATATCGAAAATATAATACAACAACTGGGTCCAAAAAGCTATCTTCTCCATACGAACGAATTAGGACTCGAAACCGTTTCCATTATGTTCGAAATAGGGGTACAACATTATAAATGCCTAGGGGCATGCCTCGATAGGGGTTCGGAAGTTTAGACTATGTAAATCGAGACGATTTGAATTTGAATTTGAATTTGAATTAAACATATATATATATATATATACTCACATACAATATATACAAATTTAAACATTGTTTCCTCCCTTTGAACACGTATCTACTGCCTTTCAAATCACGAACAGATGTCCCCTTCTTCTTTTATATTTTCAGCTGAGCATTTTTTAAGGAAAAACAAAAATCAAAATAAAGAAAAAAAATTAATGGCCGAGCAAAATCAATTAAACTAATCACGTTCGTTTCCTCTTTTCTTTTCCATCCTCAAATTAATCCTCTAAAAAAAGGGAGGAAACAGAATCGCGACCATGTGGCCATTACGATGTCGGGCTTGGCATTCTCAATCTCAACGAAGGGGGAAAGGAATCGAAAAAGAGAAAGGGGGTTTGGGTAATCGCATCGGCCGAGTCTCATGGGGAAGGGAAGGGGAGGTCACGACGTCAGACGATACCTACGGGCAGTGGCGGCGGCGTTGAAGGCCAGGCATGGTGTTTCTGCAAGAGAACGCTAGTTTCGTGATAGGCTAGGGTTGCAAGGTCGAGGGGAAGACGTGGCGATGGGGTTTCCATGCTCGACATCACAAGGTCGGTCGGCATCGTTTGGGTAGGGCTTTGGTTCGGGAGGACAGCAGGTATAAGTTTAAAAACACATATTGGAATTTGTACAGTAGAAGATTATACGGCAAAACATTCATAGGCAGACCATTTTCCAATTTATATATATATAGGTATGTGTGTGAAAACAGAAAAGGAAATTTAAAGCAGTTCTGTTTTTATTTATTTAATATATGTATATAGGTTTGGAAAGGAATTTATTTTATTAGAATTTTATATATACATGTATGTTATGTTAAAAAAACATATTTAGTAAGGGGATTAATTTATTTGGTAAACTTGTTTAATTATTTTAGTTACTAAAAATAATCTATTAAAGGAAAATTAGTTTACATTTAAATTATTAGTTAGAATTAAATCATTAGTTAATGGTAAATCATCGATTAGGCTATTTCAAATGTTAATGAATCGTAAATTGTTTATAAAAGGTCCAAAGTCATGAAAACAAGTCGAGATGGTAATGGACTGCAAAAAAATTAAAGGTGAGTTAATCTCACTCATTTTGATTACCCTTTAAAATTTAAATTGTTGGATTGATTACTTGAATTGATGATTTATTATCTGTCTGGATGTGATATTATATATATATATATATATATATATATATATTGGAGTGATTGATATTCCCGCATTATATAGCAGAAGAGACCCTATGCGCCCCGCATAATAGCGGATGACCCTTTATACCACAATATCCCCTCAATGTGGGATTGGTATTTTAAATTGTGCCAACATCTGTAGATCCAGGGAAACAGGTTGGAGGGATCCAACTGGATTCCTCAAAGCGCTAAATTTATTCAGCGATATGATTTATGTGATAATCGGTGTTGGATTATATTGATTGTATTTGAAATTGAAATTATTTAATGTTATGGCTTGGTTGAATATATATTTGTACTTGAGGAAAATGATATATATAAAGCTTGGTTTTTTAAACAAAATAAAAGGAGAATTTTTAAGTAAAATAATTCAGCTAATTTGGATAAATGTAAGGATGAAATTGGGAAGGGATAAAAGTTGGTTTTTAAATTCTAATAAATAAATTTTGAGTATGGAAATAAAGATAGAGATTTTAAATAAATGAAAATAAAAGACTTCTGAAGACTTAAGCAATATTGTTTTATAAAGTACAAAGAGGTCTATTTTTAAATTCAAGATTGAATGAGTTTGGGAAAAATAAAAAGGAAAATTTTGAAATAAAATATGGAATTGGTATTTTCAGTTTGAATAAGATTTTAAATTATAATAAAGGAGTAAATCTAAAATATATGGGTTTTGAAATAAATTGAATATGTAAAGGAATTTATTTTAATTGAAGTAAATTTTGAAAATCGATTTGGAAATTGATTTAGTGTTTGAAAATGTCTTTTAAAAGGAGAATGAGACTATGGAATTTATAAACTGGGTTTATAAATTGACATAAGATATCCGTGGATATTTGGAAGTATAAATTCACAGTGGGAATTTATAAAGGAATAGGTAATTTGTTTAAAAAATAAATAGTGGTTTATTTTTAAAGGTGTGGAAGAAAAATTATTTCCCTAGAAAGTCGAATATTTTTTCAAAGAAAGATTTCCAATTATAAGTTAGAGTTTTAAAGTGGTTTTAAAAGAATGTTTTAGAGAAATTTTATTGTTTTAAATTGTTTTAGAATTTTGAAGTAGATATTTATTTAAATTAATTATAGTAGTAATTATTTTAAAGACTTTAACTAGTATTATTAATTAAAGATAATTATTTAATATTTATACCTTATAGAATAACTTTTATTTTAAAATTAGTTTTGGCTTAAGTTTTACATAAGAAATTAGTATATATTTTTAACAAAGTATTTTAAGTAGTTTTTATATTAAATGTTTTAAAGTATAAATTTTGGATAAAGTAATTTAAATTATTTTAAAATTTAAGTATTAAGACTTGGTGAATTTCTGTGGAAATAAGCAATATTTGGAAATTTACTTCGCGAGACAAAAGTGATTCAAAAACTGTTTTCAAAGGGTTGAAGTGTAGAAAAATATCGTGTGAAGATATTTTGAAATAATTAATAATTTGGAAAATTATTAATGTCTGATGGTTGTTTGTGAATGTTATTTGATAGTTAAATAACCGACTATCAATAATGGCCAATGTGCTGATCGTTTCGAAGAGACAGGGATCGGGATTAATTTCCTAAAAGCCACTTTGATCTGGTTTGTATGTTTTCATGAGGAAGGCAAGAGCTTGGAGTCGAAGATGGAGCAGTGAATTGCAGGGGCTAATCGCTACTAGTCCTAAGGGTGATTCCAAAATGGATGTAGTAGGAGTAGTGCCTTAGGTTTCGTTCGGATCCGGAACAGACTTGTATGGATGAATGTTTTCAGAACATCGTCATGAGGACGATGAGCATTCTAAGTGAATGTGTTCTAAAAAAGATAATGCATAGCCTCAAGCTTCATCAACCGGGAATGGCTAAAATAGGGGAGGTGCATGCAAGGCTAAGTGGCTAGCAACCAATTAGGATAAGATTTCCCTGGTCTAGATGTCCCTTTTTCAGCTTAGTGGGCGGTTGTTGATTCCAACCGCGCGGTGATCTTATCCGGACTATCCAGTTAGGGGTAGCTCCGGTCTTGTGATGCAGGGGATCAGGGTAGATCCTCGGTACGGTGATCTAGACCATGTACTCTGATGAGCGGTACCCCAGTAGCCCTGCCATTGTATGGAATCCAATCTCCAATAAGCGCCTGTATGGTTTTGATTGTGCCCAACTATGCTGAAACGTGAGATGCAAGCATTTCATCTAGATTCTATTTTACTTTCTATAGACACTATTATAATATCAGACGAATTTGATAAAAATGTTTTGGTTATCGTAAGGTAAAAACCCGACATGTTTATTTGTGGGTGGTCTTACGAGATACCTTTGATTTCAATTGATTTTGAAAACTTTAATAATCCAATTGAGTGTGTTTTCTCACGCTGGTTTTCCAGACTGACTCGGGTATTATTTCACTATAATGCTCGGGTCTGACCGAGTATTATAGAGAACAAATTTTGGATGGACTGCTGGAGCTCAAGAGACGAGCTGGATGGCGAGACGTATCACACGTACTAATGTATATCCCGTTGTGTTTGATTAACTGCATAGTCAGTTTTGTGAGGGCAGGTTATGATAATTTTCCGGTTGTATGCTATGAATTTTATTGTACTCTGATGATGTAATGTATAAAACAGATATTGTTTCTTTTGTGTAAAGAATAAGTTATTATCTATTATATTTTATTCCGCTGCAATGGTAAGATTATGTTGTTGTTTTGTTTTCTCTTCTTCTACCACATTCTTCTTTAACCCTAATGGTTCGTATTTCTGTTCACTTTGAGTTGATATAATTGGAGAATAGAGTCAACTCAAGGGGTACGGGTTTGCGAGCTGTTACAGTTACCGTTCAACATGCATCAGTGGCTTGGCCCATCGCCCTCACTGGACTATTGCGGGGAGGGGGAGTTGCAAAATGATACGTTGGCACTAGACGCGTCAGATGCCAATAGATTAATGCCAACTTCCCTCGTTCATTATTTTCATTCTCCTCTCCTTCTTCCTTTCATCCTCTCTTCTCTTTTCTTCTCTTATCACCATAGTTCCTCTTCTATACCAATTATTGATTCGGATACAGATTCCGATTATTAAGATGTGCAGGACTTAGTCATTATATTGGCTTATCTACGCCAAAGGAAAAATAATATTATATGAATTCACACGTCAAATTAGACGGGTTTACAGTAGGTAGAGGATATATTAAACGGTCACCAAGAACATTTTTGACATAATTTTTGTATGAAAAGGCTATACTTTCTCTCGTTGTGCGATAGGTTAGGTATGGTTTCAACGAATATAAAGGAATCGGTCACCATATCTTATATGTCATAGCTGCACTTCTCTCAAATCGAGAAATGAGTGAAGATTTCAAAGATCAAGTAGCACAATTTTAGTTTATTTTCATATTATTTTAGATGTTGTGTTGTTACTTACTAAAGATATTATTAAGCCAGATGATCATCAATTTATTCATGCTGTAGAACATATTAAGAATTCAAACTCGTACTGCTCTTAGTTTAGAAACTGTGTTGGTACTATAGACGGTACACACATAATGTCACACTTAACTGCAGATCAGATTATTCCATATATTTGACGAAAAGGTTTTGCTACATAAAATATCTTAGCAGCATGCTCATTCGATTTATAATTCACTTATGTCATGCCTGATTGGAAAGGTACTGTGCATGATAGTAGAATTTTTAATGTAATTGTATATGATAGATACTCTAACTTTCCTCATCCACCATTGGGATAGTATTATTTAGTAGATTCAAGATATTCACTTCAAATTGGATATTTATCACTTTATCAAAATATTAGATACATAATCCTCATTTTCATAAAACTGCAAATCAATCGAATTGAAAAATAAAAAATTTAATTTCTATTATTCAAATTTACGTATGACAACCGAGAGAATCTTTAAAATATGGAAGAAAAATTGTACCACTTTAAAGAGTATGCAACCATACGCATTTGAAACTCAAGTAAACTTTTCCGTTGCTACAATGACTATACACAATTTTATGCGAAAATGAAATTGTGGTGATGCAGATTATATGACTTATGATGATGATCCTGATCTTGTTCCAATGAATATAATGAGAAAAATTATAGTATGAGATATACCGCAAATGTAGTGATCGAACAAGTAGAACGACATGTAGGCAATGAAACTGAAACACTTCGTAATACCATAAGAAATAAAATTATTGCAGCAGGACTGGGCTTGAACATTGTAGTTGTATCATTTTATTTGTTTCTTCTAATTATTGTATTTATCTTTCGAATATTGTAGTATTATTAGTGAAATTTTGTAATTTATTTCATTTTATTTGCAATTATTTAACGCATATTACATGACAGAAATAATAATGAATTAACTATAAATGAAATAATTAACTCAAATACTCCATTCAAATACGCCTCACCAAAGACATTACCCTTTCAACCAATTTCACCGCTTAAATAGCCCGCTCAAATACTCCACTCAAATACCTCGTTCGCTTCGTAAAGAACGGATCCAAAGGGTAAGGGTTTGTTCTTTACGAAATGAGTGAGGTATTTAAGCGGGGAATTTGAGTGTGCATTTGAGAGGGAAGTTTGATAGGGAAATGTGTTTAGTGATGCGAAAGAGGTATTTGAGCAAAGTATTTGAAATGTAAATTTATTTTAATTGATTTATAGTTGATTAATTGTTTGTTTTTTTACGCAACATGCATTCAATTAAAATGAAATAAAAGTAAAAGATATATAAATACATTAAAATTAATTAAATACCCGAAAAATGCAATGATAAACAATGCATATAAAATACAACATACTTATAAATTATGAAAATCCTTTTATTGGCACCACCCTCATTTAACAGACACATTTGCTACTCTTTCGCATGTCATTTATCCGCAATCGCCGACAATGATCAACCTTTTGCTAGTCATTAAGAATATTAAATACCTCTCTAGTATCGGGTTGCATAATAATTATCAATGGTTCATCAAAATAAAATTCTCCTCCTTCTCTAATATGCCGAAGGTGAGAAACCATATTGCGTAGTTTATAGAATTTCCAGTGAAATCTATGTTGTTCTTGTTGTTTTTGTTGTTGCCTGTATTCGGACTTTCTAAATCCGTGTGAAATTTTTTTATCTACCTCCCTTGCATTCGGTCAATGATTTCGCACAGCTTCTCGTCAATTTCTCCATGACATCTTCTCTCGCCACTACATGCTTTATTAGCAATATAAGATGAACAAACAAGTGGACATTGTTGCAATGGAGGATTGTGAATTCAAATTTGGAGTTTGCCCATGGTTGAGTATTCGTTTCATCAAATTGACTATATAAGCCATCAAAAGCCCATGTTCTGTCAAATTGGGTTTGTGTAGGAGGGGTAGTTTGTTGTTGTAACGGTTCATCATTAGCTGTAGGCGTATACAATGTTTTTCCAGTTGCGCTCGTCCCTTGAATCATTTTTACATCAACTCCAAATTGTCAATTAGTCCTCTTTTATATTTCAAAATAACCTATCCAAACTCCTACAAGTAAAACCAAAGAACTTAATAAAACATTAACATATGCAATAGAACTAAAAACTATAATGCATGTATAAAATACTTTTACATGATCGTTCCACCATCGCTTGCTGCCTGTAACAGTTTGTCTTTGAATATCCCAGCTAGAACCAGTTTTTTTGCACAAACTTGCCCATTTAACCCATTCTTTTCTGGACCATCGTATTTATGTCGGACTTTGCTTTCGTTTATCGGTCCAATGTATGAAATGTTTTCTACAGCTCGGTTGAAATTTTCCACTACATCTTTACGCACTCCTTTTTTACAATAACCACAAGCAGCATATGTTTCTATAGCGCATTTCTGCAGAATTCGAGTAGCTTTGGACAATCAATTATGTGGGCTCTTTTGGACATTATGCGACACTCTAAAAATTCCAATATATATTGTAGATACGAAAAAATGTAAAAACACTTAAAATGGTAACCAGATTGATAGGTAAAATTTGTTTATTTACCAGATTTAAGGTATGGAGTTGTAGATGATGAAGGAGGGAATTGTTGGGGATGCGAATTAAGGATCTTAAGGCAGAAATAACACTAGAGGGGGGGTGAATAGTGTTTTAAAGAATATATGAACTATATGACTAAATTAAAACTTTCAACACAAATCTAAACAGAACTCTAACACAGAATGATCACAGAACATATAACAAATGCAAATAGTAAAGTAAAGCAAGTAAAAGGAAAGAACACACCGGATTTTATACTGGTTCGGAATCCTCCTACATCCAGTCCTGCACCAAGGCAATATCCTTGCACAGATTTTTATAAGCCAATATCCAAATTACAACCCTCAATTTCTAAGGCCTTGAGGAACCCTCCTATCTCCGAGTCTGGGGTAAACTTTCTTGATTTACGAGACACAAGATCACCCTTATACTTCTTAATAACAATCCCTTTTGAATGGATAGACTCTATGGACTTTTTGAATACAAATTAATCCTATAACTCTGAATAGCACTTTGATCTTTAGTAGAATGATGGAGAATCAAATAGAGAGAGTATCTAAATGATTTCCTATTGAGAATTTGGCAGAATGATGGCACGATCTTGAAAATATGAAGTTTTATGGATATGGAATGGTGGAGAAGAGAGAGCGAAGAAAATAAGAAAGTAGTTGTTAAAAAAAATCGTTTTGGAAGCCTTTTTATAGATGCACAACAGTCATAACCATTGGCGAAAGGTTTTCGAACGAATGGACACTTCTTTTGAAAATTGAATTTTGAATCCAACTGTCACCATGTCGACATGGGGTATCCCCTTATGTCGACATCCCTTAGTTCAAACTTATAGAGATGTTGTTTTGTAAAGACAATTGAATTTAAAACAAGTTGAAACTTCTCTGAAGCAAAGTAAAGTGTTTAAACAATATTTTGAGATAGAGAATAAATATAAAACATTATTTTAAATATATATATATATATATAATTGATATAGACCGTCAATTATATAAGTAATATTTAAAATCAGAATAAGTTTTCATGTTTTAAAAATAGAAGTTTTTAAAATCAGAATAGAGGAATATTTCAAGGCTAAAACAAAGTTTGAAAATATTTTTGAAAACATGATTTCGAAAGCTAAAACATTTTGAAAACAGATTTAAAAACATTTTGAAAAATCTATTCAAACTGAAATTGCAAGAACCTTCCTACAGAGCTCCTCCATAGGACTCGAGAACTTGTACAAAGTAGTTTAAATGATTTTGATTTTCGTGGGTTTGTAAGCCACTTGTCGTAGGTTTGTAAGCTACTTGCCGTGGGTTTGTAAGCCACTGGTTTCGATAGAAATTGGGTTCCATCCCAAAAGAAAATTGGAAGAAAGATGATAGTGCTATTATGAAGTTTTAACAAAATACTAGACACTTATCTTGAGATCTTAAAATCTTGATTCTCTAGAGTCTTGAATCTCTAATCTTCATCTTGATGCTTGAGTCTTTATATTGATCAGTCTTCGATGATACCTGCATATACTTCCTATATACATATATATATATATATATATCTATATGGAAATGCTAGTATATATTTTATGAAGTAAAGTATAATAACTATATAAGGTTGTTGTCATCAAAACATCATCAACTCAGTTCCTAACAGGAATATGTAGGAGAAGGAAGGAAGAGGGAAGAGGAGTCGTTGAGGGGAACGGATCTAAGCATCTGACGCGTCGGACGTTAACGTATCAGTTGTGGGTTATGGTATAATAGATCTTAAGGCTATTTCAACACTAGTAGGGGTGAATAGTGTTTCATAACTTTTATGAATCATTTGTAACTTAGTTTCAAAATTTTAAATCAAATCATGGATTATCAACACAGATCTATACTAATCAAGCAGTCATAGATGCAATCACAGATAAATATAAATGCAATAGCAAAATGTAAAGTAAGAGAGATGATACCAGGAATTTTATACTAGTTTTGATTAACCAATCCTACATCCAGTCCCGTACAATACTGTACAGATTTCTTTTTAATCGCTACTTTAACCAAGTAGCAACCAACTAGAATACAGTCTCAATTTCAAGGCTATGAGATACACCCTTATGTCTTAAATGACTGAGGTAAAATCTCTTAATTTACCGGGCAACAAGATCACCACTAGATTTAGATGGGCTACTAAGCATGCCCACTTGATTTGAATGGGCAACAAGCACACTCAAAAAACTAAGATTGGAGTTGTTAATTTCCAAATACAAACTATTATACTTTGGATATATGATACTTTATAACCCTCTGATAGCGGTTTAATCTTTGAATTGGTGAGAGAATGCTTCCAAATTAGTAAATAGATCATAGAGAATGAATTTAGTAACATGGATAAATTTGAATGAATTTGAAGGGCAGAAAGTAGATTTTGTGAAATATACGATGAGAATTTGGAGTAAGAAGAAAGTAGTTAATAAATTCATTTTCCAATCCCCTTTATATAGTGTATGAAGGGATGTACCTACTCGTGAAGAGACACGATTAAAAATCACAACTATTCAAAATCCAAAAGACACCTCTTCAATGGTCTATATGTCGACATACGTAGGAGGCCTATGTCGACATATCTATGTTAATTTCGAAAAACAATAATTCTTTAAAATTATTTTCAAACTTTTGTATATTGTAAAATAATTTAACCATAGTTTTTAAATACTTTGAACACATAAAAACTTTTCTAAAATATTTGTAAAAATATTTTGAATTTTAAGTAATTTATTTTGATAAAATATCAAATGTCAAAATTTTGTGATAAAGATTAGAATCTGCTATCGAGGACTTTAACAATTTATTTTAATGACTCATAATACACTAAAATCTTGAGCTCTTTAAATCTTTTGTCTTTGAACTCATGTCTCTTGATCATCTTCGAATCTTGTACTTTATACTCATCAGCCTTTAAGCTTTAACCACTTTTTACCTGTTTAATATTTTACAATACATACTATACAACTTGGCAAAACATAAGTATCTATATTCATATGGTTGGTGCCATAAAAATCAATATATGAGGTATTAACAATCTCTTATCTTTTGATGATGACGACCATGTAAATATTTCTGTACACCCGAGTTAAAAACACTCTGATCTTTTAGTATATGCATGTGTTATTTTTATATTTTCTGTCACTTTGTCATCAACAAAAATGAGTGGAAAAAAATCTCCCCCTAAATGTGATATACTTATGGAGTAGAAATCATTTTAAATTTTAAGCAATTTTTTGAGATTTAAACTATATACATAATTGTGCTTAGAGTACATGTAAGACATATATTTATGGAAATACTAGTTACTTTAAATGTGGTATGCTAAGAACATATATTTAGGACATATATTAAGAAATGGTTAGATTCTAAACCATATATTAAATATTAGATAAATAAAACAAGACAAAATTTATTAATTGTTCTAAAATACAAATCAAACTATTATACCATTCAAACACATAAGCAAACAACATTAAACAAATCAAGTCAAACCGTATATACAAACCTATAAAAATCTAAACCTAATTATATTATATATTTACAAACCAATCAAATTCAAATATACGTTTAAAATAACGCTCTTACAAATTTTAAACAATTTGAAATACTAGATTTTCCTTGGAACTTCAACCCATCCTTCGCATTCAAATATTGGATTTGTTTGATGGCATCTCAATCTCCTTGTTCTATGTTTGCTTTGGAGTTTAAGCATTCCGAGTTATTGTTTTGATTATCTTTGATAAGAGAGGAAATTAACAAACGAAGATCATCAAAATGTTTCTACTGTTCCTTTATTATTTCTATTTAACTTAGCTCCAAATGACTTTGATTTTGGAGAATGAAACAGAGAGCATATTTGAAATATTGAAGTGTTTCTTCTAAGTTTTCACAATGTTTTTGATGTGGGGAACCAATTTTTATGAAAGGAAGTGTTTAAGAATGAAAATAGATGAAAAGATGAATCAATTGTGAGTTTTCTTGGAAGAAAATGGGTTAATTAGAGATGAAAGTATAGGTTAAATAACTGATTTAAAAGTAGTTACCAGTTTTTAAAATCTAAATTTTTTTAAAAACGGCCAGTATATGTCAACATACGCATGTGTGGTATGTCAACGTATGTAAATTAATTTGCACAGTTTATGTTTTCGCTCTAATTTTTGTTTATGCTTAATACTATTATATTTTAATGATTTGCAAAGACCGAGATAACATTATTAAATAGCAAGAAGTAAATTTCATTAATTAAAATAGAAGTATGTGGACATAATCGAAAATACATGAAAAAAACAAAAAAAAACATACAACTAAGAGATACAAAGGTAGATATAAGATCTAAAAAGATGATGACAAAGAAGAGTTTCCACCAAGTTTTCTAACGATCTTCGCCAAATATTTGTCTAATTTGTTGGAGAGAGAAGTTACATTTTTACCAAAGGAGCGTTTGTCAATGCTTTCTAGGGAAGTGTCCATTTCCTCCTCTTCCACTTCTTGTTCTTCCTCCTTTTCAATTTTCATATTATCAATTTCTTCTTCTTCTTGAAGAATCTTTTGTTCTTCTTCCCTTGCCAAACTCTCTTCCTTTCGGAAAGAGATTTATAGAGTTTGAATTCAAGAGGAATGCACATAGGAGAAAGATCAGTTTTGTCGAAAAATTTATGAGGCAAATTTTTTTCACCTCTTATATCGATACTAAAATAATTGGAAATTATAGTAAGATACACACCATGCTAAAATGTGTGCTCATGCCTAGAGATTTTGTTTTGAACAAAATCATTCAAAATCACTTGAGCTGAATTTATATCATATTTTCCAAAAATAGCAAAAGGAGCTTTGAAAACCTTCTAAGTCGGGTTATTGTAATTTTCCATCCTCAGTGTAATACTTTGTTGTAAAATAAGACTCATTAGTCTTGCTTTAGGCCTAAGATTTTTCTGCCTTTGAAAACATACTCTTCATCATGAGAAAATAATTCGTACATAACTTCTCTATTACCAAAATCAATTCCAATAGCGGAGAGGTCATTTTCACTACTTCTAAACCAAAAATTTATCCTAAAATTTTGCAATAAAAAACAATGGTAGTGTTTTTTTACAATATTCCAAGTTTGATCTTCTTTTTCTTGAAATTTTTTTCCATTCAAATTTGAATAAAATATTTTAACCAAATCAGGATAGTAATCAAAATCATTTTTACATAAATCATTTAAACCGAAAATAGCATTTTCAAGAGCAAGATCTTGTAAACCGTAAGATGAAAATTCATTAAGATTTTAGCGGCTTGTAATTTACGAAGGCACGTTATAATCCCTTAAATGGGTAAAAATTCTTGCGATCACGAAGTGCCTCTGTGAGAGTCTAAGTTAAAAGGGGGTAGTGCAGTGGCGGATCTTCTTACATCCTAGCCTACGAAAATAGGTTTTCCAAAAAAAATTCATTAAGATCTGCAAACCAACTTGAAAATACTTTTCCATAAGTAGCATATTTGTTACCCATTAATATCTTCCCCTGGTTAAAAGTATGGAAGAAGGAGCTATAATGCGGGATTTGGAAGCTTCTGTAAGCATTAAGATAGCTTCCACAAGTATCAAAGAAGGTTCCGTAAACATCAAAGAGGGTTCTGTAAGCATCAATGAAGCTTTCTAAGAGTTAAGGAAGCTTCCGAAAGTGTTGAAGTGGCACCTTTGAAGACATCAAGAAGAAGTGAGGATTTCGACAGGGTTGAAAAGGCCTCCCAAGTATAAGAGAAGATGGTTTCGTCATGGTCAAAGGAGCTTCCTTCCGTCTCCTTCCATGGATGTCGTTCTTTTACCTTCCGCAATGGTTGATAGGGCTTTCACATCAGTTGATTTAGGGAATGTCTTCGTCAGGGTTCAAAAGAAACTTCCTCAAGCATCAAAAAATATGCTTCCGCAAAGAGTCGTTCCTTTTGCATGTATCGATTTCTATCTGCCGCAATAATAGTTCCCTCCGTCATAGTTGATCCTTCCGCAGGGGTCGCCTCTTTCAACGGAGTCATTCCTTTAGCTCCTCCCTTCAGTAAGAATTGGTTCCTTTTGCATTTCTTCAAAGTGCCTCCTTTCGCATCATTTTAAGGCCGAACCTTCCACTGCTATCTCCTTTCAAAGCTCTTCCTTCCGTCATTCATGACCTTTCGAAGGTGTCACTCCTTTCGAAGGTATTAGAGGTGTTGAATATGCTAGTAGATTATTTTTTTGTTGATAATAAACATATATATATATATATATATTCATTTAAATGTATTTTTCACATAATTAAATAAATATTTACTGAATAAAATAAATAACATAGAATTTGAATTCGAACAAATATTTTATTCAAACAAATATTTTATTACAATTTTGAATAAGTACATATTTGAGCTCTCACTATATATAAACAATTTCAATTACAATACAATTTCGATTACATCACAATTTTCAATTTACATCACCGTACACAAGTCATGTACATGATTAAAGAAACTGGGTCGAGTAGTTTCAAAAAGGCATGAAGTCAACTCAAACTGCACCATATCAGTCAACATGAAGACACAAATACACATTGGAGTATGCAGCATTTAGGGATGAAAACCAACTATATTCAACAAACTAGCATACAAGTATAACATGGATGTGCAGACCATACATGTACAAAGGGCTGCAATGCTCATGAAGAAACAATGCTACAGATGTGACTTCATATGGAACCAGACCTAACAACAAATGGAAGCAGTTCAATATGCAAGTGAAGCCACCAGACTACATGAACACACTAGACCAAAGGCAATAGACTCAAAGCCATATAAAGACCAGAGTGCAAAGAAGTTCAAAAATCAAGATGAACCCAGATCAGAAGTTCAAAGTGAACCAGACCAAATTGAAACAGAGACCAAAATAGTAACATATATATGCATATATCAGTGCATTTCAACAAGGATAACACAATGAATTAACATAAATGCAAAGATTCAGAGGAAACTGAAAACCCAAAACTGCAACCATACATGATTACCATAACATGAATGTCCAAGCTAGGTGGACAAGTGAAAAATGCACAACACATATATATTTGTATGTATATACATGGTGCTCAACAAATTACAACTGGAAATGAAGCCAATAAAAAATACTTCCAAAACAGTAGCAGGTTTTTACAAAAATAGGGTAGCAAATTTTCAAACCAAAGTCAAGTTTAAATGCCAGAGAATCAAAACCGTGGTGAATACGTTACAGTTCGAACATGTCCAGATTATATCGAACAAGTCAGTGCCGAAATCAAAACATCACAATTTCAAATGGCCAAAGTAAAATATTCGATCGTTGCCGGCAAAGAATGAAATCAGAGATGACAACAGAGAGAAGAAACGAAAGCCGTGATAATCAAGCAACGAAAATATATGAATTGAAAAAGTCATAAAACAATCACCAGTAGTAAATCGAAAATCAGTGATCAAGCATAGGACGAGAAGAATTCAAACAAAATTTATACAAACGAGATTATAGGATTTTGAATCCTATTTAAACCATTAACATCATCAGCATTTAAGGGATTCGAGTTTAAATAATATCACAGAGCAATGTTTCAAAATCAATAACTCGAATCGAATCGAGTTCAAGCATATCAATGAAAGTAACAGAGTAAAATCGCATACTGGGTTTTATAAATCGAACTCGACGTAGTGGAGCATCCACAACTAAGATCAGTGAAAAGATCAATTGGCAAGCCATATCAAAGAATATTTATCACTACAATCAAACAATATAAAGCGGTGCCTCAATTTACAAAAGCCCTAACTTTTCAAAGAAAGAGGAACGAACGATCTTGAGCAAAAGAAAAGAAGCAGATATCGTTTTCACAAGAGAAAGGATACGGGCCAAACTAAAATGGAGTCAATTGTTATATATTAGGTCGGCTCCTTTATATTTATTATTTGAGCTTAAATTTATGTATACAGGGTTTTGTAATTTGTTTTTAATTTGCAATTTTCTTTTAAATTTTTGTAAATTCTAGTCGTGTGACTAGGGGATGAACTACGGTGGTGTAGTCCGAGAATTCGCAACTCAGTGGCTAAGTTATATCAGGATTTGAGCGTAGTGATAGGTTAGTCGATAGCGGATGTCGCGAATTTATATGTGTAAGCGTCTGACTACTTAATATCTAGTAGAAACCTTGGAGGCGTCGCGTAGGCAGGGTTTTGCCGAAGTTGGGTAAATATGTGTTGTTCTATTTCTGCTTTTAATATTCTGCTATTATTTGTGCTATAATCATTTTATATATTTCCGCATTAAATTTTTATAATTATTTGTAGCACCCTATTCACCCCCCTTCTAGGGTTAAATCGATCCTACAAGTGGTATCGTTGCTAAAAACAAAAGTCAAATTTTGTTTTAAAAATTTAATTATTATTTTAAAATTTGGATTTTAAAAAAAAGGCTTCTTTTAATAATATTATTGCTGAGCGTCGGTTCATAGTTAGACCACCAATGTTCAATGGTGAATATGCTTACTGGAAAAATAAAATGATAATTTTTCTAAAAACCATCGATGCTTGGAATACTGTTGAGACAGAATATATGACACCAACTATAGTGGTAAATAATCAAGAAATAGAAAAATCAATGGATCAATGGACAGATCAAGAAAATAAACTACAGAATGCAAATGCTAAAGCTATGAATTCTATTATTTGTTCATTGGATCAAATTGAATTTAATCATGTCTCACATTGTCTAGCTGTGTAGGAAATCTGGCACACACTTGAAGTAACTCACGAAGGAACATCTCAAGTCAAGAAATCTCACCTTGCCATGCTTAGTAGCGAATACGAGAACTTCACAATGGCCAAGGATGAAAATGTCAAAGAGATGTATAGAAGACTTTCCAATATTGTATACAGATCAAAAGCACTCGAAAAATCATACAAAGAAATGGAAATAGTCCGAAAAATCCTCAAAGTCCTTCCATGAAGTTTTGAAGCGAAAGTTATAGCCATTCAAGAATCAAAAGATCTGAAACAAATCAAAGTCGAAGAACTCGTTGGAAAGCTCACCACTTATGAGCTAGAAATCAAATTCAAGGAAGAATGCGAAGGAGGTGATGCATGGAAAAAATCAATAGCTCTTAAAGGTACAACAGAAAGTGATGATGATGGTGATGATGGAGCAGCTGAGCTGGCGCTACTAATAAAGAGATTCAAAAAGTGGAACCACAAATACAGAAATCCAGCTCTAAATCAACAATTGAAAAGCAGAATAGTCAAAGTACTAGACAACCCTGAAGAGCAGGAGATCATCTGTCACAAGTGCAATAAACCTGGTCACATCAAGTCCAATTGTCCTCAAAATCGACTCGGCCAAGAAAAGAAACCGAAAAGGAGAAGTTTTGCAGCCACTTGGGATGAAACCGATGAAGATGATAAAAGCACTGGCAGTGAGAGTGAAAAGAAGATTTGTGCCTTCGAGGTGATATAACTGACAGTGATGATGACTAGCCAAGCGAGGTATCAAAACTTACTTATTCGGAATGACTTATATATTTTCATGAAGTAAATGGCTGTTTCGAAAGACTTAGGGAGAAACATGCTAAAATCGAGTCATAAAGAGATACTTTAAGATTTAAATAAATAGCTTGATCAATTGGTTAAAAACTATCAAACCAGCAGCCCTAAGTGTGATAAGTCCATCACTTGAAGAAGAAATTAAAAAATAAAAAATAAAAATTAAATCACTTGAAAATGAAATTCTGATTTTGAAAGAGGGTAAAAATACTAGGAGAGAAAATTCTATTATGAAGTGCACTCAATTATTGAATAAAAATGAATCTCTCAAAACACAAGTCCAACAATTGTCTACAACTTTAGAAAAAATTTCCAAAGGAGAAAAATCGTTGAATATGTTATTAGAAAAATAAACTGTTAATACTGTAAGACAAGGACTTGGATATAATCAATCCGAACTTGTTAGAAGCAAAATTAATCAAGTTAAATTCGAATGCACAATTTGTAGAAAAATTGGACACAATCGAAACAATTGTTGGTATTGACCCAAATATGTGAAAACTACACCAATTTGGGTTCCAAAATGCACAAATATAAATTCCCTTAAAGTCAAGAAAATTTGGATGCCAAAAGGAACAAATATAAATTGTCTTGGGTCTATACAAACATATTTTTTAAAATCTTTTGCCACTAACAACTATGAACCTATAAAAACAAATAAGTCACAAAAATCTTTTCTCATGTAGGTATGGTGGCAGGCTAAGGAACAACTACAGTGTTACTTGGATTCTGGTTGTTCCAGGCACACGACGAGCGACAAATCAAAGTTCCTTAGGCTAGTATAAAGGTGACAGAATTACCATAAGCAACAACGAAAAATTATCGTAAAGGTAAACTAGGAAATAGTACATCTATCTTGAACGATTTATTAGATGTGAAAATCTACACCATAATCTGAATTAAATCAGCCAGTTATGTGATAAAGAAATGAATGTTGATTTTGATTCTGACTTATTGTTGGCTAATTATATTTTTATGCCGAGAACACTATAAGTACCTCAAGATTTTTTGAAATAGTTCATATAGATTTGTTTGGACTAATGATAGTGTTGTATTATTTTTTATTACTCTAGATATATGTGGATATATTTATTTACCTTATTGATTCTAGACTTGTCATTATGTTCATTGTTTGTTTATTTGCATGGTTTCAAGTCAAATTCAAAAGAATTTCATTTAAAAGCTGTAAAAAGATTTTTAGGTATTTTATTGCACACTTTATGGTTTGGTCTATAACATCCAACTAATGATAATCTTGAGTCAAAGGAAAATTTAGATGCAGATTACACTAGTAATCTAGTTGATAGAAAAATTACTAGTGGAATGTGATTTATGTTGAGACATTCAGTAGTTGCATCATTTTTTCAAAGAAAATATCTGCATATTTTTCATTTCAATTGATTTTCAATTAGCAGACATTTTACTCATAAAACCCCTTCCAGAAAATAGTTTTTGTTGACCTTGTTTCAAATTAGTCATTTTAGAAAATTTGATTTTATAATTATTTTTGGATTTGATCTTAAATGACTACATTAACTAATCCGACTCCCTACTAATTATCAAAAAGATAAACAGTGATTGAAAAAGTGATGAATGTTGATATACATAAAGATCAGCAAACAATAAAAGATCGCTTTAAATGGCAGACTTGAACTAAATGACTCCAAGCATCATACAATGAAATGTACTTGAAGAATTCACACACAAAGGCACAAAAATAAGCCAATAATGGAGCAACAAAATAAACTAGTGCAAAAAGTGGTGGACAACACACAATGGAGGCAAACAAGTACATATATGTTAAGGTATCAAGTTCATAAAAATGGAACATCTGAATACAAGTACGAGTTTTCTAATCGGTGCAACATGAACACCAGCATGAATGGTCAAAGCTGTGTGAACATATTATAACCCATGAAGACCATCAAATCAGATACAAGTACACAAGTCATGTACATGATTAAAGAAAGAAACGTAATGAAGCAATGGACAAACTGGGCCGAGCAGTTTCAAAAAGGCATGAAGTCAACTCAAACTGTACCAGATCAGTCAACATGAAGACACAAATGCACACTGGAGTATGCAAGCATTTAGGGATGAAAACCAACTATATTCAACAAACTAGCATACAAGTATAACATGGATGTGCAGACCACACATGTACAAAGGGCTGCAATGCTCATGAAGAAACAATGCTACAGATATGACTTCATATGGAACCAGACCTGGCAACAAATGGAAGCAGTTCAATATGCAAGCGAAGCCACCAGACCACATGAACACACTAGACCAAAGGCAACAGACTCAAAGCCATATGAAGACCAGAGTGTAGAGAAGTTCAAAAATCAAGATGAACCTAGATCAGAAGTTCAAAGTGAACCAAAACAAATTGAAACAGAGACCAAAACAGTAATATATATGCGCATATATCTGTGCATTTCAGCAAGGATAACACAATGAATTAACATGAATGCAAAGCTTCAGAGGAAACTGAAAACCCAAAACCGCAACCATACATGATTACCATAACATGAATGTCCAAGCTAGGTAGACAAGTGAAAAATGCACAACACACACACACACACACGTATATATGTATGTATATACATGGTGCTCAACAAATTACAACTGGAAATGAAGCCAGTAGAAAATACTTTCAAAATAGTAGCAGTTTTTTAAAAAAATTAGGGTAGCATGTTTTCAAACCAAAGTCAAGTTTAAATGCCAAAGAATCAAAACCGTGGTGAATAAGGTATAGTTTGAACAAGTCCATATTATATCGAACAAGTCAATGCCGAAATCAAAACATCACAATTTTAAATGGCCAAAGTAAAATATTCGATCGTTGCCAGCAAAGAATGAAATCAGAGATGACAACAGAGAGAAGAAATGAAAGCTATGATAATCAAGCAATGAAAAATGTGAATTGAAAAAGTCAGAAAATAGTCACCAGCAGTAAATCGAAAATCAGTGGCCAAGCATAGGATGAGAATAATTCAAACAAAAGAGATACGAATGAGATTATAGGATTTCGAATCCTATTTAAACCATTAACATCATTTGCATTTAAGGGATTCGAGTTCAAACAATATGACATAGCAAAATTTCAAAATCAATAACTCGAATCGAATCGAGTTCAAGCATATCAATGAAAGTGACAAAGGAAAATCGCATACCAGATTTTTTCAAATCGAACTCGGCATGGTGGAGTAGCTGCAACCAACGATCAGTGAATGGATCAATTGGCAAGCCATATCAAAGAATATTCATCACTACAATCAAACAATATAAAGTGGCACTTCAATTTACAAAAGCCCTAATTTTTCAAAGAAAGTGGAACGAACGATCTTGAGCAAAAGAAAAGAAGCAGACATCACTTTCACAAGAGAAAGGATACGGGCCAAACTAAAATGGAATCAATTGTTATATATTAGGCCGGCTCCTTTATATTTATTATTTGAGCTTAAATATATATATATATATAGGGTTTTGTAATTTGTTTTTAATTTGCAATTTTCTTTTAAACTTTTGTAAATTCTAGTCGTGTGACTACGGGACAAACTACGATGGTGTAGTTCGAGAATTCGCAACTCAATGGCAGAGTTGTGATAGGGTTTTAAGTGTAGAGTTAGGTTAGTCGATAACGGGTGTCATGAGTTTACGTATGTAAGCGTCTGACTACTTAATTTCCAGTAGAAACCTTGGGGGAAGCATGTAGGAAAGGTTTTGTCGAAGCTCGGTAAATCTGTGTTGTTCTATTTCTGCATTTAATATTCTATTATTATCTGTGCTCCTATTCTGCTATTATATGTGCTGCAATTATTTTTTATATTTCCGCATTAAATTTTTATAATTATTAGTATCATCCTACCCCCTTCTGGGTGAAATCGATCCTACAAGAGGGACCTAGGTGTACTGCTACACAAAGTACTACTTTGGTCATCAGCCCCACAAGCATTGCTCTGCCAACATAGTCCTGCCAAAGTTCTTCCCTTCGATTTCATTTGAAGCACTTCCTTCCGCAACTGTTCCTCTCGTGACACATCATGACCCTTTCGCTACCCAGCGAACACCATTCGATAGTAACGAGAGCCTCCAAAAGTGCATATAAGCGGTATTGACAAAGAGATGAGTCGATACCCACCAAGACCCTACCGCCGACAACTGCAGAAGGGTAAATTAAAGTGTAGCGGAAGCATCGTATTAGAAGAATGAAGATGCTTCAGTGTCAATATCAACGAAAGCTTACGAAGATGTTCCTTTTGACCATGATGGAAGTATGGATGCGGAAGGCTCGAACCCACATCTATAAATAGGATCATAGGGGTACCATTTGAGGAGTCCATTCCCTCTATCCCTGTGCTATTCTAAGAGTTTTAAATCCTAATTTCTAAATCGAATTGAGGATTTCACTTCATTGTACACTTAAGCCTTTGTATACATAAAAGTTATCAATGAAACGAATACATAGCATTCTCAAATACACGGATTCAGATTTACTGCTTGCATATAGCTTTATTTATGAAGTATTTACATTTCTGCCTTATGAAGGAGTTCCTTTCAAAGCCATAGGATTTATTCAATGCACTTAATACCTTTTGACACCATTGGATCACAACCGTAGGCTATATTACCCAGTTGGAAAGGGGTTTCAAAGGGGTATTTTGACGACTTCGATACTCTCCTTTTTTATGCATTCAAAAGTGTTTTCTATGCTTACAACAACTTCGCCAGGTTTCACCAAGGCTTCTTCTTAGCTTTCCCTTAAACCTTCTCCTCTAACCTTACTTTGGGGTGTTGACATGATTTCATGTTAATATTTTTAACATTAAATGGAGGGGCCGAACCTCCAATCTCTTATTTTTCTCCCTGCAAATTGATTATATTGGGCTCTCTTATTTCAAAGGAACAAATGGTTAAGGCCAGAAGCAATAGTGATATTCTAAGTGAAGAAGTTGCATCACAAACAACTTTGGAAGAGCAAAACACAAACCAAAAGAATCAAGTTGAGCAATTGCTTGGTCAATTAGACAGTTCAATCCAAGGAGACAATAGAGATTGTTACAATGACAAAACCGATCAGAAAGATTTCTCAATCAAATAGTAAAGGATATACTCCTTAGTTTTGGGAAAGTTATAACCTTTGGGAAGCTTCTTTTTCAAAAGAAATAATGGCTGTTAAAATCCCATCTCACATTGAAATCCCTTCACTGAAGTATGAAGGCACCATCGATCTAGGATTACATAGTAGCTTATGGAATACGAATGGATCTCTACAATGCTTTTAGGGTAATTCATTACAATTTTTCCCTGTAACTTTTCAAGGAGAAGCTATCGAACAGTACAAGAATTACCGAGTGGAAACCATCCGTTCTTAGGAACAATTCTCTTATGAATCTGTGACATAATTTTATGTATTCAAAGACCCAACTATGGACTTTAGCTTATTAGCTAGTATCAAACAAAAACCAGGAGAACCGCTCGACGAATATTTAAAGAGGTTCAATATAGAAGCATTAAAAGTAGAAACTGAAACTGATGGAGACAAGCTGATTGCGATTCGGTCAGGGCTAATCGAGCAAACCTCTTTCTAGGAAGAACATCGTATTCATGGATGTAGGGATCTGTGAAACTTCTATTTTCAAGTCTATGAATTTATCAAATGGAGAAGAGGCATCTTGCTGTAAGGGAATTCCAACAAAATCAAAGAGAAGAAGAGATCAACTCTGAATCTCCTAGTAAAAGATGAAAGGAAAGAAAAGTAGAAGAAAGATTCAGAGAGAGATTTCTGAATTCAACTACGTGAATTTGAACAAACCCCTTTCTCATATTTTCACCGTAGCAAAAGAATCTGAAAGTTTTTCAATTACTCATGAAATATTGAGCCGTCCCAAACCAAGCAAAGGAAGGACTATTGCGACTACCACAAAGCAAATGGACATAAGACCGATGAGTGCCGCATCTTAGCAGGAACAATTCAGAATATGATCATATCAGGAAACTTAAAGGAACTCATTAAAGAAGCTTGAAGAAACTTCTTGTTCAAACAAGGATAGCTCAAATACTTGTAGCTTATCTTTTCGTATAAAAAGAAAGCAGCTTAGCAACTTCAAGTTCAAACTCCTATCAAGCCATGACATGTTATAACATTTTTCCAATTATGAGTTTTCTTTCCTCATAATTTTATACTTAATATAGATCATGTATTAATACAAAATTCGTATGTCTTTACAGGTTAAAAAAAACCAGTCCATTGCATCTGATGGACTCTTAAAGAGCAACAAATTTCTAGCTACTTAAGAAAGACTACTCAAATGCCTGGAATGAAATGACTCATCCTTATCTTAAAGCTTGAATCAATGCAGTGTAAATAACTACTCCCATGGAACTTTGGATTATCGTCAAGCTTCAATTGTAAACTCATTTCTAATGAAAGGTAAATGTCCAAAACTCTCCCAAAGGAGGGGATTCTTAGGAAAAGCATGCCCTTGTTTGTGAAAGTCTATTAGTCCATGCATCATGGCTTTTTAGACTCGTGAACAAGATATCTCTTTTTGCTGAGAAAAACCTGAGGAAGCATAACCATATAATCAATTCTATTTTTACTATTTGAGAAGAATTTTCCTAAATATGTTTTCAAGAAAGTTGTTTTCAAAAGTCAAAAAGGATTATCTCTAATTACCCTATAAATAAGGAAAATTAACTATTCCATTATTTTAAAAATAAACCTGCACAATCAATAAAGAATATTATTTAGCACTAATAAATGAGAACCAAAGATTTTAAACTGAGCATGTCTTGATAAAAGCATTTTCAAAGCTTTTCGAAGTCATTAACGAAAAGAGAATCTATACTTATCTAAGGAAAGAGCTATAAAAGCTCATTATAAAAATTATAGCAAGAAAGACTTATTCTTGAGCAAAGGACTATTGACTCATGAATCATGACCATTCAGCCCCTCATTTGAGATTTGTTTTTCTATCACAAGAATGATTTAAAAACTGTCATTGGTGATAGTGCTAATGAAGAACTTCTTCATCAAAAATTCTGATATTCAATGTCTTTTTCGAAGAAAGACCAATTTCAAGAATGGTTTCAAGATTTATCAAAGAGAATCCTATTTCAAAAGTTCTATGGACCAAAAGAGGTTTTCATAGGTACTTCAAAAACTATTCTCTCAATTAAAGTTTCTAAAACTATTTTTATAACTCCTAGAGGGAGGGTCAAATTACTTTTGTACCTCCTGAAGAGAGAGTCAAAAACTATTAAAGTCTTCTCCTAAAGCACCTCTTAAAGAGAGGAATGAAAACTCTTTTAATAGAAAAAAGGAATTAATTAAAAATGTTTTGAGAATGAGCCTCTGATGTCCACTCCGGAGCAAAATGTTTTTGAGAATGAGTCTCCGACGTTCACTCCGGAGCACCTCCTAGGGGGAGGGATAAAACCTCTAATGTCCAGTTCACCTCTTAGAGGGAGGGTTGGGTCTAGCATCCACTAGCAACCTTTTAGAGGAAGTTCAATCTAACATACACTATAGCCCTTTACCTCTAACATCCAGTTCACCTCTTGGAGGGACAGTCAGGTCTAGCACCAACTAGCTACCTTTTAGAGGAAGGTCAATTTAACATACACTATAGCCCTTAGCATCAGGGAAAGCCCTGAAGGGGCACCAAATAGACAAAGAAGACAAAGATGTCCGCAACTCAAATCAAAAGTCAAGACCCAAGGGAACAAAGGTTCAAAGGAATAAAGCTATTCACCATCTAAAACAAGGATGAAGTTCGAAAAAGGGGTATAAAAAAAGGAGAAGGATGAAGATGTCCTACGTTATAGATAGGAATGGATAAGATATCCAAGACCGTAATAAAAAAGGACAAAGTATCAGCTAGCAATCCTCAATACATCTGATGCATATAAAGTGGCTCCCACAGCAAAGAATTAAGAAATCTGCATCCTAAAAGGAAACACGAGACAAGTAAATGGATAAAGAGATCCACAATTAGAAATGGAAAACAAAGATCTATACAAAAACTAAAGAAATGGAACAGATAACAAATTTTTACTACAAGGATAAAAGTGACTTCATTCAAAGAATAGATTAAGTAAACCACTTCTAAATCCTTAGAAATAAGGTGACCCTTTAGGATAAGAGGTCTATATATTATATATATTAATAAGTTATTTGGACCATTGCACTGTTGAACAACCAAGCAGTAGGACGGAACTTGCACAACTGAATGACCTATTGGTCAAACGGAGCTTGCACTGCTGAACAACCAGCCAACTGAATGGAACTATCTGCTGAATGGTTGAACGATCAAAAAGCAAAATAACTGAACAGAACTATCTGCTGAACGGTTGACTAGTCTTACGAAACTACTACTCTGAATGGCTGAGTGGTATTACGGAACTACTATTCTGAATTATCGCATGGCCTTACAAAACTATCCAGTTCCAATATAACAATAATTAGGCACTTTAGGAATTACTTATCTGCTAGTAGGATACTTTCCTTTAAATAACGGGAATCCCTATTGCTATTCAAGGCATGAGTTCTATATAAATCTCTGGCATAGCATTTTAGGTAGGACTTTGGAATTAGGGCTAGACAAGATTAAGGCTCTTTTGATTAAGTCTGCTTAGGTTACCATTACTAGACAGTTTACTAACCTTATACTTATATTGAATGAAATTTTGAGTAGTCTATTCGTCAGATGAGATCTAGACAAGTTTCTGATTGGATTCCTGATTTTGTGAATTTTCAATTCCCTTATTTCTTCTCGTAATGATTTCTTATTGAATTTTTGGTTTTATGAATTCTCAATTTCCTTTATTGGATTTTTATGAAGATTTACGGACTTCCTATTGAATTTCTGGTTTTATGAATTCTAATGTTCTTGCTGGTTTTCGTAATAATTTCTAAATATTGCATTGAATTTGTGGTTTTCTTATGAAATTTAGTGCCTTCGTACTATTATCAGACAAGAATTCTAAATAGGGATTTCTAGTTCTCTGTGGCTTTCTGATCCTCTAGTTATCAGATGGTAGTTGTCTAAGCTTCTTATTACCAGATAACATTCCAGATTAATGTTAGGTCATTCACTAATTTATTGCTGAATGAACAATTGATTCATTAAAAGTTACCGACATGTCATCTGAGTAGAATTAGGGGTCTCATACTTTGAGTTTACTTGGGTTATTTATTGCTAGGTAGCTTTCTAATTTTGTATTAATATTAGATAAAATTTTGAGCAGTTTATTTGTCAGATGAGATCTTGGCAAGTTTCTGATTGAATTCCTGATTTCATCAATTCTCGGTTTCATTTCATGATGATTTTTTATTGAATTTCTGGCTTTATGAATTCTTGATTTCTTGATTTGCTTATTGAATTTTCACGATGATTTATGGACTTCCTATTGAATTTCTAGATTTGTGAGTTTTCTGGATAAGTCTTGAGATTTTGTATTGAAATTGAGATTTTCTGAAAATTCAATGTTTCTACACTATTATTAAACGGAAATTCTGAACAAGAGTCACTTGATACTAGACAGACTTCTATTCTTTTTGTTAGAAGATAATGGTAAAAGGGAATAAGAACCCCTCGATCATTTTATTATTAGATAACGTTCAAAATTAATACCAAACTATCTACTAATTTATTAAGGAATGAATGAAAATTACTAACATACAATGCAGGGTTGGAGATAAAATTATAGCAAAGAGACAAGATAAAACCACCTAAGGCAAGAAATTAATCCCTGATGATCAAAGAAGACTGAATCCAAGAAAAGAAGGCTTTGGGGTATATGATAGTTTTCTTGAAAGGTCCTTTTACATAAACCAACGTCTGTTAATCAGGTGATATTATTCCACATTTCTATCATAAATGCTAGAGAGGGTTTGATCATGTTTTTCTTTGGATGCTCTATCCAGTGATATTATCAGATAATCTCTTGAATTTCAGTTTTGGAATTTAGCATTATCCATCAAAGTCTCACAACAAGGTTATAATCATAACAGAAGTTATTATCTGTTTCACAGAAAAATAAATAAAGAAATTCTATTGAGGTTTGAGTAGTCTAAAAGAGAATCTCGTATTTTTGTCCTAAAGAACAAAAGCATCTTTCATACAAGGGGGACAAAATGTTATCCATAAAATTATTCTCTAGGTTAAAAGTATGAAAGAAGGAGATATGATGCGGGATTCAGAAGCTTCCATAAGCATTGAGATGACTTCCACAAGCATAAAAGAGGGTTCCGTAAGCATCAAAGAGGGTTCCATAAGAGTTAAGGGAGCTTTCGAAAGTGTTGAAGTGGCACCTTTGAAGATATCAAAAAGAAGCGAGGCTTTCGAAAGGGTTGAAAAGGCCTCCCAAGCATTACAGAAGATGCTTTCGTCATGGTCGAAGGAGCTTCCTTCTGCCTCCTTCCACGGATGTCGTTCTTTTGCCTTTCGCAATGGGGTATAGGGCTTTCGCATCAGTTGATTTAGGGAATGCCTTCGCCAGGTTTCATAAAACACTTCCTCAAGCATCAGAAGACATGCTTCCACGAAGAGTCATTCCTTTTACATGTGCTGACTTTCTACCTGCCGCAATAATAGTTCATTCCGTCACAGTTGACCCTTCAGTAGGGGTCATCCTTTTGTTGGAGTCGTTCCCTCAGCTCCTTCCTTCCGCAAGAGTTGGTTCTTTCTGCATCTCTTCAAACTGCCTCCTTCGCATCTTTTCAAGGCTGATCCTTCCGCTACTGTCTCCTTTCAAAGCTCTTCCTTCCACCATTCGTGACCCTTTGAAGAAGGTATCAGAGGGACTTAGGCGCACAGCTACACAAAGTACTACTTTGGCCATCAGCCCCGCAAGCATTGCTCCGCCAACATAGTCCTGCCAAAGTTCTTCCGTTTGAATTCATTTGAATCACTTCCTTCCACAACTAATCCTCTCATGACAGATCACGACCCTTCGCTACCTAGCAGAACATCTTTTGATAGTGACCAAAGCCTCCAAAAGTGCATATAAGCGGTATTGACAAAGAGATGAGTCGACACCCACCAAGACCCTGCCACCGACGACTGCAGAAGGGTAAATTCAAGTTTAGTAGAAGCATTGTATTAGAAGAATGAAGACGCTTCAACATCAATGTCAACAAAAGCTTACGAAGAGGTTCCTTCTGATGGTGACGGAAGTATGGATGCGGAAGGCTCAAACCCGCATCTATAAATAGGACCCTCGAGGGTACCATTTGAGGAGTCCATTCCCTCCGCACTTGTACCATTCTAAGAGTTGTAAACCCTAATTTCTAAATCGAATCGAGGATTTCACTTCATTGTACACTTAAGCCTTTGTATTTATAAAAATTATCAATAAAACGAATAAATAGTATTCTAAAATACACAGATTCAGCTGTTTGCATATGGCTTTATTTATGGAGTATATACATTTATACCTTACGAAGGAGTTCCTTTTGAAGCCATAGGATCCATTCATCGCACTTAATACCTTTGGACACCATTGGATCACAACCCTAGGCTATATTACCCAGTTCGAAAGGGGTTTCGAAGGGGTATATTAACGACTTTGGTACTCTCCTTTTTTATGCATTCGAAAGGGTTTTCTATGCTTACAACAACTTCGCCGGGCTTCATCGAGGCTTCTTCTTAGATTTCCCTTTAAACCTTCTCCCTAACCTTACTTCGGGATGTTGACAAGATTTCTTGTTAAGAATATTCAATACAAGTTTCCATGGACTCTTGATAATTAAAAGATTGACTTTTGATCTTGTTGGTAAGCCTAATGGCTTTGTATGAAGAAGGTTGGTTTGAGAAAGACATTTTTGAGTAGTTTTAAAGGTAGGAGAGTTAAGAATAATTTTGAATCTTGAAATAAAGTGTGAGTGAATGAAGAGATAGGAATGAGTTAATTAATAAAGAGTGAATTGACATTCAGTTGAAAATATCCCTATTCAGTTTTTGAAATTAATGTAAAAGAGAGTGTAATTCAAAAGTTTGAGTTTGAAAAGATCCTTCAATTTTTTAACTGGTATCGACATACATATATGTCAAAAATTCCAATATTGAACTAAAGTAATAAATTCCTATTATACTTTTATACTTTTCAAAAAGTGAACTACCAGTGTTAAAAAGTGAACTACCAGTATTATTAGCCATTTTTACTTTTCTAAAATCAAATCACAAGTTTTTGAAAACCCAATGCTCTGATATCAAATGTGGGTTACAGTGTAATGGGTCTTAAGGCTACCTTAACATTAGAGGGGGGTAAATAGTGTTTTATAAACTTTATGAATCTTTTTAACTTAGTTTCAAGATTTAAATCAAATCATATATAATCAACATAGATCTATATAGTCACAGATGCAATCACAAATAAATATAAAAATAATAACAAAATGTAAAGTAAGATAGATGACACCAGGAATTTTATATTAGTTCGGATTAATCAGTCATGTATCTAGTCTTATACAATACCGTACAGATTTCTTTTTAATCGCCTACTTTAATCACGTAGCAAGCAAACCAGAATACAGTTATGACTTCAAGACTATGAGATACACCCTCACATCTTACGAGTCCGGGGTAAAATCTCTTGATTTACTGGACAACAAGATCGTCCACTAGATGGGCTACTAAGCATACCCACTTGATTTGAATGGCAACAAGCATATCCAAACAAGTAAGAGTAGAGTTGTTAATTTTCAAATACAAATAGTTGTACTTAGGATACAAGATATCCTATAGCCCTTTTGATAGTGGTTTAATCTTTGAATCGATGAGAGAATATTTCTAAATCAGTAAATAAATTGTGGCGAATGAATATAGTAAAGTAGAATTGAATTTGAATGAATTCGTGAAGTAGAGAAAGTAGTTAATGAAATTTGTTTTCCAGTCCTCTTTATATAGTGTATGAAGGGATGTGTTTATTCGCGAAGAGATGTGGTTAAAAATCACGACTATTCAAAATCCAAAAGACACATCTTCAACGGTCTATGTGTCGACATACAAAGGAGGCATATGTCAACATACCTATGTTAATTTTTTTGAAAAAAAAAATTCTTTTAAAATTGTTTTCAAACTTTTATATTTTTATAAAATAATTTAAACATAGTTTTTAAATATTTCAAACACATAATTTTTTTTTATAAAATATTTGTAAAAATATATTTTGAATTTTAAATAATTTATTTTGATAAAATACAAAAAATAAGAACTTTTGTGGTAAAGATCAGAATATGCTGTCATAGACTTTAACAACTTATTCTAACGGCTCATAACTATACATTAAAGTATTAAGCTCTTCAAATCTTTTGTCTTTAAAATCATGAGTCTTGATCATATTTGAATCTTGTACTTTATATCAGTCGGTCTTCAAATTTTAATCATTTTGTACCTTGTAATATTATGCAATATATACTATACAACGTGGTAAAACATTCGTATCTAAATCTATATTGTTGCTATAATGAAAATGAATATCCAAGGTACATATATCGTCTGAGTGTGTGTTTGTTTTTAATTAAAAGGTCTAAATTCAACTTTTGAATTACACGATTAACATAATAATTCAGAATTAAGCTATCAACCATTAGGGCATCTCCAATCGTTGAGTTACATACTGAATTTTTTCAAAATAATTTTTCAGTCGTTCAATTCAAGCTGAATCTTCAGCTGAACGTTCATGATCCAATTCAGGATTCTGAATTGGGCTTGGGCGTACATTTAATGGGCGCCCAAGCCCTCGCGTTCATAAAATGGACGTCCATGCCCCCCTAATTGTGGGGCATCAGGCATTTATAAAATGGACGTATGAGGCTTGGTTAAATGAGACACTGGATGCCCAACCCAGGTTGAGGGCTGAATACCCATGCTTTAGGGCATCTCCAATCGTTACGTTATTTGCTGAATTTGGCGAAAAAAATTTTCCAATCGTTCGATTCAAGCTTAATATTAAGCTTAACGTTCAGGATCGTGTTCAGGATCCTGAACGGGGCTTGGGCGCCCATTTTATGGGCGGGCGCCCAAGCCCTGGCGCCCATTTTATGGGCGCCAGGGCTCTGGCGTCCATAAAATGGGCGCCAGGGCTTGGGCGCCCATAAAATGGGCGCCCAAGCCCCCCCCCCCCCCAAAAAATCCCCCCCCCCCATATTTCTCCGCTAACGGCTATAAACGGTCATATTTCAAATTACAACGGCTATAAACGGTCATATTTCAAATTACAACGGCTATAAACGGACATATTTCAAATTACAACGGCTATAAACGGTCATATTTATGATTTCACTACATATATCACAATGTTGTCCAGATTGTAATACACACATCTCTTCTTCTATTACAATTTTATTCTCAATTCCTTAATATTGAAAGTATGTCTCATCCGTTTCAATCATATACCGAAGCGATGAATATGGATAGCTGGGATTTAGATTCTCAACCCTTTCAAACCATGTTTTTTTGCAGCGTCCTGCTTAAAAACAAAATAATTATTATTCTGCTGAATACTTTCGAGAATTCTTATGAATAATGGTCGACTCATTCTGAATCGTCGTCTAAATGTCTCTGGACCGTAAGTTGGATCACGGGCAAAGTAATCTTGCAGCAGTGTTTTGTGAAATGCTTGCTGGTTACGGTTGATATATTTCCTACCCACTACGGAACCACCATGTTTTCCAGAAGTTGCTCCGTATGCTTCACGATATATCTCCATCAATTCCTCCTCCTCCTGTTGATGCGCTAACGCATAAGCTTCTTCTTCAGAATCACTGTCGCAAAGCAATACAGCTTTAAGTAAATTTCCAGACATTGTTTGATATTTGAGGATAGTTGTCTGATATTTGAATGTTTTGTTAGAGTAAATTGTGGTGGACAAGTATGACATCTATATGGTTATATATATATGACCAAATATTGAGTGGATAGAGGGTGTGTCAGTGTGCGGTATAATCACGTACTGTAGCCACGTTCGTTTGCCGGTCAAGATTCTCTGCTATGATGAGTGGATAGAGGGTGTGTCAGTGTGCGGTCTAATCACGTACTGTAGCCACGTTCGTTTGCCGGTCTTGATTCTCTGCTATGATTAGTGGATAGAGGGTGTGTCAGTGTGCCGTCTAATCACGTACTGTAGCCACGTTCGTTTGCCGGTCAAGATTCTCTGCTACGATGAGTGGATAGAGGGTGTGTCAGTGTGCGGTCTAATCACGTACTGTAGCCACGTTCGTTTGCCGGTCAAGATTCTCTGCTACGATGAGTGGATAGAGGGTGTGTCAGTGTGCGGTCTAATCACGTACTGTAGCCACGTTCGTTTGCCGGTCAAGATTCTCTGCTATGATGAGTGGATAGAGGGTGTGTCAGTGTGCGGTCTAATCACGTACTGTAGCCACGTTCGTTTGCCGGTCAAGATTCTCTGCTACGATGAGTGGATAGAGGGTGTGTCAAGATTCTCTCCTCATAATCCATTATATAAATTCACAAATCCTTATACGTTTAAATCATTTACAAACCTAACATTATTCAAATTACAATGTCGAACATGACATTTACGTCTCATGAATTGAAGTTGATTATGCAGTACTACATTGAAACCGATGAGAAGTGTGATAATCAGGAGTCAATGGCAATTAATTTTTGGGACACTCTGGCTGACCTGTACAACAACGATGTGGGCTCTCAAGTCAGACGTACGGCTCAAGAGGTCAGGACTGCGCACAAAAACTTTACTAGGGCATGCACGCGCTACACAAAGATTATTAACGAGGTAATATCGGAAAATGTGTTTGAGACAACACGTTCGACTTATGACGGTCGATACAATTTAAAATATGGCACGCCCTTCATTGCCCATGATGCATACTTCATACGTCAAAACTGGCTAGAAAGATTTGGATGGTCTTAAGATGACAGTATTGATAGTTGGTTATGTAACGTTCGTTAATGTATCATGAGTTGCAGTTTCTTCATATGTGCAGTCTATTATTACTGTGTCGTTTCTTATAAGTGTTCTATGTTTGAATCATTAACTAGTTAAACGAACATAAAGTATTCACATTGTACACCAACATATATAGTTTGTATTTAAACGGATACCTACAACTAATAATATACACCAACATGTATAAGTCACAGTACTCAATATACCTACAAATAATAATATACACCAACATGTATAACCCAAAATCCAAGAAAGTGACAGCATATAAATAATACACAATATACTGAAACAATGACCTAAGTACATATACTCATACACATAAACTAAAAAGTATACAACTAAAGGGAGGCAGCGTCGTCATCGTCAACATCATCACCGTCGTCATCATCTCCGTCACTGTCATCATCCTCATCTCCGTCACCGTCATCATCATCATCTCCATCATCATCATCATCGTCTACATCGTCATCCTCGTCATCCCCATCACCATCATCCCCCTTGTCCTCATCATCCCCATCGTCCTCATCTACACCACCAGCACCATACCCACTGGGACCAGCATCACCTCCGCCTTGTGATCCGAAAGGCTCATATACAGCAAGTCTAGCTGATAGCTGATCAATCTGAGCCTCTAGCATCTGTGTATGCTGCATGTACATATCATGCATGGCGTGTGTATGTGCAAGAGTCATATCGCGAAACACACCAAACCCTACTCTGGCCTGATCCAATCTAGCAGCATACTACATAAAGATGACAAAAGCCATAAAAAAACAAGCATAAAATAAAGGAAAAATGACAGTAAACAACAAACGTACCTCATACGGAGGATATAAACCGACTGAAGGCACACCAGGATAGTCGGGGTGATCTGGAAAGACTAAAGGCTGCTCAATCAAAGTACCTGTCAAGTCATACGCTCTAAAAGTGGTATCAGGCTCCAACTGCATGGGAGCCTGGGAGAACTGTGACGGAATCGGGTCAAATGAAACCTGCGGTACCTGAACTCTACCGGCTGCCAGATGAGGTCCTATATGATCAGAGTTGACCCCACGAACATAATCTGGTACGATGAATCTACGGGGTGCTACTCTAGCCCAATAAGCATCGTAATCCCCATCGATGAAAAAAGTACTACTATCCACCCATCCAGCCTGTCGTAGAGCATGTAAGTACTGATCACCGATCACCCTATGTCTACCAAACATGTCCTCGCAGGATAAAGGATCGTATGGTATACGACGATCACCCGTAATCTGATAAGCACATCTCTCTCCCAAATACCACATAGGCATAAATGCAGGTGTATGCAAAGCAACCCTACGTCTAGATACTGAATACGCAACCATCAAGGGATGGTCGTCCACCAGAAGACCAGCATCTGCTAGATGAGTCCAATGTGAGGCCCAAGGAGTCCGAATGATGTTACCACGACTACGCATATCCAGCTGTGACCTAGCCTCCATCAAGTCATGTCGTACACCTGGCCTAATCGACAAAAATAGACCAAAAGGGCTAGCCTGTAGCCTCTCAATAATAGGAGCAGGAAGATAGTCATAAAACTGGGTAATGCACTTAGCCCAACTACCCCGACAGTGAATGTAATGGTCCTATACATAGTTAATGAAACAACAATTTTTTATAGCGTAAGGGTTGATCAATATGAGTATGTAATGTACAAATTAAAATAACAAATTATAGTAAGGGTTCATTAATACCTGTATGGTCGTCAATGCGATTTCGGCTCTATGCCGATAACCATCTGGCAGCTCATGTAGAACACGTAGATCGTCTGGTGAAACTCCAGGCGGTGGCAGAACGTGTAATGGTCCTGCTTGCTCCTCTGGATGTCTATGAACCGTTCTTCGGGCAATTTTGGTTGGACGCGGCGGCATTTTGAATAAATTTTCTAATTTTCAAAACGAAAAGTGAGGAGGAATGAGGGGAGGAGAGGGGGCGGTGCCCTTTTATGAACGCCTGGCCTCAGGCGCCCATAAAATGGGCGCCTAAGCGTCAGGCGCCCATTTAATGGGCGCCTGAGGCCAGGCGCCCATTTGGCCATTGGGCATTTTAGCCCAATTACGGGCTGAATATTCAGCCCGCTGAATATTCAGCCCGTAATCGATTGGAGATGCCCTTACAATTCAGTTCAGGAATCAGAATTCAAGATTAAACAGCAAGTTCCTTTATTTGTTCCGAACAACTGAGCCTCGCTTTGAAAATGCATTTTCAATCGACTTCGTTTCTCCTCCATTTTCATATGAATCGATTATTTTCGCTTACAGTTCGCCGGGTAATTTCTCCTCGATTCTTTTCAATTTCAAACAGCACCTCAACTCTAGAGACGGAATTTGGTTTTCGCCGCCCTGAATTTGGGAGCGAAAATCTCGTTGGAACGGTGCAGCTATACGACCGTCACGTGTTCCTCTGCCATGGATCCCCAAACTCGTGGTCTCACAACGTCGAGTCTTCAGATGCGACGACGTGGGCCCTCTTGCTTGCTATCAATGCTAGGAAGGAGCAAATGAAGAAAAAAGTGACTTTTATTTATTTAACTTCAATCCAGTTCATATGATTTTAGTTAATTACGAGCTTCATGCCTTTATCTTTGGATTTATCATCCTGCAAGCGTTTGATCAATTCGCAAATTTTGCATTTAACTTAGCTGAAATCGACAGGCCTTGTAAGGCAATAGCTTATAAGTAGAAAAAATAGCTAGTAATTTAAAATTTATAGTATTTGGTGAATCCTAAGTTAATCAGTAAGAAATACTAGCCTATAACTTGCTTCATTTCTCACGACAAGTTTTTCCAATAGCTATCCATATATTAGTGTTTTTTTACTATTGACTTAAGACTACTACTTTAGGTCAAAACTACATTTAAGTGGTTGTAAAAGAACTTGTTCCCAAATAGGATTGTACCTTGTTCTGAGCAAGTTAATTGTAAAAAGCAACAATTTGCAACGTAAATTAATGACTAGAATTCTTGTATGTTAGACAAAGTTGACAATATGCAATGAAGATACTGATTCAAGCACAAGCGGAGATATAATGATTTTCCCGGATATGAAACGATACAGGTTGAATTTTATGCTCAATAATGTTTATATTTCATTTGTGCAACTAATTTATGCAAGTTCTTACAGGCAAATAAGAGCCTGTGATTACAATAAGTTTGTTGAACAAGTGCTTGAAAAAGAGTTGGAATGGAAACATCAATCGTTTGAAAAAATGACAGGGTCATTTGTTTTTGTGTGTTCTCATGGAAGTAGAGATAGGAGATGTGGTGTTTGTGGACCTGACATTGTTAATAAATTTAAAGAAGAGATTAAATCATACAAACTTGAGAGTAGAGTGCATGTTAAATCATGTTCTCATATCGGTGGCCACAAATATGCTGGAAATGTGATTATTTTTAGTAGGGATACAGATGGACAGATGCATGGACATTGGTAAAGACATGGCCATTTTATTTTCATGTCAAATTTATTGATTATATTTGTTTGTATTGAATTGTCTTAAACCTTATGTATCTTCTTCTTTAGGTATGGATATGTTACTTCAGATGATGTGCCTTCCTTACTTGATGACCATATCAGTAACGGAAATATCGTAGATCATCTTTGGAGGTATCTAATTTTGGAAACATATACAAAGATAGAGATGCATAAATATACCTTCTTCATCTCTTCTGAATACAATTTTGTTCAATATTTTATTAATTGAACGATTTTCCTTTTGCTTCTTCAGATACATATGTCCAGTAGGGTAATGTTTTAGCCAAAAACCTTTCTTCAGAAAATGCAATCTAAATTTGTGTTGTATGTTAACAGGGGACAGATGGGTTTGTCAAAAGATGACCAAAAGAAGGCACAGAGTCTCAGACTGCAACCTGGTGAATAGTTAGCGATCTCCCAACATAAGCGTTGCTATTTATATCAGGTAGATTTTGCATTTTCTTAATCCTAGTAAGCTGACATGCATGATGTACATAGATGTAAATCATTTATTTTATTTTTGGTTTAATGTAAATTTACTCATATTATATCAGTATAAGGAATACATTCAACGTACTACTAAAAATTGTCACCGGTTCTACCAAAATTATTTAAATATTGTCTTTGGCTTTGCATATAGAATATTATATATATAATTGTTGACCTTTTCTAAAAGGAGGGTGGTTAGTTTGGTGAATAAGAATTGATTATTTATTACGAGTGTTACGCCACGCGCCACGCGCATGATGATAGCATATGCTTCGCAGGTAAATTGATTTTTTTTTTTTACAAATTATACGCGTTTAACATATTTAAGAGAAATAATTTTTTTTTTAAATATGTAGCTATGTTTTTGCATTTGAATAATGTGTAATTAGTTTGAATTTCACTTCTACGTTGAAACATTTAATTTTTTGTTAGGTTGAACCTTCGATTTTGTTATCAATTAATAAAGAGCGAAAACATATATAAAGTTTAATTGTTAGATCATGTATTTAAGTGATATTAAGTTTGGTAATATATATAAAAGAGCGTATTGAATTTGTAAAAAGAATTTGTAAAAAAAATATAGTTGTTAGATCATATTTTTAAGGGATGGTAACATTTGGTAATATCTCAACAGAGAGGTATTTATAAAAATTTAAACTGATAGCAAAAATAGGAAAAGAAAACCGATAAGATAATACAATTTGATTATATATTTTTTTTAAACTTTTCGAATGATATCTCACTTACCACTTTAGAAGTAAATTTATTATCCCAGCCATAATCATCTTTTGAGGGAGGTTTTTTTATCGTTATTTGTTGATTTTTGGACATGTACACTATCTTTCGTTGAAGATCGTTTTGAAGATATATCATCTTTTTGAGTCGACCTTTGCTTATCAAAGTGTTTAATATCCATTAGTTGGCTAATAAATTGTGTTGTCTGCTGAAATTAATTTTTTAATATATAGAGTAAAATAATAATAATGTGATGATTGACATGTACTTGTGAACAATTTTTTAAGAAGCATAATATTTATGCATATTTAAAAATAAAAAACAACATGAATTTTTTTTTCATCTCACAGTTAATTTTATGTCCGCAAATAACATGTAATCATGATATTATGTTGAGAATACACAGAGCAGTGCACTTAAATAAATAATACAAATAAATTCTAAAAATTGCAAATTACCCTTTTAATATAAAACAGAAGTATAGAAGTTGCAATCGTAGAAATAATTTTTTTTCCTGTAGAATCAATTGAAATATATTTAAAAATAAAAAATAACATAAAAGTAGAATAATTTTTCATCGATCAGTTGATTTTATGTTCGTAAATAACATGTAATCACGAAATTATTTTAATAATACATTGAGCAATGCACTATAAACAATACAAACAAATTCTAAAAAGTGCACAATACCTTTTTAATATAAAACAGAAGCGTAGAAGTTGCAGTCGCAGAAATGATTTTTTTTCCACGTAAAATAAGATGTAAATATATAAGTGCAAGATAGGGCTATAGTATAAAATACAGTTTCATGGTATAATTACACTAACTTAAAGCTGACATATCGGAGATTAACGATGACGAGCAACTTAATGAAGCGTGTCCAAAAAGAAACAGTGGTGGTGAGATATCTGAATGGAGATGACAGGAGAGAGAAGTGAAAAAATAATAGAGGTGGAAATAGGTGTGAATATGGATGAATAGAGTGAGTGACATTTATAGCATTTTATAGATATTTCTAGAATGCTATATTTGTGTTATGAAGTTTGAATATTTTTATGTTGGACCGATTTAGAGTTTTATGTTGGACCGATCTAGAGTTATGAATATGCATGCCACGTCTATTTTAACTCATATGCAGTATCTTAACTCATTCATTGATTCAGAAATATTCGGATCATGATGGAAAAAAAAAGTATAGTCGAGAGAAATCTTAACTAACTGATATGGTCAAATATTCTGTAACGTTATTCATGATTTATGCTATCGAGTGATGTCTAATGGTTATAAATAGTCTAATAGGTTTTTTTATTGAAAAGTTAATAGCGCGATATCACTGCTATACATATAACATGTTATATTTTTTAGTTTATAAACAAAATTGTATAACATTACATGGTTACTGCCCATAATTGTATAACGTTATATGATTGATGCCTTTAATTTTGCTATGCGTTTATTTTCATAATTGTATAACGTTAGATCAGTCTATTGCTTGATGGTTCAATCAATTGATATAATAACTATATCATTGAATTAATGCTTATTAATTCCATTTTTCAGTATTTTATTTCTCTTCATTTAAATCTATTTTTGCACTCATTAAGTTTCTCATGCATATACGTTTTGATATTTGTATTATTTATTCACGGTTTAATGTATAACCTTGAAAATATCTATATATGGTATACAATAAATCAAGATATATTCATTTGTTTAAATTAATTATACAGTAACATATATTTTTTCCATGTCTTATATGAAGGACAATTTTGAAAGTTCGCGGTCGGACCAAAAGCTTGTGCTTTCAAACCAACTATTAATAAAGATAATACACAAAGAATATAACTAAATGAACTCGATTAGTAAGGAGTAATGTGCAAATTAAAACGAGTAATTGTGTCGTTCTTAAAAAATAGAATCATACGAAAGTAGCAAAGGTAACAAGTTTTCTTGTCCATGCTTTCTACGGAGTCAATTAAGCATACATCAAGGTGGAGAATTGTATTTACCTGTCCTGTATATGATTTATAATATATTAAGTTGGATTTTAATATACATAACGGTACAACCACATGGATTCAATTAAGGTATACAATTTAAGGTTGTATGAACGTTTTAGGTGCTCACATATATTTTGCACATCGATGGTTACGGTGAACGTGACTTATGTCGAACGTAAGTTTATGACAAAAGTAGCTTACGTCAGTCATTCCGTCCATGTTCACATTCCAAATTATTGTACAAACCAAAACACTATTTTTTCAGAAGATTTGTGTCAGAAGTGATGTAAGTTAGAAGAGACGTAAACTTATGTTAGTTGCAACAACGTAATTTTTGGCTAAATTCTGGAATGTTTGACAAACAAATTACAAATTCTGGAGTGTGAAATACCTCTTTTTCTTCTTTTTCTTCCTCGTCACAATTTCTCCAACTCATTCCCTAAATGCGAGCAATGGCTGGTCGAACAAATCCTGTAAAATGAAAACCTGCTACAATTACTGAGATCTTGAAGACGGAGGCAGAGGTCAATCTTTACTGAAATTATTTATGGTTATCCTTAGACGAATTGCAGGCTTCTTAGGGTCATCGAAGGTCTCTATTTTTTAATAAGTAGTGTGTAACCCGTGCGTTGCACACAGTAATATTGTAAAATATAATATTATATCTTTAATGTTAAAATGAGAACTTTGTTATATAATATATGATAAAATTAGTGAAATAAATGAACTATAAATTAAAACTGGTATTATATTTTTGTATAATTTATATTGTATAGCGCACGTGCGCACACACATATATATAATAATAAAATAATTTATTCAGTTTTATTAATATGGATATAACATACATGTTGAAACTAACGTATGTTAGTAATTTTTTAGATGAACTGAAAAATGTTATTTAATGAAATTTGTTTAAATAAATCAAATATAAAATTATATAATTAGTTTACATACATAGACTTGAAAATAAACGATAGGAAAAATCGAGAGGAGTTTTATAAAAAAATTGTATAATTTCGATGTGGATATGTTGAAGCTAAAACATAATTTTGTAATATAATATATGATAAATTCTTTTTTTTTTGAAAACCTAGGAGAACTCGACAGGCCGGTAAACTCCTAATGAGGATACAGTAAAGTCGTCCGCTGATTCAAGTCCCCACGGACATGTATGATAAATTCTTAATATAAAGGAATTATAACTTATTTACAAATTAATTTGTTATGATGTTTATGTACATAATTTATGTTATGTGATTTATGTATCTTTGTACCAGAATAAAAAAATAGTCTTACAATTTTTCATAATGTGAGCGCGTGTGTGTTAAAATTGACATATATTTTTATAATTCATTAGAAGAATAGATTAACCATTCATTGAAATTATTTAAATTTGAGATTTCGTAAATAGTTTGAATACATGGATTTAAATATAAAATAATAAAAAAAATAATTGAGGGCAGTTTAGGAAATAATTGTAAAAATGTACGTATTTGAAGCTAAAAATAGAATTTTTCAATGTAATACAATATAAAAAATTTAGATATATGAATAATATATTAAATATGGAAATATTGCTTATGCATATTATTTATGTTAGGTGACTTATATATCTTTGTATTTAAATGAAAAACTAATTTTATCACCTTTGCGCCTGATATGAATATGGCATGCATATTGGAACCGTTATATCTTAGCATTTATTAGATGAATTAACAAAAATTCGTTAATTGAATTTATTTGAATAATTTAAATTCAAGATCACATAATTAATTTGAAAATATCGACTTTAGTATACAATGGTAGGTGATATTATGAAGTGTTTTGTAAGTAATTGGATAAATTCAAAATGTAGGTTTTTGACGTTAAAAAAGGGTTTTACAATGTAATGCATAATATACATATTGATATAAATAAATAAAACTTTAAACTTGTAATTATTATTTATGAATATACTTTATGTTATGTGATCGATGTATTTATATATTTGAATGATTTTTTTCATCATTTTTGTTAATATGAATATGGTTCATATTGATCAACTTATTTGACAAATCGGTGAAAAATTGCATAATGAAATTATTTAAATAGTTTTCAAGTTATGTATTGATTACAATATGACCTTAAATGTAAAATATTGTAAAGGAATTGAGGGGAGGCTGTAAATGATTACAGAAAATTTATAATGTAGGTATTCGGAGTACAAAAAATATAATTTTGTAATGTATTTCACGATAAATTTATTGAGAAAAATGTGAAAAAAGGATTTATTATTTTATTTATATATTCACTTTAAGTTCTTTAAGTTATATAACTTAGGTATCTTTACATTAATCATTTTTTTTTAAATTTTGTTAATATGAATGTGGTGTACATATTGATATTTTCATAAATTAGTAAACGAATATTAGTTAGTTGGATTTATCTACTTAATTTAAATTTAGATCACATAATTAATTGATACATATAGGGTGAAAAGTAAAATATTAGAAGAAAAGTGAGGTAAATTTTTTGAATAATTACGGTAATTTTAAATATAGGTATTTGAAGTTAAAGTAGAATTTACAATGAAATGTATGATAAATTTATTGAAATAAATTAACTACAATTTTTTATTATTGGTTTACGTGATTTATATATCTTTATAGTTGAATGAAAGATTAATATTATGGTTTAGTTGTTTAAGTGTTATACATATTGTCGTTCTTTGGTATTTATAAGAAATATTAAATGAATTTATTTAAATAGCTTAAATTTTGGATTATTTAATTAACCTAAATGTGCGGACTTAAATATAAAATATTAGAAGGTAGTTGATAAATTATATGTAAATAATTATATAAACTTTAGAATACATGTACCAAAATGTAAAATAATAGAAGAGAATTAGTAAAATAAGTGTAAAATAATAAATTAAAGAATTTGAAAATAAAATATCTAAAGAGAGAATTAAGGAGAAGAGAAAAAATTCCTAGAATCAAGGAGAGAGTCGGAAAATCTTCTGCTTTACTATTATATAATAGATCAGGGAACTATCACTGCATAGTCTGCGTTTATAATTTTCTTCTGCATCTTTTTCCACTAATATTACAAAATTTTCACAAACTCATTTTCCCCCCACATTTACAGATATGGATGCATATGCTCAATGTTGTTTACAAATTTGTTTTAATTCAACATATTTAGTGGTAAACTTGTACATTTTAGTTGTATTAAAAAATATTACCTGGTCAATATTTTAGTTTTAAATTGTAAATTTTGAATATGAAAATGCGTATAAATGTACAATTTATAAGATGCTTTTATCCAATGCCATTTCATAGTGCTAAATAATTATATTTTGCATTTTTAGTGCATAGAAATGGTTACCAATGCATTTTTGAAATTAAAAAAAAATGATTATGCTTAATGTATAAAATTTATGTAATTATTACTAAATATGCAAAACTTAGATTTTTAGAGTTAATTTTGTTTGTGCATAACTTTTATCTCGTAATTTATATGTAACTTTGAAAGTGCATAACATTTGTACTTCCATGATTCTTTTTATAATTTCAAAATATTTGAATTTTACATTTTTAGAGAAGAAGCAATTGCTTATCCACAATGCTTGAAATGGAGCCAAATTGAAAATGGTGGCAGACAATTTGGAACTCGTGATTTTAATTGTGATTTATGAGTTGAGTTCCATCTTCAACATTACCATATGTCCGTAGTTAAAAATGAATTTGTAACTTGCCACCCTCTTGTCTAGCAAGCAAAGATTGTTCTCTATGGAAAGTCTGATTCATTCAGATCGACATGGGGTCCAACTCCATGACATTGGCAAAATCCATGCATATTTAAAGCAAACCTTTATCCAATGACCAGGATCTAACCCATGCTTCACATCTAGGCCGTCGATCTTATAATATTAATATATTATACGTAAATCATGTATTGGGTTATATTTGTAACAACATATTTGATATGAATAAAAATAAAAGTAAATTTGTTAAGCACCTTTGTTAAGGTTTAAAAACCAAACATCCTTCTCAATTAAACTATATAAACACACCGCCTCATTTTAAAATTACTAGATACAAATTATCAAATCACCACCAAAGCCCTAAGGTAATACATATTAACATCATTTTCTTGCAATTTTTTGTTCAATCTTCAACAACTGACAACTACATCCATTTTTATTATAGAAACAATCATTAAAAATAGAAAAATCAAAGAAAGTATAAAGAGATATTAAAAACAAGTTTTTGCAAATATTTCTAATAGCATTTACAAATATTAGCAAAGTGTTTGCATGAAATGATAAAGACTTTTTTGCAAATATTTGTTGTATTTTTGCAAATGTTTGTCAATGTTTGCAAAATATTGTTGTACATATGTGGAAAAGTGATAATAAACATCGTTGATATCACATCTATTCTTAGCAAACCTGTTTTAAACTGCCAACAATAGGAAAACCTAGCACACAGCATAAGGAGTATTTAGGAATTACATTTATGTGCATAATTATTCAATTTATTTCCAAAATATGTGAATAATGGATTTATCAATAAAATTATGGATTTGTAATAGTGGAAATTAGGATGAATGGCTCTCAGCCCAAAGGTAATAAGTTTGTAGGACAACATTTCAGGATAATTAGTTTCAACTTTTAAAGACAAAATATGTATATAAAAACTATTAATTTGCAGGAAAATGATAAATGAAAATATATTTTTTCTATCATTGACTTTTGTCTTTGAAATTTAAAAATGGTAAATGAAAATATCCTTTTCTAGTTATTGAAAATGATAATTTTTTTGATCTTTTATCTTTAAAACTAATTATTTATGAAATGCTATCCTACAAACTTATTACTTTGGGTTGAGAAATCTTAAGTGAAAATCTCCTTTGTGTAATATATTTTTTCATAACAACATTCTTCCTTGTTGCAAGTTTGAGATGGATAAATATTTTATTTTTATCATTTTTGTGGTCAGAAAAGCATCGTTATTGATTATACTGGAGATGAAATATGGTAGTAGTCTGTGTAGTTAATGCCCCGCTATTACCCCGCTACAACCCCGTTATATCTCATAGCAGATTTCTACCGTTACGATTTTTCCATATAGCCTCAGAATATAGTCTTTCCGCTTTAATCCCCGCTATTTCCGCTATATCCCGTTATTTCTGCTATATTCCGCTATTCCTGCTATATCTTTTTTAATAAAATGAATTGAAAAATTGCATTTATACATTATAAAATCATGAAACTAATTTATTTGATTTAATTTTTAATATATTTTCAGAAATGAAAATACTCTAATATTCTACCAAATTCAATTATGTTATATAACAGTTTTTCGTTTATTTAAAGTATATTCGCACATGTTTTTATTTAAAATTATTTATGTATTATTTATAATTCAATTGAATGATAATTTTTCATTTAATTACTATTTATATATTTGTAAAAACATTAAGTACGAGTTTTATATGCTATTTTAGAGCCATCCGTTATATCCCGCTGTATCCTCGCTGTATCCCCGCTATGACTTTTTGCACCTCCACCGCTTTGAATCTACCGAGTGCATTAACTGCACAGGTAGTAGTTTGGTGAGTAACCAAGATTCTCATTTCCCTTTCTTTTGCATGATTATGGATATTTCAAATGTTGCTTTGAACTTGTTAAATGTGTCAGATTTGGATACTAATAATTGGATTGAATACCAACCGATTACCTATGCACACCTACTATAATGAAGTCAGGTTCTAAGAACCGTTATCGGAAGATATGTTATGAATATCATTGCTCACACACTACCTTTATTGGTAGTTTAAGAGTATCATCCTCAAAGAGTAGTTATGGAGCCAGCCAAATCCGCTAATCCGCTACTTATTAGTTAGGGCTTACTTGATGTTTAGAACATCAGGTAAGTAATAATAAACCATTGCAGAACACCACGACTATTTCACGAGATGCATCCTATATTTAACCCCTAAAACAACATTTTCCATACAATTCTCTTACGCAAAAATTTCATTTTAAATTTCGTCATCATCCCTAATCATACTATCGAACTGAAACTATGAAGTTCACAAGGTCACAATTTTTCTACACTTCCAAATCAGTTCAATATCCCAATATCTGTAACAACCCTATTTTAGAGATTACCTGTTAATATTAAATTATAATGGTAGTTATAATTTAATATTGTAAATTAAAATAAAATTGGAGAAATTAAATTGTTTATTTGGAAAAAAAATAATGAATTTTGGAATAAAATGAGAAAATAAAGTTGAAACTTTATTTTATTTGTTTGGGTTAATAATAAATGAAAAATAGTTTTTATTCTGGGAAAAAGAAATAATTTTATTAATTATTGTCAATTACTTCTTTTAATAATTTTTAAAGGAAGTATTTGATTTTTAAAGGCTGTTATTTAAATAAAAAGATGGAAATTATTGTAAAAATGAGTTTTAATTATAAATTTGAGTTTAGAATGGTTAGTTATATTTTTCTAAATAAGAAAAATATTTTTATGGAATTTTAGAAGTTAAAAATAATGTTTTGTCCATTTATTTGTTAAAATTGTGAAAATAAGGGATTTTAATAATACAAATGTTTTAAAAATTAAAATTTATCTTTTTGTACAGTATAAAATATGTTATTTCATAAGTATGTAAATTTACATACTTTGTTATGTGAAAATTTGAAAGGTAATAACATTTTGTTTTGTGTATAGTGTATATATGAACACATTTTGATATAGGTGTGAATTAAATAGAAACCTTAGCCTATTTGTTTTTCTTTCAATCTTTGAGTCCATTTGGCCCATTAGTACTTAGCTGTTATTGAGAAAGTGAGAAAAACAATTTCCTGTACGTACATTTCTTTTACCCTCCTTCTTCTTCCTCTTTCCAGTAAATAAGATAAAAAGGAAAAGAAAAAAAACGGGTGGTTTTGTAATGATGAGTTTTAGTTGGCTAATGAAGCATTAAATAGTTTTAGTGAACATTAGGATGTCACTTCTCTTATTGGGTCAATTAGTGAAACCAAACCCATTACCCATTTCTATATATTATCTTAAACCCACCCAAAATCCTAACCCTCCTCTTCATAATTTCCTCAAACCCTAAACACCTCCTAAAAACCTAATTAATGGCCTCCATTTGGTAGAAGATCCATTTTCCTCTCCACATAGCTAATCTAGGTTAATACAAGCTAAAAGGTGAAGCAACCTTCTCTAATCACTCTCTAATCTTCATTCTAATTTCTGAAATTAATTGTTAATACATGGTTTTTGGTTTATTTTTGTTATGAAGCCTCTTGATCTCCTCTCTCTAGCTTTTGGAGTGCACACCAAGTGTTTGTGCATATTTTTCTTCCATTAGTTGAGGTAAAATTGCTAGCTAAATCCCTTTTTACTTGATGCTTATGAGAGGTTTGCCAAAAAATTTAAAGATCATTTCTGTAATTTTCGTTTTGGAATTGTAGCTGAAACGAAATCAGACATAACTTCTTCATTTCTTAGCCGAATTCAAAAATTTTGAATGTTCTGCAAAGCTTAGACATAGAGCTATAAGTATCATGTACAGATTTTTTCGAAATTTTGCCATTTATTAGATCAAAATCGTGCTTGTTTGTTGCTATCCCGAGAGTAAATTGACAGCAACAACAATCTCAGGCCTGCGAATTGTATTGGTCATAAGTTACACGTTTCTCATCCGTTTTTGGTCAGGTTTTCTGTACTGCAAACTAGATTCAATAAGGAACACTTTCTCTTCAGGTTATATTTTGATATTTTGCCATTTAGATGACCTGAAATGCGTTCGAAGACAGAAGACCAATTCTGTCTTTAACAAGTTATCCTGAGTTTCAATCTGATATTGTTTTACCTGTATCTCTCTCGTTTTTGATCCGAATTAGATAATTTCGGATGTTCCGAAAAGCTTAAAACATATGCTACAATTTTTATTCAGTGAGTTTTATGTAATTTTGAGGATAACTATGTCAAAAATTGATTTTTCTACTATCTTCCCGAGAGCGATGCACATATTAGCTTTGTGGATGAAACTATTTTGGTCATAACTTTTGAGCCGCTAGTCAATATTGAATGATTTTGAACTTTCTGAAAAGCTTAGAAACTAATTTACAACTTTCATGTTTTGTGTTTTGCAAAATTCTGAGGTTAAGAGAGTCAAAACCTCATTTGTATTTCTTGAGATTAGTTTCTGGATTTCGCGCACGGATTTCATAAAAATGTCTTAAAAGGATTTTTCACTCGAAATGGCTTTCGAAACTATTAATTAGTATTACTTTAATTATTAAATTAATTACTCTATAATAGGAGAATTTTTAAAAGGACGTTTTAAAAGCGATTTCAATCCAAATAAAAATCTGTTTTCCACAACTATTTTCTAGAATAAAATTTCACACTCACTTTTATGCACTTCAAGCGAAGTGGAGAAACGGTTGGGAAAAACCCCGGCCTATGGAACTAAGCGTATTTCCTTTCCGGTTAATCCCCGACGCTTTCGATTGATCGTTTTGTCTTTTGGCACAGTTTATCGATGATATGAGATAAACTTTTGTTTACTGTTTTGAATGTGGAGTTGGCAGAAGGTAAGTAAACCGATTAGGGCGAACCAGTGGTATGGGACATTGCGTTAACCCTTTTCGGGTTCCTTTCTAGAAGTTTCCGACACATTTGCCTGTTGGCGGCCAGTACTGGACCTCTGGGTCATTTGCCTTTTGGCGGTCTCTGGACATTCTGCTCATGTGAGCAGTATTATTGGTGCGTGCCTTTGGGCATTTACCCCTAGGGTGTCACCAATCGCGCGTTTTGCCCCTGGGCGTATGGTACCACAAAACGATAGTACTTGGCGATAACGACTCTGGTCGTGCACGTGCATTTTTCTGATGATTTCTATGTCATTTTTGGAGTTGGTCCTTCGTCACCGCTCGAGTGATATGTGTTTTACTATATTGTATTGTTTTTTTTTGGGTATGTTCCCTTTGCCTTTGGCGATATATCTTTGCTTTGGCATTGATTTATGGTTAGATTCCATATTACGTGTTATCGCTTATGGGCAACTATCTATAGCTTTTGCTACGCCGATGATATGAGGCATTATTGTTTACTCAACACTTGGGTGTTGATTATCTCTTTGGAGAGTTTATTATTGGTTGATGATTATGTGATTGTCTATTATATTATGTGGTTTACATCGCTCTTCTCTATGGAAAAGTACCTTATCCTCTTTGTTACCGCATTATTATATCTCAGTTTATCTAACTGATTATTTAGCTAGCCTGACCCGAGTGTTTTATGCTCGGGTCAGACCGAGTTGTTTCAGGTTAGGTCTCTGGACTTAGCTTGCTCTGTGCTTCCGCTCAGGACTTATCTGCTATGTTGTTATATAGCTTTCTTATATTCTGCTCTATGCTACTTTGTTATTCAGACTTATCTGTACATATTTTTGACTCACATGTGTGAGCAGTGGCTTGTACCCACTTATGATTTATTTGGATCTGTATTGATTATGTATTGTTCTGAGACTCTGTGTCTGTTATGTTATTCTGTTGTGATGATTTTATCATTTAGTTATTATGTTTGTTCTGATAGATCTTTAGCCATTGTAATTTCGCTATAAATATTTATTGGATATGTCGAACCACTTGAGAGAAGAAAAAAATAGATACCACATTTCGACGTATTCAGTAGATAGTTATAGCTTGATTACACATGGTCGCTTCCATTATACTTCATTCTGTGCTTTAGCAGACGGTATTACCTCATAATACTCTTTGCTAGAGTGGGTCTAGGAGTGGGGCGTTACAGTTGGTATCAGAGCTGAGCTCAGAACAAAATATGATAAACACAGAATAGAAACACATATTATAGTACATCCAAGTATAATACAAGTGATAACATAGTTTTCCACTATCGTATTCCTCAATCGTGCCTTTAGTCTTTTCATTTCCTTTGAATGGATAATAAATTTGAAAACATTATAAGGGTTTTAAATATCACTATTTTTTTTTTAAAATAATAGAAATTAGACCTCAGATGGTTTAGATTTAAATTATGTATTTTGATCCTTAGTGATTAGAGTTGCGCAGCGGAAATGGTTTGACCTTTTTCGCTGGGCACATTTAATGCTTTGTTGTTAGTAAATGCTTGTTTGGTTGATAATTGCATGAATGTGTGTTAGCATAGTAATTGTTGAAATAATATTGAGTAGGTGATATAATTGAGAGTTAGAAAGCTACTTAATGCAAATGATTAGAACTTGCGGTGTCTTCAAGTTGTAGCTACCGCAAGAATTATTAGAAAGATTTAGTTTTGAAAATGAAATTTAATTCATAAGTGGTATTTAACCAAATGTTAAAATGCAATAAAAATTTAATGTCTAAGTATTTCATGGATGCATTTTAAAGAAGTAAAATTAGTAAAAGAATTTTTGGGAAAAAAAAAGCATCCATGTGAATGGAAAATCTTTCTAACAAGAGATATACTTATGTATATAACTTGATTGTTTTATGAATTGATTGTATGGTTGTATAATTAGAGAATGTTTTATGTTTTGAAAATAAACATTGTTACTACCAAGTTTAATATTTCTTAAGAAATCAATATAGGTTTTATAATTTCTTGTGTCAATTGGCTAATAAGTATTTTAAGAATTCTGGTCGATGCGTCTGATCAGCGTTATCGATAGGGATTCCTAAACACTTACTGGGCGATGTGATACATGCTTTTGAAATGACAATAAATTATATTTACTAGTATGGATGTTAAGTGCATATATATATATATATATATATATATATATATATATTGCAAAGATTTTGAAAATTCTAAATTGCCATTTGAGATAAGTATTTTATATATATTTAAGGACATGAAAATAGTGTGACATAGAGGGCAATGGAGAGGCAATGTTGATCTTGGTCAACTTTGCAGTCCTTGATAATGTCATTCACTATAAATGTATTAGTTAGATGTTATCATTTTATAAATTGATAATTGGAAAATTTTAATATGGTTTCATTTAAATAAATTGTATTCATTATTGGTTATATCACATCTTTGTGAAAGTTTACATACATGGAAAATTTAAAATGCTTAAGTAAGCTTTTGGGGAAAGTATTTTTGGAAAATATTACCTTATGGTAATTTATTCATATGGCAAAAAATAAAAATCAATATGTAGTTCCGAAGTCTAGTTTGGATATATAATTGTTTCTTACTAATATAAGAAAGTAATTATCTTAATTAAAATACGAGTCTTCTTTTAAAAGACTTGTTTGTTAATTAGGAAAAAGTTTTCTTTGTAAACCATTTTGAAAGCTTGATGTATGTATTATAGTGTAATTCTAGATGTCTTGACTTTTCGAAGAAAAGGATCATGTAATAAATGTTTTAAAGAAAAGATTTTTGATCTAAAATTATGTAGTTTGGATTTGATAATGGTTTGAAAATTTTGTCAATAAAAGGTCTTGTGTCGAAAAAATTTGATTGAAAAGTGCTGTTTTAAAACAACGATAACTTGTGATTTACAAACCCAAATAAGTCCATCATTTTTGCAAAAGAGAGTGCTTTCAGTAAGCTAGAAATCATCTTTTTATTACTTTAGAAAAATTTTCAGTTTGGTTATTCAAAAATGAGTTGAAAACTGATGGACATCTCTGTCCTCTTTTATAATTTCTGAGTTTAAAGCTGAAAGTAAATTGGGTATACTTTGAAAGCATAAATCCGATTTTGATGATCTTTATATCGCTGGAAAGCTTGGACTGAGTAGAATAACTTTTATTTTATGAGTATTTTTAGATTATAAGTTTTACTGTGTCAAAAGCCTGAGTCTTTGTAGCAGGCTTGAATTTGAAAATTTTGAAGTTTTGAGTTGTTTTCTTATTTAAACTATGATTTTAATGCTTTATATGTTTATAAGTGCATGCTAATATGTTTCAATAAGTTAAGTGCAGGTGCAAGAGGATATTTGAATGATTAATTAGCAAAATAATAAGTATCAAAGTAAGCATGCTCGCATTTCAAACGCTAAAAAAAAGTGAAAGGTATGAATTGCTAAGTGTTTATGTGTTAAGAATTATATATATATGTATATTGTGTTTCGACCTTGTATTTATGAAATTGTAAAGGGATCTCCATGCAAAGGAGACTCTGCCGAATTTTTCGAAAAATTAAACACTTAGAAAAATTATGAGAAAATTTAAATAGTGAATATTTAGAGTCATCGATGAAGGGTCTAATAAGTGTCATTTTTAAATCATAAAGTAAAATGGTTTAAAATTTGATAAATTTAATGGAAAGAAAAATATATATTACTTATTGTAATATATTTATTTTTGGAATTAGATTATGGAACAACTCTAATTTAATTTACTTTAATTTTAAAGTAAAGATGATTGAATTGAAAATTTAAGTAAGAGACTTTAAAAAATTTCAAGTATTGAAATTTGATTTTTGTGTATAAAAGAAAATGGATTTGAGTGAAAACTCTTATAAAAAAAAATTTGAGAAAATTTCTTGTAATCCTTTCTTGTGTGTCTTTCCTTAGTGCAATTTTTGTGATGACTTGCATTCATGCAGTCATGTGTTATGGTGGTAGCTTGAAATACCACTTATCTTTTGTTGAATTCACTTTTGATGATTGTGCTTATTTGTGTTACTCCTTCAAAAGAGTTAGGTGCATTTCAGTATATTCGGAAAGTTGGCTCCTAATTATATAGGACCATCTACTATTACTGAACGCCTTGCTTTGATTGCTTTCATGCATCATTTACTGTTCAGTTTTGGATATTCATGATATGTTCCAGGTACCCCAATTTTGTTTTATCTTAGAGATTTAATCTCGATTGTTAATTCCCCTGTGTTGCATGATCACGAGCCTCACCGACTTGTGTATTGTGCCGAATGCTATTCGTGTAGTTGTTTCGAAGATTAAACACCTTCGAAATAAGAATGTTCCACTTATGAAATTCCATGGACCGCTAATCCTAAGTATTGTACTTGGGAAACCATAGGATTTGCCAAGAAAACTTGTTTTGATCCTTTCATCCTCTATTGAGGGTGGATATCTATGATCCTATGTTTTGATTTGGATCCTGTTGTGATGAAATAAATGTTATAGATAACTTTCATTATAGAAATTGCGTGGACGCAATTTTGTTAAAGGGGAGTCTGTAACAACCCTGTTTTAGAGATTACCTATTAATATTAAATTATAATGGTAGTTATAATTTAATATTGTAAATTAAAATAAAATTGGAGAAATTAAATTGTTTAATTGGAAAAAAAACAGGAATAAAATGAGAAAATAAAGTTGAAACTTTATTTTATTTGTTTGGGTTAATAATAAATGAAAAATAGTTTTTATTCTGGGAAAAAGAAATAATTTTATTAATTATTGTCAATTACTTCTTTTAATAATTTTTAAAGGAAGTATTTGATTTTTAAAGGCTGTTATTTAAATAAAAAGGTGGAAATTATTGTAAAAATGAGTTTTAATTATAAATTTGAGTTTAGAATGGGTAGTTATATTTTTCTAAGCAAGAAAAATATTTTTATGGAATTTTAGAAGTTAAAAATGATGTTTTGTCCATTTATTTGTTAAAATTGTGCATTTTTTGTAAAATAAGGGATTTTAATAATACAAATGTTTTAAAAATTAAAATTTATCTTTTTATATAGTATAAAAATATGTTATTTTATAAGTATGTAAATTTACATACTTTGTTATGTGAAAATTTAAAAGGTAATAACATTTTGTTTTGTGTATAGTGTATATATGAACACATTTTAATATAGGCGTGAATTAAATAGAAACCTTAGCTTATTTGTTTTACTTTCAATCTTTGGGTCCATTTGGCCCATCAGTACTTAGCTGTTATTGAGAAAGTGAGAAAAATAATTTCCTGTACGTACATTTCTTTTACCCTCCTTCTTCTTCCTCTTTCCAGTAAATATGATAAAATGGAAAAGAAAAAAAAGGACGGTTTTATAATGGTGGGTTTTAGTTGGATAATGAAGCATTAAATAGTTTTAGTGAACATTAGGATGTCACTTCTCTTATTGGGTCAATTAGTGAAACCAAACCCATTACCCATTTCTATATATTATCTTAAACCCACCCAAAACTCTAACCCTCCTCTTCATAATTTCCTCAAACCCTAAACACCTCCTAAAAACCTAATTAATGGCCTCCATTTGCTAGAAGATCCATTTTTCTCTCCACATAGCTAATCTAAGTTAATACAAGCTAAAAGGTAAAGCAATCCTTCTCTAATCACTCTCTAATCTTCATTCTAATTTCTGAAATTAATTGTTAATACATGATTTTTGGTTTATTTTTGTTTTGAAGCCTCTTGATCTCCTCTCTCTAGCTTTTGGAGTGCACACCAAGTGTTTGTGCATATTTTTCACGCATTGGTTGAGGTAAAATTGCTAGCTAAATCCCTTTTTACTTGATGCTTATGAGAGGTTTGCCAAAAAATTTAAAGATCATTTCTGTAATTTTCGTTTTGGAATTGTAGCTGAAACGAAATCAGACAAAACTTCTTCATTTCTCAGCCGACTTCAATAATTTTGAATGTTCTGAAAATCTTAGATATAGTGCTATAAGTTTCATGTACAGATTTTTCCGAAATTTTGCCATTTATTAGATCAAAATCGTGTTTGTTTGTTGCTATCCCGAGAGTAAATTGACAGCAACAACAATCTCAGGCCTGTGAATTGTATTGGCCATAAGTTACACGTTTCTCATCCGTTTTTGGTCAGGTTTTCTATGCTGCAAACTAGATTCAATAAAGAACACTTTTTCTTCAGGTTATATTTTGATATTTTGCCATTTAGATGACCTGAAATGCGTTCGAAGACAGAAGACCAATTCTGTCTTTAATAAGTTATCCTGAGTTTCAATCTGATATTGTTTTGCCTGTATCTCTCACGTTTTTGATCCGAATTAGATAATTTCGGATGTTCCGGAAAGCTTAAAACATATGCTACAATTTTTGTTCAGTGAGTTTTCTGTAATTTTGAGGCTAACTATGTCAAAAATTGATTTTTCTACTATCTTCCCGAGAGCGATGCACATATTAGCTCTGTGGATAAAATTGAAACTATTTTGGTCATAACTTTTGAGTCGCTAGTCAGTATTGAATGATTTTTGACTTTCAAAAAAGCTTAGAAACTAATTTACAACTTTCATGTCTTGTGTTTTGCAAAATTCTGAGGTTAAGAGAATCAAAACCACATTTATATTTCTTGAGATTGTTTTCTGGATTTCGCGCACGGACTTCATAAAAATGTCTTAAAGGGATTTTTCACTCGAAATGGCTTTCGAAACTATTATTTAGTATTACTTTAATTATTAAATTAATTACTCCATAATAGGAGAATTTTTAAAAGGACGTTTTAAAAGCGATTTCAATCCAAATAAAAATCTGTTTTCCGCAACTATTTTCTAGAATAAAATTCCAAACTCACTTTTGTGCATTTCAAACGAAGTGGAGAGACGGTTGGGAAAAACCCCGGCCTATGGATCTGAGCGTATTTCCTTTCCGGTTAATCCCCGACCCTTTCGATTGATCGTTTTGCCTTTTGTCGCAGTTTATCAATGATATGAGATAAACTTTTGTTTACTGTTTTGAGTGTGGAGTTGGCAGAAGGTAACTAAACCGATTAGGGCGAACCAGTGGTATGGGACATTGCGTTAACCCTTTTCGGTTTCCTTTCTAGATGTTTCCGACACATTTGCCTGTTGGCGGCCAGTACTAGACCTCTGGGTCATTTGCCTTTCGGCGGTCTCTGGCCATTCTGCTCATGTGAGCAGTATTATTGGTGCGTGCCTTTGGGCATTTACACCCTGGGGCGACACCAATCGCGCGTTTTGCCCCTGAGCGTGTGGTACCACAAAACTACAGTACTTGGAGATAACGACTTTGGTCGTGCACGTGCATTTTTTTGATGATTTCTATGTCACTTTTGGAGTTGGTCCTTCGTCACCGCTGGAGTGATATGTGTTTTACTATATTGTATTGTTTTTTTTGGGTATGTTCCCTTTGCCTTTGGCGATATATCTTTGCTTTGGTATTGATTTATGGTTAGATTTCATATTACGTGTTATCGCTTATGGGCAACTATTTATAGCTTTTGCTACGCCAATGATATGAGGCATTATTGTTTACTCAACACTTGGGTGTTGATTATCTCTTTGGGGAGTTTATTATTGGTTGATGATTATGTGATCGTCTATTATATTATGTGGTTTACATCGCTCTTCTCTATGGAGAAGTACCTTATCCTGTTTGTTATCGCATTATTATATCTCAGTTTATCTAACTGATTATTTAGCTAGCCTGACCCGAGTGTTTTATGTTTGGGTCAGACCGAGTTGTTTCAGGTTAGGTCTCTGGACTTAGTTTGCTCTGTGCTTCCGCTCAGGACTTATCTGCTATACTGTTAGATAGCTTTCTTATTGTCTGCTTTATGCTACTTTGTTATTCAGACTTATCTGTACATATTTTTGACTCACATGTGTGAGCAGTGGCTTATACCCATTTATGATATATTTGGATCTGTATTGACTATGTATTGTTCTGAGACTCTCTGTCTGTTATGTTATTCTGTTTTGTGATGATTTTATCATTTAGTTATTATGTTTGTTCTGTTAGATCTTTAGTCATTGTAATTTCGCTATAAATATTTATTGAATATGTTTGAGAGAGAAAAATAGATACCACATTTCAACGTATTCAGTAGATAGTTATATGATTACACATGGTCGCTTTCATTATACTTCATTCTCCGCTTTAGCAGTACCCCATAATACTCTTTGATAGAGTGGGTCTAGAAGTGGGGCGTTACACTATCCTCCTAAGTTTACATGACCTCCATCTCTTCATTATTAAAACATTTCTTTTCCTCAATTTTCACAAGGTTAAAAACTTAAAATCAAATGTTAAATCTTAACACATACCTAGACACGGAAAAAATGTGTTCGGGTTTCAAGAATTGTGTGGTCAAATGCAAGAGATTGGCATCAACAATTCAAGTCAATCAATATCGACTGTGCTCTTCCAGAAACGTAGGCCAAGAAACAAAGAAACAAAAAACCTCAACCTCAACGAACCAACAATAACTAAGGTTTGGGAAAGGTTTCGCTAATTGACACTCTAGGAGCTATTAAACTGAAGAAGCTTTTGGACTGCAGTTACTTCGTTTAATGAACTTTCTCGAACCAATAGATTGTGGTTGCACTCAAATGCTTACAGTATCGAGAACTAGGGAAAGCCCTTTAGCTTCAAAGGACCTTGCACGGTCTTAAGTGAGTACAACAGGTGATTTAATAACTCAAATTTTGGATCAAACCATTTATTCACCAATGCAAGGAAAAATTACGGTGGATTTAAGTCATTATGAATTATCTCTTAGCATGTACCACTCATATAGCTCACACATATTCCTTCTACAGCAGTAAAACTAGTCTTCATAGACGTGCCAGAGCTGGTAAAGACAAATAAATAGCTATTTCGGTACTGAGTTCTCGTGGTGAGAATTTCAGGGTCTTTCTCAAATAATAATCTCTAGCATTCGAGAGGTTAAAGAATGAAAGAGCTTCCATAACGCGAAAAATGTAGGGAAGGAAAATGCAGTTAGCAATAGAAAGGGAAAGGAAGCTCAAACTAGACGTGGATGATCTGATATCGGTGAATAATGATTTTAGCAAGTTGAACATAATATAATGAAGGGATGATGAGCTATCTTCTGAAATACTTAGCCGCAAGGAAAAAGTTCGAAAGTGTAAGCCTGAATCATAGTAGCGTTTTCTTGTTTCCAGTATGTTTTAGTGTTTTGTTATATCTTGTATGCTTCAACTATTTTTGGAGTTGTGAAATTATTTATCTACTATTTGTGAAACAAAGCATAAACGCATTAATTAAATAAAAAACTGAAATTCTTGAACTAAAAATCATAGACATCACATAAGATCCCCAATGAGTGATCTGCTTAAATTGAGTATCACTTATATAAACATTACATAAGATACAATAAAGACATAAAAGCATTACATAAGATGCAAATAAGAAAGATTTTTAGCTTTAATCCATGAATATTCCATTAGTTGCATAATGAAGTAACCTTCACGATCTCCAATTGGCCTTGTTTCATATACTCATTTAACGAGTCAGCATCTTTCTGTTAAGGAACTTCGAACTCATCGACTAGCTCATAATAATTTTAAACTTGAACTCTAACCAAAACGTGCATCTTCCATGATCCTGTTATGAGTTGGACGCACACATACATGATATTACAAAATTACTCAGATGATGCATTCTTGATTACGAATAATATGAGCCAACCTTGCAAAAGACAAAAACACTCTCAATCATCTTTCTCTCACTTTGATAAGCTTTGTGAAATTATTATTTGTTCAGAGTGGATTTTAATTATTTGAATAAAAGTGTATGTCATTTCAGCTAAATATTATCAATATGATAGTAAGCTATGTTGTGTTTGTGCTCATCAGTGTCGTATATACATGGCATTGCAATTTCATTTGCTAGATTTTAAAACAATCACGATTGCTTCAATACATCGATATCATTTGGCGAATGTGGTACAATGAAGAAATAATGTTGAAAAAAAGATCATGAGATGCCACAACTTCTAATGATTGTTAGAGCCAAAATTGGACACTAACACCAAAATCCAAATGAAAGTACAAGTCTCAGTCACAGTTCACCTATAGAACGTATGTAGAGAGTATGAATGTGAAGAACAGTGAAAATAAAAAAGAAAGCAGTAATAACACAGGATTTATAGTGGTTCGACTAAATTCTGCCTACGTCCACTCCAGAAATTTCCTTTCTATTGATATGAGAATCAATTACAGTTACAATCCAAAGTTTTCAAAACAACAATGGTGGAGTAGCCTTAACAGGGAGGAAGAAAGGAAGTAGAATGAATCCCCTTTTCTGAATCCCCGCATGCTGTATTTATAGGCAAAACCCGAGTTACTGGGCTTCTTGAGTGGTCCGGGTCCATCAACACCATAGCCGATCATGTCCTCTAACATGCCGATCCACAATTTTGTTGCTGACCTACTCCCCTATGTCGACCCGGGGATATGCAAAGACCAACCCGAAGCAGATAACTCCCACTCCATCATACCAATCGACCCTGAACCCAAGTTGACAATCGAGCTTATTCGAGTGTTGTCCCCAAGCCTACTGCCTACCGACCCGAAGTAGGAATCGGTGCCGACTCAAGTGCTATTTCCATGCCGACCGTTCCTAGACCAATTCACCGACCCATCCAAATGCCGGGCCATACCACTACCGACCCACTTCCAGCACCGATCCACACCACCGAGACCGACCCACTTCAACATGCCGAACCACCTCAGCCTAACTATTTTGGTCGATCCATACATGGCCAATCCACTAATACCGACTCACTCCCCATCGTCTCCTAGCCTTCATACCGATCGACTCCAACACGACCGACCCAGAAATGTCGAACCACAACGACCGAACGCTCATGACCGACCTACCTTAGCTGATCGAGTTTAGCTGATCCACTGGTGCCGATCGAATTCAACATGCCAACCCACACCACCAAGACCGAATCATTTTACGCCGAACCTCGGCTTCGTGATCATACTTGTCATCCGTGATTGATCATCTATCGATCCAGTTGAACCAAATCCGTCGTATTCCAGCCTCGATAATCGAGCAATCAATTTAGTTAAATCTGCCGGTCTACGACCTTGCCAAAAGGCAGGTTAACATTTACCCCCCAAAACATGCCTTACTATTGGAAGGTGTGGTTTGAGTAATCTTAAATCCGATAACCGAAGCCATATGTTATCCATAGCCGTACCTTCCGATTCATAATCCAATCCATTTTATCCAGGTTCCATGCCGTATTCTTATCCAAATCTACGACTGCTCCGAGTCGATATCCGATTCCTATCCAGTAACCAAATACTTATCCTATTCCACATCCATCCGGACCCGACAACCGAGTTCTGACCCATCCATATCCAATAACCAATAACCACATCTACGACCTCTCCGGACCGATATCCAAATCCGGGACCGCTCTGGGTTCATGCCTAAATCCTTAGTTGTTCATAGCCAATATCCTAATCCATAACCTCTCTGGGTTCTTGCAAAGCGTAATCCACACTCGGCAACCTGTGTTAAGTAATGCCATGGTGTTCCTGGTTCAGTATCCCTGAACGTTAAGTAATGTCGTGGCTTAAGTCCTAAGCCGAATCCTGGTCGCTCTGGACCCTTGTAGAGCATAGTCCATACTCGACGATCCGATATAGTAACCGATACATAATAGGAAGGCCAAAATCCTAGGCCGAATCCTGGTCTCTCCGGACCCTTACCGAGCATAGTCCATGCTCGATGACCTTTTAGACAAAACCCAGAGGAAAATCCAATCAAAATCCATTCCGAAATCCAAATCCAAATAGAAAACCAGAAATCCATATCAAAAATCCTAATCAAAATCCAAATAAAAAATCAAGCATCCGAACCAAAATCCAAACTAGAAAACCAACAAAACCGGAAGTTCAAACCAAACTCCAAAATCAAAGTGAAAAAAACAAGTGCCCAAGTCAAAAAGAAAAAACATATTTCACAAACCAGAGCGTCACGGTTTACCATCATCTCAGAGCATGCCTAGGGGTTGTCTCCGTCCCCGTACATGAGTAAGTGACTTAGCCACCTGCCCAGAGTTTGCTACTTATTCCAAACCATCATGATTAGTTGATGACCAACCAACCACCATTCCTGGGCCTTGCGTCATCGTCGTTCAGGGTAGGCGGTGGCTGCTCTTGTTCCATCGCCGCATTTTGAGTTTCGACATATTGTCGCAACTGGCCATTCCTTACATGCTCATCGATTATATCCTTTAGATGTTGGCAGTTGTTAATATCATGGTCATCCAGATCATGAAAGAGACAGTGCCTTCCTGATGCCCTTTCGCGTTTTGAGGATTCCCTCCTTGTCGGCCTTCGATAGGGAAGGCGATCTCCAAGAAAATCCGCTTCAATGTTGCATTCAATCCTGTGTAAGTGGAGAATTTTGGTTCTCCCCAGTGCTTCCTTTTCCTTTTAACCTTGTCTTTACCCGAGCTTTCACCGAGCGGTCCTCCATCCTTAACCATGTTTACTTCCTTTGATTTTATATCGAAATATACATCCTCTTGTCGAATAAATCTCTCAGCTTCGTGAAAGAATTCCTCGAGATCCATTGGTGTCTCTCGTATCAACGATACTTTGAAATCTGAATTATCCCTGACTCCTAATACCGTCGCCATCAGAACCATTGACGAATTCGGCCGATCCACCGAGGCAACTGATGTGTTAAACCGAGTTAAGAAAGTCTTGAGCGATTCATCTGCTCTTGCTCAACTTACGTCAGTGTCATCACATTCTTCGGCCTTTTTATGTGAACTCGAAACTGTCTCAAGAACTTATCCACCAGTTCTGTTCATATTTCAATAGATCCATCCTCTAGCTGTCTGAACCACATAACAGCTATATCATCCAAGTACAGGGGAAACGCCGAACGATAACCTCTTCTGATGCCCCTAACACTTCCATATGCCTTGTGTACCTCATCAAGTGGTCAGTGGGATCTGTCTTACCGTTGTATACTTTCAGAGTGGGTAGCTTGAAATCGGGTGGATTCCTAGCCATCCTAATGTTACGGGTAAACGGACTTTTGTTTACTCCCTCCAAATCCCTGTTTGTCAGACCTCCGCGAATAGTTCGCCCGATGATGTCAGCCAATCCAGTGTTATCTGCCCAGGGTTGCCTCATCTACATTTCCTAAGCGCCCTCCAAGTCCTTGAGGGAATTCCGGTACATACTCCTCGTCACGCACTCCTGCATTTCTGTTGGTGCCGGGCTATACAACGTCATCTGGTATCCCTTCATGGGCTGGTCCAACATTACCTGGCGGCATGCCCCGAGTCTGGGTCCACCCAGATTGATAGTTGTTTGCTGATTGGGGGCTGCCCCTACTGAACCACTCCATCTACTTGCCGGTTGAGTCCTTCTGATCCAGCCCCATGGATCTGAGCTCCTGTAGTTCCCGCTTGTCTGAATTGTCTAAAAAGTGCCTGCATCATTTCCTCTTGCCTTTTCAACTATTCCCGCATGGAATTCATCATGGCCTGCATCTCTCCCTTAGTGATGTAGACGGAGGATTGATTAGCTCCAAAGGAAACATCCCGACTTCCCTCTTGTTAACTTATTTTCGTCCTCTATCTCCTAGTTAATTGTTTTGCCATAATCTCCAGAATCCAAGTTCCTAAGCCTTTAAATTCAAAATCCAAGCTTCAGAATCCCTAAGTGCTAGCTTTCTTAGTGAAAGCACCAAAACGTTAGAGCCAAAATTGGACACTAACACTCAAATCCAAATGAAAACACCAAATCTCAATCACATTTCATAGATAGAATGTATGTAGAGAGTATGAACGTGAAGAACGGTGAAAATTAAAAAGAAAGCAGTAATAACAGAGGATTTATAGTGGTTCGGCTAACTCCGGCCTACGTCCACTTCAGGAATTTCCTTTCTATTGATATGCGAATCAATTACAGTTACAATCCAAAGTTTGCAAAACAACAATGTCAGAGCAGCCTTAATAGGGAGGAAGAAGGGAAGCAGAATGAATCCCCTTTTCTGAATCCTCGCATGCTGTATTTATAGGCAAAAGAAGAAGGGAAGCAGAATGAATCCCCTTTTCTGAACCCTGCATGCTGTATTTATAGGCAAAACCTGAGTTACCGGGCTTCTTGAGTGGTCCGGACCGATCAACACCATAGCCGATCCCGTCATCTAACATGCCGATCCACAATTTTGTTGCTGACCTACTCCCCTATGCCGACCCGAGGATATGCAAAGATCGACCTGAAGCAAATAACTCCCACTCCATCATACCGACCGACCCTGAACCTAAGTTGACGACCGAGCATATTTGAGTGCTGTCTCGAAGCCTACTGCCTACCGACTCGAAGTAGGAATCAGTGCCGACCCAAATGCTCTTCCCATGTCGATCCCATGTTCACCGTTCCAAGACTAATTCACCGACCCATCCAAACGCCGGGCCACACCACTGCTGACCCACTTCCAGCACCGATCCACACCACCGAGACCGACCCATGCCGAACCACCTCAGCCTAACTATTTTGGCCGATCCACACATGGCCAATCCACACATGGCCAATCCACTAATACTGATCCACTCCCCATCGTCTACTAGCCTTCCTACCGATCGACTCCAACACGACCGACCCAGAAATGCCGAACCACAACGACCGAACGCTCATGACCGACCCACCTTAGCTGATCGAGTTTAGTCGATCCACTGGTGTCGATCGACTTCAACATGCCGACCCACACCACCAAGACCGAACCATGTTACGCCGAACCCCGGCTTCGTGATCATACTTGTCATCCGTGATTGATCGTCTATTGATCCAGTTGAACCAAATCCATCGTATTCCAGCCTCGATAATCGAGCAATCGATTTAGTTAAATCCACCGGTCTACGGCCTTGCCAAAAGGCGGGTTAACAATGATCAAAGCCAATTTTATCATGTAATGCATATTTTTTCCACCAGGTGTATAGACTAATTTTCCACTTCCATTACATACAGACTATATGATATAGTTGATGCTGTCAAACATTCCTGGAAAACCTCTTTGCTTTCCAAAACTAGTACTGTTTCAGCATCTTTTTTACTTGTTGTCGAAAATAACTGCATTTCATGAGTCTTTTGAAACTTGAATTGCAGTAGACTATAGACTCGTTGATTTTAATGTATTCCTCCTCCGCATCCTGACGGTTCTGTAACATAACATTCAAAGAGTGTATGTTCATCTTCTGATGAAGTGAAATTTCTTGTTTCCCTAGAAGATTTGTTTGATGAGTAGTCGTAACCTTATCAAGTTTTTTTTAAATTTTTGGCAGTTGTGATCGATTTTTTAATTTCTTTTATCAGATAATATCACCTTTCTTTTACAGTATTTCCAAATCAAGTACTATACTTCCATAATTTCTTAGATATATAATCGACGTTATTTGAATATGATTCAGTTTAACAACACTAGTATTCCTGTTATTCATCTTCTTCAAACCCTTATCGAAATAGTTGGAAATTCTATCTTGATATTTTGTTGAAGTACTGAAATTCGAGAAGTTTTCAACTAAGAGACGTTGTAGTTTGTTAGAATGTACAGTACATAATAATTAATATATACTGCAATGTATAGAATATGTCCACGTATTAGTTTCTTACTTTCTATGACAGCTCAGCTTACTGTATAAAATAGACTCCTCTCTGTAATCAAGAAAGATGAGCAAATAATACATTTTTCATTTTTCTCTACTGCTCATCTTATCATGGTATCAGAGCTTTGGTGCTTGATTTTTTTTCGAAATTCCACAATTTTTTTTTTGATTCAATCAACGTATTGTTGATTTGTTCTTTAATTTCTTTTGAAATTGATTTTTTTGTTTGATTGATTTTGCTTATTTCGATTGATTTTCTTGACCTTACTTTCGCGATTTCACTCATATTTTTTGGTGAATTCGTTCTTAATTTCTTCTCAAGATGCCCGAAGTAATTTCTGAGGATTCTTCATCTCATCAGAACAACATCAACAATGGAATCAATTTCAGCGATCCTTACTATCTTACTGGAAGTGATTTTCCACTTCAATCAGTGACGAATTACACCTTTGATGGCAACAACTACATCAACTGGAGTCGAAGTTTGAAAATAGCGTTAATCGCAAGAAATAAGGTCGGATTCATTGATGGAATCTTAAAAAATCCAGATGCAGCATCTCCCAATTATCATAAATGGATTCACAATGATTACTTGGTGATGTCGTGGCTCAGTAATTCAATGGAGAAGACGATTGCACAAGATTTTGTGTTTGTCGATTCCTCACAGCATCTTTGGTCTGAGATTAAGGAGAAGTACGGTACTTCACATGTTCCTTACCTTTTGAATTGCATCGCACTCTTACTTCGATTCAGCAAAACAATAGTTCAATTAGTAATTATTACCCCAAGATGAAACGAGTTTGGGATGAACTTCAAGTTCTTGAAGGTTATCCTGATTGCACATGTGGGGCGCTCAAATCATGTAGTTGTGGCATTCTCAAGAAAATTATCGAGGTAGATCAAAGGTTGAAATTGATACAGTTGTTGGCTGGTCTAAATAAGGCATACAATACTATTAAAACAAACATTTTGAGTCTTGATCTTTTACCTACTCCAAACAAAGCTTATTATATGTTGCAACAAATTGAGAAGCAGAACAATCTATCTGTTGATTCTTCTACTGAAGTCAGTGCTTTGATGAGTAGTAAAGGATGCTTTAAACATGGAGTTGGTATTGTTAAGAAGGATTTTAAAAAGCTTAAGGCTGACAAAAGAGATAGAATAGGTGATCATTGCAAGGCTAAATGTCACATAATTGATCAATGTTTCAAGTTGATCAGGTACCTTGATTGGTATCTTAGTAACAAGGGGAAGAGGACGATAACAAATGTGCATGATGTTGGTTCTGGAGATGGTATTTGGAATGATCCTCTTGATTTTAAAGATTGCAATAAGCAAAAAAATTCGGTTTCTGGTGCATCTGATTCTACTTCAAAAAATATTTATCCCAATATGGTCTTGGCTATTTACCAGGAGATTTTGAAGATGATGAACAACAATAACAATATTTCTTTTGCTCATCCGACTGCAGTCAACTTTGCAGGTATAATTACTTCAAATGCAAAAGTTGATGATCATTTTATGCATAAAAAATCTTGCATAATGGATACCAGTGCATATGATCATATGGCATCTAATCTTAGAATGTTTAGCTTCACACAAACTCTTAAAAATCCTATTAAAGTTGGTCATCCTAATGGATCTTGTAATAGTGTCAATAATTGGAACAGTTCCTATAACTCCACAAATACACCTCAAAAATGTCTTGTTTGTTCCTTAATTCAAACATAATTTGCTTTCTGTTGACAGATTGCTTGATCATAATAACCTTGTTGCTTTATTTCAACAAATTTTTTGTTTCTTTCAGGACCCTATAACTAAACATATCAAGGCCACTGGTACAAGACATGCTGGATTGTATAGATTCAGTGAGCTATCTTCCAATATTGTTGCAATTTCTAATGTTTCAGATGATGTTTTGTCTGGAAATAAGCATGTTGCAAATTCTAGTGTTAGTACTCCTAGTTTTGATATTCTTCATGCTAGGTTAGGTCATGTTTCAACTGGAAAAGTGATGCATCTATGTTGTAAACATTCTGATAATAATAAAGATGGATTTCATTGTGAAATTTGTGTGTTTGCTAAACATCATAAGTTGCCATTTTCATTATCAGTATCTCATGCTATGCATAAATTTGATCTTGTTCATATGGATTTGTGGGGTCCGTATAAAGTTCCTTGTTATTCTGGTGCTAGATATTTCTTGACAATTTTAGATGATCATACTAGAACTACTTGGACTCACTTAATTTAGAACAAACATCAAGTAGGTAGTGTGATTAGTGCTTTCCTAGTCTATGTTGAAACATAGTTTAGAACAAAGGTTAAGGTCATTAGGAGTGATAAAATATGTCCACGTATTAGTTTTCTTAGCACCACATAATAACTAAAATATGCTGCAATGTATAAAATATGTCCACGTATTAGTTTTCTTACTTTCTATGACAGTTCAACATGCTGTACAAAATAGACTCCTCTTTGTAATCATGAAAGATGAGCAAATAATAATTTTTCGTTTTTCTCTACTGCTCATCTTATCATGATCCTTTCTTCTTCTTTTCTTTGCTTTTAAAAAAAGTGTGTATACTACAAAAATACAATCGGTAAGACGTCTAGTTTGAACAGCTAGGGGTTGTTCCCTTCTCTTACATAATACTTACTTATTTGAAAACGGTTATAAAAGAAAACTGTATTGCGTTCGGATTAGCACCACATAGTCAGACCATATTTCACTTGTCCTTAGCATAGTTTTTTCCTGTATGTTGGTGATTATTTCAGATTTTTTATCTTTTATGGGCATTTGAAGAGCATGTCAACAAACTTTTTCTTGGACAAAAGGCTTAACCAAGGATATTGTAGCATCCTCAATTCAAAGCTTTGGAGTCAATGCATACTTGATATCGTTGCATGGAATGTACAGACCAATATACTTCTCTATTGAGACTATATGTAAAAATGTGTTATGTTCATTATGCTAATTAATATACGTAGCTTATGTTAACAGTTAACTAATTGTTTTAGATGTATTGTTCATAATCACTCTATGAAAAGCGGTGATATTTGTATATAACGTTCACATTATGTAAACTCTGGACATGTAACAAATAAATACTGTATTATGGATGTTTGTAGATGGAACAGGCTCCTTTGAAAATGAGTTAAGTTTGTGTAAATTCGTATTTGTGCTATTTTGTTGGTTCGACAACTTATTTATCTCAACTCATCTTCTGAAAATTACTTATGCAGCATAAGATTTTAGTGATTGTATGTGTCGAACAAATATTCCGTATGCAAAATTAATACCGAGAGCAAGGTAACTTCATCCTCATTTTTTTCTCGAATGCAAGCAGCTTGTTGGAACTTATACAAGTTCATTTAATATCATTTGAAAGTAAGTTAGCTTCAAGTTTTCACGATCTCTAAGAACAATTCGAAAAATGGTTTCAACATATAAAATTGAAAATGATTTTTTTCCACCGTTTCCCTTCCTCTTCTTTTTTCCTCTCTCCACATCGTCTATGTCCTTCCACGTCCTTCACTCATTCTCATGCCGTCCTTCAGTTCCACATTTTTTAATACATTTTGGAAAGGCAAAATTCAAAATTCTATTTTCAAACCAAATTGGCCCTACAATTTTGTTAAGATATGTAGTCATCTTCTTGTATTCATGTGTCAAATCTGGAGGAGAGTAATATTTGGTTAGAAGCAAATTAATCAAGCGAATCGGTTCGACTATAATGTAAAAATAAAGAAAATGGTCTTTTTGATATCTTGGCGGTTCAAACCTATGACCTTTAAGACCTTAGTATGTAGCGTCATACCACGTCATACTACATAAACACCTGAGTTAGTGGTCCAGACCTTGTTGCCATAGCTTTGGTGTTTGGTTTAGTAATAAAATGAAAGGTCATGTTTAAAAATATATATCAATTTTGTTTATAAGAACATAAAATATCACTAAAAATTCTATAATCATAAATCTTTGTTTTCCGATGAGTGGATTGAATGTTGTAGTCATAACATAAGATAATTTCTTTTATTTACCATTTCAGTTCAATTCAAACATCGATCGAACTAACCGAAATTATTTCGATTCACATCAAGTTGATTTTCGATTTATTCAATTCGAGTTCGATTTGACATTTCTTACAATAAAATCAATGATTCAACTACATAAGAAACAAGTAAGATATATAACATATTAATGAGCAGTCATACTCGGTAGAAAATTAGACATCTATATATTAATAAATTATGGCTCTATTAAAAGGACATTAGAATTACAAAGAAGACGTGTAATTTTAAGAGAATTGTTCTAATTTTAAATTTTTAAAAGTATGATGCCAGTTCATAATCCCAATTATAATATAGTTACTAGTTCACAAAATTTTCCTCAAGCAATCCTTCTTCTTTGTTTTCATTCCTTGCTTCGTTCATCTCGCATTGTTCATAATCTCCAAATATTAAAGACACTGCTTCATTGGTCTTTCTATAAAAAAGTAGTGTGTAATTCATGCGTTGCACACGATATGTTGTAGAAAATTAATATTATATCTATTTTTAAAGAATATGATTTATTATGCAATATTTGATGGATTTTGTTAGGATAAATGATTTATAAATTGAAATTACTATATTTATAATCGTGTATTTTTGTTATGAGATTCATATATTTTTATATTTAAATAAAAATTAAATTGTCATTTTTGTTGATAAAAATGAGTTATATATCTATTTACTGTTTTTTAAGATTCATTAGTTGACAATCAAGTAAATGAAAATAAGCATTCTAATAAATTTTGAAATTAACGTTTTTATAAAATTTCAAAAATAAATATTCATGTACATGTATTGTGATATTCCGTAATTCTAGACATCTGTGATTGATAAATAATCGGGTTAATAAATAGGATATTGATTTATGGATCGAACAAATAAATATGATAATAAATATTTATACTTGGATAAATATTTATTTGATATTGTTCTAGTATAATTATTTATAATTTGCAAAAATCATTATTTTTGAACAAATGTAATGTGTGTTTGTTTAAAATATATATATATATAAGTAAAAAAAAATGAAAATTTCAGATGAACAAATTAAATATGTGCTTGTTTAAAAGTATATTATATATGATTTTCTTTTGAATATAGTTTTTTTTATTTTCTTTTAAAGGATTTCATTTATATAAATTAAGATATATATTTAATTAAGAAATTAATTATAAAAGTTTTTTTTAAAACCCTTTAAAAAATTAATAAATTCATGCATAAATACACATGTAAGCTTAAGAACATATCTAAATACATGCGTAAACAAATTGTTTAATGACAATGACAAGTGTTAATTAATTGAACAAGTGTCCATATTTTCTCATAATTTTTAAAATAATTAATAAAAGATAAAAACTAAGAATATAAACCTTTTCTCTCCTCTCTCTCATTTTTTTAGAAGTTCAGTCCAAAACAAATATAAGAAGAAGGGAAAAACTTGTAATATTTAACCAGTAAAATAAATCAAGGAATTCAAAGATCTCCTCATAATTTCAAAAGTCTGAAACAAAGGCAAGTCCTAGAAGCTCAACAGATTAAAGTCGGGAAGCAAGACAAAATTCAAGAAAATACAGATCAGTAGGCAAATCAAGAGTCTAGATCAAACTTCTGATTTTTTTTAGCATCTCAGGCCTTCTCTGTTCATAATACACTGTTTTAAAAGCAAATGCAACTTTCAGTTTAAAAAAAGGGGATTCTCTGTTCTTCAAAGTACCAGGTGAATAAACATTTTAATCCAAATGCAAAGTAATTTTTAAGTTGCTTCAGATGGTTTTCTGAGATAGTTGCCTGTGCATGTGAATTTTTTTTAGTGTTTGTCTGAAAATCTTGAAGCACCTCTGTTCCAATATTTAAAACTCTGTTTAACATCTGCTATCATGAACCTCTTTAAAATATGATGCATTGACATATGATTAAAGTGGATCTGTAATGTAAGTTTGAAAATAATACTTGCATGATGATTTGGAAATTTAGAACATAATTGTACATAGGAAAATGTTGAGTATTGTTTGAGAATGCATGAGTTATGTCAGACAAATGAAATACCCTCTAAGCTTACAGACATCAAATGTATTCATAAAACAATTCCTGTTTCTATGATTTGTTTTTGAAGTTAGTTTCTAAACAAAAGTTGTGAATTTTAACAAGACTCAAATTTTAAAAATAATTTAAAGTTAATTCAAGCAAAACTTCACTGGGAAATTTGATTTACAAATTAAATTTCAAATTTATTAAAAATTCAAACATCTTGGCTTGATGTTTCAGGATTCTAGTTAGAATGCATTTTGAAAATAAAGATTTTTAAGACAAAAATCCAAGTTTATAAAGAAGTATTGAACGTGTATTTGGGGTTTTGCTGGAATTGGGTTTTTGATCAATATCTGATGATCTTTGCATCTGGGATGTTCGTGGTTGTTTCTGGAGTTAGGTCGTTGATCAGAGGAGTAAGGAAAATTGACTGGAAAGTGGTTAATCCATTGTGACATTGGAAATTGCTCGAATTTGGTTTTAAACCCTAAGTATTCGGTTGATCTGAAAATTTAGCACCGTGACCCATATAAGTGATCGAGCTTGCCTTGATTCATGTTGGTGATTGATGGAGTGTGGAGGAGTTAGTAGCCGGAGGCGAAGCTATTCTGGTGATCAGAGTTGAGTGATTTTTGTTGATTTCCATATTCGACTTTTGCTTCCTATTTTGAGCACAAATGCACGTTTTTGATTTTATGCATCTGCAATATGTTTGATGGTCGGGAATGCGTGGAAGGATGGTTGATGACTTACGCGAGTGGTCGCGAGGGGTCGGGATTGGATGAAGTGGTGGTGCAGGTGCACGAAATTCAAGGTGTGTATGTTGTGTTTTTGGGGAAGAAGGTACTCGAGTTACTCGAGTTGTTCTGAGATTTGCTCGGGTAGTTCATGTTTCGGCCCGAAGTAACGGTGGTTATGGCTCGGGTGATTAGTTGTTTTCAGCGTTTTGTGCTGTCAGGATTTAAGTTTTTATCAAGTCTAAGGAAAGAAGAAGAAGAAGAAGGAGGGATGTGGTGAATATTGGGGTGGTTTCAGGGTTTAGTGACCCGGGAATTATCTCGGGTAAATCAGATTTTTACTCGAAGCAATTTATAGGGTGCACGGGTAAAATTTTGTTACAGGTTTTTCAAAACAACAGAAACATGTTTCAGTATTTAAAATTGAAGTAGAGATTAAATGTAAACCAAAAACTTAAACTAAGTTAAACCTGAGTTTTAACCTGATTTAAAATTTGTTTGAATTTGAGTTTTGAAATATTTTGAATTCAGAAAATTTAAGTTGTTTAAATAAAAACATAAAACTATTTTTGTTTTAAAAATAAATAAAAGTAAAGTTTAAAAATGCCAACTGGAAATTTAAACTATGTTTAAAATCTGAAACTAAATATGAATTCAAACTAGTTGAATCTGAGTTTTGAATTAATTTAAATTTTGAAATATAGAGTTGGTTTTAAAACTTTTTAGTATAAAAGTATATGTTGGTTTGAATTTAAAACTGTAGGTTTAAATTGGTAAATTAGAAATTTAAAATAAGTTTAAATTCTAGTTTTTAAACCTGGAATTAAATTTAAACTTCAGTTTTTTTTAAAAAAAATAAAACAAAATAAATAAAATGAATTTGAATTTAAATTGTTTAAATTACTTTAAGATGGTTAAATATAAGTAAAGTTTGTGATGCGGGTTTGGGTGAGTTTTTTCCGGGCTTGACTCGGGTCAAAGGGAAGGATATCTTTAAGTTGAAGTTTAGCCAAAAATCAAGGTTAAAGCTAAATTTATTAAAAGCTATTTAACTTAAATAACTTAAGATTTAAGTTAGTAGGTTAATGATGTTTTAATTCTAAGATGTATTAAAATAAGATTTGAATAGAAATTTGTATTAATGGATTATCTTAGAAATTATTAGGATTTGGGTGATTTAAAAATTGATTAATTGATTAAAGTAATTTAGGGGTAACCGATTAATTGATTAATTAATTACAAAAGTTAATTAAAGGGATTAATTACTCTATGTAATAAATTAATATGATTAGTTTAAGTTAATTAAGTGATGTAATTAATTAAGAAAAATAAATTACAGAATGAGATTAATCAAGGATGATTAATAAATATAATTAATTAAAGGTTAAGTACAATTACTTAAGATAATTAATGAGGTATAATTACTTAGTGAAGTAATTAGTGGATAATTACTGGATGTGATTAATTGAAGAAATTACTTGATGGGTAGTAATTAAAGAATAATTACTTGATGGAAGAAATTAGGTAATTACAGTGTAATGGAAAGATTGATTTATATAATAAATCAAGGAAATGGTTTAATTGATGAAGTAGTTATGGAAAGTTAATTTCTTATTGTGATTAATCAAGATTGATTAATGAATGTAATTAAGTTAAAGGTTAATTATTATATGAAATTTAAGAATAATTAACTAATGAAAGTAATTAGAGGATCATTAATTAATGTAATTAATGGAAGTGATTAATCTTGCTTATTAATGACTAAATGATGATGGGTGCTTTGAATTGGTTGATATCTTTGATATAAATTTCTTTGAGATATGATATGTTGGATGGACGATGATAATGTGATTATCAATCAATTTTGAAATACTGTGTAAAAGTGCTATTCAACAATTAAGGTTGAATTGTATTAAATTGGATAACTTGGGTTTAGATGACATTGGATTCGAAGAGACCGGAGTCGGGTATTAGTAAATATCCGAAACCACTTCGATTTTGTATAGATTGATGCGTGAAATCAATAAACCGGAATGGAATGATTTAAGAGAATTGGACCATTTAATCTAAGTATTGGTACTTAAAAAAATGATGTGTGAAATAAGTGATGTCTATAACAAATTGTGAAGTTGTAAATTGATATAAGTTACCCCGGGTTTATATATGTTGTATGCTTTTGAATTCCATGTTAGATGTGTTTACTCACGCTGGTTTCCAGCCTGACCGGGGTGTTACTTTGATGTAATGCTCGGGTCAGACCGAGTATTACAGATTTCCAGGTAAGGACGTTCTGGAGCTCAGGAGGCGAGCTAGATGGCAGAAACGTATGAGGAGTTTCGCTGTATTTATCTGGAACAAGTAAATTTTTAACTGTCTGGTATTTGTGTAATGATGTAACTCTGATATATAAAGATATAAGTGTAATGATTTGGTTCTTCTTGTAAAACTATTATTTATGTGATATTATATTTTATCCGCTGCGAATGTGAGATTGTGTGTTTCTTTTATGTTCTTCTTCTATCTCTTTCTTCGTTCTTTTTCTTCTTTTCTTAACTATCTAGAAATTTCGGGATCGAAATTTCCGGGTCGTTACATGTATTCTAGAATTGATATTTAGGTTTTGATACATTTGACTAAAAGATAAATGATGTATACATTAAATTTCAAATATTGTTTGAGAGAATGGCGACAAATATCTAAAAATAGAAGCGTAGTTATAAAGACTCAATGTATTTGTATGCATTATAGTTCTTGCAGCATATATTTATCAAAATAATTATATGACATTATAAGAGTAATAAAAATTATTTATTTAACTACTAAAAGAAATATTAAGTGAAAATAAGACCTGAAACATTACGAATCACATTGTCGTTTTAATTATGTAAAAAAATGATTTTTAATCCATTGTTTCATACCTTACTATTTTTATTTTATAATAAAACCTTTGAAAAAATATTTAACATAAATATTTCTAATCAGAATATGGTATAATTGTTCTTCATTGATTAACTCAGATTACGAATATAACTAACTAAAATATAACTTTTTGTAAAAATTGTACTAATTGAAAATATTTATTCTTTTTTCAATATTACATAATACAAACATTCATCACTTATCATTAATTGTAATATTATTCTTCACAAAATGTAATTTAATAATGATAAAGAGTCAATTTGATGTATCAATTCTATGAAGGAAAAATGTTATATATGTTTGTAACGATGCACTAATTTTGGAAATAATTTTTTTGTATATATTTGTTTGTAATGAAATACCAACTTTAGAAAGAAAAAATTATGTATATATTTCTTTGTATTAAATAACTAATTTTAGAAAGAAAGAAATTTTATGAACTTAAATGTAGAAAACTGTAGAAGTATCATAGATAATTTTGTATATAATTGTGAAAATATTAAATTATACGGACTTGAGTGAAAATATAGTTTTACCATTTATGTCGGTATAAACGCGGTATACACATTGAATTATCATTTTTCATGATTTATTAGATCAATTAATAAATATTTGTTAGTTGGATTTAGTTAAAAAACTAAATTCAAGATCAACTGATAAATTCGAATTTATGGACTTGAATGTAAAATAATATAAGAAAACTTAGGGGAAATCCATAAATAATTGTAAAAATAATTGTAAAGATAATTGAACGCTAGCATTCAAATATAAAATGTTATATAGGAGAGAATTTTAGTAGAACAATGTAATAGTTTATATAAAATTGTGGAAATTAAAAACTATCTGGACTTAAATAAAAAAATTAGTTTTACTATTTTTGTCAATATGAATGTGGTACACATATTGAATTGTCATATTTAAAAATTTATTAGATAAATTAATGAATATTCGTTAAATGTATTTATTTAAAAAGCTATATTTAAGATCACCTAACTAAATTTAATATATACAGACTTAAATGTAAAATAATAGAAGAAACTTGGACGAAATCTGTAAATAATTATTAAAATTAGTATTAAAGTTTAACGGCAGAAGGGAGAACCAGTAGAAACATTATAATAATTATAATAATAACAAATTATGAGGATGTGAAAATAAAATATCTAGAGAGAACTAAGTAGAGAGGAGGAAATTCCTAGAATTAATAAGAGATCATTAAATTCTTCTGCTTTACTATTATTTAATAGATCACAATAATCAGACCTAAAAAGTGTAGTGTGAAACAATGTTAAGTAGACCTGAAGTGTTTGAAAAATATATTAAAAAAATAACCTAGTTTATTATTATTATTATTTTCTAAAAAAAAGAAAATGAAAATTGGTGTTTTGCTTGATACCGTTTCAAATTGTTGATATGAATTGAATGCTAAAGGATAAAATTGCTCAATCTAATTTTAGAATTGGTTATAGATAAAGACAAATTTTATTTATCCAAAATAAATTATTTACCTACATCATTAAATTTGTAATAAAATTCAGAACAAAAATGTCATGATGTATTACTTTAGCTACACAGTTCATACAATGTTAAATTGTATTTATGCATAATCATCATTCCCACTTCTAGAATCTAGAAGTTAAATTTGAAACTATAATATCAAAGTTAGTTTTATTCTTACAATACTAAATTTTCTCTATCTTCTAACTTAAACTATATCAAGTTTAAATTTAACAATACATACTGAATAGTTCAAACACTTTTAGATCCAAAATAAGATTCAAATATCTATATATAATCAATTAAATTTAACTTCAAATTCCATTTATGGTTTTAACTATAACAGTTTTAAGGTTATATATTTACACTTTTAAATTCTAAGTTTAAATTCTATTCAAATAGTTTTAAATATCAAGTTTTAAAAGTTTTGAATTTTCAGAGTTTTAAACTCAAACTTAATTTTACAAATTTAACATCTAATCATATTTTAATTCAAAGTTTAACTTTAATAATAGAATTTTGGTTTTAAAATCACATATTTATATTCAAAGTTCAAATATGAAAATTATACGTACAATTTTTAAACTAATCTCTACTTAAAATCCATCTCTTCCTAAAATTAAAACTAACACATATAAAATGAGATCGTACTCATTCCTGAATTTAAAAACCACAACAACCAAAATACTACTTGTTAGTTGCTTGAACTTTTGAGAACTTGTCTTCATAAGTTAGGTTTTGTGAAATTGAATTTTTGAATTTGCTAAATTGACTTTTGTGAAGTATGTCTTCTAGGTGTAATGAACATAATTCAGTGAAATGAGGTAGGTGTTTTGTTTTATTTTATAATAAGGGTAGTTTTGTAATATGTATGGTGTACAATAATTAAAAGGTGGTATATAAGATATTAGTAAGTTTTTTGATGTATATATAGTAGTTTATGATGTATGAATAGAATTCATCTAAATAAATTATGAATTTCATCATAATTAAATATTATGAAGCTACCGCATAAATCTTCTTTTACGCCCATTAAATTAATAAAATGATTATATTCGAAAAAAATTAGATGATGGTTGATGATATTGAAGTAAAAAGAAAAAAGAAGAGAGTAACTGGTGAAATCAAATTAGCTAATAAGGGAAACAAGTCTTTTATGAACCCTCGCTTGGTAAGCAAAATTTGTTAGTATTCCCTTAGTAAATAATGTCGTTCCTTTAATGAATCTATTAAGTACCTATAACTTAGTTAAATATCCAGCTTTTTGCACCACCACTATTTCGCGCTATACCCCTACTTTATCCCCACTATAACTTTTTGTACCATCACCGCTATGAAATTGTTAAGTGCTTTAACTACATAGCTCCATACTATCAGCATCTTTAGCTATCCTTGATAGCAGTAACATCGATGTGTACGAGGTTACATGACTTCGTAGACTCTCGACCTTACAAACACATATAATAATCATCTATCAACCTTGTAGAATTCGAATTTGCTCTCGGCCCAAGAAATAATCATATGTCTTTTAGACCTCAACCAATCCACTCAACTCTCAGTATCATGGATAATCATCGGGACTCTCGGTCTTATGTGCTCTTAACGTCATAAATATCTATTTCTGCATCGGAGTCGACAAATAATTAGATCGGTCCTCAGCCGTAAACACAATGATCTCATATAAGTGAATAAGTAGGTGTCTATAGCATCTCAGCTATCTCATCAGTAATAACCAGATGGGAGACTGACAGCTCTAAGCTTGCTCTAAGAGCCTTCCTTACACGCTCTCAGCGCTACTCCAACAGTCTTAGTTATCTCGATGGCCATTGTGACCTGGTATCCATCAAGTGCAAGACTATGTTATGTATTGGTCACGATCCTACAAGTGCCCCTAGTGGTAACAGACTATTGGCCGATGTGACAAAGGGGCAGTGGCTTTCAGCCATATACATCGAAAGGTATGCCACGAATTCGAGGAGTGACCCTGCAATTAGGCCGCTATGATGGATACTAGCTAACCTGGTATACTACCCGATATATAATAGGAGCACACACAATAAATATACACTATTATGGCTCTCGACCTGCCCACTCTTAGTGCACATCACCATAAATATAATTTCCTATACACTCAACCCTGTTAGGGTGACATCTACTTAAAAAAAAGTAATCGAAAAAAATATTAGTTCAGACGTCCCATACCACCTGGTGTTACTCACCCATTTACTCAATGCTCGTAAATTGCACTATCTTTACAAATTTTTTATTATTAAACTAAGGATTTTGTGTTTGAACTATAGAGCTTAACATGTATGATATTGGAATTTTGGCCGTTACCAAATTCCATAAGTACAAAATGTATAGTTTTGACGAAGAGAATTGGTGTAAATAAGTGTCACTATCGGGTAATACTTAACAACGTAAAATTTGATTTTATCGAAACTAAGAAAGTGATAAATTTAGTCAAATTGTAACATCACCTTCTAAGTGACATGTGAATGTTAATATTCAAATTCGATATTAATAGTTGACCAGATTTACGCCTAAGAGTTACATAATTAAAGCGTTGAATACTCCTTTTACCATGTGATTTAATTAATTTGAAATTTTATAAATTAATTAACTTAATTAATATTTATGAAATATTAATTAAAGAATTTTATTGGATGTGCATTGAATAATATTTAATAATATGCATATAATAGTTATATAAACAGTAAATGATATATGATATGTATATGCGTTTAAATTAGATTTAAATGCAACGAATATTGTTCGAGCTTGGAATATTTTTTGAGGCCCAGATGAGGCTTTGATAGTCAGCTATAGATGGCCATAGTGAGGCCAGTCATATATCGATTGGTAAGGGGCTTTTGAATGATAAATAAATGAGAGGATAGGTAAGAGAAAAAGTGGATATAGATTCACGATTTGCTATCTTAATTTTCCTTCATACAAGCTACCTCTCCCTCGTTTAAGCAATGACCTTTTGCACTTACTACAACAAAAAGGGAGGCCATTCATGGCTTCTAACAACCCTAAAAATCCAAGTACAAACCATAGCAAATTACTTCGATTCGATCATCGGTGGTAAGGCAATTCGGAAGCTAGCGATTTTAGGATTGAAATTGCATTCAAGAAGTTCACTTAATCGTTTCAATGTGTATGTTTAGGCATTGGTAAAAGGTATATATCTGATCTATATTGTCAAATTTATTTATTACACCAGCTATTTGTTAGTTAGCTTTTATATGACTATCGTTATGTTGCCGCATTTAGATGGTGGTATACACAAATGCATATACACACACACACACGATTAAAAAAATACTATTTTTGTTACCCGCTCACAACCTGGTAATAAAGAGAGAAAAAATTATTTTTGAATTGTATAATATTGTTAAATGAGTTTTTAATCATATTAAAATATTAACACTATATAATATATATGTTTTAAATCTTATAAAATTTATTAATGTGAAGAAAACGTTTGACAGCAAATAATTATATATGTATGCATATATATAATGAAATTATTTATTTAATCTAAAATTAATTATGTAATTTAAAATATATGTATAAAGATATTTACAAATAACAAAATTTTCTATAACATATAATGCACTTAATGTTTTCGAAAATAATTTTTTTATTTTAATTTAATTTTCCATATAGATTTTATGTATAATAAATGTGTTATTCTTTTATTTATAAAACCGAAAAGAAATTAAAAAAATTTACATAGTCGAAAGCAAAATGCAGAAATATATTTATTTATAAATTTTATTTTTATTATTTATATTAATGTACATGACTAATTATATATTTATAATATATATATAATGTATTTTTACAGCTTTCATATTATAATGTTTATTTATATTTTCAAAGTTATTTTATAAACTAATATTTAAATAGTTTTGTTATCTAATTATTATATATACACGTATATTTTATAAATGTTTTATATAAATTGTTTACAACTGGGATTTCAATATATATATATATATTATATAATATTTTCATTTATATATATAGATAATGTTTTGATGTAGTCATATATACATTTAGATAACATATTTGTATACAAGAGGGACTAACATCTTCGTTGCGATGTAAATCCCAACATCTATATACGGGTAGGTCAAACCATGCACAAATTATTAGATTGCTCGTGTATGTACATACAAATGCATATATGATACACACACATATATATAATAGGAAAATAGACACAGGAAAGTAGTTGCAAAAAAAAATTAGTCTCGGGGACAACAAGTTTGCTTTTTAGTCTGGAGGACACGTTTTAGTGTAAACAGAAATGATAGGTACAACTATCATTCTGTTATTTACACTAAAAAGTATCCTTCAGCCTAAAAAGCAAACTTCTTATCCCTGAGACTAAATTTTTCTTCAACATTTTCTTTGAGCCTAAAAACCCCTATATATAATATAGTACAAATTATATAAAATAAAAATTTACATATGAATGTAAATAAAATATTGATTTTATTTATAATAAAATTTAGAAAAGTTCTAAATAAATTTAGACTACATGGGCCCAATAAAGATCTAAAGGTAAATTTTTGTGAAAATTTTCCAATTGCTCCACTGCGAAATAGCCAAGTTACAACAAGGTCAAATAGCCTATGTGGTCTAATTTAGCAGTAGTTAGACTAACTTATTAAAACCTGCCCATATTGTAGGATATCTAGAATAGTAGTGTCTAAGGTTGGATTTGGTAATCAAATACTCTGTCCTATCTAGCTATTGACTTGGCTCGAAAGGATAAAGTAAGCCCGAAGGTTATTCCTAATAGAAAAGGCCCAACCTAAATTGGTTTTGGGCAAATTTTCAAAATCCGTTTTGAAATTAAAATAAAATTTTAAATTTAAAAGGTTAGATTCGAAATCAATAAAAATTACATTTTAAGGTTAAATTTATAACAAGTTCTTTTTAAATAAAATATTATCATTGAAAATTGTTATCAATTAATTAGATTAATTAAATTAATTAATTAATTAAAAGTTAATTGATCAAATTAAAGAACAAATATACTGATATGTAACATTATCTTAAAATGTTAAGGTAATATATGTATAAATATAATTTTAAAAATTAATTATAATCGATTAATTTTTTTAATTAAATAAATTAATTAAATTTTAATTAATAGATAATACAGTACATGCATACATATATATATGTGTGTGTGTGTGTGTATGGTATATGTATATAACTATAAATATTATAGTGCACATATTCAATTTAAAATGCTTAAAATGAATAAAATAAAATTAATTAAAATGTTAATTAAATAAATTAGATTCAATTAAAATAATGTTATACATAAGACCGTTATATAATTTAATTAATTAATTATGAAAGTCATGTAACAATTAAAACTTATGTAATATGAATGATAAATTGAAAGTGGAATGGTAAAAAACCCATTAGACTTAAGGGACATATACAAACTTATAATATGTATACCGTGATTTCTAATGTGTCTGACACTTGAATCAACGGATATGTCATAAGAAATACATTATTCTACAAGTCGATATCACTCGATTATTTATATTAAAGATTCTGAATCTTTAATATAATTGTTGTCCTCTACCATTTATATATTAATGAATTACTTGCATACTCTCCGATTGTTGAGCAAACACAGGCTAAGGATATTATTATGTGTAGTATTATTAATATATAGACTAGACGAGGTAAGATAACTATATGTATTTGCTGACCAAACTCAAGGTACATGTACTATATTTAGGCCGTGGCGAAATGGTAGGTATGTGTGAATAATCTCTTTTGACTTGTTGAGAAAACTCAAGATTGAAATGAGATTAGGACAAAGAACCACATGTTAGTAGTTGTATATGATACAACTGATAAGGAGTTATCCATCATTTGTGTGGCTATGTCTTGTTAAGCAAACTCAAGTTCAGAATCCTAAGACAAATGAGTCCCGATACCCACTATTGAAGTTGAATGACTTATGTTTTGTCTTAGGATTTTGAGAAATATAAAAATCTAGCGGGACCCTTATTAGAAAAATGAAATAGCAACATTTAACTTCTATAACATTGTAAGAATATCTGTTATACGTAAAGTTAAAATAATCTATATTGATAAATTTGTGCAACTAATAAACTTGATAACATGTTTATCAATTAAAAATCACAAATGAACTGAATTAATATTAAAAAATAGAAATATAAAATATACTTACAATAAATAATTTTTGCATGTTGACTCATATAAGTGCCTAATTTTACAACTACTACATACATTTTTAACTTGGCTACTTGTGAGTTTACTTGTCCAAGACTGTTTATTGTCTTAAATGAGTTTTGAACTCTAAAAGCAACAAAAGAATATGGATTTTGATCCACATACGATCACGTATAAATGTTATATGGTGAACGGTCACATTTTGTAATGTACAAAACCTAGATGAAATTATTTCACTGAAATAAGTAAGTAAAACTGTAGTGTAAGATCATGTATCCAATATGATTGATTACAATAACGATCTAGTTGTGTTAAATGTAACACTAGACCAAAGGCTACAAGATAGTTCTAAGAATTCAATCGGTAAAATGTCAGTTTGATCAAGTTATGTATAATACAATTTATTTGATACCCCTAAAAGTTAAGAATGACCAAACGCACATTTGTAAAGAGTTAGTTGTGATATTGTAGTAAGGATTTTCTTTGAATGGTTCGACTGTTAAGAAAGGAAATCAAATGTATAATAGTGGATGTAACATAAGGACAGTTAGGATGAAGAGAGAGAATTGTCATTTCTGCTTCATAAAGAAATTTAGACATAAGAATTGTAAAATAAAAATAGATACATAACATTGGAATGATAAATATAATTTTTATTCCAAAAGTATTTTCATATGAAAAATTATTTTCTATGATATTTACTTCTTTGAATTTAAGAAACTTGACCGGAAAATGCTCGACTATAAACAAGTTACGTTAAATAAAATAAATAGTCTATATTAAGTGTTTGAATGGAGCTTCGTATTTCATACACTATTACAGTAAGAGCATAAATAGTGGGAGCATGTCTATAATACTTATTGGTTGCATCAAGTAATGAAAATTATTTTCGTAAAACGTACCAAACATTATTTATGAATTAATAATTATTTTTCAGTATTGATTGAAAATTAGACATAGTTTTATTTCAATATAAATATTCGTTATAAAATAAAACTTTAGTACTCATATTTGTGATGCATTGGAAAATGTAGAAATATCTAAATTATTTGCAATTATTTTGGAATTATAGGCTAAGTTGTAGTTTTGATAAATATTTTGATTATATGATTATGAATCAAATGATGCTAGTTAATTATATCTTGAACAATTAAGAATAAAACACCCATTCAGTGAGAGTGTGATTAGAGTTGATGAACTCTTCAGATTGATACATATAGATATATGCAATCAAAATCTTATTAATTCCAAAACAGTTCCACGTATTTCATTGTATTCACTGATGAGTTATCACAAACGTGAACATTTGTATTTCATACACATGTAACATGTCTATGATAAGCTCATATAATATGAAATGGAAGTAAATAAAATTACATACAATAGAAAATAAAATTGATTCGATTTGGTCAAATGGGTGAGTATATTGGAAAGTATTTTAAACGCATGTAAAAGTGAATAAATATTCAATCGCAAAAGTCACTCCTTCCCGTGATACATAATGATGCATCGATAAGGAGTATCAAACTTTGTTGAACAAAGTATGATTAATTGTGATTGAAGTTGAGTTAACTTCTTTCTGTAAGGTCATGTATTTAAGAGTAGTACATAAGGTTAAAATTAATTTCATTTAAAATAATGGTTAAAAAATCATATAAGATAAGGGTTATAAGAAACCCCAACATATCATAGACCAAAAATTTAACAGTTTGTGCGAATTGAATGACCACATTTAATAATTATTCGTGAGGGATCATGTACGAATTATCCTAGATAGAATTTTAGGATGTATGTCATTGGATGACCTATTTATGTTTTGAACATAAGTTTTGTAAACTAAATATATTTTATATATATGGAAATTCATAAAGTGTTTATGAATATCTGTTCCATTATACCGAGAAAAGCTTGTTGTTTTAAGAAATACCAACTTTGTTGTAAAGGAATTTCTTTTAGAAATTATTAGTAGTAAATTAGATTTGGACATGATCCGAAGATGAAACCGATTACGTAGGATGGAATGAAGTTAACCAAACCTAAATAAACATAATGCATGTTTTTACCAATAATGGGCACAACACTCGTCGAATGTAATTGGAAGGATTAGAATGAAGAAGTAAAATGGAAAATGAGGCTAATCTAACAATCACACCAAGAAAAATAAATGGTAATATAAAGAAAACTAGAATTTATAGTGGTTCGACGTTATAGCCTACAACCACTTTGAAGAATTTGATGTTTATTACTGATTAGAAACTGAATTACAATAGTCCAACATCAAACACTCAAATTTCAATGGAGTTTAACCCGAGCAGCGACACAAAAGTCCTTTTTTAGTTGCAATGAGGGTGCTATTTATAGGTGTGAAGCTGGAAATGTCTGCCTTGAATCTTGAAATACCCTTTCTCAAGCCTAGGCGGTCCCACACAATCGATCTGGAGCCGTTTGGCATCGATCCCTGATCGATCCATATTGTTTTTGTATCTATCAGAAATTGCTCCAATTGAGCTGGGATCAATCATGGATGTTCCTGGGATGATATACAACCTTCTGTGAAAATCTCATTATATTTGGATTTGTTGTCGTGGAGTTATTGATCGATTAAAGTTGCAAATATGGAGTGGCTGAAGCTCTCGTATTGATACCTTCATATCGATCTCTTCGTGTCGATGACGTAGCGTTTGCGCTTTGTGGAGATCCATATTTTGTGCATAAGGACCGCTTATTTTGGGTTGACCACTTCTTTCTTATCCATCTGGTACTTTACTTCTCATATCGAAGCCTTGCCACCGTCTTCATGTCGATTGTAAGCTCTGTTATTCGTATCGATCAAGTAGGTGATCGATATGAGAAATGCATTTATTGGCCAAATGAAGCACGATTGATCTGGGAAGTGCCGAAGTCCATCGTTATGTGCTTGAACCATATGGATACGAATGATGGATGCTGAGTGATGGAGTTACATTCATTTCATATCGATTGCTGATGGATACGAAATGATGGATACAGATGGATGGATATGAGATGGGCGTGCTTCACATGGATCTTGATCGTTCCATAACTCGAGCATACGAACTCTGATTGACCTAAAATTTAGAATGTCACATTGCATAGCTCAGCTAGGCATATCATGCTAACTGTGGCTCGATCTAGACTCAGACCAAGTTTGCCTATATCCATCGTGAATCTGCAGATAACTGATTTCTAGAGCGGACTGTTTTTGATCTCTAGTCAAGTCCTTGATATCATGGCCTTGCCAAAAGGTGGGATAACATTTGCCCCCCAAAGTACGTCCTATATGAACATGGCGTTCTTTGAAAACCTGCAATCTTCATTCAGAAAAGGCTCTATCCGATTTACTGAACAGTTGTTGTCCTTTCATCAAGAGATGTAGCCCTCGGTTGATTTCTAGTTGTATAAATATTTCATTGTAGACTGCTAATGATCACGCAATTTTTGTTGTAGTCGAAGGTCCAGTGCTAGCAATTTGTTGTTGATTGTTCTGGCTGTTACCAGATAAGCATTCAATTACTGTTAACATTGAGAATCAAGCGTTAGTATAGCGTGCATGCGCATATTTTAACCTAACTCATATTCACGCTTGCACGTCCATGGGTCGTTGTTAAGTTCTTGCTTCTTTTTTTGTTTAAATCGATTTTGGTGAAAAGAAGTTCTTGCCATCGATTGACGGTTCCTTTTAGATCTAGTTTCATATCGATCCTCTCCTAGATCGATGTGAAATCCATATTGCAACAACGATTGATGGTTGTTTTGATGTCCTTCTTCGTATCGATGCTTTCCTGGATCGATCTGGGGCGCATCAGAGTGGATTTCGTATCGATGGTAATCGATACGAGATGAATTTGCTAAAAGCGCGTTCCATAATAACGGATACGGTTTGTCTTGAATTGTTGTACAATGTGGATTTCGTATCGATGGATACGAGAGTTATAAGCATAAATGCATGGCAACACTTCGTATGGATGGATACGAGATGTTGGGGTTTAGATGTGCATTGTGTCGATGGGCATGTTGACCAATTCAATCGGTGAGGAAACCGGGATGTGAATCATCTTTCATGTTGGATATGAAGAAGTATAAATACTTTTGTACTTAGCATATTTTTCCACCTTGCTTCTATTGCCATTTCGTATCCATAAGAGAAAAAGATGAAACTGTAGATCCTTCGTCCCCAAATATCAAACTGCTAATCTTTAACCCAGATCCTTCGAGCTAGGTAAATAATCTATAAAATCGTGCTTATAATGACGAGACTTGAGTTTCATGCCATTTCGTTGTTGGCAACAGCCATCTCCGGTATCATTGGCGCTTGAGTGTGACTGGGGTGAGGTTGAGAGTGTGGCTAATGGCAATTTGGAGATTTGGAGAAGGAGGGTAGTTGGCGAGGATCGATAAGTCTTTCTAACTCAGGTGATGATCTTGTATCGATGTGAGGGGATGGATGTGGAATCGATTAGAATACATGGAGTTTTGGAAATAGTGGAAAGCAGTCTTCATGATCGAGGCAAAGAGTAAGTGTCTGGAAACGATGTGGAAAAATTGACTTGTTGATCGATCCGAGGTGGAGCAACTCGTATCGATATGGGTGAGATGTCTTTTGATCGATCCAAAATCAAAGTCTATGGATCAATACGAAGTGATGGAATGATGGATATGGGGAACATTGATACGAATGAAGGCTATGGGTGAAGTGATCGATACGAACAAGTTATCGACCCGAAGGTTTGATTGTTACGAAGAGGCTAACGATCTGAATCATTGATCGATACGAATGAGTGAAATGCGATCGATACGAAAGCTTGCTTCAGGGGAACGATCCGAAATGAATTATGATGGATACAAATGTTATGACTTTTGCATACTCTAACACTTGACTCCGACGAGCTTTAGCTTTGAATATTTGGACTCGACCGTAAAATTGCATATGTGATTATCCCTCAAAGCTCGTTGGAACTGTAACTTTTCAAACGTAACAAATTTTAACGTGGATCGTTGTCCAAAGTCGGAATGGCACGGTTGAGATAGTCAGCGATGATAATCGCTCCGGTCGAATCTCGAAGTCTTGGCTCTTTACCATCTTTTAACCTTGTAGAAATTTCGACTACTGTGCATCACTACATTACACAACATGATCACTCACTTTGCACCGGGGGGACACATATCTTTTTTTACCATCTAATAATGGTTTTTACCGAGTTCAATAGCTATGGATTCTGGAAGCTCAGAGCAGCATGAAGTTCAAAGTCCTCTATTCCCCAGAATAGAAAGGCCGAATGTCCCGGTATATACAGTGAATCCTGCTTCAGATGAACTGCCAGATGCAGTGGTGATAATGAATCCGAAAGATTTCGTCCGGTCCAAGATTACAGAAGAAATGCTAGGCAGAATTTACCTTAAATACAGACTGTCTCTAGAAAAAGTTCGGTTACCAGGACCGAAAGATAAAGCACACAATCCCTCAGAAGGGTACACCGCATGCAACAGATTCATGTGTTGGATTGGAACAATGCCCTCATTCAACAAGTTCATTGGGGACGTGCTACTTTATCTGAGGATTACACCTTCTCAGCTTCATCCTAACGGATACGCACTACTCAACAGCTTGTACATTATATTTATGGAACATCTCTTCCATCCCTAGACAGTCGACGAGATCAGATATTTATTTAATGTCAAGAGTTGGCTGTTAGGAACTGCTAAGTTGTGGCAGGTGCACGGGGCAAGCTGAGCTACTTCAAAACGAAGTGGCCTTACGTGAGGTGCCTCTAGGATTCACTAGGCGGTGGCTGGGCAGACGTAAGTTCTATTAGTTGTTTCATTGCTAACCGTGACTGGATAATATAGATTGATGCTGAATTCATTGTTGCGTTTCTTTTACAACTGCTATGCCATGACCTAAAGGAGCGTAGTATAAAGAGCTAGTGAGGACACACCAGGCGGTGCCTATTGAATTAAGAGAAATAGATTAAGTTCTCACTGACGATAATTTGATAGCCATCAGGATTTTAGAGGAAGGACAGAGCATAGGGCTCACGGGGGTACCAACAGTGGCCCTAATAAGACAAGGTGGAAGACGGGCTCCTGTCGTGCCCCTAATCGAGGGAGCTCAGGCCGCACCCGACATAATAACCATCGAATCTCGCGATTATGAGGGTACATAAGCCAGTCAGAAGCCCGCAGTCGTGCCTCCATAGGGCCCTCAATCATCTGTGTTAAAGAGAAAAGGCAAAACTCTTGTCCACAAAATCAAGATGCAAAAGAGCACCGAAGCAACCCAACTTGTTACAACTTCTATAGGTCCGGAGACCTCTTCCCTATAGATAGAAAGTTCAATGAAATGGCCGTCGAATAATCCTATCCCGAAGGAGATACCATCGTTCCCTGATCTTAGGCTAGAGGGGGCCCACTCCCCTTCAAGAACCAGCGCTGACTGAACCTCAATAGATACAGGGGAGCTGACTCCAATAAGCAAAGCTGCTAACTGGTCGGTTGAGGGGTTTACACATACATACACGCACTTCATAGCACTGCACAACATTCCATCATATGCTTCTCAATATTTGGTGATGATTGCTTTCCTTCTTCTTTTTGCAAATGCAATGGTGAGGCAAGGTTCTATTCTTGGAAAACTCTGCTCTACGCGCCAGTCGTCTGAATCGCACTCTAAATCATACTTCCGTGAGAGCGAGAGAGATTATGGTCGCGGCGACCATTCTAGCTAGGAGCGCGAGTGCCACGATAGGGAAAAAGAGAGATCACACCAAAGCAAGCGCTGCTCTAGGTCATGATCTCCGCCACCGAAAGGGCCTTCTAAACCTTCTGGCCTCAGTAGGCCCTTTTCTGAATCCTCGCACCAAACAGTGCCATCACATATATGTAAGGAATTCCACATCGCATATCTTGATCCACTCAAAAGAGGAGATAATCATATTCATGCTTTAAATAAAATAAAGGAATATTATAATACACCCCACACGTCAAGTCAGAAATCTAAGTAACATTGATTAATATTTGTGTACGATATAGAATAATTTATCAGTATCCATATATTAAATACACAGTCTTCAATGAATTACTCAACATTATACTATTGTTGAGTAAATAAATATACTATACACGGACGTCTCATAACATCCGATGAAATACAATTATATACACAACACCCGCAATTAATCTTATTAAATAAATTTCCACTTCGCTTTTTAATTCATTATTCTCTTAATTTTAATTTTAATCCATTATTCCTCATTTTCATTACTTCATAGTTCAACACAAGTAATAATATAACTTCATATCATTCATAGTAATCTAATCATCAACTGTTCATACACACATCAAAATATTATTTAATTAGTAATTAACGAGGTGAATGGTTTATTTAAATGCATTCACTTTATTTTTCCCCACTTTTTATAAAAACACTTTAATTTAATTTAACAACAAAGCACCTCTTATATTTATTTCACCCTCTTTTAAAGCAATAAACATATATACTCAAATTAAATTCCAAAAACCCTTATTTTAAAACCACTTATTTGGTTTCTGCGAAACCTTTTTTCAAACCTATTAATAAAATTAAAATCTTTAAAGTTGTTTCATTTCTAATTTCTACTTCAATTATATGGAAATACTACAAAGAAGTTTATATTTTCCAAATACCATTATAACATCAAATCAAGAGAATACTCTCTATTCAATAACATTTCCAAACCCAAATATATAATTTCAAAATAATAATTTAAAATCCTCGTTTATTTTCAAATCCTTTTTAAAACTATTATCATTGAGAAGTAATTCATCAAAATAAAATTTTACCTTATATAATACATTTCCAAAATAATTCAATAATCAAATACAATAATATCTCACTTCCAAAAATTCAGTTAACAATATATATATATATATATATATATATATATATATATAATGGATCTCATAGACGATAATTTCCATTCAAAAAATAAATGGCTACTAGCTTACAAATATTTCAAAATATTATTTTATAAACTTCCAATATATTAAATCCAAATAAAATTAACTTATCATTATAAAAATATAGATTTCAAATATCATTTCATAAATCCCTTTAAATATTTTTAAGATCAAAGGTAAATAAATAAAAATATAAATATTCAAAATTCACTTATTTAATAAAATCTAAAAGCTCATCATTTACCAAATAATTTCGATTTGCACAATCCTCAAGGTTGCACTACAGTTATATCTTTAAAAAATCATTACACTTTCAAATTTTCCACTAATTACAACATCTTTAATATTAAATAAGAAATCATTTCCAAATTCACTATTTATTTACATTTTTCAACTTTTAATACATTTACCCTATTTCCAACCAATTTAAAATTTCAATTGATTATTTGCAAGCATCTATTTACTACTCAAACATCACAATTCAACATTCTAACAATAATCATCAGAACAAGTAAATCATAATTCACAACATAACTCCAACCATGTCAAACTATATCAACCACCACCACCATCATCAAATAATCAATTACATAAAATATACCAACAATCCATTCAACCAAGCAAATCAAATAAATATGCGGGGTAAATACGAATCAAACAATATGATATAGACATAAATGTGAGTATAGAGACTCACCAAAACGATGCTAGAACAACCAAATCAGCTGCTATACCCTTCCCTATTACCACTACACTAACTTAGATAATCACCAGCATCCGTTGATGCATCAACAACACCACCCCATGCTCAAATGTCGCCTGAAGCCACTCCATCACCTGTGTAACATCCCAATATTTTCAACCATTCGCATCCGCACATGTCGGAATTGAATTGATCAAAACATCAGATTGTTAATTTATATTTGGAAAAACTCAGCATATACAGTAACTAAAATAATCATACAATCACATACATAGAGTAATATAACAATAAGCAGCGGAAACAAAAGGATTGTAGTTCATAAAGCAACTATATATATCAGAGTTAAGAACAAGATACAACAGAAGTCACGAATACACAGAAGTCTCAATACAATAATCAAATTAAAAAAATCTGAATACATCACTGGAATCAACTGAATAACTGAAAGCTGAATCAATAGTTGGATCTCCTAGCGAAGCTCCAAACTCCAAAGGTAAGTCTCAAATGCTGTGACACACAGTCTGACCCGAGCATAAAGCAAAATACAAAACACTCAAGTCATGATTAACATTCTTATATCAATAAATCCAACTCAAGTGAAATATCAACTGAAATACAAGTAACTCAAAGGATGTTTGGGATAGCCATCCTCTAAGGATTCGTCAAACTATCTACTATGCAGTAGTATAAGCTATTATAATAATGTCTACTGTAAATTAAACTATTAAAATAGCGTAAAGGCATTACCCATTTCCCCCTTAACATATTTTATAGTGCCAATAGTCTATAAAGTACCTTAATACCTCATGATCGGAAGGCTACCAGAGGATACTCCATAGGTACGACATAAAACAAACTCGTAGTGGTCTCGATAGGGTAGGTGACACGACACAACTAGGTAATGCCAGGGTAGATATACCAATTACACTTCCGAGATGGTGGTAACGCATAGGCGCAGCTACCACCCACCTCGAGTCACACTCCCAAAATCAAAGGTGCACCCAATCATTCACAAAGTAACATAATGGTATCGAAGAAGTGTGTCCGATCGGAGGAGCTACCTCACGTGTCCCATCGATTGCTCCTGTTTTAGCCACCTTATGCCAACTCACGAGAGTCGGGTTCATGTATATACCTCATATAGGATCGTCGCCACCATCCTACTTCATTTCGGAATCTCCACCGCGTACACGGTTGTTAAAGTGGTTTTCGGTATAGGCAGAGAGTATGACAATATCCGATCCCAGTCTCTTTAACAACCAATCGTTATTATAACACCGCGGTCATTTCGAAATAGTTTATACTTCATAACCAAAATATCATTGCTATTTCAAAACCATATCAATACAATATCATGTCCATTTCAAAACCAAATACGATATCATTTCCATTTCAAATATATCCATTTCCAAAAATCATAGCACTTTAAAGTTATAACACTTTCGAAATAGCTTCTAAAACCATAACACTTTAGAAATCATAACTTAGAAATCATAATACTATGGAAATCATAACACTTTGGAAATCATAATTTAGAAATCATAATACTTTGAAAATCTTAACAATTTGAAAATCATAATATTTTGAAGTCATAACACTTTGAAATCATAACATATTGGAAATCATAATATTTTAAAATCATAACCCTTTGAAATCATAATACTTTGGAAAACCACAACTCTTCCCACTTAACCGGTTTAGATATTAAAATAGTGTATAAAATAAAATAGCTTATATAAAGCAGTTATAGGTTAAATTAGTTTTTAATAAAATAGTTAGTATATTAAAATAGTTTATATTAAAAAATAGTTTATATTAAAATGATTTATATTAAAATAGTTTATATGAAAATAATTTATGAAGTAAAATATATAGATAGTTTAAATATAATTTAAAAGTACTTCATATAATAAAATAGCTTCCTAAGTTCACGAAAAGAAAAAAATATAATTTCTTCTGAAGAATCTAGGGTTTTCTTCTGCCATGGGAGATTTCAATCTCTCTCTCAAACCCAATTCCATTCCCCCTCTCTCTTGTCCATCTCCTCAAGATAGGCCACCTGAAACCCATTTCAGAAAGCCAAATAATGTCAACATCGATAATGAGGGCTTCAATTGGTTCAAACAAGATCGCAAAAGAGAAATCAGCCCAGATTTGGTCAGACTCAGTCCCAGATCAGCAGTAATCAAAGAAGGAAAGAGGATCAGAAGATCAATTCTTTCAGGGACAGAACCAAGCAGACAAAAAGTGATAAACCACCAGCAAAGTTCTCACTAAATAGAGAACTAGGGCAGAGATCTTGGGCCGAGATTGTCTCAGAGCAATCTAATGAACCAAAGGATGAAGATTGCAGCCTTGAAACCATTATGCCTCTCCAAATCAATAGCAAGAAATACGGTGTTATAAAAGAGACGGTTTGTAAAAGAGCAATGGAGTGTTGGAATAATTCTGTATTAGTATATGTTGTAAGCAGTAAACCATATTTTGTGTTTTTCAAAGAATATATTAAAAGAGTTTGGAAACCAAAAGGTGAGTTTGAAATCTTTTCCAGAGAAAATGGTTTCTTTCTGATTAAATTCCGTGATTCACAAGACTGCAACTCCATAATTCAGAATGGTCCATATTTCTATAACGGCAAGCTCATCATTATGAGAAGGTGGTCGGAATCGTTGAAGATGGACAGAGATCTTCTGTCAACTATGCCGATATGGATTAGATTACCAAGTGTAAACCTCAAATTATGGGATAGAGAGGCGTTTAGCATCATGGCAAGTATTATCGAAAAACCCATTAAAATGGATGCAACAACAACCATGAAGACGAGATTGAATTATGCTCGAATTCTAGTGGAAGTTTCTGCAATGGATGAACTTCCAGACGAAATTTGTTTAAATCTTTATAATGGTGAAAACATTATACAAAAGGTTGAGTATGAATGGGTTCCACCGAAGTGTAGTATCTGTAAATGCTTCGATCATACTAAGGAGCAGTGCAACCAGAAGCAGTCGTGGATTCCCAAACAGAAAGAGAAAAATTAGCTAGTATTCAAGAAAATAGGTCTGAAACATTTCAAGAAATTGACGTCAGTAAAGGTACAATATTTCAGTCAAAATCTCAAGAGGAAGTTGATCGAATCTATCAAGAAGATATCATTTTCGATCAACAAAGCAATTCTAAAGAGCTCACTGATCAAAACAATCAGATCATGGCAATGGAAGTTCATCAGCAAAGCAAAAAAACCTCAAAAGATCAAGATCCGACAAACAAAAAGGAGGGTAAAATCAAACAGGTCTTTAACTCTGAAACCCCCCATATTTCAGAGTCATGTTTAATTACAGGCCAGATTAATACAAGCTTAGTGAACAAAATTCATCAAAATTCTAATATGAATCAAGAACCAAAGGCTGAGAAGGGATCTTCTTCTTCACTTGCTGCAGATGCTGAGAAAAATGGCTGCTCAACATTGCCTCGCAAGGATGATCTACCTCCAGAGCAGGCTGCAATGTCTGATTATAATGAATCAGAATTGCATCGCTCAGCTATTTTCGATATATCTTTAATCCAGATTCCAGAATCTGCACAAATGGAAGAAGATAAATCTGAGGAAAAAGACAGTGGTGAAGAGTTTGACATATCAGAATTACATATAAGTAAAACAAAATCTTCTGGTAAGTTAAAGGGGAGTAAAGAGAAAAAAGCTTTCAAACAAAAATATATATCAATTAACCCAGAGGGGGATCAAATGTCCACCAGATTGAAGGCTAAAGGTACTGAAAATAAAAGGAGAGGTAAAAGTACCATGGTGTCAGGTACAATTTAAATTTCTTTTTTTATCATATATATATGTCTATCTTTGCATGGAATGTTAGGGGGATGAATACCCCTGTTAAACAATCTGATATCATTCATATGATTAATATATATAAACTTACTATAATCGCCCTTATTGAGAATAAATTGAATGATGAAAACTTTGATAGATTCTGCATTAAATTATCTAGCAATTGGAAAGCAATTCATAATAATGACTGTGGCTGTAAAGGTAGAATTATTGTTATCTGGGATTCTAATGTTTGGAATAATACAAATATTAATAAAGATAGTCAATTTATTGATTGTAATTTGAGAAATATTGGTGGTTTTTATTTACAAGTTACTGCTGTATATGGTAGTAACTTAGATATTGAAAGAAATGCTTTGTGGCAAAAACTAAAATCTCTAAATTACATTTATAATCTCCCTTGGATTGTATTAGGAGATTTTAATACTATTTTTCATGTTAATGAAAAGTTTGGTGGGATTAAGATTCCTCAGAATAAGCTAGATAAAGTCAATAAGTTTATGTTAGAGTCTGGTCTGATTGAACCTACTGTTAGTGGTAGTAAATTTACTTGGAAATCTGGTCTAGCTAAAAATATTCATTGAAAATTAGATAGAATTCTGTATAATAAAGACTTTTTAAATAAATTTCCTGACAGTACATGTTCTACTTTGGAGCAGAACTTAAGTGATCGCACTCCTCTTCTGGTTAACCTTGTTATTAATAGTATTGCTAATACCAAAGCATATCCTTTTAGATTCAAAAACAGTTGGGTTCTAGAAGAAGATTACAAAAGTTTAATGGAAAATTGTAATAATTTTTCTTGTAATGGCTCCAAACAATTTCAGTTTTGTATGTTTCTAAAATTCACTAAAAATAATCTTATAAACTGGAATAAAAATAAACTTTTCAATAATAATAGGATTGCTGATTTGAGAAATGAAGGTAAAAATTTACAGATGTATGCTGATAATAAGCCTGGTGATTTGAATAATATTAATAGATTTTTTCTTAATCAAAGGGAGTTGTCTAATGAGATGTATAAAGAATCAGTTGATGCTAGACAAAAGGCTAAGACTGATTGGCTTACTTTAGGGGATGATTGTACCAAGTTTTTCTATGCTAAGATGAGTAATAGGAAACACCTTAATAATATAGGGTGCATTTTTGATAGAGAGGGCAATTTAGCTAATTCATATGAGAAAATTTCTTCTGAAGCTGTCAAGTTCTATAAGGAACTTTATTATTCTGAATCTATTGAAAGAGAGTTCCCAGATATAATATGCAAAAATATCTTAAATAATAATGCTGCAGAAATCCTACTGGCGTCTGTAAGTATTGATGAAATAAAATTTATAGTTTTTAATGCTGGGGACAACAAAAGTCCCGACCCTGATGGTTTCAATGCGAATTTTTTTAAAAACAATTGGGAGTTTATAAAGCAACAAGTGACTGACGTGGTCAATGAATTTATGAACAATGGTAAAATTCTCAAAAGTATTAATCATACTTTTATTACCCTTATTCCAAAAAATAAAAACCCCATTGATATAGGTGATTACAGACCAATTTCGTGTTGCAATTTTATTTACAAAATTATTGCTAGTGTGCTAAGTCATAGAATTAAAGTGTTTTTGCCTTTTCTTATTGCTGAAAACCAAAGTGCTTCTGTTCCTGGTAGGCTTATATATGAAAACTCCCTTTTAGCTCATGAAATGGTCAGAAAATTTAATATTAAACAGGGCGATAATGTTTGTATTAAGATTGATTTGCAAAAAGCATATGACAAGGTTAATAGACACTTTATTCGTCACATTACGGTGTGTATGGGTTTTCCTATAAAATTTTGTGATTTGATTTTTGAGTGTATTAACACCCCCACCTTTTCTATTCTCATTCAAGGTAAGGCTGAAGGTTTTATTAAGTCTAATAGGGGACTAAGACAGGGAGATCCCTTGTCTCCTTATCTTTTTGCTATGGTGATGGAATACTTCTCTATTCTTATTGAAATAGAAAGTATGAAAGGAAAGATCCATCCTATTAATAGAATTCAGCCATGTGTCAATCACCTGATCTATGCAGATGATCTTATGGTGTTTATCAAAGCTAATAAAGTTAATGCAGAATCTATAAAATACATTTTTGAAAAATTAAAAATTCATGCAGGGCTTCAACTTAATGTTGACAAAAGTAAAGCCTATTTTAGCAAAGCTTGTAAGTTCAAACAAGAATTTTTAAATATTTTACAAATAGATGAAGGTTTTCTTCCTATCAAGTATTTAGGTTTGCCTCTTTCTACTAATATGATTAAGAATTCAGATTGCTCAATTCTTATTGATAAAATTCAAGAGAGAATGGAAACATGGTCTTGCAAATTACTTTCCATTGCTGGTAGACTCGAGCTTATTAAAACTGTGGTTTATGCTATTATCTTATACTGGTTACAAACATTTCAAATCCCTGCTGCTACTATTAAAATTTTGGAAAACAGATGTGCAGATTTTTTGTGGAGAGGCAAATACCACAAAATTAGTTGGATTAATGTGTGTAGACCAAAAAATGAGGGGGGTTTTGGTATCAGAAATCTTAAAGATTTGTGTAATACTTGCCATTTAAAATTATTTTGGAGATTCATTAGTTCTGATTCCTTGTGGGCTAGGTGGATGAGATCCAAGTACTTAAAGCAGGATAATTTATGGACCACTGTTCATAAAAATAATCACTCAAACACTTGGAAACATATTTTAGACTGTAGGGAAACTGGGAAATCTCTTATTGATAGAAAATTTAAAGATGGCAAAAACACCAGTTTATGGTTTGATCCTTGGTTTAATAATGATACTTTTATAAATAGGGTAGGGTGGAATAGTCTTGTTTTATGTGGTAAGCCTAATGAGAAAGTTTCTGATATTATTGTTAATAATCAGTGGCACCCATAGATTCATCCCATTACTAACCCTCATAAAAATAATATATGCAATATTCAATTTGACAAAAATGCAGAGAATGACTACTGGGAGTGGAAAGCTACTAACAGAGGGAAGTTTTCTTTTAAAGAAACTTGGAACTTTATTAGAATCAAATATCCTACTGAAGAATGGTATCAGTGCATTTGGAATAGAGTGAACTGTCCCAAGATGGCATTCTGTACTTATTTTGCTATTAAAAACAGATTGCCAACCTGGGACATGATTAATAAATGGGGTAGCAATGTTAATTCACTCTGTTCCTTGTGCAAATTATGTGATGAAAATGCTAATCATATATTCTTTGAATGCAGCTACTCATTTTTTATATGGAATCAAATCAGAATGACTTTAAACATTGTCAACAGACATATGGATATCATGAATATTATCAGAATTATCAACAGCAAATTCAAGGTTAATTCAGAAGATTCTGAGTACGCTTACATTCTTCTTACTTCGGCAGTTTTTTACATATGGAAAGAAAGAAATTTGCGTGTGCATAATAAGGGCAGCAGTAGCAAAGAGCAAGTTTGACTTACTGTTAGTACAAATAGTAAGATCATGTTGCAAAAATCAAAAAAAATTCATAAAAGTCAAACCAGATATACTTCCCTTGCTGAAGACTGGAAAACCGAAGCTGGTAGCAAGCATTTGGAAGCATTTCTTATAAACCCGAGAAACTTCCAGATTAATGAAGATAATAGCTCTTTCAGAGCTGCGAGCTACAACAATGAACCTCATCAAACTACTGCCATGAAATCGTCTGATCTAGGTTGTATTGACACTAGATCTAACAATTCCGAGTTCACTAGAGATAATGTTGTGAGATCCACGCCATTTTTGGGTGGTAATAGCAAAGCGCTGCAAGCTTCATCAGATCTAGGTCGCGTTGACCATAGATCTAACAATTCAGAGGCCATCAGAGATTCTGCCGTGAGATCTGGTCCTCCTTTGGGTGATAAAAGCAAAGCGCACCAAGCTTCATCAGATCTAGGTCGCGTTGACCATAGATCTAATGTTTTTCTGCTTTTGAACAACAGTCGCAATGGTTTCTGGTATAGTACTGGTAGCAGTGGCATGAGAAGAGGTTTTAATGAAGCTCTTTCTTACTGGGAAAGAGGAGAGAGCAGTGATAAGAGGAGCGGTAGAGAGTAGAGATGGAGCGGCCATTGTTGCTGTTTTCTTTTATTTTCTTTTTTTTCTGCCCGCTTGGTTTGTTTGTGATGAAGTGTGGAAAGAGTCGGCTAGGGTTTAGTTTGGTTTGAGATGAGGTTGAGGGTATTATACCCGTTTGTTTCTGTTTTGGGCCGGGCCCTTTTTATCTTCTTTCAAAAAAAAAAAATTAGCTTCCAAATTTCACAAATCGAATCCAAATCAACTCGAATTCCAAAATTCAAATTTAATCCAATCTCAAATCATCAATTTGAATTCAATTTAGTTTCTAAATAAACCATTTCAAATTATATCAATTTTAAATACAGATTTGAGCCACAAAATAAACCATTTCAATTTCAATATATTTCAAAGCTTTAAATATTTAAGATTTCAGAAATGAATTTGACAATTTCATATATATATATATATATATATCAAATTCACTTTACTATTATGTATTTTTAAATATTTACTTAATCATTCAAACGACATTTAAATAAAACTTTAAATTTCAAATTTAAATAAAACTAAATATATCATTTCAATTTATGTAAATTTGAAATATTCATTTAAATTGCTTTTAATCAAAATCAAGCTATAATATCATATCTTTAAAATCCCAAATTTAATAAATTTCAAATCAAACTTATATCTGAGTATAATTCTTAAATAAATTCAATTTCAAACCAATTTCTATTTCTCTTTCCAACCTAAATTTTATTAAAATCATTATAAACTCTATATTTGAAAATTTAAAATTTAAATAAATACTTAAACATATTATATATTAATTAAATCGACTTTATTAAATAAACTTTAATAAATCAAATCTTATTATTAAACTTATTTTATATATATTTTAAAATAGTAAAATTGTAAGTAAAATTTATAATTTCAAACCAACTTATAATTTAAAAATTTTCAAAACATATAATTTTAAAAATCAAAATTTTAAAACCTTTATAAAAATAACACACACACACATATATATATATCTTAAAATCAATATTTATTAAAACCAAAATATTCATTTCAAAACCTTGGAAATCATTTTCAATATATATATTTATATAGACCAACGGTGTCTGTATATAATTTTCTATCCTACGGTCAAGTGATACGGATATTTACCATTTCAATCCGTAATTTAAATATATACGGGTATATATCATTTCAACCCGCAATCACAAATTCAATTCGATGAAAATTGCTTGGGCTTATCATTTCAAACCATAACGATTTTCTCCTATTCCACAGATCGTTCGGGCATGTATCATTTCAACCCATAGGGAATTCTATACTAACAGAGAACCTGTAGAGTGAGAACGGATATGATAATAATATAACAGACATAAAATGTAACAACCTGAAATTTCTAATGGTTTTAATAGCGTAATTAATTGATTTTTTGTGAATTTTTAAATAATTGAATTTTCAAATAAAAATTTAATATTTGGAATACGTCTAATTAAACACAGCAAATGGTAAATTTTCATCTGATTATATGGAAATCTATTTTCTTCTATAATTTTATTTCAATCCAAATCAGTTAATATTTGATGATAATAAAATGTTTTCCAAACTTGAATATTTTTACATAATAAATTTCTAAATCATCTTCTGAGTGTGACGTCATCTTCCATTTCATCAAATTCAGATTGCTACTGCTCCGTCTACCTTAATTCTGACGTTTTAGCAGCATTTTTGGGTACATGGACTTTTGATAGGATGATCGTACCACTAATATCGGTATACCCTTTTGATCATCTCATCGTGCTGATCTCTACGGTACATTCATTTGTGTGCTTCGAAGTCCGGCACGTCACGGAAACCGTGAAATGGTCATCCGTATAGGTACCCGTTCGAGTCTGTTTATGTTCCGTGACCATTCAAAATTTTCAGCTGATTGAAATTCAACGGTCATCAGTTTTTTTTTAATTATTATTAGCCTTAAATTCAAGCGTTCCTCTTTTCCAACGTTTAATTTCCCCATTTCTTTTCTGGTGGCTCACACTATCTCTATCTCTTCCATTAACAATTCATTCCGTCATAGTTATGATAATAATATTCTTCTAACTTGCATATGTTTGGATCAGAAGAGTTGCTCACAACTTCATTTCTCCTCTTCATTTTTTTTTATCATAAGGTTATATAAAATTTTGCATAGCAACTATTCTTCTTGCCGCTCACATCTCCTCTGCCTCCTCCTCCCGAAGCTTCGGCCAAACACCATCGCTCCGCCATGGCAGCAAGCCACCTTCCACATAGCCAAGCCTCTCCCCTCTCTCTCTTCTTTCTCCTCCGACCTGACTACGGCCCTGCGAGCATCCACTTTATTTTTCCCGCGCTAATCTCCATGCTCATAGCCTATGACCGAAACCTGTCTCCATAGCACTCCCAAGTGCCGGCCTTGTCACTCATTCCTTCCCACGTCTCCAGGCCGAGTGCCTCATTCCCTTCCCGTGCCTGAGCCGAGCCGCCTCTCGTCCCTTCCTCCGTGCTCCATATCGGCACCTTGCCTTTGCCTCCTAATTTGGTAAAGATATATATTTTATGACTTATATATATTATCTGTTGAATTTTATATATACAAATTACATAAAGTTTATTTGTTTATATAGCCTGCAAGTTGTTTGTATACACTAGTTATTTTATAACTGCCCTAGTATGATTTTACATATATTATATACAGTTTATATAATAGTTATATACATAGGTTATTTATATATAAAGCCTTATAAACTATACTCTATGTTATGTTAGGATTTTGGTAATAAAATAGTGGTCATTGATGATTATATATAATGTCAACTCATACATAATATACATTTAAGTAATTGTAGTAGGTCTGCATATGTTATACATATTTGGGTTAAAGTCGCATACAGAAAAATATATTAATTTACATATATTTGAGTTTGGTTTGGGTATATTTATATATGTGTGCATATGTTAGTATATGTTAGATTATATAAAAACTTTAAATTAGTTACAAGCATGTTTACAGCACACATATATAGTATGTGTAGATGTGGTCATGACATGTATTTGTATTTTTAACCTTTTAAGGTATATATTATATTATAGATATTTTGCTATACCAACTCTTGTTGTTTGAAAACTAATTTGAAACTGTATTTGTATGTTAATACTTTGTTATAGCATTAAAATATCTATATACGGGGTTAAAGGTATATGTATATAAATTCTTGAAATATTTACTTGAATTGTGTTAATATCTTTAAAGTATGATGTTGTGATAGCTTTAAATATGCATATACTATGTTTAAAGATTTACTTGAATTATATACAGAGATTTTGTTTTAAGTATATATTTCTGAATTTGTTTGTTGAAATTTATGTAGATAATATATATATATATATTAGTTTTAAGTTATATCAAGCTAATTTGATTTATTCCCATCGATTCTATTTATCAGCTTTGATCGTCGAATTCGTGCCAATCTTTCTTCGCTTTGGAATTCGTGCTTGGATTCGTAACTCATCTCATTCTCGTTTAAATTTCTCTTGCCTCGAAAGGTGAGCAATCACTCACGATTAACGTTTTTATATTATTAAATTTGATTTCAATTGAAGTGACAATTGAAATATGCTGCTGCTAGTTATTTACATTGCTGTATATATGCTATTATCTGTATTTGTTAACCTATGACATCTGACACCATTATCTATTATTCATATTGATGATATATGCCTATTATATTATTATCATATCTGTTATCACTCTGCAAGTTCCCTGTTACTATAGAATTCCCTATGGGTTGTAATGATATATACCCGAACGATCTTGCAGAATAGGAGAAAATCGTTATGGGTTGAAATGATAAACCCAAGCGATTTTCATTGAATTTAATTTAGGATTGCGGGTTGAAACGATATATACCTGTATAAAATTTAAATTGCGGATTGAAATTATCAATATCTGTATCACTTGACCATAGGATAGAAAATTATATATAGACACCACTGGTCTATATATATATATATATATATATTGAAATGATTTTTTCAAAGTTTTAAAAGAAATATATATGGTTTATAAGAATATTGATTTTTAGATATTATATATAAATGTATTTTATAAAGTTAAATTCTTGATTAATTTATATGTTTTGAGAATTTTAAAATTATAAGTTAGTTTTGAAATTATAAATTAAGAATTTACTTATAATTTTACTATTTTAAAATATGTACAAATTAGTTTTATTATAAAATAAGTTTGATAATAAGGTTTAATTTAATAAAGTTGATTTAACTTATATATATATATATATATAATATATTAAGTATTTATTAAAAAAATTATTTTCAAATATTGAGTTTATAATAATTTTCAATAAATTAAGGTCGGGAAGATAGATTTGAAATTGATTTGAAATGGTATTTAATTAAGAATTTATTTAATTAAATTGATTTGAAACTTATTGAATTTGAGATTTTAAAGGATATGATTATATAACTTGATTTTGGTTCAAGGTGATTTTAATGAATATTTCAAGTTTAAAAAAGTGAAGGAAATATTTAGTTTACTTGTAATTTGGGGTTTTATTTAAATGATACTGGATTTATTAAGTGGATGTTTCAAAACTAAATAATAATGAAGCTAAATTAAGATATATATATATATATATATATATATGAAATTATCAAATTTGCTTTGAAATTGTGGAATATATAAAGCTTTGAAATATATTGAAATTGAAATGGTTTATTTTGAGGTTCAAATCTGTATTTGAAATCGATATAATTTGAAATGGTTTATTTAGAAATTGAATTGAATTGAGATTGAATTGAATGTGAATTTTTGAATTCAAGTTGATTTGAATTGATTTATGAAATTTGTGGAAACTATTTTATTATATAAAGTATTTTAAATTATATTTAAAACTATTTTATATTACTTTATAAACTATTTTATTTTATAAACTATTTGATTATACATACTATTATTAATATCTAAATTGTTTAAAGGAAAGTGTTATGATTTCAAAGCGTTATGATTTTCAAAGTGTTATGATTTCAAAGCGTTATGATTTTCAAAGTGTTATGATTTCAAAGTGTTATGATTTCAAAGTGTTATGATTTCCAAAGTGTTGTAATTTCAAGTGTTTTGGTTTTGAAAGTGTTATAACTTTAAAATCGCTATGATTTTGGAAATAGATATATTTGAAGTGAAAAATGATATTGTATTGATATGGTGTGAAATGGATATGATATTTTTGTTTTTGAAGTATAAACTATTTTGAAATGACCGCGGTGTTATAATAACGTTTGGTTGTTAAAGAGACCGGGATCGAAAGTTGTCATACTCTCTGCCAACTCAGAAAACCACTTTAACAACTGTGTATGCGGTGAAGATTCCAAAATGAAGTAGGATTGTGGCGACGATCCTATATGAGGTATATACGTGGACCCGACTCCCTGGAGTTGGCATAAGATGGCTAAAATAGGGGCATTGACGGGCCAAGTGAGGGAGCTCCTCCGATCAGACACACTTCTTCGATTGCCATTCTATTACTTTGTGATTGATTTGGTGTGTACCTTTGATTTGGGAGTGTGGCTCGAGGTGGGCAGTAGTGGCTGCTATGCGTTACCACCAGCCCAGAAGTGTATTTGGTATATCTGCCTTGGCATTGCCTAGTTGTGTTGTGTCACCTACCCTATCGAGACCACTACGAGTTTGTTTTGTGTCGTACCTATGGAGTACCCTTTGGTAACCTCCCGATCTAGAGGTATTATGGTATTGTATAGACTATTGGCACTACAAAATGTGTTTAGGGAGAAAATGTAACGCCTTAACGCTATTTTAATAGTTTACTTTACTTTAGACATTATTATAATAGCGTATATTACTACATAGTAGATAGTTTAACAAATCGTTAGAGGATGGTTATCCCAAACATCCTTTGAGTTACTTGTATTTCAGTTGTTATTTAACTTGAGTTGGATTTATTGATATAAGAATGTTAATCCTAACTCGAGTGTTTTGTGTTTTGCTTTACGCTCGGGTCAGACTGAGTAATACAGCTTTTGAGACTCACCTTTGGAGTTGGAGTTTCGCTTGGAGATCCATCTATCTATTCAGCTTGTAGATATTCAGTTGATTCTTGTGATATATTCTTATTTTATTATCTGACAATTGTATTCGAGATTTTGTTGTAACTTGTTTACTCTGTTATATTTATATATATATATATATTAGCTTCATGAACTACTATTCTTTTATTTTCGCTGCTTATTGTTATATTACTTTGTGATTCTGTGATTTATTTATTTACCGTATATGCTAAGTTTTGCCAAATTTAAATTAATAATCTGATATTTTGATAAATTCAAGTCCGACATGTGCGAATGTGAGTGGTTGAAAATACCAGGATGTTACATATAACATCAACATAAATGACAGATAATGGTGTCAGATGTCACAGGCGAACAGATACAGAAAATAGCTTATATATAGTAATGAATAACTAACAACAGCATATTTCAATTATCGTTTCAATTGAAATCAAATTTAATAAATATAAGAATATTAGTCGTGGGTGATTGCTCGGCTTTCGAGGCTAGAGAAATTTGAACAAGAATGTGATGAGTTACGAATTCAAGCATGAATACCAAAGCAAAACAAGATTGGCACGAATTCGATGATCAAAGCCGATAATAAGGAATTGAGGAGAACGAATCAGCACCATCTTGATATAACTGAATCGAGATATATGTATATACTATTATTATTATGATTATTTTATTAAATCAATATTTAAATTAAGAGAAATATTAAAATGATATACATATATACAATTTAAAATCATTATTATTTATGCATATATAGAAACACATATATTGAAATAAAATATAAATATACAAAATATATTTTGAAATAAGTACTTATGCAGATATTCAAACATTTCACATGTATATATATAACATACACCATAATCTTATATAGACTATATATATATATATATTTTCAATATCTAACAAAATATATCTTATATACTACTCTATTAATATATTATATATATACACTTTAAATATATATATAACATATATACATTATCTTTCTAAACCAGTTTTGCCGAAATCATATAACAGCTACTATGCATAATGAAATAATGTATTATATATGCCTTAACAATGTATGTAAAGTAATGTACACAACTTGCTATATGTATATATATTGAAGCTAGTACCCAAAATCCATTTAACAGATCTGAACATAGATTTATATATATCTTTAAAAAATACATTTTACTCAAACAATATTTAAACAATAGCCATGTATAAACAAGAATAGGCTTCTTTAAATACAAATGCAGACCATATATATGAATACACTTTAGTACTCAAAGTAAAACTGAAAGCTTCAACAACTATATATATAGATTTACATATTATTATACTTAAAATCTGTAAACACATTAAACATACTTTATAAAAAAAACATATATATACACGCTCAACACATACATATATACAATCAACAATGTAAATGCATATATATATACACGTAATACATAAAACACAATGTTACTTCATCTGTGATATATCTATTCGAACAGGATATATATAAAAATTTATATAACCTATATAAATTTATATATAGACAAATAGAGTTTATAACATGTATGAATAACATAGGATATTATATATCTTGTATATACATATAAATAACCAAATCTATACATATATATATATATATAACTGTTAACGTATACTGTTATATCAAGATATATATATACACACCTTCATAGATGCAAAAAAGGAGAAAGATGAGGTCGAGGCCGGTGACAAGATGAGGCAGCCGATGAGGTGGATCTGGAAAGTGAAGAAGGGCCAGCAAGCAGGGAGGAGGTGTCGGTTGAGCTACAAGAGGAGATCAAGCGATGGAAGGAGCAAACTACATGTGGTGGAAGGTTGGCTAGAGGAGAGGGTTTCGGCATGTGACAGGAAGTGGGCTCGGTCGATGGGTGAACTCGGCAAAATATATGAGTAGCAGTTTCAAAATATAAACTATATATTGTGCTTTCTCAAATCAGAACAAAAGAGAGAAATGAGGGGAGAGGAATGGCAGTGGAAAGGTACCCGATAATAAATAATGAACTGACAGGGATAACCAAAAGTCACACGTGATTCAGGGAATTATTAATAGTTAACGGCTACTGGTTTAGACCCGTTAGATAATTGGAAAGACAAAGGGAAACCAAAAGCCCCAAATTACAGAACCGATACGACTGACTGGTTTATTGATTTTGTCGTGTCCCAAACTTCAAAACACTTGAATGAATATACTATGGAGATCAACACGACGAGACGATCAAAACGATATACTGATATCAGTGGTACGATCATCCTATCAAAAACCGATAATCGGTACCAAAAATGCTGCTAAAATGGCGAAATTAAGACAAAAGGAGCAATGGCACTCCAAATTTGGTGAAACAAAATATGACGTCTCACTCAGAAGATGGTTTATATTGTATGAAAATATCCAGGTTTGGAAAACATTTTATTAACATCAAATATTAACTGATTTGAATTTAAATAAAATTACACAAGAAAATGAACTTAATATTATGAGATGAAAATTTACCATTTGCTATGTTTAATTAGACGCATTCCAAATATCAAATATTTATTTTCAAATTAAATTACTAAAAATTTCACAAAAAATCCAGTTAAATATATAATTAAAACCATCAAAATTTACAGGTCGTTACACTCTCCTCCAGTCAAAATTTTTCGTCTCCGTAAAGGAAGGAAGTAGGAGAATGGAAACAACTAGAAAGAAAAATAAATTTGAAATACAAAATAAAAAAATTAATTTAAAACCATATAAATTTCAGTTATTTAGAATTTGTTTATATTCAATTAATTTGATTTTAAATTCAAGGTATTTCATTCAGTTGATTTAATCCCAATTTATTAATTCCTCAAAACAGAATTTGTTTTATCTATCTCATTTATTATTTAACTAACTTATTATTCTATTATCTCTATTGACATTTTTTTTATAACTAAAAATTAAGTGTATAACATTTATTACAACCACTCAAGTTTTATTTATAAAATCATTGTATATTGTATATTATCCAATTACATATTCAGCTTGTGAATAATTTAGGTAAGTTGTATTAGAATAAAATTGGGTATTATACAAGTAAACTTGAAACGACCCGCAAATCCGTACCCCTTGAGTCAACACTATTCTACAACAATCAACACAAGTTGTACAGAAACACGAACCATTTGGGTTAAAGAAGAAGAGGAAGAAGAAGAAAATAGAAAACAACAACAGAATCTAACCGTCGCAGCGGAATAAAATATAATAGATAATAAATACTCTTTACTCAAACATCAAATATCCCTATTTATATATTACATCATCAGAGTACATCAATCACAGCTCAACATCAATATCATACAAATGGATACACAACAACTCAACACAGCGGAATATATGTATATAAACAAGTACGGGAGTACGTATCGTCATCTTGCTCGTCTCCTGGGCTCCACAACATCATATCCTGTATTCTATAATACTTGGTCTGACCCGAGCATTACAGTTAAATAACACCCGAGTCGGTCTGGAATACCAACGTGAGAAAATCACACTCAATTGATTATTAAAGTTTCAAAAAAAATCTTTTTGAAAATAAAAGCATCTCGTAAGACCACGCCACAAATAAACATGTCAGGTTTTTACCTTACGATAGCTAAAACAATTTTTATAGAAATCCTCTGACATTATCATAGTTGTCCATATACAAATACTTATAAATAGCCGAAATTGTTACATGATTAAATTCCAGCTACTAGCCACAGAGTGGGTAATACAAACAAAACTCGTACAAGGCTCGTAGGGAGAATGGATTTCCAACTAATGACTAGTCACTGGGGTACCACCTGTCACAGTACGTGGCCTAGATCACAGTACTGAGGAGTACGTCCGCTCCCCTACAACACAAGACCAGGACTACCCCTTACTGGATAATCCCGAGTGAGATCACCCCGCGGTTGGGATCAGCAACCGCCCACTAAGCCGAAATAAAAAGGGACATCTAGACAGGGATGACCTCACCCTGCTTGGGTGCTACCCACCTAGCCTTGCTGCATAACCCTTGATTTTCAGTCATTCCCATTTGATGAGGCTTGAGGCTAAGCGTTACCTTTTAAGAACATATCCCTTAGAATGCCCATCGCCCACCTGACGATGTTTCGCAAGCATTCATCCATACAAGCCCATCACAGCTGTGTGTATTTAATAATTTTAAATAAATGTTGAGGGATCCAGTTGGATCCCTCCAACCTGTTTTCCCTGCATCCACGGATGTTAGCACAATATAATGCATCAATTCCAAAATATACCATACAATAGCACATCAATCAATTCAACCATTCAAACAATTATTTAAATTTAATCATTTAAATTTAAATTTAACTGAGTGACATTAACTCACCTTTGCTTTATTTTTTTGAAATCGCAATCCGATCCAACCTCGACTTGTTCCCTTTTTGGTTTTAACCTTGAATAAATATTAGATGATTTTATTAACATTCGAACCATTTGCATAATTGATTTTCATTTGATAAATTTAATTTAATTAGCTAATAATTTATTTAAAACAATTTTCCTTTAATATTTCTATTGACTAAAATTTGAATAGGTTAATTTAACAAGCTAGTCATCATAATACTTTATTCTAAAACAACTAATAACTTTAAAACATAGATATGTATCTATTCTCTTTTTAAAGCTACGCATATATCTATACATATATAGCTTTCATAAAACCCTAACTTATATAAATTCTGTCAATATCTAAAATCCCTTTTACATTTCCAAAATCCTCTATATATATATTAGATTAAATAGAATGGTTTATATATATACTATGGTATATATATCTCTCTCTGTATATAATTTAAATTTCAACAGTAATTTATTAAATTCCAAAATGAAATTGCAAAAACAAAAGGATACCTTACTGCCCTCGATACTTCGTCGGAGCCACCAACTCCATCGAGCTCGAAATCTGACCGATACCCAAGCCCAATATCGCGAATGCCCTAGTACGCGTGCCTCGTCGATGCCAGAATCTCGCGACTTCGTGCTTCCCAAACGAGCGCGAATCTCTTGCCGATATTGATTCCAGAGGTCGATGAGCCTCCAAGATCGCCACTCCTTCACACGTGCGACGACAGACCCAGCCTTGAACTCGCGAAATTCGCCACGACCCCTCCGGCGAATTCGGTTTTCCTGCTCCCTCGCGATTAAGCTACGCTATGCCCATCCCTATTTTAAAAATCGAATTCGATGCCGCCATTTTACCTTGAGCTCGAGATTCGACTACGATGAAATTATTTTTTTTTGAATTTTTGTTCGGCCTCGTTTCGAATTGTAAATGAAAGAAGATTTTGTGGATAGCTTTTCTTTAGCTGGTTCGAGTTTAAAAAGGAAACGAGGGGAGCAAAAGAACATGATTTTGAACGTGAAAAGATGGGTTGCGTGAAGAACGCTTGCTGCAGTGATTACAGAGGGAACAAAGGCTGCTGAGGAGAAAATGCGTGATGGTGAAAGAAAGGCAAATGATGGGAAGGGATTTCGGCTGAGTTGATTAGGGTATATATAAATATTAAATTCAAATTTTAAATTTAAATTGTCTTGAATTCAAAGCTTAAAATCTTGACATCCTATCGAGGCGTGCCGCTAGGCGTTTATAATGTTATACACCTATTCCGAACGCAATGGAAAAGATTCCAAGTCCTAATTCGACCGTATGGAGAAGATAGCCCTTTTGGATCAGTTATTACTGAATTTCTATATAAATTTCAGCACGTTTATATATCGTACACTCACACAACAACTCCGTTCAATACGAAAATTGAAATCCAATAATAATTCAATATTACGGATCCAATGGAATTGGTTTCGTCGAATTCCGAGACTGTGCCACGGAAGGCTATTTTTAAATATCAATTTAAACGTTATATTTCAAAACTGAACAAATAACTTCTTGATTCAATTTTAACATTTCTCTTTTCTTCAGTATTATCAATATAAATTTTACAAGCCTTCAAATTATCTTTAACATGCTCAAAACCCCAGATTCAACATTTTCCCATCTTCAAATATTTTAATAATTAAATTACCGAATAAATGGTGATATTTGAATTCAAGTTAAAAATTAACTTTTAAATATTTAAAATCAATTAAATATTCCAATTTCAATTGCTTAAAAATTCCGGGTCGTCACATTCCTCCCCCTTATAAGAATTTCGTCTCCGAAATTACTAGTTAGGAAGAATAGTCCAATACCCTTTTACTTATCTCCAAAACCGAACAATTCAACATCTAATCAACTATTTTATATAAAGACCCGTTATCACTCTTATTAACTTCTCAACTCTCCCATAGTTTCAAACTATACTATTTGTTTAACCATTCAAGGTTTAATTTAAAACCAAATTTTGGATTATCAAAATTTTCTTAAAATTTTTCTAACTCCCTAAATTTTCGAAATTTTTTGCCAGCGTCTCCTTTGCGTGACTAGCTCGGTACAACTACAAAATGGCCCTACGGCCTCCCAAATCCAAAAAGAAAACAAAACGCCAAGTGGCTCGATCCAAAAACCCAATCCAATTTCATACCAAAATTTAAATACATACCTTTTGTCGGGAAATTCATATTTATCTTCTGAAATCAAAATCAATTCTCTTTTCCCTTTGTATTACTTGCATATCATGCTTAGCACTAATATCCAATTACAACTTTCAAAAACATTTTATCGACTTTCTTACAAAATGTCAATATCTATTCATTCCAATATTATCTTAGATTATATTTGTAGTATCAATCTTCCACTTAAGAATTCACCATTCCTTCTTAAGTTAGTATAAGTATGAAATATGTTCCTTATACTTATTTTCATCTTACCACTTCAGTTTATATTTATTTCTATTCAAATTGATTCTTTCATTTTCATATGAATCCAATTTATCTTTAACTCTGAATATTTAAATTTTATTTTTCATTTATAACAAATTCATGTCATTATTTAAGTTAGTTTCATTTACTAATTATATTTCAATTTCCAGTTTGAAATTGTTTTGTCGTTAATAAAATTTTCCAAATTTTTGTAACTCCCAAAATTTCTAAAAAAATTCGGCAGAGTCTCCCTTGTACGGAGGAGCTTTTGCAATTTGACAAAAGATATAAATATATATACATCGAGCCACACGGTCGGAAAACAGAAAAACAGTTCATATTTCCTATTTGTATTGCGTAGGCGTACCTTATTTAGCATTTTAAGCAAAGCGGTTATTTATTTACGCGGTTAGCGTGGGCAAAACTAGTCAACGGCTTCCAAAAACCTGTACTTACTCAATTTAAACATGTCAGTGTCAAATATACAAAGTTTATTAACATCTTACTTAATTTCAATAGCTAAACACATGCATATCATAAGCAATATCTGCCAAACAACACTTATAAGTAATTAATAAAGTTTCAACCACCAATTCGATTGCTCTCACTCGCTTCCAACCAATTTTGATGCCATTTCATTCAATCCCAATGGTTTTCAATTCAATTTCTTATATTAAGTTTATTTTTAATCCAAACAAACTTATATTCAATTCAATTGATTTCAAAATCAGTTTTATTTCACTTCTATCAACTCATAGAATTTATTTAATCTCGTTTCCGTCAAACGACAATTTACTTCTACGAAATTTGACCATATGCAAGTGAATAAATAACTATGTAAGCTTGTAACCACTTAATTTGATTTCAACTCAATTAATAGTCAATTTCTTCCATTCGAATTCATTTGCAATCATTTCAATTTTATTTTTATTCACTTGAATTATATTTACCACTCAAACCATCACTATTTCAACTCTATTTTGTTTAACTTGAGTTCATTGCCAGCTCCAGTCGTTCAAATTAAATTTGTATATTTCTTTGAATTAATATGAATTCTAATTCACATTTTACTTTTTGACTCGGAATTATACCTTTTATTTAGCCAATATATTTTTGTTCTTCCATAAACATTTTAAACAAGATTCCAGAGTTTAAACAATTTCCCAAAATTTCAAAATCACTTTTGAAATCAACTACATCCAAAATCTTTTGGCAAATTCAATTATTCCTTTAAATTCCAAAACCAAACCCAGTTCGCAAACAATTCCAATTTAATATGTTCAGGTAGCAATTCCTCTCTTGGAAACTCGAAAATGAACACCGATGATGTCGCGATCATCATCGGAATTATTTTCCAGCAACCGAAAGTGTTTAGTTCTTTTATTTCTTTAAAATCCCTTTCAAATATTTTTAAATGCCAAATCTCTCCATATTCAATTCCAATTCAAAAATATTCCCGAAATAACACCACTATTATTTCCCTAAACCTTTGAAAACCACTTTCAAATCCAAGGAATTTAAACCCTTTACCAAAATTCCAAATTTGAAATCCATCCAATTTATTAACTTACAATTCAATTTCATACTCGATTCATTTAATTAATTACAAGGCCACCTCCAATTATATTTTCTTCACTCATGATTCAAGTCGAATTTGATTTATAACTTGAGTTTTATTTCCAATCTTCATTATTAATTCATAATTCAGCTTTATTTAACATTTCATTAAACAATTTATTATCTACTTAGTTCTTCCCCTGGTTAAAATTCAATACTTGATTTTTAATTCCAAATATCACTTCATTTAATTTCTTAGTTCAATTTATTTAATAATTCAAGTTTGGATTTTCTTTTCATTTTCCAATTCATCAAAATATTAATTTTGGGCTTTGTATTCCGTTTTCAATTTTATAAGTCATAACTTACTATTTTATACAATCACATTCATTCCAGGCTTGAATGTATTCATCTTTTATTTTTAATTCGAGTTTTACACTTATTTATAATCCAAGCATATTTTATTCTATGTATTTTTTTATTCTGATTCTTTTATATGTTATTCTAATTTATTTACTCCAATCCAATCCTTAACCAATTTATTTTCCAATTCAATTTTATTTTAAACTCAGATTATTTAATCTCAATTCGATTTCAACTTAATTCGAAAACAAGTGGATATTATTTTTCAGCCTTTTTAATTAATATCAGTCCAGTTAAATTTTATTTCTCAATCCAAGCTAATTTCATTTTCAACTTTAAACTTTAAATATCCCAACATTCAAAGCTTATATTTCCTTCCTGTTTTAAAAATCATCTTAATTTATAAGCTTATAACCTATCTCATCAGTATTTTTAAACTCCCGGCTTTTGGTTTCAAATTATTCTAAAATCTTCAACATCTCAAATCTCATTTCTCAAAAATTTTAAACCAATCCTGGCTTTTATTTTCAACAAATTTCCTTTGAGATTTTCAAAAACAACTAGCTTTTCTGAACAAATCAATTTGGCAGCAATCCGTCACTTAGAAATTCGAAAATGAATACCGATAATGCGGCTGTCATCATCAGAATTATTTTCCAATAATCCAAGTGATTTCAATGCTATATCACTTTCAAAATCCATTCAAAACGCATTTCCTTTCAAAAATACATCTAAAAAAATAATGCTATTGTTTACCTTCAAAACACTTCGATAAACACTTCCAAAATCTCCGGGATTTTAAATTCCCAATTCCTTCTTAAATCAAATTTAACTATAATTCATTTGTATAGTTTATGCTCATACCAATTCTCATTTGATTATATTTCGATTTATAAATTACATTTATAATTCATATTTATAAATTTCATTTTATAATGAATTTATTCTCTTAAACTTTGGTTATATTTTCAATTTCTAGTTAAATTTTCACTTAACAATGATAATACTTTAATATTATTCTTCCTAACATCTAAGCAACCATATATTAGCTAAGATAGTTTACAAAAACTTTTCTTATATTAAAATATATTTTTGGGTAAAATTATTTCATTTACCCATATTTAAAACAATACCGTGTCGATTGTTCTCTTCAAGTGTTTAGAAACCCCTTCGATACAGTTGTCCAGACTGTGCCGACGAAGGTTCATATGCCACTCAATAAACCAATCAACACAATATTAAAACAATTTATATCCACTAACAAATACGCGCTCATATCTATTAATACGCTCAAACTCATTCTAGAGTACTAGGGACTCTAATTTAAATGAGTAATTCCCACCAGAGCCAAGGTTATCACCAACCTAAGCTCTGATACCAAGTGAAACGACCCTCAAATACGTACCCCTTGAGTCAACACTATTCTACAACAATCAACTCAAGTTGTATAGAAACACGAACCATATGGGTTAAAGAAGAAGAGGAAGAAGAAGAAAATAGAAAACAACAACAGAATCTTACCATCGCAGCGGAATAAAATATAATATATAATAAATACTCTTTACTCAAACATCAAATATCCCTATTTATATATTACAGCATCAGAGTACATCAATCACAACTTAACATCAATATCATACAAATGGATACACAACAACTCAACGCAGCGGAATATATGTATATAAACAAGTACGGGAGTACGTATCGTCATCTTGCTCGTCTCCTGAGCTCCACAACATCATACCATGTATTCTATAATACTTGGTCTGTCCCGAGCATTACAGTTAAATAACACCCGAGTCGGTCAGGAATACCAGCGTGAGAAAATCACACTCAATTGATTATTAAAGTTTCAAAAAAATCCTTTTGAAAATAAAAGCATCTCGTAAGACCACGCCACAGATAAACATGTCAGGTTTTTACCTTACGATAGCTAAAACAATTTTTATAGAAATCCTCTGATATTATCATAGGGTCTATATATAAATACTTATAAAATAGCCGAAATTGTTACATGATTAAATTCCAGCTACTAGCCACAGAGTGGGTAATACAAACAAAACTCGTACAAGGCTCGTAGGGAGAATGCATTTCCAACTAATGACTAGTCACTGGGGTACCACCTGTCACAGTACGTGGCCTAGATCACAGTACCAAGGAGTACGCCCGCTCCCCTGCAACACAAGACCGGGACTACTCCTTACTGGATAATCCCGAGTGAGATCACCCCGCGGTTGGAATCAGCAACCGCCCACTAAGCCGAAATAAAAAGGGACATCTAGACAGGGATGACCTCACCCTGCTTGGGTGCTACCCACCTAGCCTTGCTGCAAAACCCCTGATTTTCAGTCATTCCCATTTGATGAGGCTTGAGGCTAAGCGTTACCTTTTAAGAACATATCCCTTAGAATGCTCATCGCCCACCTGAAGATGTTTCGCGAGCATTCGTCCATACAAGTCCGTCCCGGGTCCGAACAGAACCGAAGGCACTATTCCTACTACATCCATTTTGGAAATATCCTCAGGATTAGTAGCGATTAGCCCTTGCACTTCACTGCTCCATCTTCGAATCCAAAATCGTTTTTCCCGAAACGTAAAAACTGGATCGAAGTGGTTTTCGAGAAATAAATCTCGATCCCAGTCTCTTCGAAACGATCAACGCATTTGTCCAATATTGATAGTCGGTTATTTAACTATCAATTAATATTCCCAAACAACCATCAACCAATAAATAATTTCCCAAATTATTTATTTATCTCAAAATATCTTTACAAGATATATTCTCACTTTCAAATCCTTTTGAAAACAGTTTTCAAACTATCCTCTCTTTTTTTTTAGAATAAATTCCGAGTATTTCCATTTCCACTGGAATCATCAAGCACAAAACTTTAGATTTTAAAAAAAAATTAAAAAACTTTATTGTAAAATATATTTAACATTCAATTTAGGAAAATTTACTTTAATACTTAATTTATAATAATGCTTTAAACAAAATACCAAATCATTCTTTAAATAATTATTACGATAATAGATTAAACAAAAATACATACTTTGGAATTTACTTTTAAACACTTAAGTTTAAACTAATTTAATAATTTACTAAAAATACATACTATATAAACATTTGAAAATAAAGTTACTTAATAAAATATAAAACTAGATTTCTACTTTTAAAAACAAAATACCAAGTTACTTCTTAATAATTACTGCTAAGTAGATTAAGAGAAAATACTTACTTTAGACTTTAAAGATTAGAAATAATAAATTTTACAAAACTTGCTTTCTTTAAAAACATTTAATTTATATTTACAAATTTACTTTTAGAAACATGTACTTGGCCATCCAGAGAAAATTCCAACTTCCATCACTTAAATCAATTTCCTCAAATTAATTTCCAATTTATTTTATTTGAAAGTTTCTTTAATTTCTCAATTCATTTCAAAATTCATTAGTTATGGACTTATTATTAATGTTATTATTTTCCGTTTGATTTTAAACCTTTTAACTGAAATATACAAAATTCAGACTTTTCCTAATTTCTTCTTTATTCCTTTCAATAATTTAAATCTTAAGTATTAAATAAATGTTTTGTTCTATTAAATAATATCATTGAAGTTTCAAACTTCATTAACTTTCTGTTTATTCAAAAATTCCTTTCCATATACAGAATTTTATTAATTAGCATTTTGAAACCAATAATATTCTTATCCAATTCACTTTAATTTATATACATTCTTTATAATTATTTCTTAAGAGTTCACTTCTTTTATTTCCTTTCAAGTCCTATTCTATATATTTGGATAAACAGAGTACCGAAATATTCAAGCAGACTATAACATTCAATATTCTAATATAATTCATCACAGAATATCAATTAATCACAGTTGTGTGTATTTAATAATTTTAAATAAATGTTAAGGGGATCCAGTTGGATCCCTCCAACCTGTTTTCCCTGCATCCACAAACGTTAGCACAATATAATGCATCAATTCCAAAATATACCATACAATAGCACATCAATCAATTCAACCATTCAAACAATTATTTAAATTTAATCATTTAAATTTAAATTTAACTGAGTGAGATTAACTCACCTTTGCTTTATTTTTTTGAAATCGCAATCCGATCCAACCTCGACTTGTTCCCTTTTTGGTTTTAACCTTGAATAAATATTAGATGATTTTATTAACATTCGAACCATTTGCATAATTGATTTTCATTTGATAAATTTAATTTAATTAGCTAATAATTTATTTAAAACTATTTTCCTTTAATATTTCTATTGACTAAAATTTGAATAGGTTAATTTAACAAGCTAATCATCATAATACTTTATTCTAAAACAACTAATAACTTTAAAACATAGATATGTATCTATTCTCTTTTTAAAGCTACGCATATATCTATACATATATAGCTTTCATAAAACCCTAACTTATATAAATTCTGTCAATATCTAAAATCCCTTTTACATTTCCAAAATCCTCTATATATATTAGATTAAATAGAATGGTTTATATATATATACTATGGTAGATATATCTCTCTCTGCATATAATTTAAATTTCAACAGTAATTTATTAGATTCCAAAATTAAATTGCAAAAACAAAAGGATACCTTACTGCCCTCGATACTTCGTCGGAGCCACCAACTCCATCGAGCTCGAAATCTGACCTATACCCAAGCCCAAAATCATGAATGCCCAAGTACGCGTGCCTCGTCGATGCCAAAATCTCGCGACTTCGTGCTTCCCAAACGAGTGCAATCTCTTCCCGCTATTGATTCCAGAGGTCGATGAGCCTCCAAGATCGCCACTCCTTCACACGTGCGACGACAGACCTTGCCTCGAACTCGCGAAATTCGCCACGACCCCTCTGGCGAATTCGGCTTGCCTGCTTCCTCGCGATTAAGCTACGCTATGCCCATCCTTATTTTAAAAATCGAATTCAATGCCGCCATTTTACCTTGAGCTCCAGATTCTACTACGATGAAATTATTATTTTTTGAATTTTTGTTCGGCCTCGTTTCGAATTGTAAAAGAAAGAAGATTTTTTGGATAGCTTTTCTTCAGCTGGCTCGAGTTAAAAAAGGAAACGAGGGGAGCAAAAGAATATGATTTTGAACGTGAAAAGATGGGTTGCTTGAAGAACGCTTGATGCAGTGAGTACAGAGGGAACAAAGGCTGCTGAGGAGAAAATGCATGATGGTGAAAGAAAGGCAACTGATGGGAAGGGATTTCGGCTGAGTTAATTAGGGTATATATAAATATTAAATTCAAATTTTAAATTTAAATTGTCTTGAATTCAAAGCTTAAAATCTTGATATCCTATTGAGGCGTGCCGCTAGGCGTTTATAATGTTATTCACCTATTCCTAACGCAATGGAAAAGGTTTCGAGTCCTAATTCGACTGTAGGGAGAAGATAGCCCTTTTGGATCAGTTATTACTAAATTTCGATATAAATTTCAGCACGTTTATATATCGTACACTCACACAACAACTCCGATCAATACGAAAATTGAAATCCGATAATAATTCAATATTACGGATCCAATGGAATTGGTTTCGTCGAATTCCGAGACTGTGCCTCGAAAGGCTATTTTTAAATATCAATTTAAACGTTATATTTCAAAACTGAACAAATCAATTCTTGATTCAATTCTAACATTTCTATTTTCTTCAGTATTATCAATATAAATTTTTCAAGCCTTCAAATTATCTTTAACAGGCTTAAGACCCCAGATTCAACATTTTCCCATCTTCAAATAATTTAATTTAATAATTAAATTATCGAATAAATGGTGATATTTGAATTCAAGTTAAAAATTAACTTTGAAATATTTAAAATCAATTAAATATTCCAATTTCAAATGCTTAAAAATTTCGAGTCGTCACAAAACTTTTCCTAACTCAATTGTTTCAAGTTTTTAAATATTTATTCAAGAATTTTAGCATTATTTATAATTGAATCATTATTTAACAAAAAATTTAAGAATTAAATTTCCAATCAACTTAAAATAATTTAGAGATAAATATATACTATATATCAAATCAAATCTATAATCATATACTTATAAATCAAGTCATACTTTAGAAATTCAAATCAATTTAATTTCCAAAACAAAACTATAGCAAAGCACAGAATGGTCTCTCTACTTTGAAACTCAAAAATGAATGTCGATGATGCTGTGGTCATCAAAAAATTATTTTCTAGCGACAAAATAGGAGAGTACTGATTTAAAACCTTTTAAAATTCTGTAGAAACAAATTTCTATTCAAAATACTTCAAATAATATACTCAAAAAATTTGACCAAAATTTCAAAAATACCGAAAATTGAATTGTCAAATTCTTAATTTAAATTCATTTCAAATTCTAAATCTATTTATAAACTATGTTTTATAACTTCATTTATTTATTTTATGTGGAAATAGTCATTGGTTTACAAAATAATAAATAAAATCGAACCTTACCATCTTAAACAACCAATTCAGGTAAATTTTTAATTTCAGAAAATTTACTTATACATAATATAATCATACAAAATTTATTTCATTTACCAAATTTGAAAATAATATTGTGTCAGTTTGTATTGTTCAAGTGTTTTGGAATTCCGATCGATAACATTGGCCAGACGAATCGATTGAAATCCCAAATCAGCATTAACAACTCAAACGACACAATATATAAAACATTTTAATATTAATTACAATATACTCCCTCACTCGAAGATTCAAAATGGATTTCAAAACAAGGATAGGGATTCAAATTTGGAGGAACCATAATCAAAAGAATTCTAACAAGGAAGATATGCTTAAATGAGAGATAAGATAATTGAATTTCAAACTAGGAAGATGGATAGATTAATATAAATCGTGGGTGACCTTAACTGAGTCAATCGTGACTTCAAAAATAAGATCGATGCGGAATTCTGAGGCAAATCGACATCCGATCACAAGAGATAGAATCCGAGAATAGCGAGAGATAACATCGTAAACAGAGGATACAGAAATCTTCGGTGAATCAATGCCTGTTGTAAACGAGTTTCACCCCTTTACAAATCATACAGTGGAGCTATAGGATACTCCAGAATCAAGAAGAATTGGATAGGGGAAGACAAGAATGGATTTTGGAATCGAGGGGAACATTCCAAAATTGAAAGGAAACCGAATCAAAGAGGAAGAGATTCAAGCTCGAACGAAAGCTATTTTGTAATTTAATTTACTCTATATGTTAAGTTTTGACTAAAAATAGAGCTCTGATACCAACTATAACATCCCGATATTTTCAACCATTAGCATCTGCACATGTCAGACTTGAGTTTCTCAAAACATCAGATTGTTAATTTATATTTGGCAAAACCCAGCATATACAGTAACTAAAATAATCACAGAATCAAAGACAAAGAGTAATATAACAATAAGCAGCGGAAACAAAAGGATAGTAGTTCATGAAGCTACTATATATATCAGAGTTAAAAACAAGATACAACAGAAGTCTCGAATACATAGAAGTTTCAATACAATAGTCAAAAAACAAAATCTAAATACATCACTGGAATAAACTAAATAACTGAAAGCTGAATCGATAATTGGATCTCCAACTGAAGCTCCAAACTCCAAAGGTGAGTCTCAAATGCTGTGACACTCAGTCTGACCCGAGCGTAAAGCAAAACAAAAAACACTCAAATTAGGATTAACATTCTTATATCAATAAATCCAACTCAAGCGAAATATCAGCTGAAATACAAGTAACACAAAGGATGTTGGGATAGCCATCCTCTAAGGATTGGTTAAACTATCTACCATGTAGTAATATATGCTATTATAACAATGTCTATAGTAAAGTAAACTATTAAAATAGCGTTAAGGCGTTACCCATTTCCCCCTTAAGACATTTTGTAGTGCCAATAGTCTATACATTACCGTAATACCTCCTAATCGGGAGGCTACCAGAAGATACTTCATAGGTACGACACAAAACAAACTCATAGTGGTCTCGATAGGGTAGGTGACACGGCACAACTAGGCAATGCCAGGGTAGATATACTAATTACACTTCCAGGCTGGTAGTAACGCATAGCCGCAGCTACCGCCACCTCGAGCTACACTCCTAAAATCAAAGGTGCACCTAATCAATCACAAAGTAACATAACGGTATCAAAGAAGTGTGTCCGATCGGAGGAGCTACCTCACTTGGCCCATCGATTGCTCCTGTTTTAGCCACCTTATGCCAACTCATGGGAGTCAGTTCCATGTATATACCTTATATAGGATCGTCGCCGCCATCGTACTTCATTCTGGAATCTCCACCGCGTACATGGTTGGTAAAGTGGTTTTCGGTATTGGCAGAGAGTATGGCAATATCCGATCCCGGTCTCCTTAACAACCAATCGTTATTATAACAGCGCGCTCATTTCAAAATAGTTTGTACTTCGAAACCAAAATATCATTGCTATTTCAAAACCATATCAATACGATATCATGTCCATTTTCAAAACCAAATACGATATCATTTCCATTTCAAATATATCCATTTCCAAAAATCATAGCACTTTAAAGTTATAACACTTTCGAAATTATAAAGCTTCTAAACCATAAAACTGTAGAAATCATAGTACTTTGGAAATCATAACACTTTGGAAATCATAATTTAGAAATCATAATACTTTGGAAATCATAACACTTTGGAAATCATAATATTTTGAAATCATTACACTTTGAAATCACAACACTTTGGAAATCATAATATTTTGAAATTATAACACTTTGAAATCATAATACTTTGGAAAACCACAACTCTTCCCACTTAACCGGTTTAGATATTAAAATAGTGTATAAAATAAAATAGTTTATATAAAGCAGTTATGGGTTAAACTAGTTTATAATAAAATAATTAGTATATTAAAATAGTTTATATTAAAAATAGTTTATATTAAAATGATTTATATTAAAATAGTTCATATGAAAATAATTTATAAAGTAAAATATATAAATAGTTTTAAATATAATTTAAAAGTACTTTATATAATAAAATAGCTTCCTCAAATTTCACAAATCGATTCCAAATCAACTCGAATTCCAAAATTCAAATTTAATCCAATCTCAAATCATCAATTTGAATTCAATTCAGTTTCTAAATAAACCATTTCAAATTATATCAATTTCAAATATAGATTTGAACCATAAAATAAACCATTTCAATTTCAATATATTTCAAAGCTTTAAATATTCAACATTTCAAAAATAAATTCGACAATTTCATTTATATATATATATATATATATATCAAATTCACTTTGCTATTATTTATTTTGAAATATTTACTTAATCATTCAAATAACATTTAAATAAAACTAAAAATATCGTTTTAATTTATGTAAATTTGAAATATTCATTTAAATCAGTTTTAATCAAAATCAAGTTATAAAGTCAAATCATTAAAATCCTAAATTTAATAAATTTCAAATCAAACTTATTTGAGTATAATTCTTAAATAAATTCAATTTCAAACCAATTTCTATTTCTCTTTCTAACCTAAATTTTATTAAAATCATTATAAACTCTATATTTGAAAATATAAATTTTAAATTCTCAAACATATTATATATTAATTAAATCGACTTTATTAAATCAACTTTAATAAATCAAATCTTATTACTAAACTTATTTTATATATATTTTAAAAAATAGTAAAATTGCAAGTATAATCTTAAAATTTATAATTTCGAAACCATCTTATAATTTTAAAATTTTCAAAACATATAATGTTAAAAATCAAAATTTTAAAACCTTTATAAAAATAACATATATATCTTAAAATCGATATTTATTAAACCAAAATATTCATTTCAAAACCGTGGAAATCATTTTCAAAATATATATATATATGTGTGTGTGTGTGTGTGTGTGTGTGTGTAGACCAACGGTGTCTGTATATAATTTTCTATCCTATGGTCAAGTGATACGGATATTTATCATTTCAATCCGTAATTTAAATATATACGGGTATATATCATTTCAACCCGCAATTCCAAATTCAATTTAATGAAAATCGCTTGGGATTATCATTTCAACCCATAACAATTTTCTCCTATTCTAAAGATCATTCGGGTATGTATCATTTCAACTTATAGGGAAATCTATACTAATAGGGAACTTGCAGGATGAGAACATATATGATAATAATATAACAGGCATATAACATCAACATACATAACTAATAATGGTGTCAGATGCCACAGGTGAACAGATACAGATAATAGCGTATATATAACATTGTAAATAACTAACAGCAACATATTTCAATTGTCGTTTCAATTGAAATCAAATTTAATAAATATAAGAATATTAATCGTGAGTGATTGCTCACCTTTCAAGGCTAGAGAAATTTGAACAAGAATGAGATGAGTTACGAATCCAAGCAGGAATACTATAGCAAAACAAGATTGGCACGAATTCGATGATCAAAGCTGGTAACAAGGAATTGATGAGAACAAATCAGCGCCATCTTGTTATAACTGAAGCAAGATATATGTATATGCTATTATTATTATGATTATTTTATTAAATCAATATTTAAATTAAGAGAAATATTAAAATGATATATATACACAATTTAAAATCATTGTTATTTACGCATATATAGAAACACATATATTGAAATAAAATATAAATATACATAATATATTTTGAAATAAGTACTTATGTAGATATTCAAACATATCACATGTATATATATAACATACACCATAATCTTATATAAACTATATATATAGTTTTAATATCTAACAGAATATAACTTATATACTACTCTATTAATATATATATATACTTTAAATATATATATAACATATATACATTATCTTTCAAAACCAGTTTTGCTGAAATCATATAACAGCTACTATGAACGATGAAACAATGTATTATATATACCTTAACAATATATATAAACTAATATATATAACTTGCTATATATATATATATTGAAGCTAGTACTCAAAATCCATTTAACATATCTGAATATAGATTTATATATATCTTTAAACAATACATTTACTCAAACAGTTTTTAAACAATAGCCATGTATAAACAAGAACATGCTTCTTTAAATACAAACGCAGACCATATATATGGATATACTTTAGTACTCAAAGTAAACTGAAAGTTTCAGTAACTATATATATATATTTACATATTATTATACTTAAAATCTGTAAACACATTAAACATACTTTGTAAAAAAACATATGTATACATGCTCAACACATACATATATACAACCAACAATGTAAATGCACATATATATACGTAATACATAAAACACAGTGTTATTTCATTTGTGATATATATATATATATATATATATATATTCGAATAAAATATATTAAAAAAATTTAGACAACCTATATAAATTTACAGACAAATAGAGTTTATAACATTTATGAATAACATAGTATATTATATATCTTGTATATACACATAAATAATCAAATCTATACATACATACATATATACATACATACATACATACATATATATATATATAACTGTAAACATATACTGTTATATCAAGATATATATACACACCTTCGTAGATGCAACAAAGGAGAAAGACGAGGTCGAGGTTGGTGACAAGCTGAGGCAGCCGATGAGGTGGATCTGGAAAGTGAAGAAGGAAGGCAAGCGGGGAGGAGGCGTCGGTTGAGCTGCGAGAGGAGATCTGGCGATGGAAGGAGCAACCTGCATGCGGCGGAAGGTTGGCTAGAGGAGAGGGTTTCAGCACATGATAGGAAGTGGGCTCGGCCGATGGGTGAACTCGGCTAAATATATGAGTAGCAGTTTCAAAACATAAACTATATATTATGCTTTCTCAAATCAGAAGAAAAGAGAGAAATGAGGGGAGAAGAATAGCAGTGGAAAGGTACCAGATAATAAATAATGAACTAACAGCGATAGCCAAAAGTCACACGTGATTTAGGGAATTATTAAAAGTTAACGGCTACTGGTTTAGACTCGTTAGATAATTGAAAAGACAAAGGGAAACCAAAAGTCCCAAATTAAGGAACTGATACGACTGACTGGTTTACCGATTTCTTCGTATCCCGAACTTCGAAACACAGGAATAAATATACAGCGGTGATCAGCACAACGAGACGATCAAAACGATATACTGATATTAGCGGTACGATTATCCGGTCAAAAGCCGATAATCGGTACTAAAAATGCTGCTAAAATGCCGAAATTAAAATAAATGGTGCAATCGCAGTCCAAATTTGGTGAAACGATATATGACATCTCACTCAGAAGATGATTTACAAATTTATTGTATAAAAATATTCAGGTTTGGAATTTTTTTTATTAACATCAAATATTAACTAATTTGAATTTAAATAAAATTACACAAGAAAATGAACTTCAATATTATCAGATGAAAATTTAACATTTGCTATGTTTAATTAGACGTATTCTGTATACCAAATATTTATTTTCAAATTCAATTATTAAAAATTTCACAAAAATTCCAGTTAAATATATTATTAAAACCATCAAAATTTACTGGTCGTTACAACCTGCTTCATCGTGATCGTACCCATACAACCACCAAGTCGCGATGCATTCAGCCGCCTCTACCATGCCAGCATGCTCGCACGATCCCTCCCCATATCACCTCGATGTCGCTCTCCCTAACACATTTAAGCTTGCACGAACCGAAGCTCTAAAATCTCACCGCCTCCACCCTAGGTCCCATCACACCACATCAGGTTGCGATTGCCATCTCGCCACTTCTTGCCACCATCAGGTCACGATGTGTATTTATTATTATTATTATTATTATTATTATTATTATTATTATTATTATTATTATTATTATTAATTGATGCATTCCTTCTGATTTCGAGGTTTGGGTAGAAATCAAAATAAGGGAATACAGGTTTGGGCTTGAGTTAGAAAGCAGGGAGAAATTTCTAGAAGCATAGAGAGAAAGCAAATGGGCATGGGCTGTGAACTTTGGGCTTGTTTTAATTTAATCATTCTTTTATTTTCTTTTAACAACTCGTTTCATTTATTTGTAAATAAATTTCAGTCTAATTCAAATTGCTTTACAATTCATTGTACAAAATATATTTTGATAATTGGATAATTTTACTCAATTTCAATATAATATCTGAAATGAATTTATTAATTCAACTCAATTTAATACAAAAAAATCTTTTACTAAATAGATATAATTAACTAAAAATATATTTTTAAAATATTGATTATCGCAAATAGAATTCAAATACATTTAATTTAATTTATTAATTTCCATGTCATAGAAAGCAGGGTAGTCACAGACTTTCCTCTTAAGAAAATTACGACCTCACAATTTCTTATTGGGAAATGTAATATACAACTCATGCCTGTGAGAAATGCGGAATATGGATCTTAAGGCTAAGATTAACACTAGAAGGGGGTGAATAGTGTTAATGAAGAATTACTAAATCTTTTGAATTTATGTTAATTTAGACACAAAATTATGCAATAGACAGAAATAGGAATGATCACAGAAATAAACACAGATGCAGAAATAAAATAAAAGCAGTAAAGGAAAGAACACACCGGATTTTATACTGGTTCGGAGTTACCCTACATCCAGTCCCGCAACACAAGTACGGATTTCCTTTCAAAAAGAAATTGTACAATTACACCATCGGTTTCAAGGCTACGAGGTACACCCTCCAGAATTTCGATCCTCTGGGTAGAGATACTTGATTTTCGGGCCACAAGTTTACCCAATTGGTTTACCAAGGCTACAATCACACCTTTTCTCGCTAATAGATTACAAAGAAGTCTATAACTCTGAATAGCACCGAGAATCTTGTAGAGATAGTGATGGAGAATCAAACTAGAAGTAATCGAGTGTGATGCGATGTTGATTTCGGCAGAGTAATGGTATGAATTTGTATTAAGAAAGGAGGAAGAAGAAGAGAAGTAAAAACTAGAAAATATGAATGAAAATTTGTTGAAACTGGCCCCTATTTATAGAAGAACAACAGCCATGACCATTCATGAAGAGTTATGGCGAATAGACACTTCTTTTGAAATTTGAATTTTGAATTCAAACTGCCACCATGTCGACATGGTACCCCTAGGCATGTCGACATCCCAAAGCAAATTCTGATGTCTTGGTTTTCTTCTGAAAATAACCTTTATATTATATTAAAGCTATTTTAAACTTTACAAATATACTTGAATATAGTTGAAATTCATAAGTAAATATAAAGAACAATATATACATAATTTAACTATAATTTATATTTAAATCAAAGTATAAATATTTAAAAGTTAAATATATTATTTGAAAAGATAGTTTAAAATCAGGAGTAATTTGACTTTGAAAATAAAGATGTTTTTGAAGCTAAAATTATTTAAAATCAGGATCGAGGGTTTTGAATCTTTTAAAAGGAAAGTTTTGAAATCATTTTGAAAAATAAGATAATTTTGTAAAATCATTTTGAATTAAAATTAGTGGATACAAAGCAATGTCCCACTAGATTTTCGTAGGTTCCATCCTACTTAGGGTTCCATCCCTTTAATGGGCTCGAAGTGGATTCCATTCCACGAATAAATTGGATTTTAAGATGCCAATGCTTTTCTACGAATTTTAACAAAAATTCCTAATAAAATACTTATGCTTGAAATCTTGAACTCTTGGTAATCTTGATACTCATGAGTCTTCTATCTTGATATCTTGAATCTCTATACTATACAGTCTTCATTCATAGTACCTGCATGGTTAGATCCTGCATACACATATATATCCATGCTTATAATGTTAGTATTTATATTTTATAATCTATTCTAAGGTTGTTGTCCTCAAAACCATCATCTCACGGACTAACAATACCCTGAACTTTCTTCGCTTTAACGTTCTTTTACCAAACTTAAACTACTCAAATATCTATGTGGCTCTTACACTCCAACTCATCTTATGGTATGTTATAATTTTAAATGGATTTAAATAACAACTTCCTATTCTTGCATATGGTACATTTTGCAAAAAAAAATTCTAAATGTCGGATTTTTCGAAAAGTTTCGACTGAGTCTCTGTTGTATGAAGAGCGTTGTGAAAAATCAAAACATAACATATGACAATATACAAACACACATCCTAACATGGGGCATCTTGAAATATTGGAAAACAAGATAATGTCATAATATATTCTGACATAGCGTAAAAACGAACCTTTTTATAAGTGTTTTATGCAAATTACATTACTATTGTTCGAGAAAAAGTGAGCTACTACCGCCTATTAGTCCCAACAGTCCTCTATAACACCATTCTTTACTCGAATTCAAACACTAGTCACATATAGTTAGAAATGATGAGCATTTCTAGGTTTAATATACAAATGCAACATGCATTTTTAATTTAGGCCACCAATCGACAAAGTTTTAAAGACCAAAAATCACCAAATTATATAAGGATTTTAAAATAATGTCATTACCTATTGCATTAGAATTCATATGCAACTCTCATATCGGCAAAATATCAACTACACAAAGTTATGAATATTTTTTCCAAAAGTAGTAAATTCTGAAACAATAAAACAATTGCAGGCCTACTTAACAAAACATCGTTTTTAGCCTAGTAAACTTTAAAACTTTACAAAACACTTAAAAAAAAGGTTTTTCCTTATGTTCTTAGCTTTCCAAAATAGGCAAAATTGTAAAAATTAGACAAACCGTTCAAAAGTTACGAGAAAATGAGCTCAGCTCCATTTTTACACAATTTTGCATTTTATAATAGCAACATAAATCTATTTTAATTAATTTTTATACCATAGTAAATCTAAAAAATTTGCATTGCATTTCAAACAAAATTTTCTCTCTAATGACATATCTTTCCAATGAAATTAAAATCATCGCAAACGGTTAATTAATTTGAGATTTAATATTAAAACTAATTATAGTTTTAACTCAACATTACTCCACATTGTCTAAAATTCTTTATTTGTATAAAACAACGATTTTCTAATAAATAACTTTAAATTTAGTTAAGTAAAACCTCAAAATTCAAAATTTTATTTAGCAGTTATCACTAAACATTTTTTCCGTTAGAGAACCACACTTCTTTCTTCTTATCCTTTTGATTCCAATACATCTTTTAATCAAAAAGCTTACTTCCATAAATATCTTTCACTTTCAAATATACCATCATCATTTTAAAAAAATTCAATACTTTAAAACTAACTTTTCAGAATTTTCATCGAATCTTTCCAAATCTTTCATAAAACATTTGATACCGTATTTCCAAAACCATTATAATCACTTTCTTTCAAATATGAAATACAATTTTATTTCGAAATTTCTTCCAAAACAATTCAACTCTTTACTAACTTTATAACACTATATTAATTTCGAAAATTATTTCACAATTGAAGGCTTATGTATGTATACTTATATGTCACTGGCATCATATCACAAATACATTCACAGCACTCATCCGAGTCACAAACCACATATAACACGACAGACATACAATCACAACACCATAAACTATATTAACTTCAAATTTAAATATATCTCCAGATTTAGCAATAATGTCATGGCATGAATTTCCAGTGATTTACTTTACTAATTGGCTGTAGTGTTGACCGTGTGATCAATATTGCATCGCCATCGACTTCAGCTATCCACTGATGCTTGATGACTTTAACCATCACATTAAATATCTAAACAATGAAAAATATATTTATTATTTTTCAAAACAATTCATTATCGTACCATAATAGTACTCACAATCATACACATAAGAATACACATACATACATATATATCTCTGTATGTGTATGTATGCATGTATACACACAAGCTAAAGTCAAAATAATTTCTAAAACATTAAAATATTATACAAGTTTCGTATCTCAAACTTTACTAAATTACCATATCCAAATATTATGCAACTTTCATATTTTTCTTATGCAATTCATTTTTGATAAAACTTCTTTTTGAAACATATATATGCATACACCATATCCAAAAATATTTCTAATCTAAGCATATACTTGCTTATATTAAAACATATATAAATAATCTATGAGAGTATAACCAAACATACTCTGCTTACAAAACCCAAATCATCACTAATCAATCATCTATAAAATTAAACAAGCAAGCTTTCCTCTTCTCATTTTAATCACATTTCAAATTTTATATGAAAATAATTTTCATTATCCTTAGCGGTAATTTCACAACTGAAGACACCGTTGGGGTTCAAATCATCCAAAGTCATATGGGATACTAACTTGTGTGGTATTTTGTATTGAATACCACACTGAAGATAGATCCTTGAAACCAAGCATATCAACCAATGTAATCATACAAAGAAATCAAAACATCAATCAAGCTAATCAAAATAATTAAACAACTAAGATACTTAGTGGAAAGCAATCTATATATTTCTGTTGTGCCACTTTGATTATTACTGGATCTTCTTACTCATCTCACCTCATTACGATATGGGATTATGAAGTTTTCAAGACGAGATTCGAATTTGGAACTTTTATAGCTTCCCTAACTGAACAACTTAAATCTTACTTCTGAGCACATGGAGGTCTAACATACACCATCAATACCGTTATTACTTGCCCAACTAACTATTTCAACCTTTAAAGCCTCATCAATTTCTCTGCATCTCATACTGAGACTTACACTCAGCAAAAGGTAGAAGATATATATATATATATATATATATATATATATATATATATTATATAATAAGAAAAATTCAAATACATTCCCAAATGATTACCTCGGTAATCATCATATACTCCTACTATCACTTGCGTATAAACAATAATTTAACACACACTCATGTGTATAGGGACTCTAAGTCTCCTCTAAGGCCAAGAGGCATGTCTGTATTGTTCTAAACCTTCTTTGATATTGAAAATTTAACACCCCACCTCTATACCCATATTACCCAAGCATATTACCTAGTAATATTGTCGAGTAACATGAAGAATTAGGCGATGTGGGTGATACGCACGTGAATATTCCCTTGGACCAATACTGAATATGTATCATAATATAAAAACCAGTCGCCTCAACGTAAACAGTCTCGGTACAAAGGAATAAAATCGTTTGGTTCCCGAGGATAGAACAATACACAATATAAAAGAATAGAGATCACATAGTCATCAACATAACGATACAAATAAAATACATCACATGAGTCAAAGTGGGATATTAAATAAGTCAAACTCTCACTATCTCAAAAATATAAATTGAATGTCCAGTATGCAACACAATGTCTTGCATATAATAAATATCATAATATAAAATGATATAAAACAATACTCTATCTTCTATCTATGTCCAACATCCAAAAACTAGTCATCCTATCAATGAACCTGAAATGGCTCGGACTGCCCCGCATATTATATAATAATAAACGAGTCAGACTATATATAGATTCAAAGATGAGTACATAAACGATAAGTTGAGGGGATAACAAATAAAAATGTCATAAAGAAATCCAACCAATGGAATAATAAAACATCCACAACACATCAAATAACATCCATAACACATCAAATATCAAAACATCCATAAGACATCTAGCACCATCACATACGTCACACATCACACTTCAAGCATCCATCACACTCCTCACACTTCACTCATCAAACTTCCATCAAACACATCGCACATTGCACACATCGTATACATTGCACACATCGCACTTTGCACACATTACACATCACACACATCACACATGTCAGACTACGCATACATCACATGTCGCACATTGCACATTGCACACACCACACATATCGCACCTCGCACACCTTGCACATATCACACATCAATTCATTATTATTTATTTAACTATGTTTGATTTATTCCTTTTATTCTTTAGTTTCATCTTCATTATTACTACTTCCACTACTACTGTAATTGCCACTGTTAATGTTACTGCTAGAAGTCGAGTCTACCCTTGAACCTCACCACTTCTCAGATGCAAAGGAGACCCTGCTCATAAATTTTTGTGAGCTTCATCACCAGTCTTTAGCTACATCATAAACACTCATCGTTTCCTCACTTCCTCGTACATCGCTTTCCGTCGTCAACCACCTCGCTTCATTATGTACTCCTCTTCTCGTTGGCTCATGTAAAAGACTGTGATCATGTGATGGTGGGGTCAAATCATCACAACCATCGAGGACGGATTCCATAGTCAGTCAAGCTAGGATCAGGCTAGCAAACTTTTGGCCATCACATATATGTAAGGGGTTTTGCATCGCATACCTCAATCCACTCAAAAGCGGAGATAATCATCTTCCCACTTAAAATAAAGTAAATTAATATTATAACACACCTCACATATCTAGTCAGAATTCTAAGTAAAATCGATTAATATTTGTGTATAATATAGAATAATTCACCGATATCCAAATATTAAATACTCAGTCTTTAATGAATTGCCCAACATTATACTGGTGTTGAGTAAATAAATATACTCCACATGGACGTCTTGTACTATCCAGTGAAATACAATTATATATAAAACACCCATCGTTAATCAACACTACATAAATTTCCACTTCACATTTTAATTCACTCTTCGCTTAATTTTTATTTCAATTCATTATTCTTCATTTTCATTACTTCATAGTTCAACACAACAGATAATTTAACTTTATCTCATCTGTAGTAATCCAATCATCAACCATTCATACACACATCAAAATAATATTTAGTTAATGCTTAATGAGATTAAGGGTTTTATCTAAATACGTTTCACTTTAATTTTCCCCTCTTCTTATAAAATACTTCAATTTAACTTAATAACAAAGCACCTCTTATATTTATTTCACCCTTTTTTAAAATAATAAATATTTAACTCTCATTTAATTCCCAAAACCAATATTTTAAAATGTGATAACCCCACTCCTCGACACACCGATCCAAAGCCTAGTGTGACTTCTAGACTCGCATCAGTGCCAAAAAGTATGAGCAATCAGAATTTTATAACACTGAAAAAACAGATATGATCTAAGATATACTACACTTTCGGAACTCACAGTGAAAAGGTAAAATATAAATATAGAAAATAACCATCTCAGAAAATATCTCAAAGCAGTCTCAAAAAATAGTAATAGTCAAGTACAGAGCATACAGAAATACAACTCATAATCTGATAAAATACTAAGTACTAATAAGATAGACAGTTAAATGAAGAGTAAATAAAAGGTAAACCAACTCCTATGACGAGCTCGCCTCTCCACATATTGAAATCAGGCCAATCACCTACTGTCATTTCCTCATGTGGTAGGGAAAAGAAAGGAAAATGGTGGGTCAAACAAAAGTCTGGTGAATAAGTACATGTTTAGTATATAGTGATCAAGTGCAGTTGACTTTAATTCTACTCTGTGTGACCTAGGGTTACTTTACAAGTGTCCATGTATTACTAGGGTCCTTCTAGGGTCCTTCACTTAAGGGTTTACAATTAATATACGCCTGCACTAACTACTAGTGCAAGCTTATACAAGGGTCAAACAATAGATCAAACCTTAATAATTAACGATCGGCTACCGTTACTAGAGCTACTCAACATAAGCTCGTCTGACAACTTTCCTGTATGGGCTACATCTCATATTACAACTAGCATAACTATCTCGCATAGGTTTCCCTATAATTTCCACATGGGAATAAATTTCCCACAAATACGACTACACGTACCCCAACTACACATTGGGAGGAACCCGCAATGCCGATTCTCCAGCGTGTCTCATCGTCTACACCTATGTCCACTTCTTAACTGTAGTTTATGCATCTTATTACACACGTCGAGATCCATCAGCAGCATAGTATCATGTCACATTAGTATCCATGCAGGCCAAGAAACTCCAGTTGTGCCAGGCCCCCATAATTCATTCGACATCAGTCTGTGCTGCACGTCCACTATAGAACCTCCTCTAAGCGCCATTTGCGATAGAATCGTCCCTACTTGGATACTCGACCCCTCATTGGACAAAGAGCATTTATCCAACTCCGTAATGTCCTAGCGTTGTGTCATAGGGGTTTAGATTAACTCCCTTGCTATCTCGAACATCCACATATGTTTATAAAATAACTATACATACTACAAATATTTTTATTTTCGACCTAGATCTTAGGTCGAGGTTTAGATTATGCATCTGTGTTGTTCATTGGTTGACCGCTATACCCTAGCAATCGACCACTTGCAGTCAACCGCTCAGGGTGAACGATCGACCGGTCATAGAGTAAATTTTAGGGTTTTGCTTGCAGTTATTTGATTTTAAATTTGTTATCGGTTTCATCAGCTCTGGGACTTTGGCAATGAACCCTAACTTTCAAATTACAATGATACGATCTTTGCAATTTACCCTTCTTCTTATTCGATTTAAATTCATAGATATATATAGGTTTAGATAGATTAGTTTAACTTATCATTAACCATTTATAGGGATTTCTACTTGATTTAAACAAGGATTTAATCTAGGTTAATTCCTATTTAACAGGTTTACATCTTTCTAATTCAACATCGAACAATTAGGGTTTAAATTAAATTAAATTTCTAACATCCAAGATCTGATAGTGTAAACTAAAATTAACTGCAATTAATCAAACCATTAAAAATGTCCCTACTCAACTCGGATCCAAGCTCTAACTCTATCCTTCGTTCAAAAATTAACACCGATAACAAGCCCATTCCTTGATCTAGTCTACATGTATTCTTCTTATTTTAGTTTTAGGTAATTTTTATAAGTGGAGGAGAAGAGATTTTGATAGATTTTCACTATACTGACAATTTCATAATGAATTAGGGTTTAGGTTAGATGTATATTTGTAGGCGTTTTAGGTTAATAAGAGCATTGACTTTCCCTGATAAAATATTTGCTTTCATCTTGGATGTCATCATTTACTTTGCATGTAAGTAAAATCTTTTGTTCAATCATGCTTGTTCATTCGACACTGTAGATCCATGATCTTCGATGTCAACCAGTCAACGCTTTTAAGGACTGCTACCGATCGACCAGTGGACCTTAGGGGTCGACTGCTTCGATTGTTTTATTTTGGAAAGTTTTAAATTTCTAATTTATGTCTGTGGGCTTTGTCGGGTGGTGGGGCGATATGCCTCCCTCATGGGAGGTTTGAGATTCGATTCCTACCTCCTGCACCATGTCAACCGAAAGGTCTGGCTAGCCTAGAATAGTGGTTGTGGTGGGCCAGCCGTCTATTTCCTAGGTTTACTGTTCAGGAATCGCTTTGTAGGTAGTGATTGAACAGGTTTCCCTGGTTTAAAAAAAAAATTAATTTATTCATTTTCAAATTTTAAAATGCTCGTAACTTCTCCATACCAACTCCGATTACAAAGTGTTATACATGAAAATTATCTAGAAAATCGCTACGAACGCAATGTTGCAAGTTTCATAGCCAAATTCGAACATTTATAAAAAAAATTATTTTCACCCTTTTTTTAGTTAATTTAAATCTTTTATTAAAATTTCTGCTTAAATTTTTTGGTGTGTTACATTCTCCCTCTTTAAAAGGATTTCATCCTGAAATCTCAAAGGATGGAATAATGTAACTCGTGTGTACAACAATCGATAACTACAACCATTTACTCATACATCATCCACTGGAAATCATTGTCCTTAGTAAATTTCTTATGCAATACATACATACATGTAATCTATACTAATGCAAAGAGCAGCAATCTCCAGGTCTAGTCGACCTCCCATCATTCAAATGCTCATGCCATTTATCCAAGATGTATGCAACATCCTTCTTACAATTCTATATGTATGCGCAACCATTCAATCCATATGCAACATCCATATGTATAATTCTCAACAAAATAAAGGAAATAAATAAGAGATGATGTGAGTGTGTGCGCTATCTAGAGAGTATTTTTTCCTAATTGTGTCAAAGAAACAATCCAAATTACATATTCACTAGCATCTATCATCCATAACATGTCCTAATTATGACACGTTTGCCACTATTCCTACCATCCGCTGGTCTCTACCTAAAGAGGTATACCAAGCTAAGTCCTAATGCATAAGTAATCTATACATATTATATTTAAATTGGAAATGTACTAGAAAAGTGTTATGGGTGGATAGCTCGGATCTTCTCCTCGGACTCTCATGTACTCTCCGCTGGATCATCTCCCTATTGGACCTTAACAGGTTTGATTTCTTTATTGCAGAGTTAATTTGTACCATGATCAAGAATACAAGCAGGTGCATGGCAAATAAGTGACTCCCTTTCTACTTCCACCTTCTTTAGCTGACCTGGCTCGACTACGGTAGTTAAATCACGCAAGCACTTTCAAAGTGCGACACAAGGAAAACATCATGTACTACTGCCAACTTCTAAGGAAGCTCTACTCTATATGTCAACTTCCTTATCCTACCAGTAATTGGAAAACGTCTTACAAACCTCGGTTCTAGCTTTACCGAACTACTAAACCTCATAATGTGCTTAAACGATGAGACTTTCACAAACACCATGTGGCCCACTGCGAACTCTAACTTCGTACGTCTCTGGTCAGCATAAGATTTCCTCCTATCCAGCACCGTTTTCATTCTTATATGGACCAAGTCTACCTTTTTGATGTCTTCCTCACCATGTTTGGTCCAAGAATAATTATATTTGCAGTTTCCCACCAACACAACGGTGACCTACAGGGTCTCCCGTATAGCGCCTCAAATGGTGTCATTCCAATGCTCGTCGAATAGCTATTATTATAGGTAAACTCCACCAATAGCAAAGTGATCCTCCCAAGAGTCCCCAAAGTCTAAAATGCACATCCGAAGTAAGTTCTCCAATACCCGATTCACTCTTTTCGTTTCTCCATCCGTCTATGGTTGATAAGCAATGCTCAAGCTCAACTTGGTGCCTAAATCTCCCTATAGACTCCTTCAAAACTCGCTAGCGAAAAGCGGATTTTGATTGCTAACGATACTTGTAGGAACTCCATGTAACCTAACGACCTCTCTCACATATAGGGTCACCAAAGTTTTGCCATCCTCATACTCCTGACCAAAATAAAACGAGCGCATTTGGTCTGCCGATCAACTATAACCCAAATACTCTCATTCCCTCTCCTACTTCTCAGTAAACCATCGATGAAATCCATATAAATGCTCTCCCATTTCCACTGAGGAATATCTTAGGGCTACAACAATCCTCTCAGCTTCTTCTGCTCGACCTTTACCCTTCGACAAATAATACGTCGAGCTACATACTCTGCTACAGGCTTCTTTATTCTAGGCAAATAGAATATTTTCATCATGTCATAGTACATTTTGTCTCCATGGGAATGAATAGTCATCCACGAACGATGAGAATCGACTAGTACCATGTCAATCAACTCCATAATGAGAGGAACACATAACCTACCGTCTCTTCGTAACTACCCCTTCGATTCAATGGCATAATGCCTTAAAGGACTCGACTGCTCTCCTCTACCAAACTTCTCAAAAATATCAACTTACTCCTTATCTTGCTTCTGACTAGACCCAATATGTTCCATAAGTGTAGGTTGCACATCCAAAGCTGCTAATAATCCCAAGGTAATGTTTGACGATGGTCTGAATAAAGTGAAGAAATAAATTCCAAATGCCTCCACTCAAAGAATAAAAGGCTTAATACCGCATGCTGTCTGCTCAAGGCATCGACCACCACATTGCCCTTTTCTGGAATGTATGAGATATAGAAATCCTACAATGCCAAAAACTCCATCCACCTCTGCCGCCTTAAATTTAAGTCCTTTTGTGAGGACAAATACGTCAGATGACTTATGATCCGTATACAGCTCAAATCGCTCTCCTAAAAGATATTGCCTCCACGACTTGAACGCAAAGACAAAGGCTGCTAACTTAAGATCATGGGTTGGGTAGTTTCTCTCGTGGACCTTCGAATGTCAATTAGCATAGCTCACCACTCTTCTTTTTTGCATCAAGACCGCTCCGAACCCTGTGCCACAATCGTCGATATAAATTATGAATGTTTTCGTACCATTAGGTAGTACCAAAATGATGCACTAGTCAATGCCTCCTTTAGTTTAATAAAAGCATCCTCACACTTCACGTCCATCGAGAAAACTAAATTCTTCTTAGCATGGTGGGTCAGGGAGATAGAGGTCTTTACGAAGACCTTAATGAACTTTCGGTAGTAGCTCGCCAAACCAAGGAAAATTCCTCACTTCCATGCCATTCTTTGGCTCATGCTAATCCTGAACTGCGGCAACTTTACTAGGATCGACCGACAGCCCACTTTCTTAGACAATGTGTCCCAAAAAGCATACCTCCTCTCGCTAAAAGTTGCACTTCAAAAACTTTGCCTTAAACTTATGCTCTTAGAGTGTATTGAGCACTTTTCTAAATTCAACTTGTGCTCCTCCTCACTCTTCGAATAGACCAAAATGTCATCCATAAATACCATAACAAACTTCCTAAGCAACCCTTTGAAAACTCGGCTCATCCGATCAACAAAGTAGGCAAGTACATTGGTCAGTTTGAAGGGCATGACTAACCACTCATAAAGTCCTTCGGATGCATGAAAAGTAATATTCTGGATACTACCCTCACTGCACTCAATTGGTGGAATCCGATAGCTAAATCGAGCTGTGAGAACACCTTCGCTCCCACCAACTGATCAAAGAGAGTTGTGAGAACTCCATCCACCTTTATGGCAAAGACGATTGGTGCTCCCACTCCAAAATGCTGCTCCTAATGAAGTCCTATTCCAAAAGCTCATTCACCTACTTGTTTAACTCGCATCTCTGTTTTAGAGCCATATGCCTCAAGAGTAAGACAACAGGTCTGGCATTTTCTACAACGTAAATTCAAAACTCGATCTCTCGCTGTGATGGGAGACCAGTAACCTCGAAAAAGATATCTTGGTAATCTCTAACTACATGCACTGAATCTAGCTCTGGTTGTAGACAACGTAAATTCAAAAAAGACTAATTGTAACCCTTCCAAAAGTCTACTAGAAAAAAAATAGTGTGATGCCCCCGTGTCAAATAAAGTGAAAATGGATAAACCAAATAAAATCAACACACTTTCAATCCCGAACCTTCTTTCCCTTATCTACAACTGGTGGCAAACTCGAGCTAGGTACTACGTCCAGTGCATAAGCTGGGACCACTTGAGTAGAGGTCTTCTGAGGTGCTCGACACTCTTGCTTCAGGTGTCCGAACTAATTGCAATTGTAATACTTGATCTTCGAACTATATGTCTTACACTCCTTCGCGATACCTTCTTGCCATACTTCCTGCAATGTATTTCTTGCTTCATAATCTTTCTCTTGGGTCTAAATCCTCTCTTGCACCGATTCTGCTGTTGTTTTTTTCTTTCGATCTTCCTAGTTCTTCCTTTGCTTCCTCCTTGGAGATAATTTTCAACAAGACCATCTCCACTAAACCCCCATATGTAGTGCCTATGGGAATATGACTTAGGGCTAAATCTTGAAGGAGTTGGTCCAATCCTTTAGCAAACTTCATAGCCTTTTTATGCGGAGTATTAACCAACTTCATCCAAAATCTAGCCAGTTCATTGAATTGATTGACATACTCCTTTACTAATGTGTCTCCTTGCTTTAGATGAATAAACTTTTCTAACTAAATGCCCTTTTTAGCTCCAGATAGAAACTGTAACGACCCCATTTCCTACTCCCAGGAAGTAACATCGTTAATAAGAAAGAAAAGGGTGAGAAAATAGAAAAGATAGAGAAGAAAGGACAACAACATCAGAATCTCACAGCGGAACGAATAAAATATATTAATTACATAAGTATTTACATAATATATACATCAATCAGAGCTATACAGATAATACATCACATACTAGACAGTTATAAACACCTGTCTAGTTAATACAACTCAATACACAATACATCACAGAGATACCACACAGCGGAACTAAATATATCTAAAACGCTGAAGCCTCCTGCTCCATTGCTCCTCCAGACTTCGTCAAAGCTAAACCTGAATCCCTTGGCTACCCGTAAAAATTTGGGTACCTGAGAGTTTATGAAAAACAAAAATAAACTTCGGGTCAGACATGGGTCTGGTATGAGTAACAGGTTAAAGTTGCTTAATTTTGAAAAATCCTTTGAAAACAAAAGGTATCACGTAAGACTTCCCACACATAAACATGGAAAAGTTTTTACCTTACGCTAACCAAAACATTTTATAGGAAATTCTGTGATATTATAATAGGTCTAGGGTTTTCAAGTAAATAGAAAATAGCCGAAATTGTTACATGATTAAATTCCAGCTACTAGCCACAAAAGTGGGTAATACAATCAAAACCATTGGCACTTATTGGATTATGGATTCCATACAATGGCAGGGCTACTGGGGTACCGCCCGTCACAGTACGGGGCCTATATCACCGTACCGAGGATTACTCCCTTCATCCCCTGCAACACAAGACCGGAACCATTCCTTACTGAACAGTCCCGAACAAGATACACCCCGCAGTTGGCTGCAGACCAACCGCCCACTAAGCCGAATAAAAAGGGACATCTAGACAGGGGAATATCCTTGTCCTGCTTGGGCATGACCCACCTAACCTTGCTGCACCTCCCCTGTTTTAGCCATTCCCGGTTGATGAGGCTTGAGGTTACGATTACCTTTATAGAACATATTTCTTAGAATGCTCATCGTTCGCCTGACGATGTGTTGAAAGCATTCAATCCATACAAGTTCGTTCCGGGTTCGAACGAAACCGAAGGCATTATCTCGTTACACTCGTTTTGGAATCATCCTCAGAGTTAACGACGATAACCCTTGCATTCTGAACCTTCATCTTCACTTCAGATTCACGACCTAACGTTAATTTGGAAACGATGTGGTTTTCGGATGTTCCTAATGCGGAAAACCCGATCCCGGTCTCATCGAAATCCAAAGCGTGTCTTTTAAGGCCAAGTTGTCTATTTAGTCTTAACAGTGAATTCAACACAGATAGATAATTCACATCTCATAATAGATAATCACAACATCATCATAAACAGATAACTGATATCATCATCCAAACAGATAATTCAATATTATCATACTTAAACCATACATCAATATCACATAGATATTATCCATTCATAACTGAGATCACAATTAAACAGTGATATATCAATATCATCCATAAGCAATGATTTATGAATCACAATCTATAATTAATTTAAAATGAATTAAATTAACTACTTCCATTTTTAATTAATTTAAAGTAAATTAAATTAATTTCTCATTCCACAAATCCTGCTCTCACAATCAATAATTGATTATAAATCAAATTACTAAATCATTCTCTAATTACAAGAATACATTAGTCTTTAATAAATTCCTTAAATGAATTATTCTAAATCATTTATAGCAGATTAACATTTAATTACTTATCCATTAATTATTCCTTAATTTACAATTCTTAATTACATCATTAATTATATTAATTAATGATCTTCAATTTATATTTAATTACTTATCTAAAATAATTGAGTGATTAATCTTTACTTAAACACAATTATTAATCACCCCTTTGATTAATAACAAACTAGTAATTAACTACTCTTAATTACTTATTAACAAATTAATCATTCCATGATTAATTATTCCCATAAATAAATCCTTTGATTAACTATAAAAGAAATTACTCACATTACTTCATTTACAAATCATCTTGAATGAATCTCATCAAGTAATTATCATCCAGTTACTATTCTGAGTAATTATGCTCCATTAATTACACTTATATTCACATATATCAAATCATTAAATGATTTCTTAATTTAATCTTATTATCCATTACTTATATATATATTCAAATTAATCATCTTTGCTTTAAATATCTTTTGCAACATCCCAGTAATTTCCTTAATTTATTTACAAAAATAAATCTTGAATAAATCCATTAATTAATTACATTTATATAGATTTATTACCTTTCTAATTATCTTGTTGATTTATTATTCTCAAATAAATCAATATCATCATTAATTATTAATTAATGATTTCTAATTACATCTTCATTTGTTAATTTAAGAATACACATCTTCAAATCATAAATATTAATCCTCTTGATTAATAACAAACAGTAATTAATCATTCAATATTAATTACTTCTCAATAACACTCTAAATTAATCCCCTGATTAATTTTAAGTAATTATATTTCAATTACTTCCATTAATAACATCACCCAATTAATTACATCCCGTAATTATCCTTCAATTACTTCTCTAAGTAATTCAATTCCAAATTATCAGTTAATTAAACTAAATTAATTAACTCGAATCAATTTACATAATTAATAAGTAATTAATTTCTTAATTACTTTTCAATAAATAATTTATAATGAAACTATTGAATTAATTAATCTAATCAATTTATTACAAAATCAACCATATTAATTAATTATAACATAATCTGGTTAATGAATTTCATTAATAATTATTTAATTTTTCTTTCCTTCTAACATAATCAACTTATATTAATTATTAATTATAAATTAATAAACCATTATTAATTTAAAAATCTAATCTATAGTTCTAAATCACATATTAGTTAATTAATTCATTAATTAACTTTAATTACTACTTTTTAAACTATTAATTACTAAATTAACTAATATTAATCATTAAGTATTCTTGCCTAATTAACTTAAAGATCAAAACATATAAAATTCCAAAACTTCATGAATTAAAGTAAATTGTTCTTATAATTGAGTTAAATTCTTATTTCCAATATGTTTAAACATTTATTTCAATAATTTAAATTTTATCTTAATACAATGTTTACACTAATTTATTTCAAAAACCCCTTTTTAAACTTACATATTTAATTACACCTAAAATTTATTTGAATAAATTTTAAATTATCAAACTTTATTTTATCAAAAATCTAATTGTCACTCCAACTTGAATCATACTTAACCCTTTACTTAGACTTAGTTAATCATGATTAAATTTTAAAGAAACTAAGATTTTAAAAACTGTAGCTAGTACAGATTTAAAATCTTGAACAACCTTCAAAACTGAACCAAACCTCACTTTTAAATCTTTTCTTACCAATTTAACTTTCATTTTTACATTAGACTCTTTTAAATATGCTTAAGCATTACACACTTTTAAGTTATTCAATAATTTAAATTATGAAAATTTAATATTTCCAACTATATTCAAAAACAAACATAAATTCACTTTTTAAACTTTGATTAAGTACTAATTTTAACTTTGATTTAAATTTTAAAACAAAAGTTCTAAAACAGTTGAAACTGTTAAAACAGTTTCAGGTTTTACAAACCTGAACTCTAAAAACCGAGCACCCCTGCGTTCTCTCCGAGTTATACGCGAGTTTCCCCCGAGTAAAAATTCAAACTGCTTCGAGTTTTCCCCCTGGGCGCACGCAAATAAATAAAACCAAAACCTGGAAACACTAACCCAAATCATCACTGTGCACCTGCACAATCCATTCTGACGCCGATGATCACCACCAGCGACGTCGACAAACCAACCATCACTCCAACATCAACCTCCGATCATTCAGTCGCAGATACGAGGCTCACTTCAAAATCGAGCAACTCAGTTGGATTTTAAAATCCAGAACCATCACCAGAGAAATCATTGGAATCCTAGATTCCGGCCACCTGATCGCCTGAACTCCGGTCCTCATCTCCACAACACTTCCACTCAGCCATCACCAAGCCCTGAAGCAACTCGATCAACCCTAGAATCCGTACTGCCCTAGTTACCAGACCTGACAAAATTAGGTCTAAAAACCCAAAACTCATCACCGCAATCACCACGTTGATCTGACACCCTTCCTCACATTTTTCCTAGCCTCACTGCACAGTCCTCCACCTCCCGATGAAACCCCAAGGCTCCATTCTCCATTGATCACCAGATAAACTCAAAAACCCAATATTCAGTCAACACTGAATTTCTCTTCCATCCCATTTCTAAAAATCTAAATTTTAGTTTTAAAAATCTTCATTTTCATAATAGATTCAAGTTATAAATTCAGAATATCAAATTTTAACACTTGATTTATCGAACATTTTAGAATTGCTACTGCATTTCTTGGTTCCAGGTAAAACTCAAGACTATATTACTTTAAGTATAATTCTAAACTTAAACTCATGATTTAACAAACTTAAATTGTTTAGATCTCTAATCCTAACAAAGATTAGATGAATAGATTTGTATTTGGATCTAACTTTTAAATTTCTGAACTAAGAACAGAGTCACTTGAATGCAACAGGCAAGTATATTTATAAACATTTATAAACTCAGAATTTATCAACCCTATATACATACACAAACAAAGCACTTATCATCTCAGAAATTTTCACAAGCAACAAATTAAAATTTGCTTTAGCTTTAAAAGGAAGTTACTCACAGATATGTGAATGAATAGGGCACTTTGTTGAAGCAGGTTTGAAAACAACTGTAACTTCATTTTGCTTCTGCTTCTTGGATTTTGTTTAAGTATGAAATAGCTTTATTTCCATGTTTTAGTTTGTATGAAGTTTTATTTTAGTTTATGCCTAGTTCGAACTGAATATGCAGATTTATAAAAAGAAAAGAAACAGGGTTATAATTATGTTTCAGTAACTAAGACAATATTTGTACAATATAACCCAAAAATCTTGCTTGTGCAGTCTTTAAACCAGAGATATTTTAGAAATGGTGGCTGATATGTATACTTAGTGTACTAAAAAGATTTTACATTAATTAGTTTTGTTTGTTAGCTTAAGATATTTAATACTATCTTCCAAAGCAAGCTTCACACATATACACAGTTTGTTTATCTTAGCTACTGTCATTTGTTTTATTCAATTTTGGCCTGCACAATTTATATTTGTTTTATTTCATTTGGCCTGCACCTATATTTGATTTGCTTGTACTTAGCTATTTATGTGTTATGCATAAATATGTTACTTATCTTATATTTTATTTCCTTTTGAAAACTCAGCATGCACATATTCAACCAAATTTGTATAATCATATAATGGCCTGCATATTTATCTAGATGCTTTAAACATATACTTATATGTATATACTGCAGTTCATATGTGATAGTTTACAAACTTAAAAACTTATTTGTTTTCTAGTTTATTTGTTGTCCTGTTATATTTTAAAAACTTATTTGTTTTCTAGTTTATTTGTTGTCTTGCTATTATAAATTGTAATATTTGTGAATGTTATATAAATTTATCCAATATGATTATTTCTTATTTTAACTTATGTACTGACTTATATTTCTATATGCATATTTTTAATTTTATTTATTTTATAAAAACATATTTATCACTTTGAAATGATAAATAAAATGAATAATCTTTCTATTATAAACTACATATTTATTAGTGCATGTTAATGTATTTATTGACAAAAATATATTTAAAACTCATATATATTTTAAATTCATATTTTAAATCCAACTAGACTAAAAGAAAAGAAAACAAATCTTTTTGTTAATAATTTAAATTTAAACTTAAGTTAAAATAAGTTTTCAAACTATTTATTTATTTAGCTTTGAAAAGTTTGTATTAAATAAAACACAATTTATAATTCACTAAAATATATTTTAGTATTTAAACATATTTTATTAGTTAAATTTCAAAACAAATTCCTCTATTTACAATGTATACAAATATACATATATAAATAGAAAACAAACAATTAATTTTTAACAAATAAAATTTATCAATTAGATATTTATTAAAAGAAAAGTATCAATTTCAGATTTAATTAATAAAAATATATCATATCAATTTAATATTTAATGCAGATTATTAAATTGATATTGCTAGAAAATTCCGGGTCGTCACAGAAACTTTATCTCAAAACGTCTTCAAAACTCCCCTCAAGTGATGTCCTCCCTATCAGTCTCTGCCTCAACTACCTCCCACCAATTCTGGGCCTTCTCCTGTAGATGCCAAGTAGCTAGCTGCCTCTTTACCTCATCAGCAAGACTCATTGACCCAAAAATCCTCTCACAATTACGAATCCACGTCCTCGAATCTATATAAGACTTAGTCCCCACACACGTCTTTCCTCCAAGGCTTATAAAATCCTACATAACTTAGCAAAATCGATGGTAGGTAGGTGGCTAGGAATTGCACCTATCGCTCTCCTCGTAAGTATTCTAGTGAGATTAAGCTTGGCCTGTCCCCTCACTCGAAGATACAGAAGAAAACAAATCGGGACATTCATGCCTAGAATCTCAACTGTGTCGTCTAAGCCTGAACCTACAGGATCTCTCATCTTTTATCTGTGATTTTTAATAATTTAGTAGAAATTTTTCATAGATAGTATAGGCAAGGATAAGAGAGAGATTAAGATTATGTAAAAAAAATTTAGGAAAACATTTTGAAAAGCTTATTTACAAACACATACATACATACTTTGAAAACTCATTTGGAGAACTTTCTGGAAAAACACTTTAGAAAACCATTTTTTTTGAAAAACTTTTTCAAATATGTTCTCTCAATATGCCCATATCCCTAAGGAATTTTGAACCTAGGCTCTGATACCAAATTCGATAACCCACACCCATTAATAGACCGATCCAAAGCTTAGGGTGAGTTTTGGACTCACATTGGTGCTAAGAAGTACGAGTTATCGGGTTTTTATAACATTACAGAGAATAAGAATAAACATATATGATCTAAGGTATAATACAATTTTAGAACTCACAGCGGAAGGAACAAAATATAAATATAGAAAATAACCATTTTAGAAAATATCTCAAAACACGGTCTTAGAAAAATAATACGTAGTCAAATATAGTGTATGCAGAAATGCAACCCATAGTATGTTAAAATATTAAGTACCACTATGATAAACAGTTACATGGAGAGTAAATAAAAAAAATAAGCAACTCCTATGATGAGCTCTCCTCTCCACATACCGAAATGGGACCAATCACCTGCTTTCATGTCGTCCTATGGTAGGGAAGACAAAGGAAAAGGGTGGGTCAGACAAAAGTCTGGTGAATGAGTACATGTTTGATATGTGGTGATTAAGTGCAGTTGACTTTAATTCCACTCTATGTGACCTAGGGTGCTTCACAAGTGTCCATGTATTCCTAGGGTTCTTCACTTAAGAGTTTCTATTTAATATACCCCACACTAACTACTAGTGCAAGCACCTACAAGGGTCAAACTACAGATCGAACCTCAATAACTAATGATTGGCTACAACTACTAGAGCTACTCAACGTAGGCTTATCCTATAACTTTCCCATATGGGACTACATCTCGCATTACGACTAGTGTAAATATCTTGCATATATTTCTCTACAATTTCTATATGGGAACAAATTTCTCATAACTATGACTACACGTACCCCAACTACGCATTGAAGGGGAACCTTCAATGCCTACTCATTGGCGTGTCTCATCGTTTGCTTCCGTGTCCACCTCGTATTAGTATCCATGCATACCACGTCGTGTCAGTATCCATGCATATCAATGAACTCCCATTGTGTCAGACTCCTACACTTCATTTGGCATCAGTCAGTGTCACGTGTTCACCGTAGAAACTCCTGTGAGTGCCATTGCGATAGAATCGACCTTCGTTAAATAATCTACCCCGCATTCGATAAAGAGCATTTACCCAACCCCACAACATCCTAGCACAGTCTCATTACTATCTCCCTCAATATCTCTAAAATTCACATATGTATATAATATAACTATACATACTACTAATATTTTTATTTTCAACCTAGGCCTTAGGCCGAGGGTCAGATTACACATCTCGGTCGTTCACCGGTCGACCGCTTGTAGTGGACCACTCAGGGTGAACGGTCGATCAGTCGTAGAGTAAATTCCATAAGTTTCAATTTACACTAACACAATCTTTGCAATTTACCCTAGTTATTCAATTTAAATTCACAGATTCATAAGTTTACATATATTAGTTTAGCTTATCTTTAACCTTTTATGGGGATTTCTACTTGATTTAAATAGGGATTTAATCTAGGTTAATTCTTATTTAATAAGTTTACATCTCTCTAATTCAACATCAAATTTAGGTATGAACAACAAGGGTTTACAATTTAATTACTAACATCATAAATCAGATAGTGTAAACTAAATGAACTACAATTAATCAAAATATTAAAAATGTTCTCACTTACCTCTGATCCAAGCTCTAGCTTTATCTTTCGTTCGAAAATTGACACCCGATAGCTTACCCCCTCCTTAATCCGATCTACTTGTATCCTTCTTGTTTTATTTTATTTTTATTTTGTTTATGAAGATATTTTTATAAGTGGAGGAGGAGAGATTTGGATAGAGTTTCATTATTCTGACAATTTTCTAATGAATTAGGGTTTAGGTTAGATGTATGTTTATAAGGATTCTAGGTTAATACAAAGCGTTGATTTTTCCTGATATAATATTTGCTTTCATCTTGGATGCTCATCATTTACTTTGCACGCAAGTAAAATCTTTAGTTCAATCATGCTCATCCATTTGGCACTCTAGATCAACGATCTTCAAACTCAACCAATCGACCGCTTATAGGGACTGGTCGACTACTACCTGTCGACCACTTCGGTTGTTTATTTAGGAAAATTTTATATTTTTGATTCATTTCATTTTTAGATTTTAAAATGCTCGTAATTTCTCCATACTAACTCCGACCATAAAGTGTTATATATGAAAATTATCTAGAAAATCACTACAAACGCAATGGTGCAAGCTTCATAACTAACTTCAGATTTTTGTAAAAATTTTATTTCCTCCTTTGTTTTATTTAATTCAATTCTTTTATTAAATTTTCCGTTTAAATTTCAAGGTGTTACATAAAATCACCTATTTGGTTTCAAAGAAACATTTGTTCGAACCCATCAATAAATTTAAAATCACTAAATTACTTTCTTTTTTAATTTATACTTTAATACTATGGAAATACTACTATATTTCCCAAATACCTTTAAAACATCAAATCAAGAGAGTACTCTCAATATATTCAACCATCCTTTATAATTTTCAATAGAAACACTATGGAAATACTACTATACTATGGAAACATCAAATCAAGAGAAATACTAAGGAAATACTACTATATGATGGCCATATATCTCAAACCGTCCCTTATCATTTTCAAAATATATCTCGAAATGCTTCTCTAAAAATATTGTTTTCCTTTTAAAACACTTATCCAAATTATTTCATATTCTTTTCTAATTAACATTTTTTTTCAAAATACTATAGTCTTTACATAACTTTTTAAACCTTTCTGAAATCTTGACAATATATTCAAAATTATTAAAACGATGTATCCATATGCACCGTTTCAGTGTTTGGAATCCTTATCGATAAAGTTAGCTAGATGCATCGATCAAAATTCTTAAACTACTCAACTGACCATTTAACATGAATTTTATTTCAAAAATTCAATAAATATTAGATATACAAATCCTTTAATACACTTTATGTTATAAATAATTATTAAGTTATATTAAAACATAATCATATATCATATTTACAATGTATTCTTTATCAAAAGATATTTAATTAAAACACTCACTTAGTTTTACAAATACATTTTCTAGAAAACGTCGTTTATAAACCAAACATCATTATTTATAACAAATAATTACCTATTTCAAATCATGTTCAAACACTTTTCAAATATTCATTCAAAAAATCATTTCAATAACTTAAACATCAAAACACAAACTCACTTATTCATAACAATAAGCAATCACTAAGAATTGATTTCATTTCACAACTTCAATTAGTATACACAAATAATCATCTATCAAACAATAATAAACATTAAATTCAATATTGGAGTAAGTTCCAAATTATCAAAGAATAATTTTTACTTAATATTATTCTTATCAACAATTACCATGTTATTTCAGATAATCAACTAAACAACAAATATAAGAAACAATAATCAACGCACTTAGTGGTAAACTATTCATCAGTTTTTAATACACACTTTGATCAATATCAAATCAAAATAAAAAAATTCAAAAATGATTAAGCCAACGAAGGTTTAATATACAATACAAACACTAATACTACTGGTCAGACTAACTATTCCACTACTATGAACAATTTTTAGAAAAATTAGAAGTAAAAATATTATATATATATATAATAACAAATACATTCCCAAATGATTACCCTAGTAATCATCATATATATATATATATATACACACACACACACACACACACCACTATTATCCCTTAATTTATGGTAACTACCTAACAGACCCAATGGGACAGGGATTCTAAGTCTCATCCAAGGTCTTAACTCGTGTCTCTTATATATAATGTATTATTTGAACCTTCTTTAATGACAAATGTAACACCTCCACCTCTACATCCATACTACCAAGAGTATTATTAAATTATACAGTTGAATAATACGGAGAATGAGGCAACATGGAGTATACACATAAACATTTCTTTGGGCTAACATCGATACATATTTCAAAAAATGGAATAAATAATCACCTATACGTACTCAGTATTGTCATAAAGCAATAAACATGTGTGCTACTAGGATAGGGAAAAACACTATACATAGTAAATAACAAAGAATGCAGAGTTAATAAACGCAGAGATAAATTATATAATATAAAATGTACAAGGAATGATTTACATCATAATGTCATATATAAACATGAGATTATAAAATACAAACGATAGCTACAACACCGAATAACTAGCCTCCCATGCCCAAAAAATACAAGCCCGTCTCATCATACCCGAGTCTAAAATATCTCAAACTGCTTGAGTTCTACATAAATAACACATGGGTTAGACTATGTCAAAATCAAGTGGTTCATGTACATATGTAACTCAATATGTGTAGGGTATAGTAATATGATAAAACTGTCGGACAAACTCAAGACAACAACCATAATATTAACCTATATATGGTAATGTAGGCATGGTATATATAATTAAAATATCATAGACAATCCCAAAGTATCACCTAGTGTCAAATATCACAAAACCATGGATAAAGATGTCATCATGCATATAGAAACACATCAAATCAGAAATCACCGAATCAATGTCAAAAGAGTGAATCATTCATTTCTAGAAATCATCATCAAAATCCAAAAACAATCAATAAATGAAATATCACTAAGAATAGTCAGGCTAGCACACAGAAAAGCTCAAGTATATCTCTCAATCTTTATAAATCAAACAACATCAATATATCTGATATGATAGACTTCCTATTAATGTAATAAAGGATATAAGAATCCACTATACTATGGACACCTATCCAGATATAATCGCATCTCCTCACACATGGATAAATCAGAATAAATCGTGATAGGAGAATGACTGTACGACGGACGTAAGCCCCAAATAGAGTAATATCATAACATTTGAAGCTAATGGCTATTCGCCTACTCCATGAGCACATGGGTTATCCACCTGAATCCTCTCTTAATACTCAGGTGAGGTGTATCAATAGTTTATACTTGTCTATCACTCCATTAGAACCAGAAGGGAGACTGATAGCTACCTGCCTACTCTAGGAGCCTAGGTTACCCACTTGAATCTACTCCTATAGTGATCCATTACCTCCATGGTAATTGTGACCCATATCCACCAGTGTGCTCGTCAATGCATAGACTTCCGGTCATGACCTGGATCCTGCCCCTAAGGTAACTTACTGCTGGCCTAGGTGACACAAGGGGATAGGGTTCACTACCTTAAAATACTCATAAAAATCCCATGATGCGCATTAAATAAAATATCCAATAAAGGTATCACAGATCTAGGGCACGACCCCACGATCAAACCGCTAAGGCAGATATTGGCCATCTGGTTCACTCCACACACGTAGAAAGGAGTTCATCATGATAGACAAACATATAGTATCTACATAAATATGCATCCCACCTAACACAATCCATCAACTTGCTCAACCCATAAAGCATCACCTCACATAAGTATTATACAGTATCACTGATCCCGTCACTTGAGTTACATCTACTTATAATGAATAACCGAATAAATATCACATCTTTGCCGCCATACCACCTTGTGATACTTAATCGTTTATTCATCGCTCAGAAATTACACTCAATCTCCATAATATTCTATATAATGAGTCCAAAGAATAACCAAAGAAATATAACGAAAGTCTTATACCAAACGGTATTATAAATTCATTTATTCAAATTTCTCGAAACTTAGAATTAAAATCATCATAAACCAAAAATATCCCAAAATAGCAATATCATGAATCCATACAGAAAGTTGTCGTCATTGTATCATATATAAACACTAATCAGCTCAATATGAACGATGAATTATCCTTATAAATCCAGGTCAATATAAAAGAAATGAGAAATAGGGGAAGCATAATAAAGCAGATTAATCAAATATGTGTAGAGAACAATCAAATCAATATTTGATAACAAACCATTCACAATATACAATCTTAATATAATAGAGACGGGGACAACATAATCGCATAATAATTACTTTAGAATTAAATTGAATATTTAAATAAACTTTAAATTAGTAAATAGATATTATCTTTAATCAAATTATAACTATAAACATAATATAGTTTTATTCATACTTATTAATCGCAAAATTCTCTTTAAAATACTCAAATTGTTGGTTAGAAAATATTTATCATTTTCGTGAATTTATAAAAATCTTTAAATAATTATTTTAGACCCAAATTATATTTTCTTTCAATAAATAAATAAATTTAAACATAACAAATTACTAAATTTTTAAATAAATTTTTCTTATAAAATTATATATTTACTTTATTCGGTTTTTCTCTCATTTTTTAGTTAAAATATACGCCTATAAAATAGCAAAATATAGGAATTGAACTAAGGTGGATTGGCAGAAGTGCATAAGCCTTTACCACTAGACCATACATGCTTTTATTTAACTAGTAGCACCATTAGTCGACATGTAGCAGTCGATCGGTTGGAGCTTAGAGGGTCGACCCATAGACCTATCGGTCGCGCAACCATTTGATCGTTTTGTTGGAATTTTGGCCATCTTCTCTTCCTTGCTCTATTGTTTCTCCTCTAATTTGACACACACACAACATTTTACACTCAAATGTAACTTCCTCTAATTTAAAACATAGATTTGTGAGTACGCATACTCACATGTAACTTCCTCCTTATTTTTCTCTCCCCATGCACGTTCCATAATTCCAACCTATCATCCTAACTTTGATTTCTTCATTTCCATAGATATAGATTGGTTTGAGATATATAGTTTCAAATTTAAGAATTTATAACAATTTTATTTATTTATTTATTTGATTTTCTAAAGGAAAAGGATTTCTTACTTTTTTCCCAAGAAGGAGAGATATAGTGATCCGAAGAAGTATATATGAACTAGTAATTAGTAAAGAAAGGAAAAATCTAGATTTAGAAAACTCTGGATATAAGAATAATCAGGATATTCAATTTAGGCTTAGGCCTGGAGGATATGGGCTTGGGCTTAGGTTAGTAAAATAAAAATATAGTTGTTTTCTTTTCCTCTTTCCTTTTCTTTATAAACTATTTTCCATTTAAAAAATCACAATAAAATTCCAAAAAAAATTTGTATTTAAAATACTTAATTATTTTGTCCAACATTATAAAATTTTATAGAATTTATTTTTTATTTTAATCCATTTAAATTTAAATATCCAATATTCACATTTTAAGCCCATTTATTCCAAAAAAAATTATTTCATAATCTTTTAAACAAATAATTATTCTCAAAACCATTTAATTTCATCACTAGTTACTTTATTATAAATTTTCAATATTCCTTATTAAATCCAAAATTGCTCTTATTTTATCTGTAAAATCCATTGTAGCCAATGAAATAATTAGTATTAGCTTTTATTAATCGCCCCTTAATATCGGATTGTTACAAACTTTTTCTTTCAAGAAAATTGCATCCTCGCAATTTACCCTAGAGAAAAATAGATAACTAAGCTAATAAGTCCTAGCTTAACTATACCATTACAGTTTAAATACAAACTAAACAACCAATGATACATATTTCATAATACTCTATCTTTACTATCCCGAGTCTGCACTTATAGTGATTTGCATCAACTCGTCAAGTATCAAATAGAGCAACACAAAAATCAATGATTAGACCTTTCATTGTTGGCTTATCAAAAGAATCAATTCTAACTATAAAATACTAAAATTTTTAACTCAAAATTTTCTCTTTAAAGAATGATGATAAACAATAATTGCAAATTTCAGTTTACTCCACATTAAATTTACCAAATTGAAACTTACTTTCCACAATTATAGGATACTTTTCTTTAATAAATTCTTTTCCAAATTCTTTTTCCAAAATTCTTATTTCAACTAGTTTTTAAAATATTTCAAATAAACCAAAACTTTTCTCTAAAGAATTTTCCTTCAAATTTCACTTCATAGTTTAATATATATAACTTTCAATATGTTCCACTTCAAAATTTTACTTAATAAAACTCATCCTTACACTTTTATTCTAAAATATTCTTTCAAATTTTTTAACATCAATTTATAAAATCTATTTGTTTCCCCAAATGACTCATATTTATAAATTTGAAAACTTATTTATCCAAAACCTTCAATATATCTATAAAACAAACTCTTCGTACATGTATGAGCGTGTATTTTAAAGAACATTTCAACATATTTATTAAATTTAACATTTCTAAACTAAAACTATAATCTTTTGCCAGCAATTTCTTAAATAAATATTTTCGTCTACTATTTTAAAATTTATATTCTTCTAAATTTGTTATCTTATAGAGTTCCTTTCAATCCAAAAGAAGATTATTAAAATTCATTCATTATTCAATTTCAAAATCAAAATCAAACAAATTCTATCTTTTGGTAGTTATTAATATAGATAACCGAAAAGAAAATTTTCTTTTCCTCTAATATTTTATTACAAAAAACTTTAAATTAAATACATTACTAAAATCCCTTTTAAAATTATCTTTACAAATCTATTTTTAGTGTTGCATATACAACATATATGTGTGTGTGTGTGTGTGTGTGTGTGTAATTTTAACTAACACATATCAATATAATAATAATACACACCTCCTTATAAAGCTTTTCTTAATTCCAAAATATCAAATTCAGAAAATTATACTTCCCTAAAATATCATATACTAAAACAAATCAAAGTGCTTAGACTATATAGAATATTTCATATTAATGTAAATTGAAATATCCCTAGAAACCTATTCAAGCCATAAACAATATTTCATAAATTACACATAATTAATTACAACGCACCACACATATATTTATGCTTATAAAATATTTTTTACAATTCATTTCTATATCAAGATAACAAACATACTTTCATGTCAAAATATTCACCAAAATTGATTTCCCAAATCGTTTATATCATCTCAACCACTTTTAGAACCTCAAAATTTCTTACATATTTTCATATTACAAACTTTATTAAAAATCATTTCAAAATAGTATTTTTCTTCTACAAATTATTTTATATCCTTTCTTAAGCCGTCCCTTGTCATTTTCGAATTATATCTCAAAATGCTTCTCTAAAAATATTGTTTTCCTTTCAAAAGACTTTTCCAAATTATTTCATATTCTTTTCCAATTAACTATTTTTTCAAAACAATATAGTATTTAGATAACTTTTTAAAAATTTCAAAATATTAAAATATTGACAGTATATTTAAAATTTTCAAAATAATGTGTTCATATGCCTCATTCTAATGTTTAGGAATCCTTATCGATAACGTTGGCCAGACGCATCGATCAGAATTCTTAAACCACTATATAGACCAATTAACACGAACTTTATTTCCAAAATTCTATAAATAATTGATTTACAAATCCTTTGATACTCTTTCTTTTATAAATAGTTATTAATTTATATTAAAACATAATCAAATATCATATTTATATCATGTTCTTTATCTAAAGACTTAAATTAAAACATTCACTTAGTTCTACAAGTACATTTTCTAATTACTACATTTATAAACCAAACATCTTTATTTATAACAAATAATTACCAATTTCAAATCATTTTCAAACACTTTTTAAATATTCATTAAAAAAATAAACCACTTCAGTAACTTAAACATCAAAACACAAACTCACATATTCATAACAATAAGTACTCACTAAGAATTGAATTCATCTCGCAACTTTAACGAGTGTATACAAATAATCATCTATCAAATAATTATAAACATTAAATTTAATACTAGAGTAAGTTCCAAATTCTCAAAGAACAATTTTTACTCAATATTATTCTTAACAACAATTACCATGTTATTTCAAACAATCAACTAAACACAAATACAGAAAACAATAATTAGTGCACTCGGTAATAAACTATTCATCAATTTTCGTTGTGCACTCCGATCAATATCAAAATATAACAATTCGAAAAAAATTAAGCCATCAAAAGTCTAATATACAATACAAAAACTGACATTACTGCTCAGACTAACTCTTTCACTACTATGACTAATTTTAGAAAAGTTCGAAGTAAAAATATTTTGTGTGTGTATGTGTGTATACATACATACATACATGTATATATATGTAATAACAAATACGTTTCTAGATAATTATCCCAGTAATCATCATACATATATATAACCATTCCCCTTACTATAGGGTAACTATCCAACACGACCAAGGGAACATGAACTCTAAGTCTCATCTAAGGTCTTGACCCATGTCTTATATATATATATATATATATATATATATATATATATATATAATGTACTATTCTGAACCTACTCTGATACAAATGTAACATCCCCACCTCTATACCCGTATTATCCAAGAGTATTACTGAATAATGCTGTTGAATAGAGGCGATATAGAGTACACACGTGAATATCCCTTTGGGCTAACACTGGTACGTATTTCAAAAAAAACTGGATAAATAATGACATATACGTACTCAGTATTAGCACAAAGCAATAAACACGTGTGCCACCATTATAGAACAATACACAATATATAGTAAATAACAGAGAACACGAAGTCAATAAATGCAGTGACAAAGTATATAATATAAAATATACAAGGAATGACATACATCATAATGCCATATACATACATGAAACTATACAATACAAATAATATACTACCACACTGAATAACTAGCCACCTCTATGCCCAGAAAATACCAGGCGTTCTCATCATAACTGAACCAGAAATGTCTCGGATTGACCTAAGTATTACATAAATAACATATCGATCAGACCATGTCTAAATTAAATGGTTAATATACATATGTAACTCAATTTGTGAGGGTATAATAATATGATAACACCGTCGTACAATCTCAATACAACAACTATAACATCAACCTATATATGGTAACGTAGGCATAGTATATATAATTAAAATACCACATACAATCCCAAAGTATCACATAATATCAAATATTACAAAATCATGGATAAAGATTGCATCGTCCATATAGAACCACATCAAATTAGAAACCATAGAATAAGTGTCAAATGGGTGAATCATTCATATATAGAAATCCTCATCAAAATCCAGAAATAATCAGTAATGAGATATCTCTATGTATAATCAGGTTAGCACACATCAAAGCTTATATCCCTCAATCTCAACCAATAGAACTACATCAATGTATATGATATGATAGGCTTCCTATCAGTATAATAAAAGATATGAGAATCCATTATACTATGGATACCTATTCATATATAATATCTCTCATATATGAATAAATTGGAATAAATCAAGATAAGATAATGATTATATGACATATGTGAAGTCCCAAGTAGAGTCGTATCATAATATGTAAAGCTAATGTTATTCGCTTACTCAATAAGCACACGGATTATCAACCCGGATCCGCTCCTAATACTCAGGTGAGGTGTATCAAAAATATCTGACTATCTATCTCTCAGTTAGAATCAGATGGGCGACTGATAGCTACCCACCTACTCTAGGAGCCCAGGGTTACCCATCAGGATTTGCTCTCTTACGGTCATCCTTTATCTCAATGGTAATCGTGACATATATCCACCAGTGTGCTCGTCAGCGCGAGGACTTCCAGTCACGACTCAAATCCTGCCCCTAATGTAACTGACTGCTAGCTTAGGTGACATAAAGGGCTAGGGTTCACTATGCTAATATAATCACCAAAATCCTATGATGCGCATTGAATATAATAAAGGTGTTACGACATTGTGGCGCAACCACATGATCAGATCCCTAGGGTGGATACTGGCCATCCGGTACACTCTATACACATAGCCAAAAGTTCATCATGATAGACAAACACGTGGTATCTACATAAATAGGTTTCCCCCTTAACTCAACTTGCTCAACACCGAAGCATCACCTCACGTAAGAATTATACAGCATCACTGATCTCATCACTTGAGTGACGTCTACTTACGGTGAGTAACCAAATAAATATCACATCAGCATCCCACACCACTACATGACACCTAATCATTTATTCATTGCTTATAAATTTCACTCAATCTCCACAATATTCTAGTCCAAAGAATTACCGAAGAAATATTACTCAAAGTCCCATACCAAACAGCATTGTAACTCTATTTATTCAAACTTCTTATCACACAAAATTAAAATCATCATAAACCAAAAATATCCCAAAAACAGCAATATCATGAATTCGTATAGAAGGATGTCATCACCATATCATATAAAGTAGTAATTAACTCAATATCAATGGTGAATCATTCTTATATATCCAGGTCGATATAAATGAAATGAGAAATCGAGGAAGTATAATAAAACGAATTAATCAAACATATATAAAGAATAATCAAATCAATATTTAATATTAAATCATTCGTAACATACAATCTTAATATAAATAGATGAGAGCATCAGAATCGCATAATAATTTCTCTGAATTTAAATTGAATACTTAAATAAACTTTAAATTAGTAAATATATTTTTTAATCAAATTATAAATATAAACATAATATACTTTTATTCAAACATATTAATCATAAAATTCTCTTTAAAATACTCAAATTATTAGTTAGAAAGTATTTCTCATTTTCCTAAATTTATGTAAATCATTAAATAATTATTTTAAACCCAAATTGGATTTTCTTTCAATAACTAAATAAGTTTAAATATAACTAAATACTAAATTTTTAAATAAAATTTTTCTCTTAAAATTATATATGTACTATATTCAATTTCTCACATATATTACAATTAAAATATACACCTACAAAATTGCATAATGCGTTTAAACTTAGGTGGATTGGTAGAAGAGCACAAGCTCTTACCTCAAGACCACACATGCTTTTGTTTAACCAATTAGAGCTTAGCGTGTTGACAAGTAGATCTATTGGTCGAGCATCGTTTTAATCGAATTCTTGCCATTTTCTCCCATTTCCTCTACTATTTCTTCTCTAATTCGATACATGCAACATTATACACCCAAACATCAATCCAACACAACATATCATATGATTTGGATGATTTAAAACAGAGATTTGTGAGTAAGTATACTCACCTGTAACTTCCTCTTCATCTTTCTACCCATCATCCAAACTTTGATTTCTTTATTTCCATAGATATAGATTGGTTTGTGATACATAAGTTCAAATCTGAGAATTTATATCAATTTATTTTATTTGTTTTGATTTTCTAAAGGAAGAGGATTTCATACTTTTTTCTAGGAAGGAGAGATGAAGTGGTCCGTAGAAGTATATGTGAATTGGTAATTAGTGAATGAAAGAAAATGTAATGACCCTAATTTTTAGTAATATTATTAAGGATGTTTAATTAGCAAAATTAAATAAAATAATGTGATGAGTTGGGGATTGAGATTTGTGATTAATTAGGGGTAGCCGTATCATGTTAACCGACGAACTAAGTAAATTGAAATGGAATAAAATGTTAGGAAATAGACAAGGGAAATATAGGAATAAGTATTATTCTTGTACCCTAAACCCCTTAAGCCATATTCTCATGTTCATTTTATACATTCACAAACAAAAACATAAGCTAGAGGCCGACCACCATTAAATAAGAGCAAGAGGAAGATAAGCTAACAGAAGAAGATTAATCAATACAAATCCATTCAAATCTAAACTCCTTAATCTCAAAGCTAAGGTGAATAATGACTACATCTCATATTTTCTATTGCTTTCGATTTTAAGGTTGATCCAAATTATTTTACAAGGTTATGCCATATTTTTGAATGATTAAATGTTTATATATGCTTGTTGACGATTTATGCTTATTCATATAGGTTTTAAGATATGTTTTGATGTGAAAACCCTACTAAATGATATCCAAATGTCTTGCGATTTTAGATTTAGATCAGAAATCGTATTTTAGAGATGGGTTTTAATTTTTATAATTTTCTAAATTAATGTGGATTTTATATTAATTTTTTAGCGAGGAAAATGGATATTTTGGTTTAAAATAATTTACGAATAAATTATATATGTTTTAGGGATGAAATTTATATATGTTAGAAAACATATTAATAATAATTTTCTAGAATTTTTGTAGAATTTTCCTGAGTGTTTTAATTGATGTACAAATAAGGTATGAGACTTAAATGTTTTATATATTTATAAAAGAAGAAGGGGTATTTTGTAAATTATTTAGATTAAATTACTTCTAAAATTTTGGCAGAACTTTTAGAAAAGAAAATTAGCAACCAATCATATTTTGGCAAACTGGGCAAATTAGTTGAAAAGAGTTATTTTATAAAGTAAAAATCAATTATTACATGCATTTTTCATGTTTCGCCACTTTCAGCACCAAGCTTTCGACATAGTACTCGCGCCTCCATCACTGTCAAAACCAATGCACATGGTATCAAGTCTTGGTATGTAACGAATTGGATAAAGGTGGAAGGTATGAAGTCGAAACAATGGGTTCCAAAGGAGGTCGAAATCTTACTTAGCTTTCAAATGAAAAATGCGCAAGCTTTGCTTTCGAAAAGGATGCTTTGTGTGTCAAATGGTTTTAAAGGAATGGTTTTTAAGGGGGTGCGCCTTTGTTTTTAAGTAAATTTCATCGGGGTCGAAACCCCTTTGCTGTTGCTTTCTACCTTTCAAAGCAAATGGTTTCGAAAGAGATACTCTATTTTTAAAACTTAGCTACTTCTTCAATGCTTTCAGAGGGTTGGTTTCGAAACCATCACTTCTTTATTTAGGAATTGCTTTTGAAAGAGAGCTTTCAACTTTATTTTTTACGACCCTTTGTTATGTTGGAAGTAGAACCCAAAGGTTTCGAATGGATTGGTTTTTAATGGTTTCGAACGGTTGTCCACATGTTTTACTTTTTTTTTTGCTCAATACATCATTGATTTTCGGTCCTCCTTTCGCCAAGCATTTTTATATATACCCTTATTTTGTGAGGTGTCAAAACCTTAAACTAATTATGTAAATACACATAAATTTTTATACTCAATTGCATCTGCAATGTTTATTTTGATGTCTTTACCTTATTTTCAGTACCATATGAATAACAGGATAACAAAAGCACCAGGCCACAATGGAAAACACCAGAACTTGACCAAGTATGGAGATGAATTAAAAGAACGAAATATAAATGGTGTAAAAAGAAGGCAACGTAAACTACATTAGTCGAGATTAGGAAATCAATATCTCAGTCTTTTCTTGTAAGAATAATAATAACTTGTTAAAGTTATATTACATATCTGTATTGTTTAATCATTTCTATGCTTTTAGCTCTTTGTTAGGTAACTTTCCATATGTTAGTGGTCTCTTAAGAGTGTTAACAAACAATTGCAAAGAAAATAAATTTTGTTTATACCTACATGAATTTGTTTAGGTGTATTCAGACTTAGTTAACTCCACTGACAGCTGAAATGCAGATACAATCATTTACCTAATGTACACATATTCATATCCATCTAATCTGCTCTAAATACTTAAAGTTGAAACAATTTTTTCTTCAAATTAAAATTGATTTACAGAGGAATATTCTATTTTGAAGTTAGAGTTCTTTTCGGTGTGAGTAGATTGTGATGTTTTCTAGTATGTTCTCTAACATCTTATGTTGTGTGTTAAGTTTACGTACACTTTTATAAATCAGATGTTTTGACTATAATAGTCTTCCTCTGTTGCTTAAAGTTGCACCAGCCAACATTCTCCTATGATTTTATCATATTGAAGAGCAGCTGCTTAAATTTTGACCACTAAGTAAATTGCTCATTATTTAGTTTTATGTATACACATCTGCATTGTTGTATAATAAATGGACCTCTTCTAATCATTTCTTGGCGTATATACAATTTACTATGGAACATACCTGTATAAATAATATTTTGACTAAGCCTACTTGATTATAATATTAGTAAGGTAAATATCTTATGATTGCTTTATGTTTAAATAAATGTAAGTGCTGAATCAAACTGTAGGTTACATACTTCAGAGAATTCAATACTGAAAGAAGAAACTTTCAAATAATAATCTTTGATGTTGGATAGGAATCCAAAGTTGACTTTGGCATTATTTGTCGCTATATGGATGAGACTAAAGTGTGATAATCCTATGATAGCTTTCATTGGTAAGGATTATTTTGATATGAATGAATATCTTGTTACCACTGAGCTCTAGGTTTTTTCTTTTCATTTAATATATGTAATACTATTAGTTAAACTTATGATGGCTTTCATTGATAAGCTTTCATGTATACTCCAGGTTTTTTGGGTATACAACCTAGTTGCAACTGCAGGAAAACAAATGAGTACATAATGTCTATATCACGCAATGGACAAAATGCACAACTACTTGTCTCAGGGATAAGGATTGGAAACTCGTATTCTTAACGAAGCGGTAGGAGGAGATGATGTTGTAAATCTGCCGAATAAACTACTACCCTTATTGTCCTCACCCTGATTTAGCCTTAGGCATGGTAGCCCACATTGACATGTCAAGCCTCACCATTCTTATGCGAATTGAAGTTCCAGGACTGCAGGTCAGTAAGGATGCCCGCTAGTTCGACGCAAAGTATATCCTTAATGCCCTCATCTGTTATATCACTGATCAAATTGAGTTACACCCACGTTTCTCAACATCAGACAATATATTCCACAAATGAATCTATTATAGCATTTTTTTATTTTGATCTTCACCTTCAGATCTTATGATCGAATACATTATGTTTTACAGATTTAGCTTTTCATTTACCATCAAGAATCCATTTTTCTAAATTTTAATCCCAAGATCAAATTTATGTTAAATGATTAGTTATTGTGTGCTATGATAAAATTACGTTAAATACCCTTATTTGACCATGTATATTTTACTGCTAGGGTGAAGCCCAATGGCTTATGGAACTTGATGATCTATTTTCAATTATAACTAAAAGGTAATATAGGTATATCAATTTATATTTGTCTTATTCATGTGCAACTTTTTATGCTAACAACTGTATTATTTTTTATGGTAGAATGTTACTTAAGGATTCAGCTTACTAGGATATTGGATGTTAATGGAGCTAATATTGGATATGTTTGCAAACATATAGTGAGTGTTGTTTTAGCTATGTAGAATGTAGTGGGATGTTTCTAAGATCACATCCAGTAAGTTACTACAAAACATAATATAATTGGCCTTTTATCCTCGGTAGGATATCATTTGCTAGCAAAGAGTGAAATTATATACGTGATTTTACTGGTGGGTATACCATCATTATGGTACTATGCTCATGGCATGTGTCAATCTTACATAGGAGATGAATGGGTAATCCAAAATGAATCTTACATGGTACTATGCTCATTTTGCCTACTTCTCAATTGCTTTTATTTTCAATTTTTTTATTTTTCACTGCACGGGATTCAACTTAAACTTTTTGATGAGTTGGTAGTCTATAGAGCAAATACCTATGAGTATGTTCTCCTTTTAGTCATAATTAATCGCTTCAACAATTCCTTTTTGTCTGGTTTCATGAAATCATCTTCTTAATGTTATTTGCATGCAAGCAGATGAATCTGGAACAATTCGAAGTGTCACAACAGTTCCTTCGAGCTTGTTGGTTGCTGAATAGGAGGAGGCAAAACCTATTTTATCATTGTTTCTACGGAAGCAAGGCTTGAGTTATGCTGTGGCAGCAAGAATCATTAACAAATCTGACCAGTTCATTGACCATCTTATATCAAAGCTTCATACCATACACAACTCTCAATTTCTAGTAGGTTTGAATTTATCACCTCACATTTAATCATACAATTACAAACATAGTAATATGGCACACAGACAAAATCTCTGTATGTTTTAACTTTTTATTTTTATATGTGATTTTTGTGCAATGTTCACAAGTGGTTGCATGTATGATAATGTCTCGATATGCTTTCTGATATAGCAAATAGGAAATAATTTGAGACCGCATTTTAAACTTTCTTGAAGAAAAAGATAGTTTATGTTAATCAATCAGCATAAACTCTATTTGTCATTGTTCATGATTAATTTAGCTTATTCTAAATTTTTGGTTGTCCTCTTTTTCCTCACACTGCATAACTAGTATTATAAACATCATACACTGCATTCTCTTCAATAGAAACTGTCTGAAACATCTTTATTGTGTAGAATAACGTTTATTTAAGGAAATATCTTCTGCTCTGATATTTATCTATCTACCATCAAATTACAATTTATTACAATTTATCGATTGTATATTTTCAATCTGACTGTTAGAATCAAAATTCAACGGTTATGTTTGGATGAGTCTCTGATAAAGTAAGTTAGTATTCAGAACATCCTGGTTTATAGAGATGGTTTAGTATTCACTAGGCCGGGAAGTAATTAGTTTTTGACTACTTATGGCTTTAATCACAGTTTTTTTTGAGCTACTTTTGGCTTATAAGCGCTTTTGCAATAAGTTGGTGTTTGTAAACCTTTTTCCCAAACTTTTTCAGCCATAATTTTTTGGCAATGCCTTAGTTAAAACTGAGGCTAATTATCAATTGCCTTAGTTTAACTGGGGTATCTGTTATTGCCTCAGTTTAAATGAGGCAGCCATGATTTAAACTGAGGCATTTTCCTTGGTTCTTATTCCATCTTAACAATCGATTAATATGTATGTGAAGATCCTTTTGCTGAGGCAAATGCTGGCGACTTTTGTGTTGGAACGAAAGTGTACGCTTATGTCTGAATACAACAACGCAATGGTAGAAAGAGTCTGACAACTATGCAAGGACTAAACAAAGAGGTCAGCTACAACAAAATTCCTAAAGATCTCAAAAAGGAATTTTTCTGTAATGGGCTGTACTCCAAGATCCTAAACTTAGGGAGGTAAATTTTATATTGCACTCTTAATCATTACTACAACTCTTTTTTATCGTTGATAATATGCATGCAATGTGTTTTTTAGGTTATTAGCTCCGAGATGATCAAATGAAGAACGTCGCTGCATTCCTTGTTTAGGTATAATCCAAGTATTTTATATTGGGGGAATTAATTTAAAGGACAAAGATTTGTATATTTTTTGCCTCAAAGACACGACCTCAATATTTTTACCACAAGGACAAACATTCTTCTAAAAATTATTCATAAGGACAAACATTTTCCAAAATTATTCATAAGGACAACAAAACTGCTACCGAGCTAAAACTGATACCTAAAAACTGTTACCAATAACTACAAACTGATACCTAAAAACTGCTATCAATAACTAAAAACTGATTCCTACGGAAAGTTGTCATTTAGGATAAAATATTGAAGGTATGTCCCTGAGGCTAAAAAGCTGTGAAATTTTGTCCTTGACAATAATTTCCTGTTTTATATTTGTATTGAAATATTGGTCAGGGGTCGATATGCAATATTAATTTATCATATGCAATATCAATACGCCTTACCGACATGCCTGACATTTTAATGAACAAGAGTTTGTTAATTTTCAAATATGCCTAGCCCAGTATATACGCATTCCTACTCGTGAACAAATGATGATGGTGTTGTCTTAAGATCTTTACTTTTCAGACTATAACTTTCACCTCTCCATATGAATAATATTACTTTGTTGTTAAAGTTCACAAATTAAACATATTTATAAAAATTAACTAAGTTGTACAAATTTTTACTAAGTTAACTAAGCTTTTAAAAAGAAAAGACTAAGTGCATAAAAAATAATTTTGTTTTATAAAAAATTATATAAGTTGACTATAAGTTTATAAAATAATTTTTGTAAAAATTAACCAAGTTTATACAAATTAACTAAGTTAACCAATTTTTATAAAATTAAATAATTTTCTAAAATTATGTTTTATAAAACTTAAATAATTTGTAGAATTAAGTCCAACTTTGGATCTCTCTCAATCCACTAAAGCATCATGTACCTGACATGTAAGTTAAACCCATCAAAACAAGAGTGGGTTTAGGCAATAATGATTTCAATACTAAAAATACTTAATGCATAATTTGTTTAACTATATCATCAGGTAAAAGAAAGTTTGGGCAGTATTAAAAATAAGTAACATGTTGGTTATATTTTGTTTAACGCATAAGCCCTTTAGATTCACTGTAAGGTGGTTGTGTTATGGCCTACTACAAATACTTACTGCATAATAGTTCTGCTATTTTACTACTTCACATTAACCGTTATTTAGCATCTTTGATCCAAAATTATAGGATTTTGACTACTCGACAACTTGCATCAACACATACGGTGGTTCCAAATTACTAGATCTATCATTTTGTGTGCGTGTGTGTGTATGCATTGTGCATTACCCAGTCTCTTCACTTTTTTGTTCTATCACTATCTGCTTCACTTTGTTAACTCAAATTGCTGCCGTCTACTTTTGGAAAAATTAATAAGTTTATAAAATTTCTATGTTTTATAAATTAATAAGTTTATAACAATGGACATGTAATTGTTGAGTAAAATATTTAAAACAAAATATAACATTAACAAAGTTATCCAAGTTTTATAAAAATTAAATAAATTTATAAAAATTAACCTAATTTATAAATAAATAACTAATTTTTATAGAAGTTAACTAAGACTTATAGAAATTAAGTAAGTTTAAGTTTTCAAAATAAACTAAAATTATAAAAATAACAAAGTTAATAAAATTTAACTAAGTTTTATAAAACTTGACCAAGTTTTATAAACAGCCAATCAAATTAATCAAGTTTGTAAAATTTAACCAATTTTTATAAAAAGCTGACTATGTTTTATAAAAATTTAATTAATTTTTGTAAAATTAAACTAAGTTAGATAAATTTTAAAAATTAACTACGTTAACCAAGTTTTATAAAAAGTAAATAATTTTCTACCTTAACTAAGTTTTAGAAAACTAAAAATAAATTTATAAAAATTAATTAAGTTGTATAAAAATTTAAATAAGTTAAACAAGTTGTATATAAATTAAATATGTATCTAATATTGATAAAATTTTGTAAAAGGTAAGAAAATTTATAAACTAATTAATTAAGTTTATAAAAATTTAACAAAGTTATCTAAGTTTTATAAAAATTAAATAAATTTATAAAAATCAACATATTTATAAAAATTAACTAATTTCTATAGAAGTTAACTAGTTTTATACAAATTAAGCAAGTCTATAAAAATAACTAAGTTTATAGACTTTAATTAAGTTTTTAAAATAAACAAATTTATGAAAACAACGACTTAATAAAATTTAACTAATTATTATAAAATTTGACCAAGTTTTATAAACATTTGACTAAATTAATTAAATTTGTAAAATTGATCAGAGTTTGAAAAAAATTAATTGTATTTTATAAAAATTTAAATAAATTAACAACGTTTCTATAAAATTTATTAAGTACCATAAAGATTTTGATAAGTTAATTAAGTTTTCAAAAATTAAACTAGTGTTATAGAAATAAATCAAGTTATATAAAAATTAAATAAGTTTTAAAAATTAATGGTATTTGTACTCGTTTAAATACAATAGTGGTTTTAGAATTGAATAAGTTCATAAACATCATATACTATTGTGCAAAAGTGTCACTTTACATGAATCATGTCTATTACGACTAATTATTAAATGTTTTCTTTACAAATAACTAATACATTTGGTGCTAGCAAGTAGCAACAAAGTGATTTGAAGTAATATATAGGGTCGTGTGTATCTTTAGTGTTTTAATACTTCTATGTTCCGTTTTGGTAAGATTGCTTGCGTCTAATATTAGATTTGTTTATTTGCATTTGTAATCTTCATACTTACTTATGAAATATAATGAACACATGTTGTTTTGGTGTAATTTTATTTGTTTACATATAAAATATTGGTAATCAAATGTGATCTTAGTGATATTTAAATTCGTTATATATATATATATATATATATATACATATATATATATATATATGCATTGAAACGTCAAAAAGAAGCACAGAAAATCTTATACAATAAGATGATAGCATTAAAAAATGTAATAAAAGGTAACAATAGCATTTTAAAGCGCCATAATATGCAATTGTTGATAGCGGTCCAAAATGCTATTGTTAAGAGAGTTTTGATAGCGTTGGTAAAATGCTATTGTTAGGAAGTTTTCATAGCGTTTTATTCTTGCTGCCTAATAACCCTTCTTACTTATAAAATGTTTTTTACAGCGTGTGCGAAAATGCCATTAAAACAATTTACATCATTTCCAAACGCTGTTAAAAGACTCATTTATGGCGTTTTTGGTGTTGCTTTCGTAGGTCACAGACCTACAACATGTTGATATACTGCGTTCATAAAAACACTATAAAAGCCTTTAATAACGTTTTTTAAACGCTATTAAAATTCCTAATTGTTGTGGTGTATTAGACTATTGGGTGTTAGATACGGGAGCGTCTTTCCATAATAAGAATTATTTCAGTTCTTTTGAAAGAAAAAGGGGTAAGAAGATTCTTATAGGAAATGATGCTGGCTGTAGAGCCACGGGCGTTGGTACTATACAGATTCTCATTTTGACGGGGTGATACGCACCTTAATAGGTGTCCGTTATGTTTCAGGTCTTCGGAATTCAATGATATCTCTTAGACAGTTGTCACCGAAAGGATGCAAGATGACTATGGAGAAGGATAGTCTAAGGGTTTCTAAGGGTGCACTTGTAGTAATAAAGGGAGATATGTTCTAGAATTTGTTTCTCCTGAAGGAAATCATTGTACTTGGAGGGTCTAGGTTTGGAGCCTACAGTTCTCGTGGAGAGGATGTCAAAGCTAGGCATATGAGAAGGGACTTTGAGTTTCTGCATAGACAGAATGGGATCAAAGGGAAACGGTTCAATAAGGTGAGGTTCTACCAAGAGGATGTGCTTGATAAGCGGAAGAAGGGATTGTCTGAAGTTGGCCATCAGAGATCAAAGGAGAAAGCAACAGATATGCATAAGTCTTTGTAGGCTGCAGCGATCTGGCGTTGCTCGAACTGGAATCGCTTATCAAAATGCTAGGCACCACATGGTGGCACGGGGCGGGGGAGAGTTGAGATTGTTCATGGAGACGTTTGTTTTCAAAGTGGAGATTGATAGGTCCTGCTTGGATAAGAGGATGTAGGTGGAGTTGATAGGCTTGCGGAGAAATATAGTATCAAGGTGGAGATTGTAAGATTTGGTGATATAATATTTCCAGTTTTAGAATATTTGGAAGATATTGTTGATTTCAGTGATACATTATTTCCAATTGCAGAAGATTTGAAAGACATTTGATATAATTACTCAAATATATATTGCCTCTTTTATAGCATTAAAAAGAGTAATAAATTACTTACGCGAGAAGATGAATTATTTTAGGAGATTGAGGTCCCCAAAATTAGCCGATTAAAGAAGAAATTTTATCAGGTACATGTAAATTGAGGGAAACGGGAAAATCAAATGGATAAACGTTTCCTATATGAATAGAAGAGTTAATGATGCATTAATTTATAACCATAAATCAATTACTTCAACCCCAAATAATAATCTTTATATAAAGGCAGAGATTAGCATGAGTAGAATTATCTCTCTCAGTTGTATTTCTTATTCTTCTTCTTCATTATCAATCTTATGAAATTTTCTACTCTTAGAAAGTAATAAAATCCTCTCCTCAGGTGGACGTACACTATCTCACGGTAGTAGAACCACTATATATCTCATCTTTTATTTTCTTTTATTGCTTGATCTATGATTGCTTTTTGGTGACTATCTGTCGTTTGTTTTGCTTCACCATCAATCTGATCCTATTTATTTTTCCACAAGGTTGGGTTTTTTGTTCCTAAGGCGATCTCGAGGGATTTTCCTCCAAGATATCCTACATATACTCCACTTGAGTTTTTAAAGATATGAACATCATTATTTGACTAAGTCCAGACAAATGCATTACTTCTTAAGTTACCCAGAACTGGTTTGCCTATTGATTCTAGTCCATGGATCTTCAGTCGCTAGGATAGATTTTTGTATACAGTAACTCTTATTGGTTTAGGCTTTTAGACTCATTCCCCTAGATGCGTAGTGACGCAGCAGATATAACGTATGACGGCGAAATGAAGATTTCGTGTCAAACTAATCGAAGAAACGATTAGATGAAACAAGATAAATCGATGGATTGAAAATACCCAAAGGCCCAAATCCGTTGATCTCAAGAGATACCGGATTCTAGCAATCTTAGACACGTTGATCGCACACGATACCGTGAGAGAAGATCTACAATTCTTCGAACGTTGATCAAGCGCACTTGATTCCGTGAATTGGCTTCAACAATCGTTGATTCGAGCGCACTCGAATGCCGAAAGTGGTGATAGGAGATAACACTCAACTACCAATTACAAACACAAAGTTTTATTCAAAATCAACAACCACTTACAAATGACCCAACACCCATATTTATAGGGTACAACTCAACACAACAGCACAGTTACATCACAAAATTCACGACCGACCTAACATAGGTCGCTAACGACCTAACAAACTTGACGACCTACGACTCATACAACACACACGATCTACATACATGGCCGACCTAACCAGGTACGACCTAAGACAACAACTCACGCGACCTAAGACCAACGCGACTCAACCCACACACAAGCGACTTAACAACAGAGCGACTTAAAAATTACAAGGCTTCAAAGACCTAAGGAATTAGCTTCTGGAATCTTCATGCAACCTAGCCATGGAGCGACCTATCTTCAACAGCGACTTAAGAAGGCTCGCGGCTTAAAGGATAGCATAGCTTCAGTAGCTCGCGACATAAGAATGAGCGACCTAACATAGGTCGTAACTCGGCAATGTCGTAGCTTGAAGGGTCGGAGCGACCTAGAGAAATGCGCGCCAGTTTGCTTGACTTGCTAGGTTGGTCCACACTGCTTGTTTGCGACTTAAGGGTTGATGCGCTAGGTCGCGAACGACTTAAGGTACTCGCGCGACCTAAAGCAACCGAAGCATCTGAACGACCTACCTGGGAGCGACCTAAGGCAGGAACTGCATCATTTAGTACGTTAGATTGTAAGTCGTTATGCATTTCGCGACTTAAGGCAATCCACTCCACATACTGTGTTGCATCATCCTCCCCCGGTTGACAAGAATTCGACCTCGAATTTGCACCTTCCTCTTCCTCGACAAGCTCATTCCCGTGAAACGGAATCAAGTATTTGACACTGAAAACATCAGAGGTATGAACATTATCCGGCAATCTCAACTGATACGCATTCTCATTGATTTTCTTCACAATCTCTAGAGGACCAATCTTTCTAGCAGCTAGCTTATTGTAAATTCCCACAGGAAATCGATCCTTGGTCAATACTGCATACATAAAATCTCCTTCTTTGAGTTCAACATTTCGTCGCTTAGTATCTGCTGATTACTTATATTTCTCATTCGCCTTAAGCAATCGTTCCCGAACCGTTCTGTGACACTCCTGTAGCTCATTCACAAAATCATAAGCTCGCTTAACAACTCCCTTCTGACATGGCAATGTCGTCAAATCCAACGGTCCCTTCGGAATTGCTGAATATACAATTTAAAATGGACTGAATCCAGTACTTCGGTTAACAGCGTGATTATGTGCAAATTCTGCCTGACATAACTTGATATCCCAGCTCTTCAAATTATCTTTCACAAGACATCTTAACAAGTTTCCCAATGATCTATTCACCAACTCCATTTGCCCATCTGTTTGCGGATGATAAGCGCTACTAAAATTCAGTTTCGTTCCAATCATCTTCCACAAACTCATCCAAAAATGGCTTAGAAATCGCGTATCCTTGTCAGAAACAATGGTCTTGGTAATCCATGTAATCGATAAATCTCTTTAAAGAATAACTGAGCAACTCAGACGGCATCAGCTGTCTTCTTACAAGCTATGAAATGTGCCTTTTTGAAAACCTGTCCACCACCACAAATATAGAATCATTTCCTCGCTGAGTTCTTGGTAACCCAAAACAAAATCCATGCTCACATCAACCCACGGTCTAGTAGGTACAGGTAATAGCATATATAATCCTGCATTTGTAGCGGTTCCCTTCGAAACTTGACAGATATGACATCTCTCCACAAATCTTTCAACTTCTTTTCTCATTGATGGCCAAAAATAAGATTGAGAAATCAACTGCAATGTACGATCTCTACCCACATGGCCTTCTTCATGCAATTCTTTCACAATCTTCATCCGTAAACTACAATCTGGTATACATAATTGATTTCCTTTGAAAAGAAAACCATCCACCAACATAAACTCGTCCGTCTTTCCCCTCTTGACTTCATCTACAAACTCCGCAAAGTAAGGATCTTCAATAAACAATTCTGGAAGTACTTCAAACCCCGTCACTTCAATTTTCATTGTAGTCAACAAATGATTCCTTCTACTTAATGCATCTGCAACACGGTTTGTAACTCCCGATTTGTGTTTCACAAAAAATGTAAATTGCTGCAAATAAGCAATCCACGATGCGTGCCTAGCTGCTATCTTGTCACGCCCTTGCAAATGCTTCAAATCTTCATGGTCTGTATACAAAATGAACTCCTTATGGAACAAATAATGTCTCCAGTGTTTCACAGCTTGCACGATAGCATAAAATTCCACATCATATGTATTATATCTCATCTTTGCTCCCGAAAGCTTCTCACGGAAATAAGCAATAGGACGTCCCTTCTGACTCAACACCCCTCCAATCCCAACCCCCGATGCATCAGTATATAACTCAAACAACATCTGAAAATCCGGCAGTACCAGAATGGGTGTTGTCATCAAAAGTGTCTTGATCTTCTCAAAAGCTAACTCTGCTTCCTCCGTCCACACGAACTTCTTTCCTTTCATGCAATCGATTACAGGTGCCATCACACTGCTAAAATGTGGAATGAATCTTCGATAAAAAGATACCAACCCATGAAAGCTTCTCACTTCAGTAATTGTCTTGGGTTGTGGCCAACTCCTGACAGCTTCCACTTTGCTTTCATCCACTTGAATACCCTCCTTTGACAGAACATATCCCAGAAACAAAACACTGTGCGTCATGAACACAAACTTCTTCGTTGCTGCATAGAATTGCTCCTATCGTACAATAAACAGCACTTCTCGCAAATGTTGGATATGCTCTTCCATACTCCCACTATAGATCAAAATATCGTCAAAGTAAACTACTATGCATTTCCCAATATATGGTCTGAAAATCTGGTTCATCACTCTCATAAAAGTACTATGAGCATTTGACAAGCCAAACGGCATAACCAGCCATTCGTATAGACCTTCCCTACTTTTAAAAGCAGTCTTCCACTCATCCCCTGGTCTAATACGAATTTGATGGTATCCGCTCTTCAAGTCAATCTTTGAGAACACACCAACCCCACTCAACTGGTCAATCAAATCATCGAACCTCGGCATAGGAAACCTGTATCTTACAGTGATCTTGTTTAGAGCCCGACTGTCCGTAAACATCCTCCACGAACCATCCTTCTTGGATACCAATAAGGCTGGCACTGTACAAGGACTCAAGCTCTCCTGAACACGCCCTTGTTCTAACAACTCCTCCACCTGCCTTCTCAGTTCCTCATGCTCCTTAGGACTCATCCTGTAATGTAGCCTGTGAGGTAATACTACCCATGGCACAAGATCAATCTGATGCTGAATATATCTTAACGGTGGTGACTCCTTTGGCAACTCTTCAGGAAAGACATCTCTGAATTCTTCCAATACTGGCTTTACTCCCTCTGGAACTCCAACAGATTCAGTAGTTTCATGTCCAATCAACAAGAACACCTCTGAACTCTCCTCTACTTCTCCAACAAACTCCTTCAAATTCAATAAAGTTTTCAGTTCCTCAATCTCTTCTGACTTGCTCTCTTCTTGCTATCTCTTCTTCGGAACTAAAATGATCTTAGTACCCTCAAACATAAAGCTGTAGCTATTGGTTCGTCCATCATGCTGCACTGCTCGGTCATACTGCCATGGTCTTCCCAAAAGCAAGTGACAAACATCCACCTCCACCACATCACACCAGATCTCGTCTTTATACTTCTTTCCAATAGAAAATGTAACATGAACTCGCCTGTCCACCTTCACCTCTCCTCCTTTCCTTAACCATGCTAACTTGTAAGGATTTGGATGCTTCTCCGTCTTCAACTTCAACTTTCTCACAGCTTCGGTAGAAATGATAATGTCACAACTTCCCATGTCAATCACAAATTTACAAACCTTTCCCAGTATAGTGCATGTCGACTGAAAGATATTACTCCTCAACTAACTAGCCTCCTCTTCCTGCTTCAGTGTCAAACACGATCTCCTCAACATTAGATTACATCATTCATCTCCCGACGCGATATCCTGTTCATTCCCCTCAACTGGACTAGTATAACCTTCACCAACATCCTCATCCTCAGCCTCAACAACCATCACTCGTTTCTTATGCTTCGGACATTCATTGCTCTTGTGTCCAAACTCCTGACAATTAAAGCATTTGATACCACTATTGACCTTGGTCTTAGCAACTTCATTGACAACTGGTTTCGCAACAGCCTTGGAAACATTCGCATTGCTACTAGCCCCTTTCACTTGATTGTGGGAATTTTTAAACACACCACCTCCTCTTCTGCCTTACTTCTCCCAAGCTAACGCCTTCTGGTGTGCTTCTGCAACAGATCTCGGATCAAACATATTCACCATGTCCTGGATCTGCATTCTCAACCCTCCAACAAACCTAGCAGTCAACTGTTCCTCTGTCTCCATGATATCATTCCTGGCAATCAGTTGATAAAATTCATCCGCATAATCATTCACAGACTTTGTTCCATGTCTCAAGTTCTACAATCACCGATACATAAGAGACTGATAATTATACGGCAAGAAAGTAGCTTTCATTAACTTCTTCATCTTCTCCCATGAAGTAATCTTCGACTTTCCCATCCTTTCTCGTGTAAGTTTAGTTTGTTGCCACCATGTCATAGCTCTCCCTCTCAAACGAGTAGCAACTAACTTAACTCTGCGATGCTTAGGAACTTCCTTAAAGTCAAAAATTTCTTCAACATTAGATAACCAATCAAGAAATTCTTCAGCTACCATTTCATCCTTGAATTCTGGAATTTCCATCTTCATCCCCGACTCCCATTTACGATCATCTTCTACCTCTCAATATTGATTTCGTACTTGGTCTCGATCTCGATAATGAACACTATATCTATCACCATCTTCATCATAATCAAATGTACTTCAAAATCAATCTCGACCATTAACTTCTCTACAATCATACATATCTCTTCTATGTCTTTCTTCATCATGATGTGGCTCATGTTCATACTCCCGTGGAGTCCTTCTTTCTTCATTCCTATATTCGTGATGTTCTCGTCTTATTGAAACTGAAGATTCCCCTCTATCTCGATAAGATTGTGGCGACACCCTCCTCGCTTCCGTAACCGATGGCGAAACTCTGTTTCCTTCATGGTTCGAGATTGGTGACCTTCTCCTTTGACCTTGATTCATGTCAACCATCAGTTTCTCCAATCTACCAATGCCTTCATCCAACTTCTAATTGAATTTATTGCTAATTCGTTGTTCCATTTGTTCAGCATCTTCTCTCTTATACAAATCTTCAACATTCTGATGACGATTAGCTCTTCTTGGCGGCATTGTCGAATCCAACAATCTTCAACTAGCTCACTTAAACTCTCGGCCTTGAACAACAAAGTGATGCACGGCCTTGCTTAGCTCGGATCTACACTTCAACACTTCTCCAACAAGCTCGGCTTAGCTATGATTGGCTAAGTCTATCTCCGATACCAAACTGACGCAGCGGATATAACGTATGACGACGAAATGAGGATTTCGTGTCAAACTAATCGAAGAAACAATTAGATGAAACAAGATAAATCGATGGATTGAAAATACCCAAAGGCCCAAATCCGTTGATCCCAAGAGATACCGGATTCTAGGAATCTTCGATACGTTGATCGCGCACGATACCGTGAGAGAAGATCTACAATTCTTCGAACGTTGATCAAGCACACTTGATTCCGTGAATTGGATTCGACAATCGTTGATTCGAGCGCACTCGAATGCCAAAAGTGGAGATAGGAGATAACACTCAACTGCCAATTTTAAAAGTGGCGCGAAGCACACAAACACAAAGTTTTATTCAAAATCAACAACCACTTACAAATGACCCAACACCCATATTTATAGGGTACAACTCAACACAACAGCACAGTTACATCACAAAATTCACGACCGACCTAACATAGGTCGCTAACGACCTAACAAACTTGCCGACCTACGACTCATACAACACACACGATCTACATACACGGCCGACCTAACCAGGTACGGCCTAAGACAACAACTCACGCGACTTAAGAACAACGCGACTCAACCCACACACAAGCGACTTAACAACAGAGCGACTTAAAAATTACAAGGATTCAACGACCTAAGGAATTAGCTTCTGGAATCTTCATGTGACCTAGTCATGGAGCGACCTATCTACAACAGCGAGTTAAGAAGGCTCGCGGCTTAAAGGATAGCATAGCTTCAGTAGCTCACGACATAAGAATGAGCGTCCTAACATAGGTCGTAACTCGTCAAGGTCGTAGCTTGAAGGGTCGGAGCGACCTAGAGAAATGCATGCCAGTTTGCTTGACTTGCTAGGTTGGTCCACACTGCTTGTTTGCTACTTAAGGGTTGATGCGCTAGGTCGCGAACGACTTAAGGTACTCGCGCAACATAAAGCAACCGAAGCATCTGAACGACCTACCTGGGAGCGACCTAAGGTACGCACTACATCATTTAGTACGTTAGATTGTAAGTCGTTATGCACTTCGCGACTTAAGGCAATCCACTCCACCTCCTATGCTGCATCACGTAGTCAATTTTCTCTCCTGATAACCCCTTAATAAATGGATCCGCTACGTTATCTTTTGATTTTACATAATTAATAGAAATATTTCCATTTGAGAGTAATTGCCTTACTGTGTTATTGTGTCGACGAATGTATCATGACTTTCCATTGAACATAAATCTTTGCGCTCTACATAACGCTGCTTGATTATTGCAGTGAAAACAGATGGCTTTGGCACAGGTTTGGATGAAAAATGGAATATCTTCTAAAAATTGTCAAAGTCATTCTACTTCGTTGCTTGCTTTATCTAAAGCAATGAACTCAGATTCCATAGCGGATCGAGCTATGCATGTTTGTTTTATAGAATTCCATGACACTGCAGCTCCTGTCAAGGTAAAGACATAACCACTTATTGATTTTGATTCCTTTGAATTTAAAATGTAGTTTGCATCATTGTATCCTTCTAAGACGGCAGGATATATTCCATAATTTAAGGTAAAGTCCGTGGCATTCTTTAAATACCCCAACACTCTCGTTAATGCTTTCCAGTGTTCCTTCCCTGGGTTACTTGTATACGCACTCGGTCGACTTACAACATAAGCTATATATGGTCTTGTGCAGTTCATGAGATATATTAGACGTCCTATTATACGAGAATATTCTAGTTGCATTACACTCTCATTAGTGTTTTTATGTAGGAGTTCTGATGGATTAAAAGGTATTTTTACACCTTTGATTCCATAATCTTGGAATTTTTCAATTACTTTATCTACACAGTGTTTTTGAGATAATTTAATTCCATTAGGTATTTTTATTATTTTGATTCCTAAAATAACATATGCTACTCCTAAATCTTTCATGTCAAAATTGTTGGTTAATATTTTCTTTATGGTCTCTATAACCTTAATGTAGGGACCAAAGATTTGCATATCGTCCATATATAGACAAATCATCACATATGGTTGACCAACTTGTTTGTAATAAACACACTTATCGCATTTATTTATATGAAAACCATTTTTTATCATGACACTATCAAATTTTGTGTGCCATTGTTTTGGAGCTTCTTTAAGTCCATATAATGATTTTACTAATTTACAGATTTTGTTCTCATTTCCCTTGAAAATAAAACCTTAAGCTAGCTCCATATATATCTTCTCATCAAGATCTCCATTTAAGAATGTTGTGTTTACATCCATTTGATGAATTTCTGATTATAGACGGATGCAATTGTTATTAACATTCCTATAGAGGTTATTCGTGTAACCGCCGAGTAAGTATCCAAGAAGTCTATACCTTCTTTTTGATGATATTCTTTGGCTACCATTCTAGCATTATATTTGTCAATAAAGTCATCTGGTTTTATTGTAATGATCGGTCTTTCTTACACCTAAAGACGACCCTTAATACATGCTTGGTATTCGTGTGTCGATCATTAAGTATCCGAAGACAAATCATTTGGGGTGAAGAAAAAAAAGATAGAACAGAATCTCACATTGTGATGAGAAATATATAATATACACGGTGATCTTTAAAAAAATAAATCATCTTTATTATACACAACATTAGAGTACACTAACCTACTATAGCCTTGACAGTTGTAACTTTCTGTCCTTACAATTGCTGATAAATTCAGATAGAAATCAAAGCAACTAAAACAGCAGAAGAATATAAGATACTTGAATACGTCTTGGAGAACCCATCTCATCTCCTGAAATCTTTAAAGGATCCAGCTAAATCTAGAAAATATGCTCGGGTTGACCTGAACACAATAGGAAAACAACGCCTAGGTCAATTGGGTAAAACCAGCGTGAAAATCACAAGAAATTTATTTGTTAACTTGTAAAACCCTTTAAAGTCAAAGGATTTCATAAGACCACGCCATACATAAAAACGGACAGGTTTTCACCTTACGATAACCAAATATTTTCTATAGAAAATCCTCTGATATTATCATAATTTCTAGGTTTAAAGTAAATATGGAATCATAGCTGAAATTATTAAATTAATTAAATTCCATCATAATAGGTATACAATCAAGTCCGATGGCTCGTATTGGAAAATGGATTCTAACTATGAAAGGGTACGGGTCAACCCACTGAATCTGCACAGCTCTAGATAAAATTTACGGGAGGTTACAACGCATTGCACCTCTGCTACTCAGGATCGGGCTACCCCTTATTGGATAGTATCGAATATGATCACCCGTTGGTTGCAATCAACAACCATAATGGGGCTCGAAGCATATGTAGATATCGACTCTAGATAGGGAATGATCATACCTGAATGGGAGCAATCCACTTAGCCTTACTGCACGTCTCTTCTTTAATCATTTATCGGTTGATGAGGCTTAAGGATACGCTTTTACCTTCACTTTTAATAGTCTATCTTGGAATGCTAAACTGCCCTCCAGGCAGAAATGCAATGCCATCATTCATCCATACAAGTTCGTCTTAGGTATGAACGAAACCGAAGGCACTACCTCTACTCATCTACTTTGGAATCATCTTCGAGATTATTAGCAAGTATCCTTTGCACTTGAAAGAGAATCATCTTAAATCATCTTCAAGGTGTCTTCCATTCTAATGCATATGTTAGTTCGAAGTGGTTTTTGGATAACATATCTGATCCCGATCTTTTCGAACCAACAACCGATAATTTCTGGTTGACTCACTCCTGATTCTTTCAGAATTATGCAATAAGTATTCGAGTACTTACTGGGAAACTTGAATATACGCAACATACTTCCTTAAAGTCTCTCGATCCTCTGTTTAGTGCTGCCAATGTCATAAAATTCTTGGGCCTCGTAATGTGGACCCAAAACAGCCTCATGAACCGATCTACCAACTCGCTCCATGTCCTTATTGAGCCATTCTCCAACTGCCTAAACCAGAGTGCAGTTAACACCATCAAATAAAGTGGAAAACACCTATCATGACCTCCTTCGATGCCTCTTGTACTTCCATATGCCGTATATATCTCATCATATGCATAATTGGTTCCGACTTTCCATCGTATACTTCCAGCGTTGGTAGCTTAAACTCCAATGGATTTTAGCATTCCTGATATTATGAGTGAATGAGCTTATATGTACATCCTTCAGATCCCTCTTCACTAATCCTCTATGCATAGCTCGCCCGATCATCTCTATAAACCTGCCATTGTAGCAGTAGTCTCCTATCATCATTTTCAAACTACCCCCCGAGGCCACGAGGGAATTCCGAAACGTACTCCTTCGGAGGGGCATCCAAATTTCGAATTGCATCCAGCTCCATAGGATCGACCGTAGGTCGTCCAACATCGCGATCAACCAGACCCGGGTGCATGCCCCCTAGCCTTTGGGGATCAGCGTTGATCCTTCTAAGATGGTCAGGAACTGCTCTCGGCTTCTCTTTTCCATTCCTCTATCCATTGGCTCTACCTCCATATTCCTGGTTCTGATTTCCAATGATTCAAGCTGCTTCAACTTCTTAATCTAGTTAGTCATTAGCTCCTGATGCTCTACTCTCTTGATTTTATGCTCCAATCTATTAAAGTAGATTGTACATCATCTCTTCCTTTGTTTTCAGCATCCTTTCCTACATAGCATCCATCATTGTTACCATTTCATCTCTGGCGATATAGATAGATGTTTGATTAGCTCCAGCTCTAGAGGAAGCCTCCTGACTCCATCCATGGTGATTCCTTTCTGCTAATGGTCTCCTTATTGATTACCTAGCCATTGCTTTCTAGATCCAAGTATCTAAGCTTCCAAATCCAAGGTCTTAGCTTCCAAGTCCACGGGTGCAAGCCTTCTCAATGAAAGCACCAGAATGTTGGCAGCAAAAATGCCCACCAAAACCCGTTATGTAAAAGCACCACTATCAAGTCACGGATCTCAAATAGTATCTAATGTAGAGAATACAATACGAAGAACAAAGAAAACAAAAATTAAAGTAGGTAAAAAGAGATAAGATTTATAGTGGTTCGGCTAACTCCTGCCTACATCCTCTCCAGAATAATCCTTTTTATTATACTGTAGTTTGTTTACCGTTACAATCCAAAAACCAAGAATAAAATTGGCAGAGTGTAGCCAAGGTTGAAGATGAAGAGAAGCAGAAATAAGATCCTTTTTATGACGCCATGCCTACTGTATTTATAGGGGAAAACATGCACAGATCGAGTTGAAATTTCGACAAAAGAAACTCTAGGCCTTGACGAGGCCACACAAGAATTTTCAGGCTCCTTAAGGCCCATAATAAGGATCGATACCGATCCCTATTTTGGTGTTTAAATGGAATGAGATCCCTTTGGTGTGTTCTCTTTGGTGTTAGCTACTTCTCCTCCAAATTTCATGCCATTCCAAGTTACAGTTTGTTAGATATCGTGTTTTCCATGAAATAGTGTTGCATATATTCTAATTTTTGTCGATCCCTTAGGAGATACAGAAGCCGATCCCTTCAAAATATCCAATTTGATGTGCGATCCTTATGGGGTATTCCATATGTTGTAGTAAGCTTGTGCTCCAAGTGTCATGCCAATTGGATTAGTAGAACTTGATTTATTGGTTAATCTTTGTTGCAACATAAGTTGTTTCCTGATTCTAGCTGATCCATATTGAGGGAAGAGAGCCAATCCCACTTACTTCATTCTTTTTAGGTGTGATCCATAGGGTAGACTCCCTAGGGTCCCCATATCTTGCCCACAAAATTTTATATGCATTGGACTTATGGTTATCAAGAAATTGATTATTTTTCATTGAGTTCCACTTGTTTGGTTGATATATGCCGATCACTTCTGTACAATCCCATTTATACTGATCACTTTTACATGATCCCTTTTATATCGATCCTTTTTACATGATCCCTTTTATACTGATCCCTTTTACATGATCCCTTTTATACCGATCCCTTTCTTAGGTGAAGTAATTTGTCCATAACTTGAGCATACAAACTCCAAACGACTTGAGATTTGAAATATAGCCTCATGGGGCCTTCATTGTCACACTATATCGATCTCACCCAGTTAGAACGAAAATTGTGGGTATGTGCAGATCCCTTAGGGGAAGAGATAGCCACCGATCCCTAACACGGGAGAGGTACTAATCCGTACTTAGAATATTTTGAAGATTCAATCTCTTAGTCTCGGTTGATCGCGGCTTCATATCATTGCCTGCACTTGATTTTCGGACCTTACAATCATCGCTCTAGGTCAGTCCATTTAGCCAAATCTGATTGTATACTGCCTGGCCAAAAGGCGATATAACATTTGCCCGCTATAGTATGCTTTGAGATAGGAAGGCGTGTTTTGAATTGCTATAAATCCAAAAGGCAAAGTACATAATCCATTGGTAGCCATATTATCCAGTATAGAATCCAATCCATTGCTAATCCAACTCCTTGATCTCTCTGGATCATTAGCGAAATCTATGACTGTTTTGAATCGATATCCAATTCCAAATCCATTCCAAATTCATTAAACAAATCTACGATCTCTTCGGATCATTTTATCCAAATCCTTATCCATCCAAAGCCAAATTCATTATTGTTCGAAGATGATATCTGAATCAATGACCTCTCCGGGTCATCAGCCAAATCCGGGACTGCTCCGGTCCATATCCAAATCCGTGACCACTCCTGGTCAATATCCAAATCCATGGTCATTTGTAATCCTGAAAGTTAGTGTGCCAATCCTACAATCTCTTTGGATCATTAATGATCTCTTTGGATCCTTGTTAAGCTCGATCCAAACATAACGATTGAATAGGTCAATCATGTCGCTCTCCAACGAAGCGACTTATCCCTTGCACTCCTGTCCCATTAGGGGCATATAGCGTGGTCCTCTTGGACCGACCATAACCTCTCCAGGCTTTTGCTGGATGACATCATATCACTATTTGGTGAAGGAGAAACAACGACGAGTAAGCCGACTCTATCGCTCTTCGACGAAGCGACGTTACTCCCTGCACTCCGATCCAATGACCTTAAACACTAAGCGATGTCTTGGCCTAAGTCCTAAGCCAATCATAGCCTCTTTGGGCTCTTTTCGAACCCCATCCATTCGCTCTCTAGCGAAAAAGGAGGGACAACGATAACTGAGTCGATCCTGTCCCTCTCCACCGAAGCGACTCGCTTCTTGCACTCTGGTCCTATGTCCTTGGGCATAAAGCGATCGAATCCAAACCGACTTCCTTTCTTTAGCCTCGACTCTCCTTTCGATGACTTAATCCATAAAATCTAAATCCATTTATTAAATTCAAATTGCAAATTTCCAAAAAAAACTAGATGCTGCCTCTCCGAGTAGGGCGGTTAATTTCCATCTCAGAGCATGCTTAGGGACTGCTTTGGTTCCCATACATGTGTAAGTGGCGTTGCCACTTTATTTTTATGACCAGAGTCTAAGTCTTGAACTTAATCCTTGCATCACGATCAGTTGATGATGAGTCATGACCTCGATCCAGGGACGTTCGTGCTTTATGTGGACGGTAGCCGCTCCTGTTCCACCATCGTTGCTTGAGTCCTCATATACTATGGTAACTTGCCATTCCTAAGGTGTTCCTCAACATATCCTTTAAGTTCCGGCATTCATCCGTGGTGTGCCCAACCAGTTCATTGAATAGGCAATATTTTCCAGTCCTGCGTTCCTGTTCTATGGGATCCCTCCTTGTCAGTATTCATATGAGAGTTTCTCGCTTGTATCCATATAAATCTATTCCAAACTATCTGTTAAATCTGTGTACATGGTGAACTTTGGCTCCCAATCCTTTCTTTGCTTATTTGATCCATCATATCCATCGTCTAGTTTCTGTTTTCCAATTTCCTTCCCGAATCCTTCTCTAGATGATCCCTCACCTTACGCAGCGTTTACCTCCTATTTATCGGTCCATGCACCCTCCTGCCTTAGGAACCTCTCTGTCTCATGGAAAAATTCTCTGAGATCCTATGGTGGATCATGTATGAATGAATCCTTGAAATATGTGCCATCGGCACTTTCTGATACATCTTTCATCAAAACCATGGATGGATATGGACGATCCACCAATGCCACTATGGCATTAAGTCGTGTTAGAAAACTCCTTAGAGACTCTCCGATCCTCTGCTTTAAAATGCTGCCAACGTCATAACATTCTTGGGCCTCACGATGTGGACGCGAAACTACCTCATGAACCGATCTACCAACTCGCTCCATGTCCTTATTAAGCCATTCTCCAGCTGCCTAAAGCAAAGTGCGGCTAACTCTGTCAAGTAAAGTAGAAAACACATATCCATGACATCCTCCGATTCCCCTAGTACTTCCATGTGTTGCATATATCTCATCATATGCAAAGTTGGGTCTGACTTTCCATCGTATACTTCAAGTGTTAATAGTTTAAACTCCGGTGGATTTCTAGCATTCCTGATATTATGAGTGAATGGGCTTATATTTACGTCCTTCAGATCCCTGTTCACCAATCCTCCATGCATAGCTCACCTGATCATCTCTGCAAACCTTCCATTGTAGCAACAGTCTCCTATCATCATTTTCAAACTGCCTTCCGAGTTTACGAGGGAATTCCGGAACGTACTCCTCCGAACGAGCATCTAAACTTCGATTTGCATCCAACTCCATGGGATCGACCGTAGGTCCTCCAGCATCACGATCAACAAGACCCGGGTGCATGCCACTTAGCCTTTAGGGATCAGTGTCGATCCCTCTAAGATGGTCGGGGACTGCTCTCGGCTGCTCTGTTCCATTCCTCTGTCCACTGGCTCTTTCTCTATGTTCCCGGTTCTAATTTCTAGTGATTCATGCTACTTCAACTCCTTAATATAAGTTTTCATTAGCTCCTACTACTCTACTCACTTGATTTTATGCCCCGATCTATCAAAGTAAATTCTACCACATCTCTTCCTATGTTTTCAGCATCCTTTCCTACATAGCATCCATCATCGTTTCCATTTCATCTCTAGTGATGTAGATAGATGTTTGATTAGCTCCAGCTCCAGCTCCAAAGGAAGCCTCTTGGCTCCATCCATGGTGACTCCTATCTGCTAATGGTCTCCTTATTGATTGTCTAGCCATTGCTTTCTAGATCCAAATATCCAAGCTTCCATATCCAAGATCCTGACTTCCAAATCCACGGGTGCAAGCCGTCTTAATGAAAGCACCAAAATGTTGGTGGCAAAAATGGCGACCAACACCCAGTTATATGAAAGCACCAATATCCAATCACGGATCTCAGATAGTATCTAATGTAGAGATTATAATATGAAGAACAAAAAAATGGAAGCAAGTAAAAAGAGACAATATTTATAGTGGTTCGGCTAACCCGGCCTACGTCCACTCCAGAATAATCCTTTTATTATACTATAGTTTTTTTACGGTTACAATCCAAAATCCAAGAATAAAACTGGCAGAGTGTAGCCTAGGTTGAAGATGAAGAGAAGCAGAAAGAAATCCCTTTTCTGACGCCATGCCTATTGTACTTATAGGGAAAACATGCACGGATCTAGCTGAAATTTCGACAGAAGAACCTCAGGCCATGACTAGGCCAGACAAGAATTTTCAGTCCCACAATAGGGACCGGTACTGATCCCTATTTTGGTAATGAAATGGGGTGAGATCCTTTTAGGAGGTTCCCTATGCTGTTAGCTACTTGCCTTCCAAATTTCGTTTCATTTCGACTAACGGTTTGTGAGATATCGCGTTTTCCGTGAAGTGGTGTTGCAAACATTCTAATTTCAAACGATCCCTTTAGAGGGATAGGGGCCGATCCCTCCACAGTATACCATTCGATGTACAATCCTTATGGGGTGTCTCACATGATATAGTAAGCTTGTGTTTCAAGTTTCATGCCAATTGGATATTAGAACTTGAGTTATTGATCAATCTTTGTTGCAACATGAGTTGTTTCCTAATTCTAGTTGATCCCTCTTGAGGGAAGAGGGCCGATCCCACTTGCTTCATTCCTTTAAGGTGCGATCCCTAGGATACGCTCCCTAGGGCCCCTAAATTTGATATGCATTGGACTTATGGATTTCGAGATATTGATTGTTTTCAATAGAGTTGCACTTGTTTGGCTGAAATATGTCGATCCCTTCTGTACGATCCCATTTATACGAGCCCTTTTACATGATTTGTTATATACTGGTCCCTTTTATACAATCCTTTTATACCTATCACTTCTACATGATCCATTTTATACCGATCCCTTTTACATGATCCCTTCTATACCGATCCCTTTCTTAGATGAAGTAATTTGCCTATAACTTGAGCATACAAATTCCAAATGACTTGAGATTTGAAATATAGCCTCGTGAGGCCTTCCTTGCCACTCCATGTCGATCTCACCCAATTGGGACAAAAATTAAGGATATGACCCGATCCCCTAGGCACCGATCCTCTGCCTGGGGAGGTACTAATCCGTACCTAGAATATTCTGGAGAGTCTATCTCTTAATCTCGATTGATCATCCCTTTATATCATTGCCTGCAATTGATTTCTAGAACTCACAATCATTGCTTTGGGCTAGTCAGTTAGGCCAAATCCGATGGTATAATGCATGGCCTAAAGGCAGTGTAATAGAGGTAAATTTCCAAGTTATATAAATTGCAGAATAGATTTTTATCCTGCCTAATAAATATCAACATAATCTATTTGGTGAATTATGGCAGAACTGTGATTTATTCCACCAAACAGATGTCAAATACAATTTAATTAGCAGACTAATGTTTTATTCTGCTAAACAGATGTCATTAGGTTTCATGTTCATTTGAGGTTATTTAAAGGTAACCGACAAAGAAATCCCTTGGTTTTAAAATATTCTTTAAAGGAGAGTTGCTTTAAACAAAACCAGTCTTTTAGAAAATAAAGTGGTTTAAAATCAAAGTTGTTATTCCATAACTAAATAATATTTAAAAAATCCTTTATTTAATAATAATTAATACTTTAATTATAAATTATTTTTTGAATAATTAATTAAATAACAAATTAATTTTAAATAATTAATTAAACCATGATTAATCTTTAATTAATAATTAAATAATAGATCAAACCTTTATGTAAATATTTAAATAATAATTAATCTTTAAATTAAAAAATAAATCTAAATATACTTTAATTATTAGTTAAACAATAAATTAAACCTCCATTTAATAACAATTAAATCTTAATCAAGTCTTTAATTAAATCTAAACTTAATTAGTAATTAATTAAATATTTAAAACCATTTCTTTAATAATAAATTAATAATTAACCCCTAATTAATAATTAAATAATATTTAATCCTTAAATAAATAAATAATTTGTAACAAATATTCAGTTAGTTAATTAATTATAATTAACTTACCCAATTTACAATTAAGTACAAATTTCCTTTATTAACTAATGATTAGGTACTAATTACCCTACTTAATTAGTTAATTAATTAATTAATCAATTAATCATTAAATAATTAATTAATTAATTAATTAATAATTACTTATCCATACTTAAAATAAGTTTTGAAACATTTTTCAAAAGATACTTAAGTAAAACATTTTTTAATTTGCAAAAATTGTTCATTTTTACAAACCGCATTTACAGCGATTATCGCTATATGATCCGTAATTTCAAAACTAGATTTTCATATCAAATGGCTTTCAAAACACAATATTTTATATTTTAACAACTATATAAAGTTTGAATAAAGTTTTAGGAAAACAAAGGTAAGGTTTTTATAAGTTTTATAAAACATTTCTAAAAGTAAAGTTAAAAAACAAGTTTAAACCAAATGATCTCGATGCCGTTTTAACAAGTCAAAATGCTAACTTTCTTAGCACATACAACACATACATAAGCTCATACATCCAAACACATGCTATAACAACATAAATAAGCAACAACTATAAATAATAACTTTCAAACTAACTTTAACATTAGTTTTCATGTCAAGTATAAATGCAACTTTAAATGTCAATACCTCAAGTCAAGTCATACCACCTACTTAACCATATATTTCTTGCTTTCCAAAGCAAGTTCAACCAACACAATTATAATTCATGCATATGCATTCAAGTAATTAAGCATATATCAAATTTAATAACAAGCATGCAAAATTTTATTTTAAATCACTTAAGTATTTCGCACCAAAAGATTTCCCATTTAAACCCGAACTCCCACTAACACTTGAGTGCGACTTAGGACTTGGATTTCTTTTAGCAAAAACATGTTTTTGAAGGCCTTAATAACAAACCAATTCGGCCATGATGGGGTTGGCCTCGGCCTGGCTAGAAGGGTGGAGAAGGAGGATGGTGAAGAGAAGGAAGGGTTCTTAAACAATGTTTGTAAGAATTTTAGAAATGAAAAAAAACATGATTTCATATTTTGAAGCTAAGGTAAAGGATCTCATGAAGCTAAGATAAAGAAGTAGTAAGCTTTTGGAAAATAAAATGAAAGTAGGAGTGGAAAAGAAATAGGAATTTCCTTTTTATATAAATTGTACTTACCAAATTACCAAAATGTCCTAAGGAACATTAACCTCCACTCCTTTAATGCCATGTCATCACCTTGTCCCTCTCTCACATCTTGTTTCCCATGTGAATCCTTCTCCGTTCACCATGATCCAACATCCATAAATGCTAATTGTACTTCTGTTTTAAAGGACGTAATACTTTATGACTTCTTTTTACTTTTTTGTTAAAGATTCACTTAAACTTTCCTAAATTGTCATTTTGTACTTTAATAAATTTAAGTATAAACATATATATATATTCTAAAATGTGTTAACTTATTTACTAATGAAAGTGAATACTAATATCATAGAGTTTACAATGTTTCCGATAGCTTTTAGCCGACGAAAAGTCAAAAATTCAAAAAACAAATTCCGGTTACATTTTTGATTTTCTTTGAACTAAATATTTTTATAAACTAATTTGGAAAACTATTTCACCATCAATAGTTATTATTTAAAAGATTTTTATTTTAATTATAAATCTATTATTTGAATATTTAAAATTAATTAAATATTCACAAATCACAACGGTGAAATTTTTGGTCGTTACACTGTCCCCTCCTTAAAAGAATTTCTACCCCGAAATTTGAGACAACTCTTTAATCTAGAAACACTTAACACTTCTAATCCGACTGTATGATGTGCATAGATCATTCCTATGTAAAATATTATTCGATAACTTACTCCGGTACATAGTTTTTCTTTCAAACTAGTATCGCTCACTTGACTTCCTAGTGCGGACTCTGATCATGCTTCTTAATTAGAAACCTCCATTCTCTTTATATAGTTATATACTATGATAGAAAACTTTTGATTTCATAATAAGAACCCTCACCAAGTGTTCGCCAACAAAATTCGAGTAATAAATCCTTATTTGGAATGGTGTAAAACACATCAAGCCATGTACTTGAATCTTTGATTGAGAACTATGTGAGAAGGGAAAATGATCTATGTACAGCTTAAACACTCATCTAAAGGTTCTTCTTTACCCCACTGCTTTCTTATCCTCCCACAAATATTTATGAAATCATTTTGTAAAAATTTCTACGTAGATTCAACCATTTTTATAGGATACAGCTTATTTGTGAAACCTTTCATAAAAAACATTTTAATTTATTAACTTATATAATGCTCTCCTACATCCGAAGAGCATAAACAAAACATTTGATTTTAAATCATATTCAACTTTTCTATTCAGATGTGGGCCTATAGTAATTTTGGATCTCAAAACCGAGTCGACTATTCAACCTCTATACATAATCGGTCTAGTAAGTAGCCAAAAAAGTGGGACGATGGTATCCAAACTCCGTTCTAGAGTCTACTTTTTCTTAGACGCTTCTAAGGTAAAGACATTTATTAGCCAACCCAATAACATAAAATAAAATTTAACTTCCTAGATGTTAAATTGGTTTAATAAAACAAAGTTTATTAAACCTCATTATTAAATTTAACCCAATTAAAACTTCATTTGTTAATCCATTCTTTTATCAAAATACCATATTATTTTGCAAACTTAGGAGCCAAATACCAGGCTTTTATTTCAAAAATCTTTTTGAAATGATATTTTATTTTAACCCATAGAAATTATACATATAGCCCAGACAACCCCAAATGATATCAAGGAACTAGGTATTACAAAATAGTATCATATATCCTTTTACCAAGAAGGCTAATACCCAAGAAAAGTGTTTACCATCCAAACACATCTCATGCCCATTTTTAACTACTTTTGAGTCACTTGAACTAGTTAATTATAAAGATATTTCTTATTTTCAAATCCCCCTTTTGAATTAATCTATATATATTTCCAACTGAATCGTTCAAAATATTTATCATCCACTTTCTTTGGATTCATTCAAATTCCAACTCATTTCGATCGTACAATGAAATAGAGAATAATTTACTAAGTGCACTATCACATCTGCCTGAGAAAACACCCGATTGTCACTTAGAAGATTATTCAGAACATCACAAAACATATCGAGATTCATTCCCCGAATGTCCAAAGAAAAAACTTACTATTAAATTCTTTTTCAAAATATTTATATTTTAAAGTATTTTTAAGAAAAATTACTATTACTTTTCTAAGAATTATTCGGAAACTTCTGTAAAAGCCGTTGGGATTTAAATTTTTCAAAAATCCATCTTATTTTCAAAACATATTTTATAATTCTTATTTATAAAATCAACTTTTTATAAAATCATCTGAAATATATCTTTTTCAATAAACACCTTAATTTAAATTCCAATTTTAACCCAACGTTTCAGCGAACGCCTTATAGTTAACTTGTGAAACTTAATTCACAAGGTGTTCATTTAATGTTTTCCCAATTTTTCTATCTACCTGACCTATGTCTTTAAAAAGAATGATTGCCGATAAATCTCTAAACCATAGCAAATGTTGAAGACTAGCGAACATGACTAGTCAAACCCTATATGATAATAACTAAATATTATAACCTCCTAAAAACAATCACATCATAGATGATTATATAATTTTTTTTGAAAAAAAAAATCCTTCTTTTATATATAAAATATATTTCAAGGTAAAATTATTTCATCTACCAATTTTAAAACAATATTGTGTCAGTTTGCCTTGTTAAATAGATTAGAAACCCCTAACAATACAGTTGAACCTTTTATATCGACCAAAATTCATAATCCACTCAATAGACAAATCAACACAATATAAAACATTTTTATCGCATGAACAAGTATGCAATCATATATATAATACACTCGGACTCATTCTAGTATCTCATTTACCCTATCTCAAATGAGTTTTGTGATGCGTCACATCTATGCTCACAATAACAAAGATTATTATAAGGTAATAACGTCTGTTATTGCGAAGAATAAGGCTTGTTAGAAGTGACCATGTGTAAGTTATGCCTTAGACGAGTATTGATTACGTCGATAGGAGTTGTGTAATTACTCCCAACGATATACATTCAATCCAAATCTAAAACGAAACCATAGTGGCTTATGAAAAATTCAGAACAACTCATAACAACAACAATACAGATAAGTATAATCATATCAGAAAAAATATATCAGATATAGCGAAAGGTAAGTCTGGATACATGCTACAACACTCGATGGTTCACATGAACCAAATGTACATATACATAACCATCAATACATAAATGAGATGAGAGTCAATACACCAAAAGTAACACCTCGAAGCCTAAACAAAAGATGAGGCGAAATCCAAAAAGCTGAAGCATCAACTGAACCAGAGATAGCGATTAGGCTAAAATAACTCGGTCTGACCTGAATATTATTTAAAAGAATATAATAAACGGATCAATCTAATTTAAACTTAGAAATGAACGCAGGATAAACACACCAACGCAAGTTAATTATAATCTCAAATGAGACTATTCGGCATAATTAATCAACATTGTTTAAATGAAGAAATCTCATTAAACACCATCAAAATCAACTCTCAAATTCAAAATTGAATTCAAACAGCAATACACAAAAATCTAGAAATCAAATTAAGATAACTAGAAAAATCAGCATAAAAGTGGATCGATCCCAGCATATGGCGAGTCTAAGCTACGTAGCACGTGCATCTCATATGGCCGAAGCCTACCAAGTACTGTCAGCATAATATTTGGCGCCCAACGAATGACCCGAAGGTCCAACAAATGACCCGAAGGCCTAGTACTGGTAATTGATCCGAAGGTCCAACATAGTGGCTCGAAACCCCAACAAAATCATCAAAATTTTCAAACAGCAATTCCACGGCGAATATTTCGATTAATGAGTCCAGAATTAACCGAATTAGTAAAAGCGTGGTTCCATATTCCGCACTTTTGCTGAATCGTTTAATTCTCATCATCGTTTCCTTGAAAGTGCAAAATTGTGTATTTTATATAAATTATTTTTACGTTCTCAAATGGACAAGTCTGGAATTAATCGAATCAGTAAAAGTAAGGGTTCATAGTCCTTAATTTTGCTGAAGCGTTTAAATCGATTCCTCATTCTTTTGAAAGCGTAAACTGTGAAATTTTTGAAAACAATTATATTTTAAATCGGTTTGAAAACACGTGATTAAAACAACAATTTCTATAGCAATTTCGACAAGAAAATTGCGCTTCACAAAACACCGTAAAAACAGATATAAAAATCAACGTTGCATGTTTTCTTGATTGCAAGATAGCGCTTGAAAATTCACTTTAAATTGACGGTTACTGTGGTCAAAACAACAGTAATTTTTACTCGTCAAAAATCTCATCAAAGCAACACCCTTCAAATATCAACATACCGGGGTAAAAACCCGTTATAAAATAACGACAACAAATTGCGTTCAAAACAAAACACCGGTTCAAAATAAATTAAACATCGGACCGCACCACTTATATATGTAATACTGCACTGCCTGGGCAATATAATTTTCACGCACGCACGTAATACAAAGTTATAAAACATTCTTGCACAAAATGAAATAGGCAAACAATTAAAGTAACTTGGGCATACTTTTGTGCAATCCATCTTGCACACAAAAAGAATTAGACAAAATATATCATGGAATTATTTCTAACGTGCATAACATGCACGCAAGTAAAAATGTAAAGTCAATTGCTAGGTCGTAGTTACGTGCTTGTACACATGTAATGAAAAAAAATATAGTCTGGACAACAATTTTTTTTTGCACACACACGTGACACACTACCAAGGATAAAGTGACTGGCAACACAACAATATGCATGCATATTCCACACATGGCATGGTATGTGACAAATTTTCAAAGCAAAGGACAAATTACACTTTACATGCAATGTACAAAGTGATCTGGACATAGTTTTCGCTTATGCGCTACTTGCATGTAAAAAAATGCACCTGACTTACTTTTGTGAAATGCACTAACACACACGTGAAATAAATTTTAAAATGACCCGGGACTTGATTTTTCCATATTATACAACTTGCACGCAAAAAATGAAGTATAAAAATAGATCAAAATGACCTGGGCATATACTTTGTGCTTCACATTTTCACGCATCAAATGAAACATAACAAATATCTGGACAACATCTCTTTTTGCACACACGCATGGATTAAAACGAAAACACCTAGACAATACCACCATATGCATGCACGCACGTGACTATATATGCAAAAATATAATTGATCTGGGCAATGTACTCGCGCGAGCCTACTTCCATGCAAGTGGTGAAGTAAATAAAAATACAACGACTTGGACTCAATTTTCTTTGCACGCATGGATTGAATTGTGTGGCCTGGACATATTTATGTGCAACCTATTTACACGAAAATGAAGAATAGACAAAATATTGACCTGGCTTGCACGCACGAAATGATGAATTAAGAAGAATAAAATGATCTGGACTTGGATTTCTATGCTTTACAATATTGCAAAAAATGAAATTAATAAAAAAAACGACTCAGGTCATATATGCATGCATACTATGAAGTAATGGATAAATTCGAAGTGTGAGTTTTGCACTCACTTCTAATTTGCTTCCGAATCAATTAGCAACAAAGATTCAAGCTTTAGAACCAATTAGCAACTAGGATCCAAATGGAGCAAGAAATTGTGAGTTGCCATTAATATTTTTGCAGTGTAACCGAGAAAATGAAACAAGAGAAAGGATGAAGGCTACTTTTCTTTTCAAATTGTGCACAAGTCAAAGCAAACGAAGTGTGCTGGCAATTTTGTACATTTGCATTTATGTGAGAAATGTGCACTACTGGAGAGAAGGACACAACTTGCATATAAACAATGATGACAGCAAATGTGTTCACTTTTTGATAGCAAAAGTGTTCCTAATTTTGTTTTTAAATTGGACCCATATTCATACATACACGTGAAAGGCAAAAAAAGAAAGTTATAACACAACTTTGCTATTTCCAACACAACAATGCCAATTGTAATTCATTTCAGCTGCTACCACTTATAAATATTCAACTGACTTTGCAATGAATTTGCATTGCAATTTTTTTTTTTCAAATTTCTATTTAAAATTTTATATAAAAATTTTATTTCGACGGCAATAAAAACAGGGTTGTTACAAACTCCTCTCCTTATAAAAATTGTGTCCCCGCAATTTTCATACTAGAAGTTTTTTATAACACAAATTATTCATCACAACAAAGATTTAAAATAGAAAAGATGGATTAAGAATGCTCACCCTCACCCGAAGAGGAGAGAAAACCGAGATAAGAACGCTCAATGAATTCTTTAGTTTCCCAGGTGCAATCTTTGGGGTTTTTGGACCATTGAATTTTTACAAGCGAAACTTCTTTATTCCGAAGGCGCTTAACCTACGAAGCTAGCACACGAATAGGATTTTGCACTATAGACAAGTCGGGTGAGATCTCAAGATCTTTCAATACATGAGGATTAATAACAGAATCTGAATCTCGAAGGCATCGACGAAGCTGGGATACATGAAGTAATTCGTGAATTCCCGAAAACTGAATAGATAGCGATACACGATAAGCAACATGGCCAATGCGTTCCGTAATAGGAAATGGTCCTACATATCGAGGAGCCAATTTCCCGAAGCAACTAAAACACACCACACCCTTCATCAGAGAAACACGAATCAACACGTGATCGCTAACAGAAAATTCCAAAGGCTTCCTACAATGATAGGCATAAGATTTCTGTCTATTCTGAGCCTCTTTCATTCTCTGTCTAATAATATCAATCTTCTCAGAAGATTCACAAATATAATCGGGGCCGAGAACTAACTTTTCCTCAGATTTCAACCAAGAAGATGGTGATCGACACGGCCTTTCATAAAGGGCTTCGAAAGGAGCCATACCAATACTAGACTGGAAACTGTTGTTATCATAAAATTCAACAAGAGATAAGTGGTCTTCCAAACTACCTCCAAAGTCAAGAATACGAGCGCGAAGGAGATCTTCTAAGACTTGATTCACCCTTTCAGTCTAATCATCAGACTGTGGATGATAAGCTGTACTAAGATTGAGCTTAGTACCCAAAGCTTTCTGAAGGCTCTACTAGAAACCACTAGTGAAGAGCATATCTCTGTCACTAACAATGGAACTAGAAACTCCATGAAGTCGAACGACTTCTTTAATAAAAAGCTTAGCCAACAAAGGAGCAGTCCGATTGGACTTGATAGGAATAAAATGGGCTGATTGAGTCAATCGATCAATAATCACCAAAACAGTAGCATGGCCCGACCTCAAACGAGGTAGACCATCAATGAAGTCCATAGAAATTTGATCCCATTTCCATAATGGAATCTCAAGAGGCTGCAAAAGACCACTAGGATGCTGGTGTTCCACTTTAATAAGTTGACAAGTCATGCAACGACTCACGTAACTTGCAACATCATGCTTCATACCCTCCCAAAAGTATAAGCGTTTCATGTCAGCATACATCTTACTGCTGCCCGGATGAATAGTATACTTAAAACGATGACAATCTTCAAGAATGTCATTTCTAAGATTAAGAATATTAGGCACGATCAACCTTCCCTTCTTCCGAATACAACCATGAATATCAATATCGAAATGCTTTACATTGTCACTTCGGGGTTCCGATTTACAACTCTGAATAAGATAATAGAGATCTGGATCTTGTTTCTGGGCATCGACAATACGATCCAACAAACTAGGACGAGCTCCCATGCTAAATAAAAGTACGGGAGAATCAGAAACTGAAGGACGGTCTCTAATATCATAAAGAGATAAAGCTTCCAATATATTCCACTCTGCTAGCATCATGGAAACAACAACTTGCTGCTTGTAACTAAGTGCATCAGCAACTCGATTACCCGTACCAGGGGTATACTGAATATCAAAATCATATGAAGAAATTTGAGCCAACACTGTTGCCTCATATTAAGTTCCTTCTGAGTGAAGAGGTACTTCAAAGACTTGTGGTCGGTGAAGAGAACAAAACGCTCGCCCAATAAATAATGTCGCCAAATCTTTAGAGCAAAGATTATAGCGGCTAACTCCAAATCATGGGTAGCACAACGAATCTCGTTAGGCTTTAGTTGTCTAGAAGCATAGGCAACTACTCTATCTTTTTGCATGAGAACAACACCGAGTCCATAACCACTGGCATTGGTATAAACAACAAGATCATGATTCCCTTCGAGAACCACTAAGATAGGAGCATGAGTAAGGAGATCTTTTAACTTCATGAAAGAAACCTCACACTTACCAGACCAAATAAAAGGAACAGCTTTTCTCGTAAGAGTGGTAAGTGGTAAAGCAATACGAGAAAAGTCCTTAATGAACCGGCGATAATAGCCTGCCAATCCAAGGAAACTACGGATCTTAGTAACGGTCTCGGGCCTCTTCCAATTCTGAATAGATTCGATCTTGGAAGGATCGACAGAGATACCTCGGAAGAAACAATATGACCGAGAAACTTCACCTTATTCTCCAGAAGTGACACTTGGAGAATTTGGCATAAAGCTGATGCTGACGAAGAGTGCTCAAAACAATCTCTAAATGCTGAATATAATCGGCTTCAGATTTGGAATAAATAAGAATATCATCTATGAAAACGAAGACGAATTTATCGAGATATTCCCGGAATATCTGATTCATAAGATCAACAAAATACGCCGGAGCATTCGTCAAACTGAATGGCATAACAAGCCATTCGTAAGAACCATAACAAGTACGGAATGTGGTAAGAGGGATGCTATCTTCCGCAACTCGTAACTGATGAAAACCGGTAGCAAGATCGAGTTGGGAGAAGAGCTTAGCGCCACGTAATTGATCGAACATGTCGTCGATTCTAGGTAATGGATACCTATTTTTGATAGTGAGCTCATTAAGCTTGCGACAATCAATGCAAAGCCTAAGAGTACCATCTGGCTTCTTAACGAAGACAACGGCGGCGCTTCAAGAAGAAGAGCTAGAACGAAAAAATTGCTTGGCTTCCAATTCAGATAGTTGTTGCTTAAGTTCCTCATTTTCCTTAGCAGACATCCTCGTGGGAGGATGACTGACAGGATGAGCACCAGAGATAAGATCAATACAGAACTCAATTGCCCTCTTCGAAGGCAAACACGAAATAGGCTCGAAGACATCAGAAAAATCACAAACAACTAGAATATTAGCTATGACATCCTCCAATTCGAAGGAAAAAATGAGAGCATTCGAAGCATGGTCCATGTCTCGAAATACAATAGATAACTTCTCGATAGCATTGGGATGCTTGAGATATAAAGTTCTTTCGGGACATAGGATTTGAACTTCATAACGAATGAGCCAATCCATTCCCAAAATCGTATCAAAACCAAGATGACCCACAACATGCAGATTCGCATGAAAGGAAAAACCACATAGAATAATCTCAACATCAACACATAACAAACCAAGAGTAGAGGATCCTCCAATAGGATTCACAATCCTCAAAGGGTCGCAAAGACTAACAACATCCAAAGGAATAACATCAATAAGCTCCTTTGACATAAATGAATGTGATGCACCCGTATCGAAAAGAATTCTAATAGAACGGCCATGAAATAAAATAAAACCTTTCAAAACAAAAGGAATAATACCTTTGGGCTGAGAAGAAGCCTCCCATATTTGAAACCCTTAGGAGCAGTAGGACAATCAGAAACCCAATGACCCTCTTTCTTGCAATAGCAGCAGATGCAAGGCTTAGGACAACTACGGAGAAGATGATCCAGAGAACCACAATTGTAGCACGCCCTCTGATTAGATGGTGCACTATTAGGCTGAAAACTAGAGGTAGCTTGCTTCTTCTTCTTGTTGGAAGAAGGATTAGGCTTAAGAAATGGAAACCTCTTCTTGTTGGGGTTCTTAGAAACCTCAACCTCATCACCACTATCCCTTTCCTTTTCGATAGCTTCAAGGAAAAGTGCCGAATCAACAAGTTCCTCAAAAGGAAGCTTAAGCTGAAGCAAAAGAACTTTCTTCAAATACTTCTTTAAATCTTCAACAAATCTAAGATTCTTCTTACGCGGAGTGTTAATGAACTCAACTCCTATTTGGATAAGGCCTCGAAAGATGCAACATAATCAGAAACAGAGGACTTTCCTTGTTTTAACTCAAGAAAACTACGAGCAAGATTGGCCTTTTCTAATTCAGGAACGAACTTAAGTTCGAAACGTTCCTTAAACTGATTCCACGAGAGAGAGGACTCATAAACTTCCGCAATCAAAAGCTCATACCAATCAAGCGTACGTTCTTGCAACATGCTAGATGCCACGAGAACGCGATGATGATTTGAAAGATCCATCTGAGAAAATATGTGCTCACTAGCGTGCAACCAAGTCTGAACCTCCAATACACTTTCCGATCCCTTGAAAGGCTTGCCTCCAAGGTGGGAATAGTCACTGCACATGCGGGAGAAGACAGACTTGTGAGTAGGAGCTGCGGGAGTAGCAACAGAAGGCTGAGTACCCCGAAATAACTCCATGAACTGATCAGTTGACATATAAACTCCGTCAGGATGAGAACCACTAGACGGACCTGTAGTAGAACGATTCCCTCTACCTCTTCCAGCCATAGGCTGAGAGAACAAGAGAAGATAAGGATTAATTAAAACAATACAAGATTGAAAAGGAATTTAACAAATGGAATACTATGGAAATATGAGATATATTCCAAGACATATTCCAACATGTTAGAATGGATAAAAGTTTAAGAACAACGAAGGAATAGATTAGAAAGGCACGAATAAAACCCTCGAATAGTTGTAACACATGTTCCATTTTGCTTCTATTCCGTGTTTATTATAATTTGTTCTGATTCTCAGCTCTGATATCAAGCTGTGTCACCCCACCTTTATGCTCACAATAACAAAGGTTATTATAAGGTAATAACGTCTGCTATTGCGAAGAATAAGGCTTGTTAGAAGCAACCATCCGCAAGTTATGCCTTAGACGAGTATTGATTACATCGATAGGAGTTGTGTAATTACTCCCAATGATGTACATTCAATCCAAATCGAAAACGAAACCACGGTGGCTTATGAAAAATTCATAACAACTCATACTAACAACAACACAGATAAGTATAATCATATCAAAACAGATATATCAGATATAGCGGAAGGTAAGTCTGGATACATGCTACAACACTCGATGGTTCACATGAACCAAATATACATATACATAACCATCAATACATACATGAGATGAGAGTCAATACACCAAAAGTAACACCTCGAAGCCTAAACAAAAGATAAGGTAAAATCCCAAAAGTTGAAGCAACAACTGAATCAGAGATAGCGATTATCCTGAAATAACTCGGTCTGACCCGAGTATTATTTAAAAGAATATAATAAACGGATCACCTAATTTAAACTTAGAAATGAATGCAGGATAAACACACCAAAGCAAGTTAATTATAATCTCAAATGAGACTATTCGGCATAATTAATCAACATAGTTTTCACGTATGCGCTACTTGCATGTAAAAAAACTGCACCTGACTTACTTTTGTGAAATGCACTAGCACACACGTGAAACAAATTTTAAAATGACCTGGGACTTGATTTTTCCATATTATACAACTTGCACGCAAAAAAATGAAGTAAAAAAAATAGATCAAAATGACCTGGGCATATACTTTGTGCTTCACATTTTCACGTATCAAATGAAACAAAACAAATATCTAAACAACATCTATTTTTGCAAACACGCATGGATTGAAACGAAAACACGTGGACAATACCACCATATGCATGCACGCACGTAACTATATAGGCAAAAATATAATTGATCATTGCAATGTACTCGCGCGAGCCTACTTCCATGCAAGTGGTGAAGTAAATAAAAATACGACGACCTGGACTCAATTTTCTTTGCACGCATGGATTGAATTGTGTAGCCTGGACATATTTATGTGCAACCTATTTACACACAAATGAAGAATAGACAAAATATTGACCTGGCTTGCACACACGAAATGATGAATTAAGAAGAATAAAGTGATCTGGACTTGGATTTCTATGCTTTACAATATTGCAAAAAATGAAGTTGATAAAAAAACGACCCATGTCATATATGCATGCATACTATGAAGTAATGGATAAATTAGAAGTGTGAGTTTTTCACTCACTTCTAATTTGCTTCCGAATCAATTAGAAACAAAGATTCAAGCTTTAGAACCAGTTAGCAACTAGGATCCAAATGGAGCAAGAAATTTTGAGTTGCCATTAATATTTTTGCAGTGCAACTGAGAAAATGAAACAAGAGAAAGGATGAAGGCTACTTTTCTTTTCAAATTGTGTACGAGTCAAAGCAAAAGAAGTGTGCTGGAAATTTTGTACATTTGCATTTATGTGAGAAATGTGCACTACTCGAGAGAAGGACACAACTTGCATATAAACAGTGATGACAGCAAATGTGTTCACTTTTTGATAGCAAAAGTGTTTATATTTTTGTTTTTAAATTGGACCCACATTCACATAAACACGTGAAAGGCAAAAAAAAAAAGTTATAACACAACTTTGTTACTTCCAACACAACAATGCCAATTGCAATTCATTTCAGCTGCTACCACTTATAAATATTCAACTGATTTTGCAATGAATTTGCATTGCAATTTTATTTTTTCAAATTTCACTTTAAAATTTCTATTTTAAATTTTTATTTCGATGGTAATAAAAACAGGGTTGTTACAAGTTTACCCCACCAAATCTTAGGTATTTGTGCATCCTAAGCTCTGAGAACATGTTGTAATGATTTGTCTTTCTTACACCTAAAGATGACACTTAATATATCCTCGGTATTCGTGTGTCAGTCATTTAAGTGTCCAAAAGATAGATCATCTGGGGTGAAGAAAAAAAGGCAGAATAGAATCTCATATCGTGGTGATAAATTTATAATACACATGGTGATCTTTAAAAAAAGAAATCATCTTTATTATACACAACGTTGGAGTACGTTAACCTATTATCAGTCTGGATAGTTGTAACCGTGGTCCTTACAATTGCTGATAAATTCTGATAAAAAACAAAGCAACAAAAATAGTGGAAGAATTTAATATACGTGAATACATCTTGGAGAATTTAGCTCCTCTCATAAAAGCTCCAGAGGATCCTGCTAAATCTGAAAAAATATGCTTGGGCTGACCCGAGCATTATAGGAAATAATGCCTAGGTTAGTTTGGTAAAACCAGCGTGAGAAATTCAAATCACAAGAAATTTTATTTACTTAACTTGTTAAACCCGTTAAAATCTAAGGCATCACATAAGACCATGCCACACCTAAACGCGGATGGATAGTACCAAATATAATCACCTCTTGGCTGCGATAAACAGCAACGTTGGCCCCGAAACATACATAGATATCGACTCTAGATAAGGAATGGTCATACCCTTATAAGAGCTATCCATTGAGCCCTACCGCACGTCCCTGCTTTAGTCATTTATCGATTGATGAGGCTTGAGGCTACGCTTTCACCTTCCCTCATAGCAGACCATATTGGAATGTTAATACTGACCTCCAAGCAAAAATACAATGCCAGCATTCATCCATACAAGTTTGTCATGGGTTTGAACTAAACCGAAGACACTACCTCTACTACATCTATTTTGTAATCGCCCTTAGAATTTGTAGCAAGTAGCTTTTTCGCATCAAAGAACATTGCCTTAAATCATCTTCAAGAAGTCCTTCATTCGAATGCATATGTTAGTTCAAAGTGGTTTTCAGATAACATATCCAATCCTGGTCTCTCTGAATCAACAACCAATAATTTTTGGTCGACTCATACCCGGTTCTTTTAGAAGTATGCAATAAGCAATCGAGTCCTCACTGGGGACTCAAACATACGCAACATACTTCCTGAGTCAAAATTGGCAAGATTTGATAGTTGGTTATATAACTATCAAATAACAAACAACAATCAAGAAATTTAACTACTGATGGCAACCACTAAGCCTCAAAATAAATCTTTCATTTATTTTTATCTCTTTCCAAAATATTTGTCAAAATATTCATAAATACATAAAACATTAGGAAAGATTTCGTATTTTACAATCATATTAAAATGATCAAAACAAATGTTTTTTAAGTTAGAGATAAGGATAACCTTAAACGTTATTCCTTCGATGTTAAGCATGGAATGGAAGTTCCACACCACCATAATTAAGAAGGACTGTCAAAGGAAATCCAATATAAAATTCTTTTATAATTTACTTCTATAAATTCTTTTAATAAATCTCTTTCATTTATGCAATCTCTTTTACTTAAATTCCAAATCCATTTATAAAACACTTCATAAATCTGTAACTTTATGTATAAAACTCTTTTATAAATATCCAAAATCAATTATGAAACTTCTTTCCAAATTTCAATATCTCGTTTTGATTTGTAAAGTTTTTTTCATAAATTTTCCTTATTTAAATTAAAACCCCTTGAATAGATCTCAATTGATAAAGTTCATTTGATAGATAGTAAATTATTTAAAAAACTTTTTAAATATATAAAATATCCTTCATTAATTTGTCTTTAAATTGCATTATAAAATAATAACTTAAACCATTATCAAAAAGTACATATGAAATATTAGACATCATAAATCAGAAAGAGGCTTAGTGATCACAATGGTTCTCATTTAATTCTGTTTAACTTTCTAGTTATAACATGTATATTTACATTAGAAGTAGATACGTAGAAGGGATCAACACATAACAACAAATCACAAACAGGTAAATGTCCAAGTTATATAATAGCGGAATGGGTTTTTATCTTGCCTACTAGATGTCAACATAATCTATTTGGTGAATTATGGCAGAACTGGGATTTATTCTGCCAAACATATGTCAAATACAATTTAATTAGTAGAACGGTGTTTTATTCTAGCTAAACAGACGTCACTGGGTTTTATACTCATTTGAGGATACTTAAAGGTAATCGACAAAAACACCCTCGGTTTTAAAATACTCTTTAAATGGGAGTTGCTTTAAACAAAACCATCTTTTAAAAATAAGGTGGTTTAAAATCAAAGCTTTTATTTCATAATTAACTAATGGTTAAAAATACTTTATTTAACAATAATTAATCCTTTATAAACCAACTTTTAAACAATTTATTTAATATTAATTTACCTTTAAATAATTGATTAAACTACAATTCATCTTTAGTCAATGATTAAATAATAAACCAAAACTTTAAGCAAATAATTAAATAATAATTAATCTTTAAATTAATAATAAAATCAAAATTGACTTTTAATTATTAGTCAAATAATACATTAAGCCTTCGTTTAATAACAATTAAATCTTAATCAAGTCTTTAATTAAATCTTAACTTAATTAGTAATTAATTAAATATTTAAAACCCTTTCTTTAATAATAAATTAATAATTTACCTTTAATAACTAATTAAATAATAATTAATACTTAAATAAGTTATTAATTTATAGTAAATATTTAATTAGTTAATTAATTGTAATTAACTTACCTAGTTTATAATTAAGTACAAATTTCCTTTATTAACTAATGATTAGGTACTAATTACCCAACTTAATTAATAAATTAATTAATCATTAAATCATTAATTAATTATATAATAATAATTACTTGTCAATACTTAAAATAAGTTTTGAAAACATTTTTCAAAAGATACTTAAGTGAAAATATTTTTTAATGTGCAAAAAGAGTTCGTTTTTATGAACTGCATAAACAGCGACTATCGCTATATGATCCGTAATTTTAAAACTTGATTTTTATTTCAAATAGCTTTCAAAACTCTATCTTTTATATTTTAACTACATTATAAATTTTGAATAATGTTTTAGAAAACAAAGATAAGGTTTCTAAAACTTTTATAAAATATTTCTAAAAGTAAAGCTAGAAAACATGTTTAACCAAAGGTATCGATGTCGCTTTAACAAGTCAAAATGCTAACTTTCTTAGCACATACAACACATATATTAGCTCATACATCCAAACACATGCTATAACAACATACATAAGCAACAACTATAATCCAAAATCATAACATTCATACTAGGTTCAACATTACATTTCATTTCAAGTATAAATGCAACTGTAATTGTCATTACTTCAAGTCAAGTCGTACCACCTGCTTAACCATATATTTCTTTCTTTCCAAAGCAAGTTCCACCAACACAATTATAATTCATGCATATACATTCAAGTAATCAAGCATATGTCAAATTTAATAATAAGCATGCAAATTTTATTTTAAATCACTTTGAAGTTAAGTATTTCTCACAAAAAGCTAACCCATTTAAACCTAAATTCCCACTAACACTTGAATTTGACTTAGGACTTGGACTTCTTTTAGCAAAAACATGTTTTTTGGAGGCCTTAAGATCGAAAACAATTTGGCCACGAGGGGTTGGCCTCGGCCTGGCTTGAAGGGTGTATGAGGAGGGCATTGAAGAGAAGGAAGGGTTCTTAAACAATGTTTTTGAGAGTTTTAGACATGAAAAGGACATGATTTCATACTTTGAAGCTAAGTAAACCATTAAAGAATTAGGAATTTCCTTTTTATATAAATTGTACTTACCAAATTACTAAAATGTCCTAAGGAACATTAACCTCCATTCCTTTAATGCCATGTCATCACCTTGTCCCTCTTTCACAACTTGTTTCCCACGTGAATCCTTGTCCCCCCACCAAGATCCAACATCCATTAATGCTAAGTGTACTTCTGCTTAAAGGATGTGATACTTTATGACATCTTTTTACTTTTATGTTAAAAATCTTTAAACTTTCATAAATTGCCATTTCATACTTTAATAAACTTAAGTATAAATATATGTACTTATATATTTACTAAAATATGTTAACTTATTTATAAATGAAAGTGAATACCAATATCATGGAGTTTACAACGTTTCAACTTTTAGCGTACGAAAAGTTGAAAATTCGAAAAAACGAATTCCGGTCACATTTTCGATTTTTCTTCGAACTAAATATTTTTGTAAACTGATTTGGAAAACTATTTCACCATCAATAGTTATTATTTAAATGATTTTTATTTTAATTATAAATATATTATTCGAATACTTAAAATTAATTAAATATTCACAAATCAAAACAGTGAAATTTTGAGTCGTTACACTCTCCACCTTAAAAGAATTTCGACCCTAAAATTTACGACAATTCTTTAATCCAAAAACACTTAACACTATTAGTCAGACGATATGATGTGCATAGATCATTCCTATGTAAAATCTTATTCGATCACTTACTCTGATACATAGCTTTTCTTCCAAATTAGTATCGCTCACTTGACTTCCTAGTACGAACTCTGATCATGCTTCTTAATTAGAAACCTCCAATCTCTTTATGTAGCCATATACTATGATAGAAAACTTTTGGTTCCACATTAAGAACCTACACCAAGTGTTGGCAGTCAAAATTTGAGTGATAAATCCTTATTTGGAACTGTGTAAAACACCTCAAGTCATATACTCGAATCTTTGATCGAGAACTATATGAGAAGTGATCTACGTACAGCTTACATACTCATCTAAAGGTTCTTCTTTACCCAACTTCTTTCTTACCCTCCCACAAATATTTATGAAATCATTTCATAATAATTTATACTTAGGTTCAACCATTTTTAAAGGTTACTACTTATTTATGAAATCCTTTTATTAAAAAACATTTTAATTTATTAACTTATATAATAACTTATATAATACTCTCCTACATTCGAAGAGCATATACAGAACATCTGATTTTAAATCATATTCTTCTTTTCTATTCAGAAATGGGCCCATAATAATTTTGGATCTCAAAACCGAGTCGACCAATTCAACCTCTGTACCTAATCGATCTGGTAAGTAGCTAAGAAGAGTGGGATGTTGGTATCCAAACTCCGTCCTAGAGTCTGTTTTTCCTTAGATGCCTCTAAGGTAAAGACGTTTGTTAGCTGGCCCAATAACATCAAATAAAATTTAACCTACAAGATGTTAAATTGGTTTAATAAAACAAAGTTTATTAAACCTCATTATTAAATTTAACCCAATCAGAACTTCATTTGTTGGTCCATTCTTTTATCAAAGTACCTTATCATTTTGAAAACTTAGGAGCCAAATACCCGAGTTTTATTTCAAAAATCTTTTTGAAATGATACTTTATGTTAACCCATAAAAAATTTACATATAGCTCGAGTAACTCCAAAATGATATCAAGGAACTAGGTACTACCAAATAGTATCATATATTCCTTTACCAAGAAAGGTAACACTTAGAGAAGTGTTTACCATCCGAACACATCTTCTGCCTATTTTTAGTCACTTTAGAGTCACTCAAACTAGTTAATTATAAAAATATTTCTTATATTCTAATCCCTCTTTTGAATTTATACTATATATATATATATTTCTAACTAAATCGTTCAAAATATTTTTCATTCATTACATTCGGATTCATCCGGATTCGAACCCATTTTGGTCATACAATGACAAAGAGAATAATTTACTAAGTGCACTATCCCATTCTGCCCTAAGAAAACACCCGATTATTACTTAGAAGATTATTCAGATCATCACAAACTGGATCAAGACTCATTCTCCAAACTATCTAATAAAATATCTTACTCTTAAATTATTTTTCAAAATATTTATACCTTAAAGTATTTTTTAGGAAAAATTACTATTACTTTTGCAAGAATTATTTTGAAACTTTTATCAAAGCCAGTGGGATTTAAATTCTTTGAAAATCCATCTTATTTTCAAAACATATTTTGTAATTCTAATTTATAAAATCATCTGAAATATATCTTTTTCAATAAACACCTTAATTTAAAATCCAATTTTAACCCAACACTTCATCGATGCCTTATAGTTAAATTGTGAAACTTAATTCATAATGTGTTTATTTCAATGTTTTCCCTAATTTTCTATCTATCTAACCTATGTCTTAAAAAAGAAAGATTGTAGATAAATACCTAAACCAAAGCAAATGCTTAAGACTGGCGAGCATGACTAGTCAAACCCTATATGATAATAATCAAATATTATTAGATCCTAACAACAATCACATCATAGATGACTATATAAAAATTTCTAAGAAAATCATTCTTTTATATATAAAATATACTCTTAGGTAAAATTATTTCATTTTCCAATTTTAAAATGATATTGTGTCGGTTGCCTTGTTAAAGAGATTAGAAACACATGTCGATACAGTTGTACCTTCTGTATCGACCAGAATTCATAATCCACTCAAAAGATAAGTCAACACAATATACAATATTTTTATTGTTGTAACTTCCCGTCTTTTTAGACTTTTTAAACAGACACACGTGTCGACTCAAATCACACAGAAGGGCAGATTGTTATTGGGGTGAATAAGAAAAAAAAAGAAATGAAACAAAATAGAATCTCACAGTGGATTGACAAAATATGATAATCAAATAACATTTCATGAAGCTGTTTACAAAACGTTTGATTATACTTATACAACACAGTGTCAGAGTTACACATATCAGAGATAAATAAATAAAAATGCAGCGGAACAATATGATGCAGTGGAATAATATAGTATATAATAGTAGTACAAATCTTCATCTTCATCCTCCGGGATAGGTCTTCAAATCCTGAAATGCTCAAGCTGACCCGAGCGAATTGAAAAGGCAAAACACTCGAGTCGGAACTAAAAGATCTTATGTAAGTTAAATCAACAGTAAATATGCGTGTGACGGCATCAGAGATGTTTACGGGGTTTGACATCTCCTATCCAGTGTCTAACATGAGTGTAGTAACTCAAGAGATGTTTGGGATTCACATCTCCTAAGGATCCGCTAAACTATCTACAATGTAGTACAATATTCTATTATACTATGCTACAGTAAAGTAAAGGTATTAAAATAGAATTAAGGCTTTGCATTTTCCACCTTAACACATTTTATATATTCCCGTAGTCTATACGGTATCGTAATCCACCCGTACTAGGTGCCGTCAAAGGGCACTCCATAGATATGGTACAAAACAAACTCATAGAAGGCGCGCTAGGGTAGGTGACACGGCACAACTAGTCAATGCTAGGGTAGATACACCAATTACGCATCCGGACTATTAGTAACGCATAGCCGCAACTATAGCCCAACTTGAAACACACTCCCAAGTAAAAATCAAAGGGTGGCCACCAAATGAATCGAAAGTCAGAATACAGTATCAATGGAATGTGTTCGATCGGAGGGGCAACCTCACTTGGCCCGGAATCGCTCCTGTTTTAGCCATCTTATGCTAACTCACGGGAGTTAGGTCCACGTAAATATACCTTTAGGATCGTCGCCACCATCCTACTACATTCTGGAATCTCCACCGCATACACAGTTGTCAAAGTGATTTTTGGTATTGGTAGAGAGTATGACAATATCCGATCCCGGTCTGTTTAACAACCAATCACTTATTACACACCGGATGGTTCTTTTATATTTCAAAAGTCAATTCGTAGTTTATATCAAAATATCATATTCTCAAAACCACCACTTTCGAAATTATGTTCACCCTAAAATCATATTCACTTTCTAATCACATCGTTTCCAAAAATCATAATTTCTTCAAAAATCATATTTCCAAAATAGATTGAACTATCATTTCAAAATATCATATTAAACCAAATATGTTATTTAAATCCCAACTTAGATCATAACATCATTAACCATATTCACTTCAAAATTGAGAATTTGAATATAAACCCATCCATTTTACTTAGTTTGGAATTTAGAAGAAAATAGTTTTAAATAGCTAATATAGATTTAAAATAGATTAAATAAAATTAAAATAGATTAAATATCCTTAAAATAGATTGATTAGATTTAATATAAGTTAAAATGGTTTGATTAGTTTAAATAAATTAAATGGTTTAAAATAGGTTAAAATGATTTAATATAATTAATACAGGTTAAAATAGTTTAATACTTTGAAAATAAAAAATATAGAAATTTTGAAATAATATATTTTTAAAATATTTTGTATTAAAACATGAATTTGTAATTTATATCAATTTAAAACTATTCATTTCATTTCATTTCATTTCAACAAAATCAGACCATTTCAATTTCTCAGTAAATCTAATTCCAAATCTTCAATTTTTTTAATTTTCAATAAACTATTGAATTTAATCTCAATTTCAATCCATACCATTCGAATTACGCCAATTTCAAAACATTTCAAAGTTATATTTCAAACCATTTTAATACCTCGATTTCTATAAATTCCATATATACTTAAAAATTGGCTTTACAATTTAATTAAATTTCTTTAACAATTCCTTTAAACAAATTCAAAATTTTAACGTAAAACTTGAAGTTTGATAATTCAATTTTATATAAATCAAATTTTATTTCAAAATATCGTTTAACTAAATTCAAGAAAATTAAAGGTTTAAAATCATTTAATTTAACCAACTCGGTGTTGATGTATAATTATCTACCATAGGGTCAAGTGATACGGATATTTATCATTTCAATTCGCAATTTAAAAATGTTACGATTATATATCATTTCAAACCGTAATTCCAAATTAACATAAAATCCATAAAATCGCTCGAGACTATCATGTCAACCCATAATGATTTTTCCCTATTCTATAGATCATAAAGGTGTGTATCATTTCAACCCGTAGTGAACTTACAGTTTATAATGATATAAAATACAACACCATTCATCTAATATCAACAATCAACATCCATCACAATCATCATCAAATCAATCAATAAATATCAATATACAACTGATAATCAATAATAGGTATTTAACTGGCAATTTATATTCAATAATAAAATTAATAACGATTTAATTCGAAATAATATTCAAATTAACTGAGATGATGATTTAAAATGTCCCAAACAGCCATAAATAAATTTCTAATCACATCATAAATTAAATTTAACAAACATAAGAAATTTTAGAAGTTGTGAGTGGGCTAAAACACTCACCTTTGAATTTAAATCGAATTTAAGCCCAAAAATCAAACAGTCTCAAAATTCATCCAAACTAGCATCAAAATGTCCAGAATTTTACTGCGATCCCAACGCAAGAAACCGCATGTAAATCTGAGTTCGTACGTAAAAGTTATGATGATTAGAGCATATAATTCAAAATTTTAAATTAAATAAATACATAGGTAAATTTATTTACCACGTTAGTAAGCAAATCATGACTTCTAGCCGAAGTATTGAACACAAACCCTAGAAGCCACCACCGCCATTCCCAAATTATCGCCGCCACTAGGATGTGCTTCGGCCACATCAGGACGTGGCATCGCGCTCGCCACCTGACGCCGCGCCCATGGCCAGAAGCGCAGCCATTCCGGCTCTCAAATCATTGCCTGACGCTGCCCCCTTCATATGCAATTTCTGATGAACTCACAGACCCTTTCGACCAATGAACGGCATGGATTGAAGCTGGCCGACGTCCTCTACACGCCAGCAACCTCCGATCGACCCATCGACGTAGATCCACCGTCAAGTTGAAACCCAAGCAACGGACGACAAAAAATAAATGTCCAATTTCTCATCAAATGGTGAACCAAAACGAAAAATGAATAGCACATGAAGATTAATCTTGTTGAGAGCTTCAAATCGATATATAGTTTGATAGGGTTTGGAAGAGCTTCAAATCGATTAATCTTGTTGAGAGCTTCAAACGGACCCACACCTATTTCGGTACGGGCGGGCGGCGACGCTGGCGTGTGTTAGTTCATGGCCATATAGGTCCTCCCTCTCGCACAAAATTACCTGACCCTAACGGCCAATATGGATTTGAGGGAAGTAGTATATAAATACGAATACACTTATTTTTGGCGATGTGGGACAATATCTCATTCATCTATAAAGGGCTCTAAGAGAATAAATATATAACATGTAGTGTCATGAGAGATGAACTTAAAATAGATTCTTCTACCTTTTATGAGGCGTTAGAAGCTATTCAAAACTCATCCATTGTTGAGTTATTTCACTTGCTGAGATAATAAAGAGGCTTCCCAACTCAAAATAGTATTGTGCTTCATTAGTAAATAAACAAACGAATTTGATGACTATATGGTAATTGTATTAGAACTGATAACTATCCACCTATTTGTTGTTGGTAAAAACCTAAAGTTTGCATCTCATGTGAAATTTTACATTAGAGGGTCAGTAGTGTTTGGTTTATAACCAAACAAACTTCTAGCTTAGCTCTGAATTAGACTTAAGGATTTTATGGTCTTATTGTAATATTTGTATCCCTAATAAATTTACCATCAGATCGTTTCAAATTTAAAAACTAAGAACTAAGTATAAGATAAAAATGATATTATTCTTTATATACTTTTTTAAACATCATGCATGAAGCATTGTTTCAAGGTTTACACTATATCTCATTTTAAGTGCTTGTATCCCATAAATTGTAACAGACTATTATCTAGTACCTACATTAAAAACGATTACAAATCATACCAGCTGTAGAAAGATTATGTAGTTGCAATATATTTCAACAGCATATGTGATAAAGAAGCAGACTAATGGATGCTCCATTCTATATACTATTGTTTTAAATTTTTATACGGTGTCAATTGGGGACATGAGAACATGACTATAAATTTTGTATTTATATGGATGAATATATCGTTTCAGATAAAAGACTAATTAAAACATGTTAGTTTAAAATAAATATAAGCAACTACAATTAAACTTCTACAAATTGAACTTCATACATAAAAATAAACAAGCACGAAGCTTAGCCTCTACAATTAAATTTGTGATTTGTTCAGGCACCCAACATTCTTAAATGGAGTACCTTGTGAGCTAAATTCATGATTTATTGTTCACTAAACATGCACAAAGAAGGTGCACCTACACAATAAATAAAATACTTAAAATGAATAAAATAATAACATAATGTCATGCTTTATTTTCTGGATAAAGATTTTTTTTTCCCTCCAAAACTAGTATGGAAATATGCTTTAAAATAATAAGAACAGATCGCAGCCAATAAACCATAGCTTTAAATTATTTGAATATATCTTAAGTTCCTTTCTTCCATCATATAGTAATGGTTATATTGAGGCACATGGCATATTTTTTTGTGGGTGTAGGTAACCCAAACATCTATCCATGTTTATGCTTATCGACATTTTGATTCATTTTCAATTATAAATTCGTTAAGCTTTCCATCTAACAACATTGGAATACATTAAAATTTACTTTGTTTTATAAGACAAGTAAAATGAACTTTAGGTATCAATTAAACTTTGTTTTTGTTCTAAACCTATTTATTATGCCTATGAAAATAATTTATTACTTTAGATAAAGAATATATAACTACAATATGTTCATATAAACTTGTTTATAACAAAATGTAGCTATGAAGTTAAAAGGATGTAGAATTTTTCAATGATATCTCATAATAAAAGATATATTTTAAACACTCGAAGTGGGCCTTATATCAAAACTCTATGAACTTTGAGCGTAAAAAAACAAAGAACCGGCTGATGTCTCCCTCGATTGACATAAATTTTTATCATTAAATATTGTACAAATGATTAATTATATAGTAATTAAAGATGGACTATGAAGTATTCCTTTTCTATAACAAAATTGAATAGTCGATATTAATTAGGGGTATTTAGGCTCAGGAAAAAAGTTGTTATCCCTAATAACCAAACTTGCTATCATTCAGAAAATAAAGTATCATTCAGACTATATTTAAGTTACTATCATTTTCTGTTCACACTATAAAGTATCATTCAGACTAATAACCAAACTTGTTGTCCCTGAGACTAAATTTTTTTACAACTTCTTCCCTCTGCCTATTTTCCTGTATTAATTACTTATCATTGTAAAATTCAAACATCTAGATATGAATTTTAAATTTAGGTGTGCTAGGACAAAGTTTAACTTGTAGAAGTCCATGTAATGACCTGGCATTTCGAACCATTCGCATCCACACATGTCGGACTTGAATTGCTCAAAATGTCAAATTGTTAATTTATATTTGGAAAAACTTAACATGTACAGTAAATAAATCAGTCACAAAATCGCAGATACGGAGTAATGTAACAATAAGCAGCGGAATATTTAAATAGTAGTTCATGAAACTACTATATAAACAACAGAGTTTGAAATAAAATATAACATAATATCTCAAATACACAGAAGTTACTAATACAGATGCCAATGACAAGTCTGAACAACAACTGGTATAAATTGAAATCACTGGGAAGCTGAATAGACAAAGATTGATCTTCAAGCGATGCTTCGAACTCCAAAGGAGAGTCTAATATGTTGTGACACTCAGTCTGGCCCGAGCATAAAGCAAAATACAAAACATTCGAGTTAGGATTAACATTCTTATATAATAATTTCAACTCAAGTGAAATATAAACTGAAATACAAGTAACTTAAAGGATGCTTAGGATTTCCATTCTCTAAGGATCCGTGCAACTATCTACTATGTAGTAATATATGCTATTATAATATGTCTATAGTAAAGTAAACTATTAAAATAGCGTTAAGGCGTTACCCATATCCCCCTTAACACATTTTAAATAATGTCGTAGTCTATACAGATACTGTAAACTCCACTCGTAAGTGGGCTATCAGGGAGCACTCCATAGGTACGACACAAAACAAACTTGTAGAAGGCACGATAGGGCATGTTACAAGGCACTCGGGGCAATGCTAGGGTAGATATACCGTTTGCGTATCCGTACTGGTGGTAACGCATATCAGCTGCTACCGCCCACCTCGTGACACATTCCCAAATCAAAGGTGCACCCAATAAAATCAAAAAAGCAATAGAATGGTATCGAAGGAATATGCCCGATCAGAGGAATGACCTCACTTGGCTTGGCATGGCCCCTATTTTAGCCACATCAAGCTGATTCAAAGAAGTCAGGGCTATGTAAATACCTTATAGAATCGTCGTCGAACCATCCTAATTCGTTCTGGAATCTCCACCACGTACATAGTTGTTAAAGTGGTTTTCGGTATTGGTAGAGAGGATGACCATATCCGATCCTGGTCTCTTTAACAACCAAACGCTTATTTCATACCATGGTCATTTCGTTTAAAATAGTTCATACTTCATATCAAAATATCATATTCATTTCAAACCATATAAATTCGATATCGTTATTCACTTTAAAAATATTCATTTCCAAAATCGTAACACAGTGCAATTTAATGCATTTTATTATGAATACCTTCCAATTCGGATAGGGATACACTTTAAAATTATAACACTTTCAAATTATACACTTTTGAAACCGTAACACTTTGGAAATCATAACACTTTGGAAATCATAACATTTCCGACTTAAACATTTTAGATGTTGAAAATGGTATATAAAATAAATAGTTATAAATTAAAATAGTTTATATATTAAAATAATTTATATATTAATATAGTTTCCTCAAATTGCACAAATCGATTCAAATCAACTCAAATTCTAAAAAAATTTAATTTAATTCAATCCAGTTCATCAATTTCAATTCAATTCAACCTCTCGATAGACCATTTTAATTTATATAGATTTCAAATATAGGTTCGAACTACAAATTAACCATTTCAATTTCAATAGATTTCAAGGTTTAAATATTCAAACATTTACAATAACTCAAATTGGTACATTTCATTTACACTTCAAATTCAACTTTATTATTATTTAGTTTTGAAACATTCACTTAATCAATCCAATAATCATTTAAATAAAATCTCAATTTACAAATTTAAATAAAACAAAATATCCCATTTCAGTTTATTTACATTTGAAAATATTCCTTTAATCACCTTTAATGAAAAATCAAGTTATAAATCATATCTTTAAAATCTCAAATTCAATAAGTTTAAATCAATGATTATTTAAATTTAATTATTAACAAAAATTTAAATTTCAAGTCAACATTAATTTATCTTCCCAACCTTTATTATTAAAGTTGTAAAAGTTTATTTTTAAAATATTATATAAATTCATATAAATACTTAAACACGTTATATACTAATTAAATTAAGTTTCATTGAATTAAATCTTATTATTATTAACTTATTTTCTAAAAAATATATTTTTATATATTTTAAAATAGTAAAATTATAAGTAAAATCTTAAATTTTATATTTTCAAAACTAACTTATAAATTTAAAATTTCCAAAACATAAAATTTTAAAATCTAAAATTTAGACATATATAAAATAACATTTATATATATATAATATATTTTAAAAAAATCAATATTGTTTTAAATCATATATTTCCTTTCAAAACTTTGGAAATCATTTTCAAAATATAGACTAACGGTGTCCGTATAAAATTTTCTACCCTATGGTCAAGTGATACGGATATATATCATTTCAATCTGCAATTTAAATATCTACGGGTATATTATCATTTCAACCCACAATCCCAAAATTAAAAATCAATGAAAATCACTTAGGTTTATCATTTCAACCCATAACGATTTCCCCCTATTCTAGAATATCGTTCGGGTATGTATCATTTCAACCCATAGGGAATTCTAAACTAACAGGGTACTTGCAGAGTAAGAACAAATATGATAATAATATAACATATCAACAACAGGCAGATATCATCAGTGATACACTTAATTATAATATAAACAACAGGTGATGGTGTCAGATGTCATAGGTGAACAGTTATAGATAATGGCATATCATATATAGCAATCAAATATTTAACAGTTCAAATTTAACAGCATATTTCAATTGCTGTTTCAAGTGGAATCAAATTTACTAACTATAAGAATGTTAATCATGAGTAATTTCTCACCTTTCGAGGCTAGAGAAATTTGATAACGAACTGACACTACACCAAAATAGGCAAATTCTAACATTTATAAGTGTTACAAATAATTTCAGTAACACTTTTTAAGCGTTACTAATGGACTGTGAGGAATGGAGTGGCCAAATTTGTAACACTTGTAAGTGTTATAAACGTACGTATTACTGACACTATAAGTGTTGGTACCTAAATGTACAGTAGCGCTTATAAGTGTTGGTAACGAAATATACGGTAACACTTATAAATGTTGGTACAGAAATATACGGTAACACTTATAGGTGTTGGTAACGAAATATACAATAACACTTTAAGTGTTGGTACAGAAATATACGGTAACGCTTATAAGCGTTGGAAAATGATTATTTAGTAACATATATATATATATATAACATAAACGCAATGTTTAAATATAAACTCTCTGCAAATAATGATTTACATATCATAAATAATTCATCATACATATTCAATGCAAAGTTTAAACGCTCTGCAAATGTAGTATAATATATCATAAACAATTCTTTACATATCTAAAATACCACAATGTCATATATTCAGATATTATTACAACATAAGCTTCAAATTTTTTTCAAAATACACTTAAAGTTTAACTTACGGTTAACCTATCCATTCCTGATCATCCACTCCAAACTCTAATGGTTTTGAATATTCTTCAACGTCCAATACAACAATCCAAAGCGTCATTCTTCAAGTTCTTGCATTTAATATAAACACTCGATAAAAACTTATACCATCAAAATCAAAAGGTTAAAGACTGAGTTACAACTTAGGTTCTAATTTTTTTTTGTATTTATGAATTCGCAAACTTAGTATGCAAAATACATGTTAATCAAACTGAGTTTGCAAACCCAATTTGCATCGATTTTGCTACATGCATTATTTAATATAAACTTGGGTCTTGATTTTATATAAATTATCGTTCAAAATATGTAAAGTTGATAGTAGTGTTCATGCTAAACATGTTGCATCATACTCTAGGAATGAACAATTTTATAATAATCTGTGTCATGACGGAGGAATATTTGTTTTACAAAGCGCCGAGACCTAATATTACAAACCCAGCACATTGAGAACAATGCTAAGTTGCAACAATTGAGCATTGTTTCCAATTGCAAATGCAACTAGGTAGTGCTCAGTTCAGTGTCACTTGCAAATGAACTGAGCAGTGCTCAGTTGCAACAATTGAGCATTGTGCCCAGTTCAGTTGCATTTCCAACTAAACTACTCGGTTCGGTGGCAAATGCAACTGAGAATAGTGTTCAGCTGCACCAACAAGTTGCATCATTCAGTGGTCTTTGAATGTTACCAACAAAATCAAGTTCTGTTTAAAATAATTAATATTTCAATAGGATTTACTCGAGATTTAACTCACTGCCAGCTTAAGCAAACTGGGTTGCATTTACATTTAAGGCAAACCCATCCAGTAACCCTATAATAATTAAAGGTTAAATGAGTCTATCCAATATAGTTCCCAACACAGCTAAATTATACTTGGAATAATTTATAAGAACAATCTTGGGAAATTTACAAACTAATGGGCCAAATAAGATGAAGGAAATGATGATATTGACCACTGCCTTGACATTTAAAACAAAGAAAGAAAGATGATTTCAAATGTGTACCTCTTGCTAGGAAAAAGTGGTCTCAGAAACATTAGGCGAGCATGGGATTTCAATGTGACATCTGCCAGGCATAAAGCAATTTCAATAAAAACCAAGGAGAAATTGACACATCATCTCTATATAATATAGAAAGAAATACAGGTATACCTGTAGAGTATAAACAATATGGCTTACCAATTAATATACGAAGAACATGTAAATATTAGGATTCATGTTTATTTAACAATGCTATTTATTCTCCGTCTCTACATTCATAATTTATTCCCCTATACCATATATGAAACATTTCTCGTAGATAAACAAAGGAACCCTTTCATGCTTCCCACTATAAATATCTAAGTTGCACAGCAGTAAATTATATCTTGAACATGGAGTACCCACAGCAACTATACTCATCCGATACACCACTAATCAACTCCTTACTTAACGACGGTCCTGATTATGAATCCAACCCAATTGATGATATCATGTTCTTCGATAATAGTTGTCTTAATGACGTCTTTGATTCTGGGATCAGTTATCCCTCAGACCCAGTATCAACTTCTCCAGACCAAGATCCAAGCCATGGTGGCAACAATGTGGATTTAAATCCCAAGGATTATTTTATTGAAGAAAAATCCTATATCATTGAACGTAAGAGAAAACCCAAGTAAAGGTCGATCTAACACTCTAGTGTCAGAAAGAAAAAGACGTAGCAGGATGAAAGAGAAGCTCTATGAGCTTCGATCATTAGTTCCTAATATAACCAAGGTTTGTGGGGATTTTTCTTTGGATACAGTTTGTACATATGGAATGATGTAATTCTATACTAGGAGTTTACTTTTAAATACTTAACAATTCATTCACAATTGCATATTTGCAGATGGATAAAGCGTCTATCATTGGTGATGCTGCAGTTTATGTTAAAAGCCTCCAAGATCAAGCAAAGATGTTGCAAGATGAAATATCGAGTATGGAATCATCAAAAGAAAATTGCCAAGACGTTCGACTTCATAATGAAAAACGTGTTGAACAAAGGAAGAGCAACCAATGTGGAGACAGGAGAGTAAGTTTGACGGCATATGAGGTGGAGGCTGACAAATATTATGTTAGGCTACAGTGCAGTAAACAAGATGGAGCAGTAGCAGCTCTTTATAATGCAATTGAGTCTCTTGAATGTTTGCAGATTGACAATTCTAATCTCTCTGAAGTATCTGACAGATTCATACTAACATTGGCCTTATATGTAAATTTCAGTATTCGTAGTTCGTTTTAAATTTAATTTCAAGTTATTTTTCCACCTATTATTTGGTTTAGTTGCATTAAAACTATTTGTATTTATGTTGCAATTATGTCATTCATACTTCATTTTCATAACTGCATACAACTGTCATCACTACCATCTTCAACAACACTCCACAACAAACAACATCCCCTACTGTCTACATTACGCTTCCTCCCTCTGCAACTTCATCACATTCATCAACCACATCCTCCATTATTATCCTTCTCCTAACCAGAACAACTCACCACAGTACCACTGCACTTCACCACAACTACATTGCTATCATAATCCATTCACCTCCAACATACAACTAATGCTGCCATTACTCTCTTTAATACTTCGGCCAACCAACTTCAAATCCAACAAACAACCCGACCTCTTCGACCTTACTACTACTGCAATTACCACTTCTACCACAACCTCCCCAAAACTTGACAAAACATATTACTACTGCAAACAGTCACTACCCCAATATACCATCTTCAAACTCACTGCTTTCCTACAACTATTGCTCCGCCCTTTTGTTCATACTCCCCTCTGTTCAACAAACCACTGCATACCACTCCATTCACCATCACCCATACTTCTTCACCGTGCATAATCTAACCAAACTACCACTACCTTACTGCAATGAACTTATCACCCTACTTCATTGCCTCTGCATTCTTCATCCATCAACCACTACAACTACTTCAACCAACTCAATCTCCTTTATCAACATCCACCATATCACTTCCATCAAGCTGCAATTCAGATTCTATACACTGCCATACATCACATCCTCCTCACCACTGCTACACTTCATAGCAATAAGCAAATATCCAGACACTTCATAACAGTGACATCTGCCCCTGCACTTCACTACTGTCACCATCAGCAGCTCCTTCATCAACATCAACCACAACACTTCCAAGCTACTGCGCCTCCATCACCTTCACTACTGTTGCATTCAATCACACTTCTACCTGCACCTTGCTTTCAATTCAAGCACCCTGACCACTATACACCATGACCATACTCTATAAAACTTCCCTTCAACCTGCCTTTCAACCTGCTTCACCTCCATTCATTTCCCATACCATCCAACTACCACCCCTTCAACTCATTATAACAAACCAGTGACCATCCTTCTATCATCACACTCCCCTCTGCTAATGCCAAAAACCATCCCACTGCCTTATAACATAATCGCCTTCAATCACCCAGCAAAATAGCCTCAACAACCTTACTTCCAAACAAAAAATCCCTCATCACATAAACACTGCAACCCTACCTCAATGTGGCCTCACCATCTTCACTACCGTTCATCTCCTACACGCCTTTAAGTCAAATTACCACCTGAATCAGCAAATCCGTGATTTCCAATCGCATCCAATTCCCTGAATCCCAAATGTTACCTCATCCAATTCGTGACTTCGAATCAACAACCCCCATTCCATTCCACGCTTAAATAATTTATCGGACTAAGGCATACATTATTTTATTCGGCAACTAAGTACATCAAACTTAAATAATTTAATTGCATCTTTACGAGATACACGGTACACAATGTAGATGCTTATATAATGACCAATTTTGAGCGATTAATTAAACAAAGTACATAACCTAATTACTGATTTCTGCTAATTTGCGTAGGAGGAACATTAAATTGACGTGTCTTTGTGAAATCGACGATGTCGTTTGGGTTGTAGGTGTGGCTCTGAATGGTAGACGAAGAAATCTTAGACGAATGATGCAGCGTTTCATAAGTAGGGCTGGATGGGTACAAAAAGAAGCAGTTTTCGGTATTTTGCAATGAGGGAAGAGAACAGTTGGATGTTTGGTAGCTTGGAGGATGTGCTAATGGCCAAACGCTGGTGATGGAATGGGATTGGGAAAGCGTCAGAAAATGGTGATGGAATGCGTGAAGGGTAACCCTAATCTAATTAAAAATTATACGACCGACAGGGGTGATGGAAAGGAAAAGCGTTAGAAAATGCAACATATGCACGATTACATAATGGTCCAATTTTTAGTGAGTTATTTACAAATTTACCAACTGTTCTAACACTTTTTTGTGTTGTAAATTATAACTGATGTGTTGGAAATTTATAAAAAACATTATTTATATTTCCCAACACTTTTTCAGGTATCCTGACATTTTTTTATTGTCAGTAGGCTGTAACATTTATAAGTGTTAGAAATTAACAAATATAAAATGTTGCAAAATCACTATTTTGGTGTAGTGTGAGCTGCGAATCCGAGCAACGAATTCCAAAGTAAAGCAAGATAACACGAATTTAACAATCAAAACGAAGCTGGAAGTTAGGAATTGACGGAGGACAAATCAAAATTAGCTTAACATAAACTGAAATAAAATAAATATTATCTTTATATATTTTTCTCTAAAATTAATATAAAATTTGAAAACTCATATTTAAAATAATATATATATATATCTTTCAAATAAATACTAAATTTAAACACCTATATAATAAAATCTCTATATATTTAGTTAAAACCTAAACTCATGTGTGCTCACATATATAAATAAACATATAAACATATACAACTCACATACATATTATATTTAATATCAATATTTATTATAGGAATCAATATAAAATTACTTCATTATAAACTCAAATAGATCATTTATAAACTCATATACAAATAAACATGTGATATATGACTTACATAACTTGTATACGTAAAAACATATTATATACAAACTTAGTTAAGTTTTATATATGAGTAGATTATATATATAACCATTATAATCTATACGTAAAACCCAACAAAGCATGTATAAAATAAACGAACGTATACAAATAATGTGTTATATATAACTTATATAAAGTAATATACCTAACAATGGATTATACACAAACTTGTATCACTATATATATATACAACATAAAACAACAAACTTATATAAACTTTATTATATTAGTATATTATATTAACATAATATATATATTATGACTCAATCATTATTATTATTATTATTTTGTTTAAAACATCTTAAATTTAAAACACGCATATAAAATAAAATCATATATATATATATATGTTGGAATTCCTAAAGAGCAAAGTGAATGAAAGATACAAGTCCCACATCTCCAAATTGTGAGAGCTATATTGGTTTAAATATAGCTTTCTCATGAGGAGGTTGGGGGCCTGGGGCTCCCAAATGTATGCTTCGTTGTGAGGAGGGAGATCATGCATCACCACCACACACGCGCGCGCGCGCCGCCGCCGCCGTCCGTCCGACCGAACCGGGCCGGGCTCGGGTACGGGTACGGGTACGGGTCTAAAATGACCATTCTTTTTACTAGGCCATTGTTGAACGGATGGGCTTCGTCTGAAACTGGGCTGGGCCTGGAAATTAAAGAGAAGCGGGCGGGTGAACAGACGCAGAGGAGATGCGACTGTTCAGTAGCGGGTGCGGCCCGTTAGAAGCAAACGGGTGCGGCCAAACGCGAACGGTAACGGGTGCGACCCGTTAGAAGCGAACGGGTGCGAGCCGATTGAAGCGGACGCGGGTGAACAGATGCGGTGCAAGCGGGTGCGACCCGACTGAAGAGGCGCCGGCGAAACAGTACGAGCAGGTACGAAATAGTACCGTTGGACGGGCGGGTGTGACACGTTAACGAACAGCAGCGACCAAAAGGCAACGGGTGCGACCCGTCAAGCGGACGCGACTGTTTGAAGGGATGCGGACGAAATTAAAAATAGGAGAGAATACTGATCACATTCTCATCCAATTCCAATCTAATTTCTTATGCTTCTTTGCTCTACTGCTCCATATTCCATACATATCACAGAGTTGACATACCCATTACAATCTCGTGCAGATTACGTCTGTTGTATCTTGGGAGAGTTTTGAAATAAAATTCTTAAGGAAATTGTTACGACAAGCCTCAGACGGAATTTCCTTTATACTGGTTAGATTCTCAGTAATCTTTCCCGTTTATAAGTTATACTATTTCTTACAAGAGTATAACGTTGTTGTTGTAATTTATTTACAACGTAACTTATTGTTACATCTATCTAATACAGAATTCCAACGTAGTGGAATTCTAATTAATAAACTTGTGCGACGAGTTTATTGTAGCGTGCTATCTGTTTTAGTACACTAGACAAATAACATCTTAAGAATTTTACTGTTTTACACTAAAACAAAGATGTTAACAGTTGACAACATGAAAATGGATAAGTCCAACTTTTCAGCGGTTATTTCTGAATGCAATTTGATTCAGAACCCTAACCAATGGTGGGTTGACACAAGAGCTACTTGTCATGTTTGCTCTGAAAAATCCATGTTTTCAACATACCAGAAATTCGATCAGAAAGAAAGACTCTACATGGGTAATTCTGCAGTTTCCATGATCGAAGGAAGTGGCACAGTTATCCTCAAGTTCACTTCTGGAAAAACTGTCAAATTGAATGACGTGCTTCACGTTCCAGACATACGCAAGAATCTCATCTCTGGTGCAGTCCTATCAAAGAAGGGATTCAAGATGGTGTTTGAGTCAGACAAGATGGTTCTGTCCAAAGCTGGAATGTATATCGGAAGGGGATATTTATGTGATGGCCTATTTAAGGCAAATATAGCCGTTACCGGCAATAAATCTATGTATTTTGATTGTGCTAATAATAAAATTGAAGTCTCTTACTTGCTTGAGCATGAAATTTTACTATGGCACGATAGATTAGGACACATAAACTTCCGAAAAATGAAGAAATTATCAAACTTGGGATTGATTCCAAATTTCCAAGTAGATAAGAACTACAAATGTGAGACATGTGTAGAAGCAAAAATGGTCAAACAACCATTTAAATCTGTTGACAGAAGCACCGAACCATTAGGTTTGGTACATACAGATTTATGTGATTTTAAGTCATTACCTACAAGAGGTGGGAAAAAGTATTTTATTACTTTTATTGACGATTATACGCGATATTGCTACGTATATCTTTTAAATAGTAAGGATGAAGCAATAACCGCGTTTATAAAATACAAGGCCGAGGTAGAAAATCAGTTAAATAAAAAGATCAAGATATTGAGATCTGATCGAGGTGGAGAATATGAATCACCATTTGAACAGTTCTGTGCCGAAAATGGTATAATTCATCAAACAACAGCTCCATATTCACCACAACAAAATGGTGTAGCCGAGAGGAAGAACAGAACGTTAAAAGACATGATTACTGCCATGCTTTTAACTTCTGGTCTACCGACGAACTTGTGGGGGGAAGCCTTAAATATGTCTAATCACATATTAAACAAAGTTCCTCACAATAAAACGGAAACAATTCCATATGAGATATGGAAAGGACACAAACTAAGCTTTAAATACCTCAAAGTGTGGGGGTGCTTGGCAAAAGTTCCAGTTCCGCCTCCCAAGAGAGTCAAACTTGGACCAAAAACAGTAGATTGTTATTATCTTGGGCCAGCCCAAAATAGTAGCGCCTATAGATTTTTGGTATTCAAGTCAGATATAAATGATATTCATGTAAATACAATCATAGAATCAAGAGATGCCTCGTTCTTTGAAGATGTGTTTCCACATAAAAGAAACGATGGAAATCATGTCCCAAAAAGGACAAGAGATAACAGAGATGAGACATGTGAAGATGAAACTCATCAGGACAACGAGGAGGTTGAACCAAGAAGAAGCGTCAGGGCAAGAACTTCCAAAACATTTGGTTCGGATTTTTTAACTTATATGTTAGAACACGAACCTCAGACGTACAAGGAAGCAATGTCATCTTCTGAATCTTCATGTTGGAAAGAAGCAATCCAAAGTGAGATTGATTCAATTCTAAGTAATAAAACTTGGGAAATTGTTGATATTCCACCAGGAATAAAACCAATTGGCTGCAAATGGATTTTCAAGAAGAAAATGAAAGCAGATGGCTCTATCGACAAGTATAAAGCCAGATTAGTAGCCAAAGGATATCGTCAAAAAGAAGGAGTAGACTTCTTTGATACCTATTCACCGGTTACACGAATAACCTCTATAAGAATGTTAATAGCAATTGCATCCATTTATAATCTAGAGATTCATCAAATGGATGTAAAAACAGCATTCTTAAATGGAAATCTCGATGAGGAGATTTACATGGAGCAACCTGAGGGATTTATTTCCAAAGGAAATGAAAACAAAGTCTGTAGATTAGTTAAATCATTATACGGACTAAAACAAGCTCCAAAGCAATGGCACGCAAAATTTGATAGTGTCATGATGAAAAATGGTTTTCGTATAAATGAATGTGATAAATGTGTTTATTACAAACAGGTTGGGCAATCATATGTGATGATTTGTCTATATGTGGACGATATGCTAATATTCGGTCCAAATACTCAGGTAATTGAGACCATAAAGAAAATGTTGATCAACAATTTCGACATGAAAGACTTGGGTGTTGCAGATATTATTTTGGGAATAAAAATAATAAGAACATCTAATGGAATTGAGTTATCTCAATCACATTATGTAGAAAAAGTGATTGAAAGATTTCAAAACTTTGGAATTAAAGGAGTAAATACACCCTTTAATCCATCGGAAGTACTGCATAAAAACACTGATGAGAGTGTAATGCAACTGGAATACTCTCGTGTAATAGGATGCTTAATGTATCTGATGAATTGCACCAGACCAGATATAGCTTATGCAGTAAGTCGATTGAGCAGGTATACAAGCAATCCAGGGAAGGAACACTGGAAAGCACTAATGAGAGTGGTTGGATATTTAAAAAATACCACTAACTATTCCTTACATTATGGAAAATATCCTGCCGTCTTAGAAGGATATAGTGATGCAAACTGGATTACAGATTCAGAGGAATCAAAATCAACGAGTGGTTATGTCTTTACCCTAGCAGGGGCAGCGGTGTCATGGAAATCTACTAAACAAACATGCATAGCTCGATCCACTATGGAATCAGAGTTCATTGCATTAGATAAAGCAGGCGAAGAAGCAGAATGGCTTCGTCACTTTTTAGAAGATATTCCGTTTTGGCCTAAACCTGTACCGGCCATATGCATACACTGTGATAACCAAGCAGCGCTAAGCAGAGCGCAAAAATTTGTGTATAATGGAAAGTCACGACATATTCGTCGACGCCATAATACAGTTAGGCAGTTACTCTCAAATGGAACTATTTCCATAGATTATGTGAGAACAAATGATAACCTAGCGGATCCATTTACTAAAGGTTTATCAAGAGAGAAAATTGACTGCGCATCGAGGGGAATGGGTTTAAAAGCCTAAACCAACAAGAGTTACCTTATACGGAAACCTATCCTAGCGACTGGAGATCCCACGGACTAGGATCAATAGGCAAACCAGTTATGAGTAACTCAAGAAGTAATGCATTTGTCTGGACTTGGTCCTACTCCATTCCTATGGTGCAAAATATAATGCATGCCTACAGAAGTTTTAAAGGTTAAAACTATGTTTTTTAATGATGACCATATCTTGGAAATAACAAGTGGGGTATAGGTAGGATACTCTTAATGGTTGCGATCACCTATGTTAGTGTGAGCTGGGTCGGCTCTATGAGAATATTAAAAGCTTTTATTTTCTAAAAACACTCGCAGAACCAAAAACTGTTCAGGACCAAAATGAACACAATCAAGAGATTGGATGAGAAGGGAATCAATGCTTCGTAAAGCTTATTGTCTGGATATACAATAAAGGCCGATGGTTCAAGATGAAATAATTCACCGATTAGCCAAGTAGATCCGATAAGTTTTAACTAGGGAAAGTTCAAAGTGAAATATCTACTTATCCACGATAAAGCATTATTCCATATGTACTCTATGATATTTCGCTTTGTGTGGGGGATATGTATATTATCATTCATGTGGGGGATTGTTGGAATTCCTAAAGAGCAAAGTGAATGAAAGATACAAGTCCCACATCTCCAAATTGTGAGAGCTATATTGGTTTAAATATAGCTTTCTCATGAGGAGGTTGGGGGCCTGGGGCTCCCAAATGTATGCTTCGTTGTGAGGAGGGAGATCATGCATCACCACCACACACGCGCGCGCCGCCGCCGTCGTCCGTCCGACCGAACCGGGCCGGGCTCGGGTACGGGTATGGGTCTAAAATGACCATTCTTTTTACTAGGCCATTGTTGAACGGATGGGCTTCGTCTGAAACTGGGCTGGGCCTGGAAATTAAAGAGAAGCGGGCGGGTGAACAGACGCAGAGGAGATGCGACTGTTCAGTAGCGGGTGCGGCCCGTTAGAAGCAAACGGGTGCGGCCAAACGCGAACAGTAACGGGTGCGACCCGTTAGAAGCGAACGGGTGCGAGCCGATTGAAGCGGACGCGGGTGAACAGATGCGGTGCAAGCGGGTGTGACCCGACTGAAGAGGCGCCGGCGAAACAGTACGAGCAGGTACGAAATAGTACCGTTGGACGGGCGGGTGTGACACGTTAACGAACAGCAGCGACCAAAAGGCAACGGGTGCGACCGTCAAGCGGACGCGACTGTTTGAAGGGATGCGGACAAAATTATAAATAGGAGAGAATACTGATCACATTCTCATCCAATTCCAATCTAATTTCTTCTGCTTCTTTGCTCTACTGCTCCATATTCCATACATATCACAGAGTTGACATACTCATTACAATCTCGTGCAGATTACGTCTGTTGTATCTTGAGAGAGTTTTGAAATAAAATTCTTAAGGAAATTGTTACGACAAGCCTCAGACGAAATTTCCTTTATACTGGTTAGATTCACGGTAATCTTTCCCGTTTATAAGTTATACTATTTCTTACAAGAGTATAACGTTGTTGTTGTAATTTATTTACAACGTAACTTATTGTTACATCTATCTAATACAGAATTCCAACGTAGTGGAATTCTAATTAATAAACTTGTGCGACGAGTTTATTGTAGCGTGCTATCTGTTTTAGTACACTAGACAAATAACAATATATATATATATATATATATATGTGTGTGTGTGTGTGTGTGTGTGTGTGTGTGTTTTAGTTCACATAGATATTTTCTTAAAACACATCTAACACAATCAAATATTTATGTATATATATATATATATATATATATATATATATATATATATATTTCAAACAAATATTAAATTCACAAATAATGTATAATCTTAAAAACTTATAGATATAAGCTTACGAGCTTATATACAAATATCGAAATCACGAGCTTCTACTGCATGAGCTCTTTGAGTTAAGGAAAAAAAAGAGTGGCTGATTCAATCGGTAAAGGAGAGAAGAAAAATGAAGTAGCAGGGTGGAGGAAAGCAAATGGGCGGCTCGGGAAAACAAGAGAGTGAGTGAACTACAACTAACAGGGAAAGGAGGTCGGTAGTGGAGTACGGCAGCGGTAGGGGTGTACAACGCATGGCGTAGTGGTAAGCCGAGAAGGCGGTGTACGGTAGGAGATTGATTGATGGGAGGAGGAAGGCTGGCCGGTGATAGAACGGCTGTCAGGAAGGTGGTGGTGGCTAGGAAGCGGGGTTGCCATCTTGATGAAGTGAGGTGATCAGGGGATGAAGGCAGAGGGATTTGAGATGTTTAACATGGTGGAGCTCGGCTGCTGCTATGGGGTTTACATGCTCAGGAGGAGCAGTTGTGTGCTGTGGTTTGGAGCGGAGGAGAGTTGACGGGCGGAGGTTTGCTGGGTGACGATGGGGGCACAAAAACAGGGGAGGTGGCCAATGCAGTCATGCAGAGGAGATGGGTGGCTTCGGCTTCGAATGAGAATGAGCAGCAAACTCTTTACAATATATGCAGTTTTTTTTTAAAAAAATTCTTTCCGGCTACAGGTCGGAGGAGGAGAAGGTTAGATAATAGTGTGCATGAGTGAGGGGAGCAAGGCAACGAGGCTGTGGGTTGATGAAGTGGGTTTCGGCAAAATAAAGGGGAAGGGAAAGGCTCCATTAAAATGAAAAGCACAAGAAAAATGAAGAAGAAGAATGGCTTCAAGGAAACAGAACGCACTAATATTATATATATAATTTCTTTCGTAAATGGACGGAGCGAAAAGAGGCAAAGAAAACGGACCATTGCATAATAAATTGAAATGATGGGAATGGTAGTAGCTAGCATAGTGGCCATTTATTCCAGTTGTTGGAAATTTGAACGGACACAAACTATCTAAAGTGCAAAAGTGGTACCGATACAGTTGACCGTTTTCATGGATTTCACCGTGTACCGGACTCCGTAATACACAAATGAATATATTGCGGAGATCAGCACGACGAAACGAACAGAATGGCACACATATATTAGTGATATGATCAAGTTATAAAACTCGATTTTTTTCCGCTGCCGAAAATGCTGCTAAAACGTCGAAAATAAGATAAACGGAGCTAGAGAAGTCTAGATTTGATGAAACGAAAGATGATGTCTCACTCAGAAAATATTAAACATTTATCTTGTATAAAAATATTTAGATTTTGAAAATATTTTATTGTCAAATAATATTAACCGATTTAAATTTTAAATTGAAAATTACACAGCAGAACCTTCTTTCATATTGTATAATAAAAATTTACCAGTTGCTACGTTTAAATAGACGTATTTCAAATATCAAATTTTCATTTCATAATTTTATTGTTTAATTTTAAGCAAAATTTCAGTTAATCATGTTATAAAAATCGTTAAAATTTATGGGTCGTTACGCTCTCCCCCACTCAAAACTTTTCGTCTTCGAAAAGGAAGGAGAATAAAAACAACCAGAAAGAAAAGATAGATTGAAATACAACTACAACAATTAATTCAAGACCATATAAATTGTTTAGTTTTTAAATTGATTAATGTTCAACAAATTTTGGTTTTAATCTTTTTTATTAAATCAATAAATATCCATTATATTCACATTTTGTTGATTTCAATTCAAGGAATTTTCATTCAGTTGATTTGATTTCAATTTTTTACATTTGTTACAAAAATTTCTTTCAAAACAAAATTTGTTTGATTTAACTCATTTATATAAATCTGTTTATCTTTAGTTGAGTTGATTCCACTAAAATTCAATTTCAACTATTCTTAGGTCCATATTTATTTACCTAAATTGTAATTTTCTTTTATTATCTAATTTATTTCACTCACATTACTTATAACATCAATTAAATGTATAATAGTCATTATAACAATCAAATTTTTTATTTATAATTCCCCTTTACAAAATTTCATTTTTGGACATCTTATTGCTTACATTTGTATTGTTATTATTCAATTACATATTCTCATAAGCATTTAACTATTTCTAGGTAAGTTATATTAGGGTCCTGAGTGTAATTAAATACTATACAGTTTTTTCCTTTTATTTATAATATTTATATTAAGCAAAATTTAGTTTGAACATTTTTATTACTTAAGTTTTCTCTTGTATAATCTTCAATTATATATTCACCCTAACATTTTAACTTTTTGAATATTTTAGGTAAATTATATATATTAGAATGCAATTGATTATTATACAAATAAAAATTTTCCTAGTTCAACTATTTCAAGCTGTTTAAATCATATTTAAAATTTTATTTTATTTTTCATTTAAATAGTCCAACTATTCAAAAGATTTACTTCATTTTAATAATTGAAAACCATCACTTAATATAAAGCTTAAGGATCAAATTTCCGGTTTCACTTCAAATTGTTTTGAAATAAATATACATATACCTATATATTTTTATAATGCAAATCATACTCAAGAAATTTCAATCAAATCCATTTTCAAAACAAAAGTGTAGCAAAGCTACTAAGTAGTCTCTCCACTTTGAGAATCGAAAATGAATGTCGATGATGCTGCAATCATCACCGAAATTATTTTACAGCGACAAAAGGGGAGAGTACTGATTTTCTTCCTTTTAAAGTTATTTGAAAATAATTTATACTTGAAAATACTTTCAAATAATATATTCTTTCAAACTATGAAACCAAATTTTGTAAAGCACTAGAAATTAAATTCTTAAATCCTTAATTTAAATTTATTTCATTTTCAAATTAGATTTATAAATCATACTTATAAAACTTTCAACTCTTTATAGCATACAACAATAGTTGACAGTTAAAGAATGTTGACAAAACAATGAATGATAATTTAGTATTATCATTTCTAACAACCAATACATTTAACTATCGAATTTCAGAAAATTATACTTTGATATATATCTAAAATACAACCATACATAAAATTATTTCATTTACCAATTTTGAAAAAAAAAATTGTGTCAGTTTGCTATATTCAAGTGTTTTGGAATTTCTATCGATAGCTTTGGCCAAATGAACCAATCGAAATCCAAAATTCGAACCTAACAAATCAAACAACACAATATAAGACTTTTTATATTAATTACAAATACACTCTCTCACACTATGATTCAAGAATGGACTCTAAAACAAAGATAGAGATTCAAATCTAGAGGAATCCTAATCAAAGAGGTGTCTAACCAAGAAGATAGGCTCAAAAAGAAGATAGAGTAATTATACTACAAAAGGAGAAGAGATGGATAGACTAATATTAATCGCGGGTGACCTTAACCGGGTCAACCGGAATTACAGGAATAAGATCGATGCGGAAATTCAATTTCTCGCTTGAAGGGAAGAGAAGTCACTTTACCTCAATATAAGGATAATCCCTGACTATGGGGAAGTCAAGATCACTAGGCTGAAAAGATAAACTGCCTACAAAATCCTGAGGTAATTGTATTTGATCACAAGAGAATTTACCCTGGTCATTTACATGAGAAACGGTCCGGGCATTGCAGGAGATAAAAGCATCGAAACCGATGATGTAGAAATCTCCAGTGAATCGACGCTTGTTGCAAAGGAGTTTCACCCCTTTTCAAATCATTCTAAGATTGGCGGGACCGCGGATGGAATTAGACACATACAAGGATGAAATTTCTAATTGAGGTGGCAAGATGTTCTCAAATTCATTATAGAGATCAACGGAAGTGGAGCTATGGGATGCCCTAGAATCAAGAAGAACACGGACAGGGAGAGAAAAGAATGGATTTTAGAACGAAGGGAAAGTTACAAAAATTCAAAGGAAACCCGAGTCAAAGAGGAAGAAAATCAAGCTCGAACGGAGGTGATCCTGTAATCAAATTTTATTCTATACAATAAGTTTTGCCTAAACCAGAGCTCTGATACCAACTACAACGACCTGGCATTTCGAACCATTCGCATCCATACATATCAGACTTGAATTGCTCAATATGTCATATTATTAATTTATATTCGGAAAAACTTAGCATATACATAAAATAAATCAATCACAGAATCACAAACATGGAGTAATGTAACAATAAGCAGCAGAATAGATAAATAGTAGTTCATGAAGCTACTATATAAACAACAGAGTTTGAAATAAAATATAACAGAATATCTCAAATACACAGAAGTTACTAATACATATGCCAATGACAAGTCTGAACAACAACTGGAATAAACTGAAATCACTGGGAAGCTGAATAGACAAAGACTGATCTTCAAGCGATGCTCCAAACATCAAAGGTGAGCCTCAAATGTTGTGACACTCAGTCTGACCCGAGCATAAAGGAAAATACAAAACACTCGAGTCAGGATTAACATTCTTATATAGTAAATTTCAACTCAAGTGAAATATCAACTGAAATACAAGTAACTTAAAGGATGCTTGGGATTCCCATCCTCTAAGGATCCGTGGAACTATCTTCTATGTAGTAATATACGCTATTATAATATGTCTATAGTAAAGTAAACTATTAAAATAGCGTTAAGGCGTTACTCATATTCCCCTTAACACATTTTATATAATGTCGTAGTCTATACAGATATTGTAAACTCCACTTGCAGGTGGGCTATCACTGAGCACTCCATAGGTACGACACAAAACAAACTCGTAGAAGGCGCGATAGGGCATGTGACAATGCACTCGAGGCAATGCTAGGGTAGAAATACCGTTTGCGTATCCCGACTGGTGGTAACGCATAGCAGCTACTACCGCCCACCTCATGACACACTCCCAAATCAATGGTGCACCCAATCAAATCACAAAAGCAATAGAATGGTATCGAAGGAATGTGACTGATCGGAGGAATGACCTCACTTGGCCTGATATGGCTCCTGTTTTAGCCACATCAAGCTGACTCATGAGAGTCAGGGCTATGTAAATACCATATAGAATCGTCGCCAAACCGTCCTACTTCATTCTGAAATCTCCACCACATACACAATTGTTAAAGTGGTTTTCGGTATTGGCAAAGAGTATGAAAATATCTGATCCCGGTCTCTTTAACAACCAAACGCTTATTTCATACCGTGGTCATTTCATTTCAGATAGTTCATACTTCATATCAAAATATCATATTCATTTCAAACCATATAAATTCGATATCGTTATTCACTTTAAAAATATTCATTTCCAGAATCGTAACACTTTAAAATTATAACACTTTCAAAATTATACACTTTTGAAATCGTAACGCTTTGGAAATCATAACACCTTGGAAATCATAACACTTCTGACTTAAATAGTTTAGATGTTGAAAATGGTATATAAAATAAATATTTATACATTAAAATAGTTTATGTATTAAAATAATTTATATATTAATATAGTTTCCTCCAATTGCACAAATCGATTTAAATCAACTCAAATTCCAAAAAAATCAATTTAATTCAATCCAGTTCATCAATTTCAATTTAATTCAACCGCTCAATAAACAATTTTAATTTATATAGATTTCAAATATAGTTTCGAATTATAAATTAAACCATTTCAATTTCAATAGATTTCAAGGTTTAAATATTAAAACATTTACAATAACTCAAATTGGTACATTTCATTTACACTTCAAATTCAACTTTATTATTATTTAGTTTTAAAACATTCACTTAATCATTCCAATAATAAATTGAAATGATGGAAATGGTAACAGCTGGCCATTGAATTCTACAAATAATAAATGCTAGTGGTCGTTTATTCCAGTCGTTGCAAATTTGAATGGACACAAACTATCAAAAGTGCAAAAGTGGTACCAATACAGTTAACTGTTTTCACGGATTTCACGGCGTACCGGACTCCGAAATACACAAATGAATATACTGCAGAGATCAACACGCCAAGACGAATAGAATGGCACACAGATATCAGTGATACGATCAAGTTATACAACTCAATTTTTTTCCGCTACCGAAAATGCTGCTAAAACGCCGAAAATAGGTTAAACGAAGCTAGAGAAGTCCAGATTTGATGAAACGAAAGATGACGTCTCACTTCAAAAATATTAAACATTTTTCTTATATTAAAATATTCAGATTCTGAAAATATTTTATTTTCAACTAATATTAACCGGCTTAAATTTTAATTGAAAATTACACAATAGAACTTCCTTTCATATTTTCTAATAAAATTTTACCAATTGCTACGTTTAAATAGACGTATTTCAAATATTAAATTTTCATTTCAAAATTTCATTGTTTAATTTTAAGCAAAATTTCAATTAATCATGTTATAAAAACCATTAAAATTTATGGGTCGTTACAATCCATAAATATTAACAATGTCTTAGATAAGACATAAAAGCTAGGAAATTATGTTATTTCAAAATAATAATTAAATATGAAATTAATAAGAAAAAGAGTTCTTTATCAATATGGGTGTAATGATTCAAACTCATACTATTTATGTTGGTAATCATGGAAGTAGTTCTCTTTGATGTCAATTACTTAATTTTAATACCAGCAGACTAATGGTTCTCAAACATCATGACATAAACATCTAATAAAATGGTTCGATAATTTCATAATGATAAATAATCCAATTGAAATGTTTTCAACTAATAGTAATAACTTACCATGTCTTCGAAATGGTGAGAAAAGGCTCTATTTTTGACTCCATTGTAGTTATTTTCAAGTCTTTACCTACATAAAGCATGGTAGAGAGTAGCGTCATAAATTAAAATTTATGAAAAAGGTTCCACTGAATTATGTAAAGTTAATTGTAGGTCTGAGCAAATGATTTCTTCCTACTTTGGACATCCTTGTAAATTTTGGTGATATAATAATTATTTAGAATTTAATAGTATTTTGGTATAAAGCAGTAAATCATCATAAATATTTAAAGTTTATGAGCTGGTTTATAAGGTAGCACTTGTGTATTTGTGTATAAGAAAGATAGAATTATGTAATCTTTATAGAAGGTGAAAAAGGTATAAAATAAATAAATCAAAGTTAAAGAAAATTTTATTTATAATAAGTACAGAAAAATAAATCAATAAAAATTAGAAACTAAGCAAATAGGTGAATGATTGTTTATGTTAAAAAGCATAAAAGAAGCTGGCCTAGGTACAGTTATCAATTATCAAAAGTATCTTAAAAATTCAAAATAAACCTATTGTAATATTATTAGGAAACAAACCTTCAAATATTCAGAGAGGGCAGATTGAAACAACAACGAAGGATGATAGATCCAAAACCAAATCTTTGAAAATACAACATATTCACAAAAATAAGGATTCCCTGACTAAGCAACTGGATCGATTATGTGATCGAGGCATGTAATCGATAATGAAAACAGAGGATTGGAGAGAAGAAACCAAGGAAGATGGAAGAGGCGAAGGGATTATTGAATGGGAATCAAAACAGCAATGCATGGAGGATGCAGAGATGTAGAGGTTGATAGAGTTAGGGGTATACCCTAGGGGCAATTATGTATTTTGTTACATATATCTAACTCGTTGACCAATCTTGTTCGAAATAAAAGGTATTTTCTTCCTATTATATACTTGATATAATGTGATTATGTTAACTAATTAACTTAATTAAAACTATATTTAATAGAAAAATCCATAAATGGTATATTTTGTGAAAGTAGTTACAAAGTGTTGCAATCGTGAGTAATTTATCACAACGAAACAAATATACCATTTTAAATGTTCCTAGTCAAGATGCATCGAGACTGGATATCGATGTATCCGTTGAGACTGGAGTACGTAACGCTCTCTAAATGTTGGACAACGTATCACTCGTGATTGTTGCACCTATAGGTTACATACTAATAGTTATTGGATAACTATAGAACGACTCACTCGATATTTTTGTTGTTGTTTAACATAACTAAGGTCAAATAGAAAATATCGATGTGACTGAGTTACATAGTTCTCTCGACTTGAGAATACTATGGATCTTCAATATGAAATCTCCGCTTTGATTATAGCCAAATCATGGCATGACGTCCATCGAGTGGCTATAGTTGGGTCGAGTGGAAGTATTGGAAGTGAAGCACTATTCAAGAGAGGATTCGTCTCCTCGATTTTATGCGGTTAATATCACAGTCAGCTCAAAGTCAAAGTTGCTGGCCATAGAATTTCGATTAATAATAATAGTTATTACTGAACCAAGGACATTGTATTTGGACTATAAAGTTGAATGTGGATGAGGTTGGAATTTTGACCCTTACCATTTCTATAAGTCCAAAGTGACGTAGTTTGATGAAGAGAATTGGTGTAAACAAATGTCACAACCGGGTAACGCTTATTAAACTAAAATTGGATTTTTACCGAAAATGAGTAAACAATAAATTTGGCCATAATGTCACATCACCTACTAAATGACGTGTGAACGTTTACATTAGAATAGAATAGTTCGATGTTAATCGCTGACCAAATTTACACCCAAGAGTTACACAGCCGAAATGATGAACTCCCTTAAGATCAAATGATTAATTAGTTTATAACTGTTATAAATTAATTAAATAAACTAATATTTATGAAATGTTAATTTTGAATTTTGAATATGATTTGAGAAATAAATAATGTTATATGTATATATTTATAATAGTTATAAATATATCGATCGATATACAATATCGATAAGCAATTAAATTAGATTTAATTGCATAGTATTTTGGCATGGGCTTAGATGGGTTTAAGGCCCATCATTGGGGCTGCAAAATTTCGGTTTTAGGAAGGTCAAGAGGTGGCTAATACATAGGGAATTGGCTTAGAGATAATGGGTTGAGATCAAGTGAAAATGGGTAAAAATGTTTTCCTCTTTTTCTCTAGTACAACTCTGGTGTGTGTGTGTTTATATATATATATATATATATATATATATATATATATATATATATGTATGTATGTATGTATGTATGTATGTATGTATGTATGTATGTATGTATCTCTACAAATAATAAAAAAAATTGGCTGCCATTACCTTCTATATTGTTGATTAAAACATAGCTCTCAATCCACTTGAAAATCCTCAAATATATTTCAAATCAAAATAATACTGTTCGATAGTGTAACAACCCAAATTTTTGTAAATATTTTTAAATTTAATTTATTTGAAAACCTTAATGTTTAAATTTTTTTAAAGTTAAAATTTTGAAATTTTCCAATATTTTTTTTGAGTTTGTTTATAAATTATTTTCCCAAATGCAATAAAATAAATAATTTCTAGAAATTTTTATATTTTGGTCAAACATTGACTTTTATCTGAAATTTGAAAATTTTAAATTTTAAATTCTAATATTTTTTATTTGAAGCTGGATATAATTCTAATATCCGTTCTGCTTTTTGTTTCATTTAATTCTGATTTATACTTTAAATTTGGTTAAGATACAGCGTTTTACAAGCAATTAAATTCTGTGTTTTATTCTATATTTTTCCTATGTCCATCTCTTTATTTTATTTTCTATTTTGTTTGTATAGACCTTATTTTATTTTTGGAGGTTTCTTTTGTATATCTTTTATTTAATAGCTAGGAAAAAAATCAATTAGACATGCGTTACTTTGTTTTAATTTGGTATTGGTTACATTTTCTTTATTGCTTGCCTTTATTTGCTTGGCCTCTTTATTTCCTACCATAGTCGTTCCTTATTTGTAGCCGTTCATAACCCAAACCCTAGCTACCTCCTACCCTTATCAATTCAAAAAAAAAAGAGTATCTCATCTCATTTTTTCCATTTGTTTCTTTTATTAAATAGGAAATAAAGCCCTTCAATTCTCTAGCCGTTTAAAACATTAATTACATGTCGTTTCTTTCTACTTGATTAGCCGTGAAAACTCCTCTAGTAATTATCAATTCACGTACAAATATTTCCCAAACATCTCATTCCTCATTTGTCTATCCTGATTGAGAGAAAATTGCAGTAATTTTCTATGGATCCTTACTTATTTTTTTCTATTTTTCCTCTTCTATTTTCTTTTGTTCTTCTCTTTGTTTCAAGGAATAGGCTCAGCCACCATGAAATGTCGACCACAACTCCCCCTCCACCACCACCTTCCACAGCCAACAACTCCTACTCATCATCCCATGACCACGCCGTGACCACAGTTGAAGATCTCATCACCAAACAATGATAATAAACCCTAGTCGCGCCTATGGATGCAAACCCCCTCCTTGGTTGCCTTGAAACCCTAGCCTATTTCCACCACCTTACCTTGGCTATGACCATCTCCATCTCCTAGCCATAATCCAAATCTGACTTGACCAAATTAACACATAGGCCGAGCCACTTTAGACATAAGCCGAGCCCAAACTCCACTAGATCCATGCCTTGTAGCCTTCCATGCCTTGTAACTTGCCTCTATTCACCTTCCTCAAGCCATAGTCATGTGTTCTTGATCCATGACCGAGCCTAGCTTGCCTCTAGACATCATGGCCGAGCAAAATATGGTGATGGTTGAGCATATAGGTAATGTGGCTGAGCCCACTTGTGATTTAAACTAAGTTTTGTTTCAAATTGATTCCTGTTTAAATTGTTGAATTCCTATCTTATTTGTGTTAAACCTTATACTTATGTTTATTTTATTCATTTAATTTCAAGATTTGAATTTGGTTGTTACTTCTTCTCGAATCTTGTTGTGCCTTCTCGTGCTTTGTGGAGTGTGGATATTTTTGTTTTGAATTGACTCTAGCTTCAAAAAGGTGAGTTATTCACTCTAGACTTCTATACTTGTATAATTATGAAACGATGACAAGTGAATATGTAAATATACTATGTTTATATATGCATATGATCTTTTTATATGATGTATAACCTGATTTTTATACCTGTTACATCATCTGTTACAATATTATATGTTATATAGTTAATTTATTTATTATTTCTCACACTGCAAGTTCCCTATAGAATAGAATCACTATGGGTTGAAATGATACAAACCCGAACAGACTTTAAAAATAAGAAAAAATCAATATGGGCTGAAATGATAGGCTTGAGTGATTTTTATTGAATTTGATGTACTTGGGATTGCGGGTTTTTGAAATGATAGAGTCCGGATTTTTCTTTTTAAATTACGGATTGAAATGATATATTATCTGTATCACTTTACCTAGGTTAGAAAATATTATACAAACCGTGGTTAATTATATATTTTTTTATGAAATTTATAAGTATCTTTAAATGTAAAAATATGACATTTTAACTTAAATTGGATTTAACTAATTTAAATGAATTTATAGTGATTTTCTATAAGTTAAAATGTATAAAATTTAAGTGGAAAGGTATATTTTAAAAGGTATGACTTAACTTGGAAATTGGAAATTTGGTTTTAAATGAAAATTTTAAGTTAAGTAAATAAATGGAAATTTTATTTTATTTATGAAATGGGTATTTTAAAATAAAGTATTAAGTTAATTGTTAAAAATAAAAAGGTTGAGAAAATAGTTTACTTTTGACTTAATAAGTGAATTATTGTTTAAATTGGATATTTATTTATTAAAGGTTACTTTATTAAATCATAAGTTAAATGATATCCAAATGAATATTTTTGAAGCGAAAAATATGGTTTTTATAAGTTAAACTGGTTAAAATTGAAGTTTTATTGTTTCTGAAATTTTATATTAAATATGGAATTAGTATTGGTAGCACTTCAGAAATGTTGTGGTTTTAAGACAACATTTGTTAAGTGTTGTCAATTCTGAAACTAAACTAAGTTCTGAAATAATAAAGAGCTACTGCAGCACTTTGCAAGTGCTTGTCGCTAAAACTAAACTATATTTTGAAATAACTAAATAGCTACTACAGCACTTGGAAAGTGCTGTTGTTGCTGGAAGTAAACTGTTTTGAATAACTAAATAGCTACTGCGGCACTTGGTAAGTGCTGTTGTTGCAGAAATGAATCTGAATTGTTTAAATTACTAATACCTATGGTAGCACTTTGTAAGTGCTGCTGTTTTGCATTTGACAATGTTTAGAAATGTTACAACTTTGAAATGAATATTATTTTATATTGTTTTTAAATGGTTCAAATGAATATGTTTTGAAGTGAAATATAAACCATTTTTGAAATTCATAACCATGGTTTAAAATAACGATTGGTTGGGAAAGAGACCGGGATCGGATATGGACATACTCTCTGTCGATACCGAAAACCACTTTGACAACCGTGTATGCGGTGGAGATTCCAGAATAAAGTAGGATGGTGGTGACGTTTTGTTAAGTTATATACGTGGACCCGACTCCCTTGAGTTGGCATAAGGTGGCTAAAACAGAAGCGATTGACGGGCTAAGGAGGTAGCTCCTCTTATTGGACACACTTCTTCGTATGTCATTCTATTACTTTGTGATTGATTGGTGAGCACCTTTGATTTTGGGAGTGTGGTTCGAGGTGAGCGGTAGTAGCTGCTACGCGTTACCACCGGTCCGAAAGCATAATTGGTATATCTACCCTAGCATTTCTTAGTTGTGTCGTGTCACCTACCCTAGCGCGCCTTGTACGAGTTTGATTTGTGTCGTACCTATGGAGTATCCTCTTGTAGCCTCCCGAACAGGAGGTATTACGGTACTGTATAGACTATTGGCACAATATATGTGTTAAGGGAAATATTGGGTCACTCTTTAACGCTATTTTAAAGTAAGTTTATTTTACTATAGACATTATTATAATAGCGAAATATTACTACATAGTAAATAGTTTAACGGATCCTTAAAGGATGGGCGTTCCCAAGCATCCTTTAAGTTACTTGTACCTCATATTACAGTTCACTTGAGTTGGTTTACATTGTATAAGTATGTATGTATGTATGTCCTGACTCGAGTGTTTGTGTTTATTTTCTTACGCTCGGGTCTGCCTGAGTATCATAGCTTGGATCTATCTTATGGAAGCTAGAGATTTCTGGAGTTTATCTGCTTATCTAGTTTATCTATTTCAGTTCAGTCGTTCTGTTTCAGCTGATGTAATAGAGACTTATGTATTTGGAATTCTACTGTATTTGTTTCAGAACTGTATTTGTTTACAGACTATGTATTTGGTACTTGTTTTGAGACTGAGTTAGTAGTGGCCTCATGAACCACTATGGTTATTTTTAATTCCGCTGTGAGTATTCTGATTTATCTGTGTCTGTGATTATGTGATTGGGTTTATTTGCTCTAAATTAAATTACAATCTAGTATTTTGAAGTATTCAAGTCATACATGTGTGGATTTATTGTCGATTTGAATAGTCCAAAAGAGTAGGTCGTTACATTTGGTATCAGAGCAAGGTTTTGGGCAAACCTGAGCCCGTGGAGCAAAAATTCATTAGAGATAGGATAGAAATACCCTAGAATGAGTGAAATCAAACTTAGAATCCCTTCTTTGTGAGAGAACGTATTTTAAAGTATAAATGATTTTTAAAATGATTTTTCAAATGATTTTAAAAGAGTATTTTGATATAAAAACCTTTCTTGTTTTGAAGTCAATTTTTCAAAACTTCCTTCTTTCCCTATCCACCTTGTCAATAATTTCTTTGTTTGGGATATTCAATTCTCATTGAATCTTATCTTATCTAATCTTGTCTTTGTTTCTCAATTACCTCTGTCCTAAAATTCATTCTTGATTTTTCAGGATGGATCGTAGGAATGCAAGAGGTAGGGGATGTGATGCTGCCTCATTCAGGTTAACTATGCTTTGAAGGAATACACTGAGCTTGGTGGCACCAAGTTCATCGGATCTGAGAGCATCAACAGTGGTTGAAGGATTTGGAGAGAATCTTCTTTGGTCTTGAGATCATTAATGCCCAACAGCGTCAATTGGCAGTTTGGCAATTGAAAGGAACAGCTTTGGATTTGTGGGAGACTGTCATAGCTCACACCACTGAGGCTAACATTTCTTGGGAACAATTTATGTATCATCTCTTGTTTGTTTCAAATTTGGTTCGGCTTCTCTTTTTGAAATTTGTCTCATGTTCCTTTATCGTGCTTTAGGGATGTTTTCTTATGAAGTGGATGCCCGAGGCAGGAAAGTCTCAGCTGTATCGGGTATTCATGAATCTGAAGCAGGGCGATGTGTCTTTTGCTGAATATGAGAGGAAGTTCAGTGAACTTTATAAGTTTGGCCTCAATCTGATTGACACTCCTCTCAAGAAGAATGAGAAGTTCATCGCTGGTGCACGTCCGAAGTACTATGATCGTCTCGTAGCCCATGTTCATAGTCCTTTCACCTCTCTGATGGACATGGCTATTAGATACGAGAATCCTACTTCTAAGGATCCTCCAGCTGCCCGGTCTACTTCATCTCAGTCTTACTCTGGTAATCCCAAGAAGAGAAAGCCCCACTTTCACCCATCGACAGAGGAATGAGAACAAGACTCCAGGGTTGGGATCATCTTCTTCATCCCAGAGGCAGTTGATCGACCTATCTACCATTACTTGGTACAGATGTGATCAGAAGGGACACTATGCTAATAGTTCTCCTACATTGGGTGGTGCTGCTATTCCTCCAGCTCAGTTGACCAGGCGTGACCTCTGCCACATTTGTCTGCAACCCGGTCATTTTAAGAAGAATTTCCCCACTCAGCAGAAGGGCAAGTCATCAGGTATTTTTGCTGTTACTTCTGCGTCTTCTCCAGCTCACCTCCTGCACCTGCACCTACTCCTCCTAGTGATAACCAAGGTACACTTCCGGGCTCTTTTTCTCTGTTTTATTTTCCGGTTCGTGTTCTCTTTAATACTGGAACTTCCCATAGCTTTATCTCTGTGGATCTTTGTAATAAATTTAAGCATCTTCTTTCTACCGAGTTTGCTTCTATGCCTCTGTGTGTTCCAAATCTTATTGGCGGTCATGCGATCCTTAGTAGGATTTGTAGAAATGTGAAACTCTTCCATTCTAACTATCGATTTTTTGGTGATTTCTATGTTCTGGGTTTTGATGCTTTCGATCTATTGCTTGGAGGTGATTGGCTGAAGAGGCATGATGCCTATATCACTTGTAGTTCCTGTACTGTTTCTCTTATGGATGATCTTGGCAATTCTTTGGTGATTCAATGTAGTTTACCCCAAGATTTTGCTGGCTGCTTTATTTATTCTCTTGATGCTTCTCCTGGTGATATTCATTCGACTCCTACAGTCAATCTCTATCCCGATGTATTTGGTGAAGTCATTTCTTTACCTCCTAAGCGGGAAATTGATTTCTATATTGGTCTTATTCCTAGAGCTCAACCTGTAGTTCTTCCTCCTAGAAGAATGGCACCTTGCGAGAAGGTTGAGTTAAGGAAGCAAATTGAGGACTTGTCCTCCAAGGGTCTGATCAGACCTAGCCATTCGAAATGGGGAGCAACAGTGGTTTTTGTCACTAACTCTGATGGTTCTCTCTGGATGTGTGTTGATTATAGGGAGCTGAACAAGCTCACTATGAGAAAAAGATATCCAATGCCTCACATTAATGATATGTTCGATCATCTCTATGTAGCTATTATTTTCTCTCAGCTTGATCTTGCCATAGGTTTCCACCAGCTCAGAGTTGCTGAGGAAAGTATCCCCAAGACTGCTTTCCGTACTGAGAATGATTTCTATGAGTGGTTAGTTATGCCTTTTGGTTTAACTAACGCTCCAGCTTTCTTTATTGATTTGATGAACCGTGTCTTTCGTGATGTGCTTAATAAATTTGTTCTAGTCTTTATTGATGATATTCTTGTGTTCTCCAAGTCTGAGGAAGAGCATAAATCCCACTTGAGCTTTGTTCTAAAGACTCTTAGTAATCATCAGTTAAAGGCTAAATTCTCTAAATGCCATTTCTAGAAGGATGAAGTCCGATTTCTAGGACATATTGTTTCTAGTAAGGGAGTTTCTGTTGATCTAGTCAAGATCGCTGCGATCAATGTAAGCCTTTCTTTCTTCTCGTTCTTTATTTGATCATTCTACTTTTCTGTCGTCCTTATTTCTCCCTATGCTGTTACAGGATTGGGAAAGCACTAGGAATCCAACTGATATTCGCAGTTTTCTAGGCCTTGCCGGTTACTATCGGAGATTCATTGAGAACTTTGCTCAGATTTCTGCACCTATCACCGCTTTGACTCGAAAGAATGCTAAGTTTACATGGAGTGATGAGTGTAAAGCTGCATTCAATGAGTTAAAGAGCAAGCTTACTTCTACACCAGTTCTTACCATTCCAAATGGAAATGAAGGATTAACGGTGTATACTGATGCTTCTCATGAGGGTTTAGGAGCTGTTCTGATGCAAGATGGGAAGTTAATTGCTTATGCTAGTCGTCAGTTGAAGACTCATGAGGCCAATTATGCTGTCATGATTTAGAGTTGCTTGCTGTAGTCTTTGCTTTGAAGCTTTGGAGGCATCATCTTTTCGGTGCTAAGTTTGAGCTCTTCACTGATCATCATTCTTTGAAGTATATCTTTACCCAAAAGGATTTGAACTAGAGGCAAGTTCGGTGGATTGAGTTTTTGGCTTCTTACGACCTCGATATTAGCTATACTCTCGGTAAAGCTAATGTTGTAGCTGATGCTTTGAGTAGGAAGAAGGCTATGTTGTGTCAGCTTGTTGTTTCTTCTTCTCCTTTTTGGATTGTATCAAGGCTAAGCAGGATGAGGATGTGATGCTTAGGAGTATGAAGGAGAATGTTCGTAGCAGGGTTAGTGGAGGTAATCTTGATGGTAGTAGAGCTCAGATCGATGATAGAGGTGTTTTGAGGATCAATAATCGGATTTGTGTCCCGAGTGTTGATGGTTTCAGGCAGGAGTTACTTCGGGAACACCATCGATCCCGACTTTCAATTCGTCCTGGTGTGTCAAAGATGCATCAGGACATGAAGAAGCTTTATTGGTGGAGAGGTATGAGGCGAGATATCTCTATCTTTGTTGGTAGATGTGCAACTTATCGGCAACTCAAGGCAGATCACCAGAAGACCCCTGGTTTATTGCAGCCCCTTGAGATTCCCAATTGGAAATGGGAACAGGTTTCCATGGATTTTATTGATGGTTTACCTAGGACTCGAAAGGGGAATGAGAGTATCTGGATTATTGTGGATAGATTGACCAAATCAGCTCATTTCATTCCGCTCAAATCTACCCGTTCTGCTTCTAGTCTGGCTGTGATCTATATGAGGGAGATTGTTCGTCTCCATGGTGTTCCTATCAGCATTGTTTGTGATCGGGATCCTATCTTTACCAGTCGTTTTGAAAAGCTTTACAGGAATCTTTGGGTACTCGTTTGAATCTTAGCACGACTTACCATCCACAGACCGACGGTCAAACGGAAAGAGTGAATCAGATTCTAGAGGATCTTCTTCGTGCTTGTGTTCTTGATTATGGAGGATCGTGGGAAGATCATCTCCATCTTGTTGAATCTGCCTATAACAATAGTTATCAGGCCAGTATTGAAATGTCTCCATTTGCTGCTCTTTACGGAAGACCTTGTAGATCTCCATCTTGCTGGATTGAATCCGGTAATCGTTTGGTTCTTGGTCCTGATATGATCTTGGAAGCTTCGGAGAAGGTTGAGGAGATTAATAGGAAGTTGAGGATTGCTCAAGATAGGCAGAAGAAGTATGCTGATCATCATAGGAGGAGTTTATAGTTTGCTGTTGGTGATCAGGTTTTCCTTAAGGTCTCTCCCTTAAGGAATGTGGTTCGGTTTGGTCGTAGAGGGAAGCTTGCTCCTAGGTTCATCGGTCCTTTCCGCATTTTGGAAAGGATTGGTTCTCTAACTTATCGTTTGGATTTGGCTGAGAAATTTACTGGAGTATATAATGTATTCCATGTTTCGCATCTTTGTCGATATCTGCATGACCCATCTCTTATTGTCCAGCCTTCTGCTCTTGATAGTTTGGATATTGAGCCTAATCTGACTGTTGAGAGGAAGCCACTTCCTATCATCGAAAGAGGTAAGAATCAGCTAAGAAGAAAATCTGTCAACCTGGTCAAAGTGCAGTGGAGTATAGATGATCGGGATTGTACCTGGGAGACGGAGGAGAGCATACGTGCTTTGAATCCGGAATTGTTTGGTTCAGGTACTTTTGCTTTGCTATCTTATCATAGTTTGTTTTCCTTCCTTCGTTCCTTTTCGAGGATGAAAAGTTTCGAGTGGGGGAGAGTATAACAACCCAAATTGTTGTAAATATTTTTAAATTTAATTTATTTGAAAACCTTGATGCTTATTTTTTTGAAAGTTAAAATTTTGAAATTTTCCAATATTTTTTATGAGTTTGTTTATAAATTATTTTCCCAAATGCAATAAAATAAATAATTTCTGGAAATTTTCATATTTTGGTCAAAATTTGAATTTTATTTGAAATTTGAAAATTTAAATTTGAAAATTTCAACCTTTTTTATTTGAAGCTGGATATAATTCTAATATCCATTCTTCTTTTTGTTTCATTTAATTCTGATTTATACTTTAAATTTGGTTAAGATACAACGTTTTACAAGCAATTAAATTCCGTATTTTATTCTATATTTTTCCTATGTCCATCTCTTTATTTTATTTTCTATTTTGTTTGTATAGACCTTATTTTATTTATTGGAGGTTTCTTTTGTATATCTTTTATTTAATAGCTAGGAAAAAAATCAATTAGACATGCGTTACTTTGTTTTAATTTGGTATAGGTTACATTTTCTTTATTGCTTGTCTTTATTTGCTTGGCCTCTTTATTTCCTACCATAGTCGTTCCTTATTTGTAGACGTTCATACCCCAAACCCTAGCCACCTCCTACCCTTATCAATTCAAAAAAAAAGAGTATCTCATCTCATTTTTTCCATTTGTTTCTTTTATTGAATAGGAAAAAAGCCCTTCAATTCTCTAGCCATTTAAAACATTGATTACATGTCATGTCTTTCTATTTGATTAGCCGTGAAAACTCCTCTAGTAATTATCAATTCACGTACAAATATTTTCTAAACATCTCATTCCTCATTTGTCTACCCTGATTGAGAGAAAATTGCAGTAAGTTTTCTATGGCTCCTTACTTATTTTTTCTATTTTTCCTCTTCTATTTTCTTGTATTCTTCTCTTTGTTTCAAGGAATAGGCTCGGCCACCATGAATTGCCGACCATAACTCCCCCTCCACCACCACCTTCCACGGCCAACAACTCCTACTCATCATCCCATGACCACGCCGTGACCATAGTTGAAGATCTCATCACCAAACAATGATAATAAACCCTAGCTGAGCCTATGGATGCAAACCCCCTCCTTGGTTGCCTTGAAACCCTAGCCTATTTCCACCACCTTACCTTGGCTGTGACCATCTCCATCTCCTAGCCATAATCCAGATTTGACTTAACCAAATTAACACATAGGTCGAGCCACTTTAGACATAAGCCGAGCCCAAACTCCACTAGATCCATGCCTTGTAGCCTTCCATGCCTTGTAACTTGCCTCTATTCACCTTCCTCAAGCCATAGTTGTGTTTACCTGATCCATGACCGAGCCTAGCTTTCCTCTAGACATCATGGCCGAGCAAAATATGTTGATGGTTGAGCCTATAGGTGATGTGGCTGAGCCCACTTATGATTTAAACTGAGTTTGTTTCAAATTGATTCATGTTTAAATTGTTGAATTCCTATCTTGTTTGTGTTAAACCTTATACTTATATTTATTTTATTCATTTGATTTCAAGATTTGAATTTTGTTGTTACTTCTTCTTGAATCTTATCGTGCCTTCTCGTGCTTTGTGGAGTGTGGATATTTTTGTTTTGAATTGATCTCTAGCTTCAAAAAGGTGAGTTATTCACTCTAGACATCTGTACTTGTATCATTGTGAAACAATGACAAGTGAATATGTAAATATACTATGTTTATATATGCCTGTGATCTATTTATATGATTTATAACCTGATTTTTATACCTATTACATCATCTATTACAATATTATATGCTATACAGTTATTTTATTTATTGTTTCTCATACTGCAAGTTCACTATAGAATAGAATCACTATGGGTTGAAATGATACATACCCAAACAGACTTTAGAACAAGGAAAAATCATTATGGGCTGAAATTATAGTCTCGGGTGATTTTTATTGAATTTGATTTACTTGGGATTGTGGGTTTGAAATGATAGAACCTAGATTTTTCTTTTTAAATTACGGATTGAAATGATATATTATCCATATCACTTGACCTAGGTTAGAAAATATTATACAAACCCATGATTAATTATATGTTTTTTCTGAAATTTATAAGTGTCTTTAAATGTAAAAATATGACATTTTAACTTAAATTGGATTTAAATAATTTAAATGAATTTATAGTGATTTTTTTATAAGTTAAAATGTATAAAATTTAAGGGGTAAGGTGTATTTTAAAAGGTATGACTTAACTTGGAAATTGGAAATTTGGTTTTAAATGGAAATTTTAAGTTAAGTAAATAAATAGAAATTTTATTTTATTTATGAAATGGGTATTTTAAAATAAAGTATTAAGTTAATTGTTAAAAATAAAAAGGTTAAGAAAATAGTTTACTTTTGACTTAATAAATGAATTATTGTTTAAATTGGATATTTATTTATTAAAGGTTACTTTATTAAATCATAAGTTAAATGATATCCAAATGAATATTTTTGAAGCGAAAAATATGATTTTTATAAGTTAAAATGGTTAAAATTGAAGTTTTATTGTTTCTGAAATTTTATATTAAATTTGGAATTAGTATTGGTAGCACTTCAGAAATGTTGTGGTTTTAAGACAGAATTTGTTAAGTGCTGTCAATTCTGAAACTAAACTAAGTTCTGAAATAATAAAGAGCTACTGCAGCACTTTGTAAGTGCTGTTGTCGCTGAAACTAAACTATATTTTGAAATAACTAAATAGCTACTGCAGCACTTGGTAAGTGCTGTTGTAGCTGGAAGTAAACTATTTTGAATAACTAAATAGCTGCTGCAGCACTTGGTAAGTGTTATTGTTGCAGAAATGAATCTAAATTGTTTAAATTACTAATACCTACGGTAGCACTTTGTAAGTGCTGCTGTTTTGAATTTGACAATGTTTAGAAATGTTACAACTTTGAAATGAATATTATTTTATATTGAATTTAAATGGTTCAAATGAATATGTTTTGAAGTGAAATATAAACCATTTTTGAAATTCATAACCACGGTTTAAAATAACAATTGGTTGGCAAAGAGACCGGGATCGGCATACCCTCTGTCGATACCGAAAACCACTTTGACAACCGTGTACGCGGGGGAGATTTTAGAATGAAGTAGGATGGTGGTGACGTTCTGTTAAGGTATATATGTGGACCCGAGTTCCGTGAGTTGACATAAGGTGGCTAAAACAGGAGCGATTGACGGGCTAAGGAGGTAGCTCCTCTTATCGGACACACTTCTTCGTATGCCATTCTATTACTTTGTGATTGATTGGTGCACACCTTTGATTTTGGGAGTGTGGTTCGAGGTGGGCGGTAGTAGCTGCTACGCATTACCACCGGTCCGGAAGCGTAATTGGTATATCTACCCTAGCATTTCTTAGTTGTGCCGTGTCACCTACCCTAGCGCGCCTTGTACGAGTTCGATTTGTGTCGTACCTATGGAGTATCCTCTGGTAGCCTCCCGATCAGGAGGTATTACAGTATTGTATAGACTATTGGCACAATATATGTGTTAAGGGAAATATTGGATCACTCCTTAACGCTATTTTAAAGTAAGTTTATTTTACTATAGACATTATTATAATAGCGAAATATTACTACATAGTAAATAGTTTAACGGATCCTCAGAGGATGGGCCAAGCATCCTTTAAGTTACTTGTACCTCATATTACAGTTCGCTTGAGTTGGTTTACATTGTATAAGCATGTATGTCCTGACTCGAGTGTTTGTGTTTATTTTCTTACGCTCGGGTCAGCCTGAGTATCATAGCTTGGATCTATCTTCTGGAAGCTAGAGATTTCTGGAGTTTATCTGCTTATCTAGTTTATCTATTTCAGTTCAGTCGTTCTGTTTTAGCTGATGTAGTAGAGACTTATGTATTTGGAATTCTACTGTATTTGTTTCAGAACTGTATTTGTTTTCAGACTATGTATTTGGTACTTGTTTTGAGACTGAGTTAGTAGTGGCCTCATGAACCACTATGGTTATTTTTAATTCTGCTGCGAGTATTCTGATTTATTTGTGTCCGTGATTGGTTTTATTTGCTCCAAATTATATTACAATCTACTATTTTGGAGTATTCAAGTCAGACATATGTGGATTTATTATCGATTTGAATAGTCCAAAATAGTGGGTCGTTACAGATAGTTAGAGGTCGGTGATTCTGGACTTGCAATCTGACGAATCAAGAACAGTAAAAGGAAAGGAAGTCATTGCTTCAACGTGGATTCAAAGGAATTATTAAATTTGCAATTTTAATTCATATTATAGTAATTAAATTATATTCTATGATCCTATAATAAGCAATTTCATATCTATTTAAATATATTGTTACTATATGTTTAGTTAGGTGAGATTTTCGTAAGTAGATGTGGTTGTCAAAAATCAGTTTGGTTATGTGCATAATTTGTTTATTATACTATTTGATTTATGTATAGACAAATGATGTTTACTCTACAAAATCAATTTTCGTCATTAATAATTGTTTTATATATATTTATTAATAAATTCTTATATATATATATATATATTAGTGTATATTTCTCTCTCATAATAGCATATATGCATATATAAGATATATACATGACTTAAAAAATTTAGTACACTTATTTATATATAATATGAAATAACAAATTTGAAAACTAATCATCAAACATATATTCATATTATTAAATTAATATTTATTGAACTTTTTAATTTTTTATTATACATAAAATAATTATTACATTAAAAATTCAATTTTATATTTTTTAAACATATTATATCATTTCGGAAGGCACTCTTTTCTTGATCATATGTGGTATTCGCCAATATCTTGGTCATCTGACCAAGGATCATCACGTTGGCTTTGAAGCAGCTGCCTGGTACTGGCATTTTGTAGACATGGTTCGATTATTCCCATTTGTCTCTATCTATTGGTGGGGAGGTATATGAAATATGAAAAAATAAGTGGATTTTTGAATGAAAACTCGAAGACAAAGAGAACCGGGCTTTTCCAATCAATCACAGAGAATCTCCTAATTGTTCCAGAGCAACTAGAAAGAGATTCTTTAACAAAAAAGAATTCAGTTCAGATGTAAGATACCTATCTAGAAGTTTTCGCAACTCAATCATGTATGATGGAATCATCAAAGATTTTATCATGTAGAAAAAATTTAGCAATTTTTCAATAATGTTTATTATTTTTAATAATTAATATTATTTCGAAAAAACTATTTATGATTTATTAAAAATATAATTTAATTGAAAAATTCTTTAAAAAAATTTGTAACCTTTCATTCACGATTCTAGAATTTCTAGTGAAGTTTTAATAATATATTATTTTATGTTAAATAATTACAACCGAAATTAATGTATTTGTTTTAAAAATAATATTTCTACTTTGAAAAATCTCCAGATTTTTCCTAAGCTTTATATTATCATCCTAAATTTTAAAATTGTAAAATTTGAAATTTCATCAATAGATTATTTTATGTTAATTATTTATGGATGAAAACATTATTTTATTCATAATATGTACAAACTAAAGTACTAAAGTTATTATGTTTGCAAAACTAAGTTAATTTTGGCTTATAAATAATTTTTAATAATTGTTCTCTCTCTTTATATATATACATATAGATATATATGTATGTGTGTGTGTGTGTATTTATCTATATATAAATGTTTTATGTTCATATATTATATATAATATATTTATACATACATACGTATGTGTGTGTATAGGAATGGAACAGGAAGAGACCAAAACGTAATGATTTAGTACTCAACATTCAAATTGGCTGAAGGAAATACAGGTGAAGTTAGATAAGGACCTAATGCATGAAGAACTCAACTCTGAATACTACTACCTTCAGGGGAAATTGAAAGATGAACTCAAAAAACATGCCACGGAGCTTAAACAAAAAGCCAAAGAAAAATGACTTACTCAGGGGGATGAATGCACAAAATTCTTCTACACTAAAATGTCTCAAAGAACACACTACAACAATCTACTTAGTTGTTTGAATGATCAGGGTAATGCTGTAGGAAATTTAAATAAGATAGAAGAAAATGCCTTATCCTACTTCATGAACCTCTACAATGGAGAAATAAAACAAGACTTGTCTGTCATTCATAGTAGAAGGAAAATTTCCCAAGAAGGAAGATCCATGTTGACAGCTAGGATTACAGAAGGGGAACTATGGAGAGTTGTAAAGTCCATTCATGTAGATTCCAGTACGGGACCAAAATGTATGAGGGCGGTTGCTTTTAAAATGCATTGGATACACCTGGAAGAATATATGTTGCAAGCTTATCATGAAGCTTTGGATAACGGTGAGTTTTTACAAGAAATAAATCATAGTTTCATTCCCTTAATCCCTAAAGTTAAAAAGCCTGAAAGAGTTGAAGAATATAGGCCAGTTTCCTGTTGTAATGTCTCTTATAAAATTCTAAGCAAAATTATTTATATGAGATTAAACAAAGTTTTACCAGACTTAATATCTCAGAGTCAAAGTGCATTTATAAAAGGGAGATTTATATTTGAGAATTCCTTATTGGCACATGAGCTAATTAGAGACTTCAATAAGCCAAGGGCTTATAAAATATGCTTAAAAGTTGATTTACACAAGGCTTATGATGAAGTGAATAAAAAATTCATAATCCATATGCTTAAATATATGAGAGTACCAGGAAGCTTTTGAAATTAATTGAATATTGCTTGTCTACTCTAACATTTTCTATTCTTATAAATGGTGTGCCAAAAGGTTACATAACAAGCAACAGAGGAATTAGACAGGGGGATCCCCTATCCCCTTGTCTCTTTGCAGTGGCTATGGAGTGGTTCTCTTTACAAATGGAAATTACATGTTATCAAAACAATATCAATCCAGTTCACAAATTTGTACCAAAGGTAACACATCTGATATATGCAGATGACCTTTTAGTAGTAATGAAAGCCTCCTTGCATGTAGTGGATATTCTAAAAAATATTCATCCTTCTAGAACAATATGGAGGTCTGAAACTTAATAAAGGGAAGAAAAAATGTTACTTCAACAAATGCTGTAAGGATAGACAAAATCTTCTAAGAAGAATAGGAGTTTCAGAAGGGACTCTTCCTGTTAAATATCTGGGGATACCACTGTCTAACAATACAATTACTGATAGAGAATATGACAAGTTAATTTATAATAATCATGAAGAAATTACAGGGGTGGAGATCAAAATTCTTATATTTTGTAGGCAGAATTAAGTTAGTCCACACATTTATTACATCTAAGGTCAGATTTTGGCTACAAACTTTCCAATTTCCTAATTGTTTTATTGGGAAGATTAATGCAGTGTGTGCTGATTTCATATGGAGGGGGAAACTTCACAAAGTTAGCTACAAGGATATGTGTAAACCTAAAAAAGAAGGTGGAGTTGGACTAAAGAATCTTTTTAAGATGAAAAAGATTTATGGCATGAAGATGACTTGGAAAATTCTAACTTCAGATAACTTATGGCCAAGATGAATGAGGGCTAAATATCTTAACAAAAATTTCTGGACAGCTATAATATATAACAATGCATCTGTAACATGGAAAAACATTTTAAAATTCAGAGAGAAGTTAAAACCTCTCATTAAAGGTAGATTGCCAATGGCCAAAAAACTGACTTGTGGAAAGACCCATGGATCTACAGTCAAAGCCTTGAAAGAATAGGATGGGAAGGATTCTCAGACTATGGCAACCCAAGATGTATAGTTTCAAGCATAATTGAGGGAGATAAATGGAAATGTGACAAACAACTTATTACAAGGAACTTTAGGGAAAAATCCAAAGAATTCCAATACAAAGTGAAAAAGAAGAAGATACTTGGATTATGAAAAATTCTCACAAAGGTCGGTTCATAATGCACAGGATATGGGAGGAAACCAGAAAAAATACCCAACAGTTGATTGGCATAAGATAGTTTGGAGAAAATCGAATAATCATAAGATGGCTCACACTCTATATAATGGTATTCTGGGCAAGCTTCCTGCTAAGGGTCGTCTGCATAATTGGGGAATCTTCGAAGAAACAACATGCAACTTATGCAACAAGGAAAATGAGAGTCGCAATCACTTATTCTTTGAATGTTCTTACGTATATGGGGACTTCAAAAACTGAAATGTGTGTTATCGGATGAGGTTAAATCCTTAAAAGGTGAAATTTTGTACCTAAACCAATGGAGCAACATCTCTAACCTGATGCAGGAGATGCTTAAAATTTTCCTCGCAGCTACCATATGGCATGTTTGGAGAGAAAGGAACAACATGGCTTTCAATAACAAAAAGAAAGAAATTCGGTTACTTAATTCGCAAATTAACAGCGATACGAGCATAATAGTTAATCGAATTGCAAAAGGCAAACTTACCAGCATAAGGGAATAAGAAAAACGAGCACTGAAGAGGATGAAGATGATGGTAGATTACACAGGAAGTCAAGCAGATGCTTGGGAGCCAGCATGAGTAAGAAACCTAAATATGGAATGTTTGAGTTGAAGTGTTTTGTCTGTAATGGTTTATAGCTAATTGTCATTATATTGGTCGAAGTGTAAGATATTGGGCTTTAGCCCGTATGAGTTGGTAATAAAATTTTAACCCGGTTTCAAAAAAAATGTGTATGTGTGTGTATATATACATTGTAACACATATACATGCATATATTTGGACAACATACATGACATACAAAAATGAGCTAATATGTTTGTTGCGACGTAAATCTCAACATCTACATACGGGCATATTATACCTTTCACGGATTATTATGTTACACATGCACTCACACATATATGTGTATGATACATTTATGTGTAAACTAAATCAAATAAAAATTAATTTCATATCTTAATATATTTGAATTTAAATAAAACAAATGGTATCAACAATGGTATCAAATCCCAATAGTCTATGTGGTCTAAATTAATCATATTAGGGCTAATTAATTAAGCTTACCCACTTAGTACGGAGTCTAGAAAGGTAATGCCTAGGATTGGAATTGGATAATCAAGTACCTTGTCCCACCTGGTTACCGGCTTGGCTCGAAAGGTGAAGTGAGCCCAAAGTTTGCTCCTAATAGATTAGGCCCAACTTCATTTGGACCTTGAGCTAATTTTCAAAATCGTTTTGAAAATTAATGATAAAGATTTTAAATTTAATAGTTAAATTCAAAATAAAACATGCTTATTATAAAAATTATAATACTACGGAAGTTTTCAAATGTTTGAAAAGATAATGATATTTTCAAAATATTTGAAAATACTTATATAATAATTTCAAATTTCAAATTTATTAATAAGATTAATAAAATAAATAAATTAAATTTGTTAATTAATTAATGCGTATATGCATGTATTATATATGTTGATATATGTTATGTTATTTTAAAATGCTTAAGATAACATAAATATACATGTATGTATACAAGATAAATTTTGAAATTAATAAATTTTAATAAAAATTGTTTAATTGAATAAATTAATTAAAGATTAATTAATTAAATAAAATACACATATATATGATATATGTGTGTTACACTATAAAGGTTATAGTATACACTCTAAATGTTATAGTAGATATGTCCAATATAAAAGTTATATTAATTTTAATAATTTAAAATTAGTCAAAGAGTTAATTGATTAAAATTAATTAGATAAGATTTGATTAATTATATATTACACGTAAGACTATCACATAAGTAATATGAAATATAAAAATTATATAACAATAAAACTTATATGATATGTGTATAAACTAAATGTGGAACATTAAAGAAATCCAAATTAACTTGAGAAATAAACACATATGTAAATATACATATACCGTGATTTCTGATGTGTCTGACACTTGAATTGTTGGGGTATTTCATAAGAAATACATTATTCTATAAGTCGATATCACTCAATATATATATTGAAGATTATGAATCTTCAGTATAATGTTATCCTGTACCATATATATATATATATATATATATTAATAAATTACTTACATGCTCCTTAGTTGTTGAGCAAACTCAAGCTAGGAATGTTATGCGTAGCATTATTAATATATTGAATAGATAAGGTCAGATAACTATATGTATTTGTTGAACAAACTCAAGGTACATATATTATACTTAGGCCATCACGATATGGTAGGTATGAGTAAATAATCTCTTTCGATTTGTTGAGCAAAATCAAGGTTGGAATGAGATTAGAACAAGAAAAAATGGGTTAGGAGTTGTATGTGATACAACTGATAAGAAGTTATCCATCGTTTGTGGGGCTATGATTTGTTGAGCAAACTCAAGGTCAGAATACCAAAACAAACGAGTCCTAATACCCACTAGTGAAGTTGTAAGACTTCTATGTTTCATCTTAGGGTTTAGAGAAACATAAAAGACTGGTGGGGTCCTTATTAAAAAATGAAATGGTAACATTTAACCTTTCTAATATTGTAAGAACATATGATATATAATGTTATAATCATCTACAATGATAAATTTGTGCATTTAATATGATTAATAAAACGTTTGTCAATTAACATATATATACAAACTGAAATGAAAGTTGACAAATAGAAATATAATATATACTTACTAATAATTCTAATTGCATATTACATAATGTTTCTATACTCATGCAAGTGCCTAATTTCAACTGCTTAATACATTCGTAAGTTGGTCACTTATATGTTTATTTGGTTTAGACCGTGTATTACATTTTATGAGTTTTTGAACTCTAAATGCAATTCAAGACTATGGATATTTGATCCATGTAATTTCATATATAAATTTTATATGGTGAACAGTCATAGTTTGTGGGGTACAATAGTTCGATGAAGTTAGTTCATTCGAAGTAAGCCAATAAACAGTATTTTAAGATCATGTATTCAACTTGAATGATTTCAAAATGATCATATTATGTTAATGTAACACAAGACCATAAACTACGAGATACATCTAAGAACTTGATCGTTGAAATATCATCATGATCGGTTTACATAAAGTGCAACATATTTGATGTCTTAATTGTTAAGAATAATCGAATGCGCTTTTGTAAAAGGTTATTTATGATATTGTAATAAAGTTTTCTTTTGAATAGTTTGACCATTTGAAAGAAAAACGAATATATAAGAATAGATGTAATTTAAGGTAAAGTTGGAATGAAGAGAATGAATAGTCACTTCTGTTTCATAGAGAAACATTGGAAACAAGAATTGTAATACTAATTGATACTCAATATTGAAATATGAATTTTATTCTAAAATGTATTTTCATATATAGAAAATTGTTTTCTATAATATTTATTTCAATGAGTTCAAGATATTTGATCAAAGAACTCTCTATTGTAGACTAGTTGCAGCACATGAAATAAGTAAACAATATTAACAATATTAAGTGAATAGTGGACCTATAAATTTAGTACGCTGTTATAGTAATGACCAAATAGTGGGAGCATGTCATATAACACCTAATGATTACATCAAATTATGAAAATTGTTTTCGTAAAATATAGCGGACATTATTAATGAAATAATGTTTATTTTTGGTATTGACTGAAAAATAGATATAACTATATTTCAATATAAGTACTATGAATTTTCATTATGAAATAGAACTATATTATGGAATTTGTTTTCATAGTAAAGTGATGCAACAAAAATACATACGTGTCTAATATTATTTACAGTTGTTTTAGAATTATAAACTAAGTCGTATTTTTTGAGAAATAATTTTACTATATGATTATGAATCATATGATACAGGTTAATTATATACCAAACAATTAATGGCTATGCACTCATTCAGTGGGAGCATCATAAGAGTTGATGAACTCTTAGAATTAATACATATTGATGTATGCAATCACAAGTCTATTAATATCAAAAGGGTTCCACATACTTTGTTATATTCATCGATGATTTATTACCAACATGTATATGTGTATTGGATACACATGTAGTAAGTTTATGATAAAATCATAGACTATAAAAGAAAAGAAAATAAAATAACATGCAATAGAATAAAATGCTTTGATTTGGTCGAGTAAGTGAGTATATTGGAAAGAGTTACAAATGTCCCTAAAAAATAAATATAGGTTCAATCTCAAAAGTCACTCCTTCATGTGATACATAATGATGCATCGATAAAGAGTAATCAGACATTGTTGGACAATTTACGATTAATTGGGAGGCAAGTTGAGTTAGTTTCTTTCTATAAGGTCATGTACTTAAGATTAGTACACAAGGTTGATATTATTTCATCTAACAATAGTTTACAAAATCATACAAGATAAGGGTTTGTAAGAAATCCCAACATATTCTAGGCCAAGAAGTTGGCAGGTGTGCGAATCAAAAGATTGCACGTAATAATTCCTCATGAGGGATCTTGTATGAATCTCCAAAAGATTTTTGGAAAGGTCTGTCACCAAATGACATATTTATGTTTTGAACATAATTTTTGTAAACTAAAATCAGTTTTATAAATAAAAAGGTTCATAAAGCATTTATGAATCCTTACTCTATTTGTACTAAGAAACAATTTTTGTTTCAAGATATATGAACTTCATTGTGAAGAATTTCTTTGATAAATTTTTGGAAGCTAAATGGAATTGGATCCGATCCATAGATAGAACTGATTATATGAGATTAAGTGAAATTAACTACCTTAAATGAACACATAACATTAATAAGTATGCTCATACATCAAAGAGAAAGTATGAGTTTCTTATTTATGTCGAAAATATACATTACCCTCGGTTGTTCAATTAAACCATTAAGATTGTTGACTCTATATGGTATGATGCGCAAATCTGAAAGAATTCCAAGTACACTATCAAAATATGATTTTGGTGGTCGTAACTAAAGAGATGTGATCCATCGGCCGGGATTGTGTCTTTATTGAAAAGAGTAACTTGGTTGGAATTAAATGAGCAGTGTTGATAAGAATAATATCACAAATTTCAATTATTGAAATTAGCATAACAGATTCGGTATTCAACATGCTCAAGTTAATTCAGATTTACTCACAAAATTATCGCTCGATAAGACTTAGTGTTTGGTACTTATGTATTGAAATAGAAAATTCTAAATAATGATTTAGAGTAAGCCATTAACCAAAAATGCCTCGAAGTCGGTGGGAGCGATATTGGGTTTGAGAGTCTTTGGATATGATCGAAAAAATGATATGAATGTATCATTTTATAAGCATCAAGATTGAATAAGTATTTTGATAGAAATATCAAATAGTTTGTTTTTTTTCAATCAAAGTGCAGAGGAAGCATGTGTTCATAAGAAAGAACGTTAAAATGTACATTGATGTTTCTAAACTATAAGTAGATAACACGTCATTGATTTTAACAATATGCTTGTATTAAAATCAACTTTAGTTATTTTAATACTCAATTTTGGATTGTAAATGATATCTTTTATGGTGAGTATAAAAGATACAGGGATTGTCCTAAAACGATATACAAGAGCACCCTATTAAAAAGAGAACATGTAAGTTGGATTCCTTATGCATTGGCAATATGAATTATCATGCAGATAATGTTGTGTATGATATTGTGTTTTGTTTATGTATTTGATACATGGAGAAAATATAAAATTCAAATTGATATCACTAAATGGTTGTTTGAGGTGTTCTCGCGTATTTATGAAATACTAGAGAATTGTTTATAGAAACAATGAACTCGTTAGGATGGAACATTTGGACACAAACTTGTATAAGTGATATTGAGGATAACATGTCATTGATAAAATCCAAGTTAAAATCGTTAATTTGAAAATGGTTCAAAATAAAAGTGATTGTGGTCGATTCAACAAAATGTTGAGAATATTAACTTGAATAGCGCTACAATAAAACAATGTATATATATATATATGCATAAATTTATAATTGAGCCAAAGATGATTCCAAATGTTGAGAATCCCATAATATTGTTATAAGATAACAATGTCATGAAATTGGTCATGATAGAACTTAAAGATCATTAGAAGTCGAAAGACATACTTCGAATCGTTCCACATAATAAAGACAGTTTATCAGTGTCAGAGAGAGTTAATCGACAAAGTAGATAATTAAAAATAATAGCATACCCATTCTTCACTAAGGGACTGACCTAATTGGTTTTGAGAAAACTGATTGGAGAAGTTGGAATTAGATTCCATAATTGACCCCAAGTACAAGTGGGAGATTGATAGAGTTAGGAGTATGCCCTAGGGGCAATTATGTAATTTGTTACATTTATCTAACTCGTTGACCAATCTTGTTCGAAATAAAAGATATTTTCTTCCTATTATATACTTGATATAATGTGATTATATTAATTAATTAACTTAATTAAAAGTATATTTAATAGAAAAATCCATAAATGTCATATTTTGTGATAGTAGTTAAAAGTGTTGTAACCATGAGTAATTTATCACAACGAAATAAATATACCATTTTAAATGTTCCTAGTCAAGATACATTGAGACTGGATATCGATGTATCCGTTGAGGCTGGAGTACGTAACGCTCTCCAAATGTTGGGCAGACAGGGGCACCTTGGGGTTATGTACTAATAGTTATTGGATAACTATGGAAATTGGAACGACTCACTCGATAGTTTTCCGTTGGTTAATATAACTAATGTCAAACAGAAAATATTGATGTGACTGATTTACACAGTTCTCTCGACTTGAGAATACCGTGGATCTTCAATATGAAAGCTCCGCTTTGATTATAGCCAAATTATGGCATGACATCCATCGAGTGACTATAGTTGGATCGAGTGGAAGTATTGGAAGTGAAGCACTATTCAAGAGAGGATTCGTCTCCTCGATTATATGCGGTTAGTATCACAATCAACTCAAGTCAACTCAAAGTCAAAGTCTCTGGCCAGAGCATTTCGGTTAATAATAATTGTTATTATTGAACCAAGGACTTTGTATTTTGGAATATAAAGTTGAATGTGGATGAGGTTGGAATTTTGACCATTACCAAATTTCATAAGTCCAAAGTGATATAGTTTTAACGAAGAGAATTGGTGTAAACAAATGTCACAACCGGGTAATGCTTATAAAACTAAAATTGGATTTTTACCGATAATGAGTAAGCAATATATTTGACCATAATGTCACACCACCTACTAAGTGACGTATGAACGTTAACATTAGCATAGTTCGATGTTAATCGCTGACCAAATTTACACCCAAGAGATATACAGCCGAAATGATGAATTCCCTTAAAAACAAACGATTTAATTAGTTTATAATTGTTATAAATTAATTAATATTTGTGAAATATTAATTATAAAATTTGAATATGATTTGAGAAATAAATTATGTTATATATATTTATAACAGTTATAAATATATCGATCGATATACAATATCAACGGGCAGTTAAATTAGATTTAATTGCATAGTATTTTGGCTTGGGCTTAGATGGGTTTAAGGCCCATCATTAGCGCTGCAAAATTTCGGTTTTAGGAAGATTAAGGGGTGGCTAAAACATAGGGAATTGGCTTGGACATAATGGGTTGAGATCAAGTGAGAATGGGTAAAAATATTTTCCTCGTTTTTCTCTATTACAACCCTATATATATATATATATATATATATATATATATATGTATATGTATATGTATATCTGTATGTATGTATGTATGTATGTATGTATGTATCTTTAAAAATAATAATAAAAACTTTTGGCCGCCATTACCTTCTACATTGCTGATTAAAACATAGCTCTCAATTCATTTTAAAATTCTCAAATATATTTCAAATTCAAATAATACTATTTTATAGTTGGAGGTCGGTGATTCCAGACTTGCAATCTGACGAATCAAGAACAGTAAAAGGAAGAGAAGTCATTATTTCAACGTGGATCCAAAGGAATCATTAAATTAATAATTTTAATTCATATTACAGTAATATAATTATATTCTATAATCCTATAATAAGAAATTTCATATCTGTTTAAATATATTGCTACTATATGTTTAGTTATGTGAGATTTTTGTAAGTAGATGTAGTTGTCACAAATCAGTTTGGTTATGTGCATAATTTGTTTATTATACTATTTGGTTTATGTATAGACAAATGTTTTTTACTTTATAAAATCAATTTTTGTCATTAATAATTATTTTATATATATCTATTAAAAAATTCATATATATATATATATATGTTAGTGTATATTTGTCACACATAATAGCATATGTGCATATATAAGAAACATATATGATTTAAAAAAATTATTACGTTTATTTATATATAATATGAATTTATAAATTCGAAAATTAATTACGATACATACATTCATATTGTCAAATTAACATTTATTGAATTTTTGAATTTTTTATTATATATAAAAAAATTATTACATTAAAAATTCAATTTTATATTTTTTAAAAATATTATATCATTTTAGAAACATATAGAAAAAAATAGGAATTTTTCAATAAATGTTATTATTTTTTAATAATTAATATTATTTTGAAAAAACTGTTTATGGTTTATTAATAATAATAATTTAATTGAAAAATTCTTTAAAATTTTTCATAACCTTTCATTCATGATCCTAGAATTTTAAAAATATAAATTTTTAATTTTTAATAATATATATTTTATATTAAATAATTATTACCAAAATCGATGTATTTGTTTTTAAAAATAATATTTCAACTTTGAAAAATCTCTAGATTTTTCCTAAGCTCTATTTTATGATACAGATTTTCTAAAATTTTAAGACTTGAATTTTCTTCAATAAATTATTTTATGTTAATTATTTATGGATGAAAACATTATTTTATTCATAATATATACATATTAAAATACTAAATTATTATGTTTACAAAACTAAGTTAATTTTGAATTACAAATAATTTTGAATTATTTTTCTCTCTCTTTCTATATATATATATATATATATATATATATATATATATATATAAATGTTTTTGTTCGTATATTATATATAATATTTTTATACATACGTGTGTGTAATCTAACACATATACATGCCCATATTTGGACAACATACATGACATACACAATGAGCTAATATCTGTTGCGATGTAAATTCCAACATCTACATATGGGCATATTATACCTTTCACGGATTATTATGTTACACATGCACTTACACATATATGTATATGATACATTTATGTATAAAGCAAATCAAATAAAATTAATTTCATATCTTAATATATTTGATTGAAATACAATAAATGATTTTATTTAAATGAAATTTAGAAATGTTCTAATTCAGTTAGACTTCATAGACTCAATAAAAGATCCAATATGGTAAAATTTTGAAATTCACCCATAACTTCCGCTGAGGGCTAGTCCAGTTCCAACATAGGTATGCGACGGGTATCAGAGGAGAGATGGACGTCGATCTATGAGCAAAGGCACAATTTAGGGCAGAAGAATATTTAGGGTTTAGACGACAAAGGAGGAATGCAAAGACGCAGATGAAAAGAAAAACAATACGTGTGTGCGATGGTTGAGTTTGAAATTTGCCTACTAAATTAAATGGGGCTTATGAGCTAAAAAAACCAAACTCAGCTTCAATATAGTGTCTGTGTAATGTTTTTTTACCCCTCTCATAATATAATGTATATATTTATAAGTGAATTTAATAGAGTTTCAAACTTGTAAACTTATTTATGTTCCAAGATATACATTTGAAAATAGATGTTAGTTTTTTTGTTGGATTAAAACTCTCCGTCTCTTGTTTGCATGTAAAGGTATTTTTGAAACTTCGCGGTTGAACCAAAAGATCGTGTTTCTATTTTAATTATTAATAAAGATATGCACACACACACACATTATATTGTCATTTGTATCCGTATAATGTTTTGATGCAGACATATGTACCTTTAGACAACATATTTGTATACAAGAGAGACTAACATGTCCATTGCGGTGTAAATCCTAACATTTATAAATAGACATGTCATACCATGCACACATTATTCTGTTGCATGTGCACGTACACACATGTGTGTATATGACACACACACACACATATAATACAAATTATATAAAATAAAACTTTATTTATAAATTTAAATAAATTATTGATACTATTTATAATAAAATTTAGAAAATTTCTATATAAATTTAGACTTCATGGGCTCAATAAAAATCCATATGGTAATTTATTTTGTAATTTACTCGATACTTTGCAATGGGCCGGCCCAGTTTCAAAGATTATTCTTTAGAAATTGGAATAAAGACGTCTTTGACAACATTAGCATCAAAAAAGAAAAACTACGTTTTGAAATTCTAAAATTAAATAGAATGAAAGAATTTAGAATCTAGAATCTTAAACCTTTCTAAACAAAATGTACTCTTAAATCTATGACTTATCAACCGGGATATGGTTTGTAAATCGAAAGACGAGGGATGGTTAGGGGTAATTAACCTCCATAAACTCAATGTTTCTCCATTATGAACTAGTTTCTAATTAATTTTACAGAGGCTCACATTATTTACACTTATCAACGTCTAAAAAGCACAACAATTTGTCATACTTTTGGAGATCAATTTTAAAAAACTTGAATATTTTTACACTAGGTATTGGTGACATAGTGAATTCAGGGAACAATACATTCTTTTGACATGATTTGCTGGATCTTAGTTGTTCCCTTAAAGCAGAACTTTCAAAACTCTACCATATTTGTAATTTTAAAATTGTTCTAATTTTCGAAGTCTATAGATCTAATTTAAACTTTCCTTGGAAGTTCAGTTTTAGTCGTACACTAGAAGGAACTACTTTCTACCAATTTACTCTTTCGAATGCCAAATTAGATCTATATAATATAGACAATAATCTAGTGTTGGGATATGACTAACAACATTACATCTAATGCATCTTACAGATTTATGAATTTCTCATGAACTAAATCTAATCTTTTTAAATTTACATGGAAAACGAATGCACCTCCTAAATCTAAATTACATATGTGGTTAATATTAGATGGGAAACTTAATACTATTGAACCCTTGAAAATAAAGAATGTGCATATCGAAAAAAAAAATGTATTTTTTGTTATGCGAGCCCTAAAAAATTGCACATTTATACTATGATTATCAGTTTACTAGGTTTATACTTCTGAACATTCTTCGAATTTTTTGTTTTAATATTTCTTCCAACTTTCTTAATTGTAAGTATTATTGGTCTAGGTTGAGATTTTTCTTCAATTCTAGTCGGCGATTCTTATAAGACGCTATTTTTACTATCGAAGCTTGGTATATTTGGTTTAATAAAACTCAAAGATTTTTCAATAATAATAAAGGTAAAATCCCATATCGATGTCTTACAGGAGATAATTATTTTTAACAATAAAAATATTCATGCTGGAAGTGCCATCCTACTAGAGGTAACACACACAATCTTCCTGGCTGGTTACTATTATTGGGTAACTAACTTATTTCAGTTCGTGTCCGCATCACTATCTCATATTTCCATCATCGTCAAACTCGTCGCGTCTTTCTTTATCATCGTTGTGCCTCTATCATCGTTGCCATCAAGCTCGACCCCGTCACCATCGAGAGTTGCTGCACCATCGTAAAGATCTGCTGCATCCCTTAACACAAGTTCAGACTCACCGCGGAAAAAATAATAATCATAACTTAACACGCTGTAATGCCCATAAAATTTGCTCTTCGGTTCAATCACAGATAAATTGTCCCCTCCACGCACAAGAATAAATTGCATGTCTTAGCGCTAAAAAATGTTGAAATTTTGTTAGTTATTACTGTTTTCCAGCAAACTATATTGCCATTTATACGATAAATAGATTAATTGGCAATCATTTATGTGGAAGAATATTTTTGAAAAGTTAAATGAATAGCGGTAAATTAAAAAAAGACAATATTTAATGACTTAAGTTGCATGGAAGATAACTTCTTCGGTTTTCTTTAGTCGTCTCTCCAGTCTCCAGTCCACCGCTGTATAATAAAGACAAGCAAAAGAAAAATCACAACAAATTAAAACTGGACTCTCTTTCCGATCCATAAGCAATCGGAAGATTTATTTTTCCTTTCTAAATCAAATCAATTCGGTCCCCTACTACGCTGGCGATCTCATCTTCCTCCTCTCGTTTCCCTTCCGATCGATGTGAGTCTCAGTGAATTCAATGAAAGGTACGATTTTCACACCGAATGTAATCAAGAATTCAACTTGAGCCAATATTCAGCTCTAACTTTAGATTTCATGCAACTGAGTAAAGAATTAGTTGCATATTGGTTATATTAAGCATAAAATTGATGGAAGGAAGTAAATTTGCTGGTGTAATTGGGGGAAACGAAAATGTAAACAATTTCTACGATTTAGGGTTTTATGCAAAACTGAACGAGGGGTCTACTGTCTCCGTAGACAGTAACAACAGTTCTGTTGCAATGTCAGTAGGCAATAGCAGTATTGGATCCAATAACAATTCACTTACTGGAATGTTAAAACATCCGGGTAACAAACCCGTGCATTACTCGGAATATTCAGTAGGGCATAGTATGCTTCGACCTGGAAAAAGAATGCGTAACAGTAACAATGATCATGTGTTCAAAGATGATGCATTGGCTAGGGCCCTGATGGACTTTAGTTACCCAAGCGAGTCCTTAGAAAATTATGATGAATGGACCATTGATTTGAGAAAACTGAACATGGGAATGGCATTTGCACAAGGAGCTTTTGGTAAATTGTACCGTGGTACGTATAACGGAGAAGATGTTGCGATTAAGCTATTGGAGAAACCAGAAAACGATTTAGAGAGAGCTCAACTAATGGAGCAACAATTTGCACAAGAGGTCATGATGCTTGCAAATTTGAAACATGATAATATAGTTAGGTTTGTTGGAGCTTGTAGGAAGAGAATGGTTTGGTGCATATTGACTGAATATGCAAAAGGTGGATCGGTCAGGCAGTTTCTGATGAAGAGGCGGAATAAGGCAGCACCTTTGACGTTGGCAGTTAAGCAGGCATTGGATGTAGCTAGAGGAATGGAATACGTGCATGGGTTGGGGTTCATACATAGGGATTTGAAGTCGGATAATTTACTTATTTGTGGAGATAAGTCTATTAAGATTGCGGATTTTGGAGTTGCAAGGATTGAGGTTCAGACTGAGGGAATGACACCTGAAACCGGGACTTATAGGTGGATGGCCCCGTAAGTTTATTTTTTGGCATTATTTGGTTTTAGCATTAATTCTACAAATGGTTTATTTAAAATATTTTTCAGTGACTTATTCAGCTGACAGTATCAAATCCATAAACGGTAATATGTAAGCAGTGTTCTTAGTTTGAAACTTGACCGTTAGACCATTGTTTGTGTATTTAACAGCACTGATGTGTATTGCCTGGTGAGTTTGATTTTGTTGGGTGGGTTTAGGTGAAATTTAACACATATTAAACTTAGTTAGGCTGCATACACAATTTTATTATCAAAGCTTGTGCTGTGTTCATCAATTCCCCGAAAGACTGAATAAATCAGTAAAGCTTCTGTAGTTCTGCAAGTCGACAAACCATGCGCATTCTCACATCACAACTATTGCTGTATTGCAACCGCATTTTGGTTGCACTATGACAATGGAAGTAAGAATGAATAATCTATTTTTTAAATGAGGAATTCATTTGTTTAAAACAAAATATTACATTGCACTAAAGTTCTATGAGTTAAAAAAACAAAACACAATCTTGATTTGATTTGTCTTACAATCATTTGATCATGAAGATCCATATATCATCGAACTAAGAATTCTTATGATTGTTGAGCTATAGATTTAACATTGAAAAAATTAACAGCAATAATTTTTATTTATAAGTCAAATCAAATGACATACACTTTATATAAGCGTCCGCGCACACGCTTATTTCATATATCATCTTTAAATTTAGCTTGTGCATTTTTATTCTATAATCCCGCAATGTTCTTCTAATTTATAGGCACTTTGCAATAGCTTATCGCTTAAAAAGACGAATTTTATCTCTGTGCAATTTCAAAGTTGGATTTGAAACCAAAGTCAAATGTGATGAAATTTGAAGCTAAGGATTCTGACATTATTTAATTTGGAAGAATTGCAATATATTTTTAACCGTTAATTAGAAAGAAAATTCTAATTGCATGCTATACATCAAGAGATATTCTTTCTGTTCGAGAAATTAGAATATAGGATAGACACTGTAATTGATTGAAGTTATGTCACTCAAGCGATAAGCAACAACATTTTTCATTATAACATTATGATGTCATTATGATATCACTATTTTGCTGTGAAAGAGATGCATATTAAATTACTGCTCTTTTGGTTTGCCCTAATTATTGAGTTGCCTGACTTGCAAAATAGTCATGTTATTTCGAGAAAAAACAATTTCTTTTCATAGCAAATTACTGAACCTTGCTTTCATGTAAGTTTAAACACCTATTAGTATTTAGTATATTAGAATTTTGTTGATATAAACAAAAAAAATGACTATATAAGCATTCCTGAACCTTGCTCTATAACCAGGATATTATGAAAATCCATTTTTGGTGCTCATACCGAGCCATTTTTTGTAAATTATAGTATTGCTTTTGAACATAGAAAGAAAAAGAAACAGGATACTGACTTTGTAGAGAGCCATTAATTTGAGCTCATTTTGATATTATACTAAGTCTAGGATTACTATGTTTTTCTACTTTGACTAGCATATTTTCGTTTTGTGTGGGAAAATCTAGCATATTTAGATGCAGAAATTAATGTGAAAACCAAGCAATGTCAAATAATAGGAAACAAGTCATTGACTTGATGTTGTATTAATTTTGAAAAGATAATTTCAGTCAAACAATTATCATATTTTCCTATAACAAGACTGTTACAGATTTATCATTATTCATATCTTATTTTTATATATATCACTTTTGTTCCTCGTAATGTTAAGCGGCAATCATGGTTTAATACAGCAGTAAGTATTAATCCATAAGCCTTCGTGAAGCAAAACTTGATGCATAAGGATTCATGCCATTTATGGTTATGAGAGGTTTCAAATAGTGCAACACCAATTTTCTTATATCCAACAAGAGTTGCTGTATTAACATTATTCTTTACTATATATATCAATATTCGGTTGCATGAACTTGTTCCATTTATTTATTTTCTTCTATTTACAGTTGTTTTCATATCCCAAAAGGGAATATTTTTGCATGAGGGTACCGGTGCTCAAAAGAAAATCCATGCTGCTCAATATTTGACACTATTTAAAGCAAGATAATCATTAGTCTAACTGTCCGTTAACCAGAATCTAATGTCTTCTTTAGTAGTTCATAAAGTAGAGCCTAATAAGTATTTGTTCTATTTAAGGATATCGATAGATTTAAAATAGATAGAGAAGTAGAGAGTCCAATGCATAAAATCTTATAATGCACTTTTCTAGTCATTATAGTTTCCTCATCCAAAACAAGAATAACGGCATCAACATTATTCATTATCATGTATATTAGCAGTCAATTTCATGAACTTGTTTCATCTATTCATTTTGTATGAGTGTGCATGTTCCATATCATCGCGCTGTTCATGTTATGTTTAAAGGATTATTTTATTTGAATTGTGTCTCCTTTTAACGCATAATGCACTTCCGGATCATTTTGAAAACTATTTGCAATGGATCATTTTATGCCTGTGCGTATGGCTATTATGGTAATGCTAAATTGACCATTACCATATCAATACCAAACAATTAGTAGACAATATTAAGCTACATCGGTGTACCAATATTATTGGTACGGTAACATTAACTTTACTATAATTAACGATAAATGTAGCAATAAATAAATGTCAAACCAGTGATAATGGTAATTTTACCGGTCATATTAATTTTGCTTTTTCACCATTTTATTTGATCTTGACCATATGCAATTTTGAAGATATATCAGATTTTAAGAAGATATTTCTAATATTATTTAACTTAATGTTCCATTTTAGTTTTCAAACTCCATAATCCGAGATTATAAGCGTTGTTGTTTTGTAGCATTGTGAATAATTTGTGAATCAAGAAAACTTTCTACATCAACTTAAGTAAATCAAAAATGTTGATATAATCATCGATAGAGTCAGAATCAATAACAGAATTATTATCATTTTATCATGATCAAAATCTTAATGTAATAAAATTTTAATATTTTTATACATTGGTAAATTTATAGTACCAGTCAACGGTTTACCGGTTTATCGGTATACAAACGTTCATTTTACCCATGGTAATGGTAAAACATCGATAGTCATTTTTGATTTAACAATAATACTGGTACAGTAATGGTTTTCTTGTATCAGTAAGGGTTATCATTAAGGTGGAATTAAGTTAAAGGACAAAGATTTGTATATTTTTTGCCTCAAGGACACGACCTCAATATTTTTACCACAAGGACAAACATTCTTCTAAAAATTATTCATAAGGACAAACATTTTCCAAAATTATTCATAAGGACAACAAAACTGCTACCGAGCTAAAAACTAATACCTAAAAACTGCCACCGATAACTAAAAACGGATACCTAAAAACTGCCACCGATAACTAAAAACTGATACCTACAGAAAGTTGTCCTTCATGATAAAATATTGAAGGTCTGTTCTTGAAGCTAAAAAGCTGTGAAATTTTGTCATTCATAACAATTTTCTGTATCCATCCATTAATATAAGAGTCTTACCCGTGCGGCAGAACATAATTTTTAGTACTCGAGTTATTTGGAACAATATCAGTGCAATTTTTTTTGAAAACGAAATGCAATGGAGCTATTTCAAACTGTGCAAGTCCATTTCTTTCAAAAAGAAAAAGAATTCAGCATTAGCACATTATTGAAGGGGAAATTTCACTTATGTTGTTTGGAACAACTTTAGTGCAATATATGATGTAGAAACTGATATATTTCTGTAGATAATGTTTTGAGAACAGGCTAAATGCACGGTAAGTAATCAAGATGACCTAGACGAGGGGGGAAAAGAAAAAATATATTATCAACAAATTTACATGCTAACCAACTACATTCATTTGCAGAGAAATGATACAGCACCGGCCATACAACCAAAAGGTGGACGTGTATAGCTTCGGCATAGTCCTATGGGAGCTCATAACAGGCATGCTTCCGTTCCAGAACATGACAGCTGTCCAAGCCGCATTCGCCGTGGTCAACAAGGGGGCCCGGCCCATCATACCTGCCGACTGCCTCCCCATCCTTTCGGAGATCATGACCCGCTGCTGGGACCCCAACCCTGATGTCCGGCCCCCTTTCACCGATGTGGTTAAAATGCTGGAGACTGCGCAGGTGCATATCGGAGCTACTGTGAGGAAGGCCCGCTTTAGGTGCTGCATGGCCCAGCCCATGACGGCTGAGTAGAACAGTGAAATATGTGGGAAAAAGAACAATGATGTTAAGTTAGTTATATGTGGTGTTTGATGTATTTGATGGATATGGTGTGCTATGTTGTTTTTGAATTGGATGCTGTGCTGCTGCTGTATATCAATCTTAAATCCCTTTATTTATCTTTGGATTTTAACTGCTTTCCCCTTTTGTTTTCTGTTTTTTTTTTTTTTTTTTTTTTTTTTTTAAGCTCATTAGCACAAGTGTGTCATCTTGTTCTGTTAAGCCATTTTAGTTTGAGTCAAATAAATTTCTTATGCTACAAGTAAGATGAGAAGCTAAAGTGTTGATATAACAATGAGCATTATGTATCATAAGTGAAATAAGGGTATCTGTACCCAGAAGCAGCAGTTTCTTAACTGAACAACCGTTGCCAATAGCAGACTAGAAAATTAGTAGAGCAGAAGTAAAAAAAGTATATATCACAACCATCATGAGTACAAGTAGCAGGCAATACAGGCTATTTTTTTTCAATTGGACCATACGTTGTAAAATTTAAAGGTTTTGTTATCATGTGCTCTAAAGGTACGTGTTAATAATGATTATTTGAGCTTAAAAAAAACTAAGTTAAATATTTAGATTATCCTTACACAACTTAAAATAAGTGGAATTCAGGGGAAATATATGGTAATTTTACAATTTTAACAAGCATGCATCTCTCAAATTGAAATTCATCTGTGCAAAATTTCAGATTTGAAATATATAAAACCATTTGACAAATATATCAATTCCGTTGTAGTCTAGTTGGTTAGGATACTCGGCTCTCACCCGAGAGACCCGGGTTCAAGTCCCGGCAACGGAATATTGTGTTTTTTTAACTCTACCCAATATCAATTTCATGAACAGCTACGCTGTAATTTTGCTCAATTCTGTTATAGTCTAGTTGGTTAGGATACTCGGCTCTCATCTGATAGACACACGGGTTCAATTCCCGGCTAAGGAATTTTGTCATTTGTTTACTCTACCCAATATCAATTTCATGAACAGCTACGGGTATAATTTTGCTGTGCCTCAGATATTTTGGGTGCATTTTAATTGCCCTCTTAGGTACAAGTCCTGTCACGCACTTATGATTTGATATCTCGTGTATCAACAATTTATACATATTAAATCTCATTCCATATATTCAGGTGATTGTAGAATTCTGCTATAGATGGTTTGGTTTCATAATTTTTTGTACCTTATATCTGAAAATCCAAGTTCAAGTCTTGACCATGTTAAAAATTATAATAGTATTATAATTACAAATAAGCAGACATAAAAGAAGAATCTTATGGGATGATAAAACAGCATCACAAGTGTATTATCAATTAAATTTTACAACTGAAGGATAACTACCTTTTATAACAAAGAATACCCTCATTTCCTGAGGTTCGCCATCTCTTGTGAAAAGATAGATCAACTGCCTTCTTTAAAGTTTTCAAATATAAGATCAAAGGTCTGTCTGACCAACCTATGCATATTTTATGTATAGCTCCAGTGAAGGTTCTAATGCACCAGATTTCTGAATTTTTCAACGAGTCCCTTCACCTTCATCACTTTGTCTCTTCAACATCCTTCAACCACCTCAAAACCTTCAAAAAATCCTCGGGTGGCTCACACTTAAACTTCAAAAATTCCCCACTAACTGGATGAACAAACCCCAAAACCAAAGCATGCAACATTGGCCTCTCCAATTCAACATCACGTTCCTTTATCTTTGGCCCCATCATATCCATAACCTTCCTTCTACCCCCACCATATAACTCGTCTCCTACTAAGGGCACCCCCAAGTGCCTAGCATGTGCCCTTATCTGATGTGTCCTCCCTGTCTCCAATCTCCACTGCACCAACCCCACTCCACCCAATACCTCCATTACTCTATACTTGCTAGCTGCATGCCTAACATGCTTACTATTCCTCAATCCAGGAACCGCTGCCATTCTTATCCTATTTACCGGGTCTCGGGTTATTGGTACCTCTACCCGTCCTACACTCGGGTTTGGAACTCCACTAGTCAGACTCACATAGACCCGCTCAATAGTGTGGTTCTTAAACTGCTCTGATAGTTTGGAGTGAGAAAGTTCATCTTTTGCTATTACCAGAAGCCCGCTTGTGCCCTTGTCTATTCTGTGCACTATCCCAGGTCTCGCTATCTCTTCTTCTTCTTCGTCATCTTCTTCATCTTCTAATTTGTATTTAGAGGCTGTGCTTGGAAGAGAGCAGTGGTGAAGGACAGCGTTGACTAGGGTTCCGCTAGGGTTTCCAGGAGCGGGATGAACGACCATGTGCGGAGGCTTATTAACGACCAAAACGTGAGCGTCTTCGTAGACGATGTCGATGGGCATGTTTTCAGGTTTGGCGGTTAGGGCTTGTAATTGGGAGACGGTGCAGGCGATTTGATCGCCTTCTTTGATGTGGAGGGAGGATTTGGTGATTGTTTGGCCATTGATGGAGACGAGGCCGGCTTTGATGGTGGATTGGATTCGGGCGCGGCTGACGCCGGCGATTTGGGAGGAGATCCATTGGTCGAGGCGGGTTTTTCTTGGGGTTCCGGGTTGGACTGTTTGGTCCAGGCGGACGCCGGCGTGGTTTGGACGGATAGGGGTAGAATTTTCGTCTGGTGGGAATGGACTGGCGATGGAGGAGGAGGAGCGGAGGAGGATGGTGAATCTAGGATTGGGGTTTTGTTGGAGGATTTGGGAGGAAATGGAAGATGTGGTGGCTATGAAAGACATTAGAATGGACAGCGGATAACGAGAGCTGCAGCAGAAAGTTTTGTGTTGGCACAGATAACATAACGGCACCCTCAGTCCATTAAGAGTTATATTCTTGACACTGAATATTCAACCCAATTTGGTTAGAAAATCCAATGGTTAGAAGTCGAATAAATGAACGCTTAATTTTTGTCCTTTAAATCCAAGGGTTAAAATATTGAGATCGTGTTTTTGAGGCTAAAAATATACAAATTTTTGTCCTTTAAATCTATTCCCCCTTTTATAAAATGTAAAAGCAAAGGAAAGTTTTGTCAATTAGTACTGCATTTGTAAAATATAAAATAAGTGGAAAGTCTTGTGTTTTAGTACATCAGGCACTTATTTAATGGACGCCTGATCTTGGACACCCATTTAATGGGCGCTTGAGTTTGGACGCCCATTAAATGGACGCCTGGATCCGATTCAGGATTCTGAACCCCTCCTTAAATATTACCCTTAATATTCGGTGGTAATTCGACGATTGGACTATCCCCTTGATAATTCAACTGAATATTAAACCGCTGGAGATGCTCTAATTTATGTGTGTGAGTGAGGGGATCTTTCTCTCAATTTTCTTAAAATTGTCATGGCCGTCGTTATTACGATATACTCCATCGTCATTTACAATTTTTTTCCGACCACACTCAGCCGAAAATAGTTTTCTATGAACCGTCGTTGTTTGTTTTTTTAATTCTTCAATGAGTTTTTATCGAATTTTCCATTGTGGATATTAAATAGCAACTGGTTATCATGTCTCCGTAACAATTTCTTTTTTCTATGTGCAATTTTCTAAAATTGGTCTACTTTTTCAAAACTAAAATTCCTTTAATGGCGCTTTTGTTTTTTTTAAAGAAGACAAAACACCTTTTGTTTTTTCACCTAAATAACAACCCATGTTTTGTTTTTTTAGAAAGAAATTCAGTGTTACCCGTGAATTTTTAGAAACTTTAAAATGATGAAAAACTGTATCAATACTGATCGATATAATTCTCAATTCTTAATATCATATTATTGTATTCTGGCATTAGAGCATGTTTTAAGTTATGGCATTGGAGCATGTTTTGAAGCAATGATGGATTGAAGACCAAAAGCATTAAAATTCAAGTAGAGCAGGAAAAACACCAAGTCCATCAATTCGATCTAAAGACTATCGATTGGTACCGATCGATGCTTCTAGTTAGCAATATTTTTTATTATTTATCCAACTTTTGTGAATTTGAAAAGGATATCTTTGTGCCCAACTATTCAAATGTGGGTGATCAATTTCAGAATCCTAACCAATCTCTCTTATAAACACGTTGGGGCGTTAACAAAGAAAGAGATAGATTTTTTTACTAAGGGGAGGATCTGCCATTTTTCTACCTCAAATCAGACTTAGATTTCAAAACTTTGATTGTACAATTCTCTGAAAACTAGTGAAAAAAAGAATAAATTCGAATTAAAGTGGACGTAGGCAAACGCCGAGCACTATGAATCCATGTGTCGATTTATTTCGTTCCTTTGCATTTTTTATCTATTTTCTTATTAGTCAGATCCAAATCCGAGACTCAATGAATTGAACTCATAAAGATTGTAAATCAGATGCTAAATCCACCTAAAAACAACAATTAACGATCAAAATCCAAATTGTAGATTCTACATAGTTCCTTTGGGGTATAAGACGAGTGTTGCTTACATTTTTCGGAGTTTCACTTAGAACATTAGTCTTCTCTGAAGATACTTGGATTATGTTTATGTCATTTCGAAGTTCATATCAGATGTCCCAAAAGAATGTCGCCAAACAACTTGAAAGAGGGATAGGAAACGAAGAAGGAAGCGTTGCAAAGCATAACACAAGTGGTGGACTACATATACAACCACCAACGGATCTTGTTATAAGGGAATAATTGGAGAGGAATATCATTGGAGTTAACTGAAAATGGAAGCAACTCAGGAGTTAAGGTGCTAATATGATTTGATAAGGAAAATCCCTTAATGAGTAAATCTTAATGGAGATGGATCTCGCATGGGAGTGTTGAATCACTAGTTTTGATTCATGACAAAGCAATATAGAAGAAAAAGAGAATTCATGACAAAAAGAGATTATCAAAGGACTATGGCTACATCAGGATTTTTAATCTATGCTTTCACTATCTAGTACGTATGATTGAGTCTTAGAAATTTGTTAAAAGCTATCCTCAAGTAGTCCACACTTCATATGTCACATAAAAAGTCAAAACAGAAGCATACTTGGTAAAAATGTCACAACTAGTCGACTGACCAACCCTAACCAGTCGACTGACTGTATACATATACGATATGCGCTGTTTATTTTTTAAATATATTGCATAGGCAATCGACCTGACCAAGAACGACCAGTCGACTGACCTGAGACTGACTGTCATATTTCTGAAAGGACATCTTCTTCTACGAAGGGAAGCAACTCTTCTCCGAACGGAAATGGACGCTCCTCTTCATCAGAACCCTTCACCAATGATAGTAACTCTTCAACTACTATATATAAATACTCCCAAACACTTCATACCCACCGATTTTCATTCTAACTATCTAATACTCTTCTTGTGCTATAATATTTGCATTCAAACAACGAACATACTTTTTATTGCTTTGAATCTACAAATAACTTTCATAATTTTCGATTCTTAGCATTACCTTCTCTTCATATCTTCACATACACTTCATATATACTTGAGGATTTGTTTATAGGAGGTTTATACTATCAGAGACAAATTAGTATTGTCAAGAACACACAGTGTCAAGATATTCTTTTATATTAGTGAAGTCCTCTTCTGCTGCTGAGGCGAAAATCCCGTTCGGCTGCTCATGTGTCTGTTCTGCTGCTCAGACTGTGTATACCTGTTCCTCCGGGTTAAGTGAGGATTGTTGTTAGTGAAATTTCAAAAGGAGTCTGAGACTGGACGTAGGACGGTGCTCCGAACCAGTATAAAATCTCTGGTGTCATTTTACTATACTGCTTTTATTTTCCACACTATTTTCACTATACTCTGTATGACTGTTTATCCATATTATACGGTCCTACATACTATCAGGCAGATCGTGATGGAAGGAGAAATTCACATGCTCGATCTAGAGAAGAACGTTGAGATGCAAGGTTTAATACGGATCAAAACAGAGTCAGATGAGTTGTTAAAGTTAGAAACAACGCAACTAGAGATGTAGCCCTAGATGCGTTGATCGATACCAATTGATTCTCATCGGTCAGTATCGATTGATCAAGCGACAAAGGCGAACATCACAGAGTACCTGGTAGACAACAATAACGACAAGTAACTATTCCTACGGGAAGTCAAGCTAGGAACAAACAATGCCGAGGGAGATGTCATAGACAAAAGCGATCTCAAGGACGTAGTAGTGATCGACAAGGGAGGTGAGAGAAAGAGAAAGAAGGCCAATGCAAATGAACTCCGCAGAGATGGAGAGACCAAGGTGTAACGACCCAGAATTTTAGTCATTCGAATTTGGATTTAATTGATTTTAAATATTAAGATATTAGTTTTATAAGTCAAAAGGCCTAAATTTAAAAAATAGAGATTTATTTGAATAAAAAATTAAATGATTGGAATATTTAAATGATTGAATCTGGAATTTAATGTTAATGAAAATGATTGAAATCTTAATTGAATTCAATATAAATAAGAATGATGATAATAGACCTTTAAATTAGAATTTAAAAGGTAATTAAAGGTGGTTGAAGTCGTTTTAGTAATAGCTCGTTTTAATTAACAAGTAAAAATAGCCTTTCGGGACATTGTCTCGAATTTCAATGAAACCAGTTTCATTGAATCTGTCATAGTGTATTATTGATGTTAACAAATTTCATGGCAATTAGATATATCTTATGGTCGTAAGAGTTTAAACGCATATAAATTAATTTAAAAAATTAGTATAATATAACTGGGTTAAAAGGCCATCTTCTATATATGATCGAATTAGATCTCGAGACTATTTCTATTGTGTTCGAAACAAGTGTATTTAATATAGAACACCAGGCGAAACGCCTTAATTTGAGTTCGAGATTTTTAGGGTATGTGGCGTCCGATATTATTATATAAATAATATATATTCTATATATAATCATACTTCCCCTAACTCAACCCATATCCTTGCCCATGTTTCAACTGCGCTGACCATGTTGTAGGATCGATTTCACCCTAGAGGAGGGGGGTGAATAGGATGATGCTAGTAATTATAAAAATTTAACGCAGAAATATATAAAATAACTGTAACACATATATACCAGAATAATAGCAGCACAAATAATAGTAGAATAATAAAAACAGAAATAGAACAACACAGATTTACCCAGCTTCGGCAAAACCCTACCTACGTGCTGCCCCTAAGGTTTCTACTGGAAATTAAGTAGTCAGACACTTACACACGTAAACTTGTGACACCCGCAATCGACTAATCTAATTCTACGCTCAAAACCCTACCACAACTCAGCCACTGAGTTGCGAATACTCGAATTACACCACCGTAGTTCGTCCCCTAGTCACACAACTAGAATTTACAAACGTTTAAAAGTGAAATACAAATTAAAAACAACTTAAAACAATAAAACCCTAATTTAAATAATTTAAAGCCCAAATTAAAATTTATAGAAGCCGGCCCAAATAAAAATAAAGAGAAATTATAATTCTCCGGTCTTCCCCTTTTCTTATTTTATGGTCTGTGTCTTTTGCTTTGAAAATGGCTGCCTAGTTTGCTTGTTCATTCCTCTTTGTTCAAAATTAAGGCTTTTGGAAACTTGTTGAAATCGCCGACTTCCGTCGTTGATTGAATGATGAATATTCTACAGTATACTTCGTCAATCAATGTGTCACTTTATTCGCACATGGCTGCTTCAACAAGTCGAGTTCGGATTGAATTGGTATGTAATTTTTCTTTATTTCTTTCATTGATATGGTTGAACTCGATTGCTCTTTTAGGCCGATGATGATTGGGTTTTATATAGGGTTTAATTCCATTAATTTCTATTCGAATTGAACTCGTCTGATTTCTATCGTTTGATTTTGCTTGAGTGTATACGATTTGTTTAAACTTGTTCAATTCGTGTAGTTTCCTGATTGCTTGATCACCACAGCTTTATGAATTTGGATTTAGTTCCCTTTTTTTGTTATGACTTCGGCTTCTTAAATTTTTGATAATGTGTTACTCCCTGGTTTTGACTTTGACATTTAACTTGACATGTTTGAACTTTTCCTTGGTCACCACGACTTTGATTTTGGCCTGACATGGTCATTGACTTTGTTTGAGGACCGCTACCTGATATTTTGTAAAAGCTGCAAATTGGCATTGGTTTGAAATCCCCTACAACATTGTCTTTATTCGAAACTGCTACCTGGAGAATTTGATCATCTGATTGATTTTTGCCTCGGCCTTGACTTTGTTGTACTTGTTAAATGCTATGTTACTTGCTGACTTTTTCAACTTGATCAATTTCGAAATTCACTGTAACTGGTTCTGTGTATACATATATAAGTACATATGTATACATGTGTGTTTGTGAGTAAAATGATTGCTGCACTTTTTTGTTTGTCTGGTTCATTGTTGTTCACTGTATTGAGTTTTGGTTTGCATTGAGTACATGTCTATAGTTCATTCGAGTCTTGTACGTCTGTAGCCTGTTAGCTGAGCTATTATGTGTATGTATATGATTACATATATGCATACATATAAGTTGCTCTGGCCAGTTAGTTCACTGATGTATGTTGATCTGGTTCACTACTCGGTTATGTGAGCATGTTGAAGTTGAGTGATTACATATCCATTGTGCATATCCATAGTTTTCCACACGTCATTTCATTCATGTTATACTTGTACTTGTGTCCCGGTGATACATTGGTTTTGTTTGCATATTGGTCTGGTCGCTGTTGATCCTGCTTTGTTGTTTTGATATAAGTCTGTACTTTATTCATTTGAAGTCTTCACTTGGTTATTGCATTAAGTATACTTGTTTGCATCTGAAGCTTTTTGTATATGCACTTGTTAGCATGGTCTAGTTTGAACTGTTGTGTTCATTAACTTGGTATGTGCAGTCATGTTCTTGCATTCAGTTGAGCTTCATGTATTTTGATCTCACCTTTGGTGCCTCTGCGCCTGTTTAAAACTATTGTCACCAATGTATATTTTGTATATGTGTTGGTTGAGCTGAACCAATTCATTGTATTCATGTGAACTTCAATTGCTTCTTTGGTTAGTCCTGTAATCCTCTCTGTTGCATACCTGTGCATGTCACTTTATATTTTGTTTTCACTTGAATCTGGTTTGGATTCTCTGGTTTATCCTTTGAAACTATTTGTACTGTTTTTATTTGACTTTTCTTTGAGCCTGGGCATGTGTTAGTACATTCTCTTAAGTATGGTTGCTTCAAGCACAGTTCATTGTTGATTGTGAATCCATGCCCTCATGAGTACTCGAGTATGGTTGGACTGTCTAGTCTCTGCTATTGCTGGCTTCATGTGTACATCACTTTATACCCGAGCTAAATCCAGCTTAGAGCTTGGGTTTGACCTTGTGCTCATGTTATGACTTTATTTTTATTGCACTTGAGTTAAACCTAGCTTTTGATTAGGTTTGACCTTGTGCTCACCTATCCCTATAATTTTATCAAATGTACATTGGCCTTGTGGCATGTAGAGTGATACACTGTGCATGTCACAAGTTGTTCGTGTATGATGAATTCAAAATGAATATGATGACGAACAACCCAAGACAAATAGAATTTTCAGAAAAAACACATTTTATTTTTCACTGCATAAATATTTCCTTTTCAATTTTACTGCGTCAGTGTTTTCTTTGCAAATAATTCAAATGCTGGATTCAATCTGGAATAGAGTTGAAGATAAATATTAGTGAATGAGTGATATGTAAGGAGGTGCAAATGTATAGTGAAAAATTGTATTATAATTTGAAATTGTATTGTAATGTAAATTTGTGTATATATAGTGAGAGCTCAAATTTGTATTCAAAATTGTAATAAAATATTTGTTTGAATAAAATATCCGTTTGAATTTTAAATTCTGTTATTTATTTTATTCAGTAAATATTTATTTAATTATGTGAAAATAAAATAGTACAATAACAAATACATTTAAATGAATATATATATATATATATATGTTTATTATCATCAAACAAAAATCATATACTTGCGTATTCAACAATCTCCCCCTTTTGATGATAACAAACATATATTTAAGATTTTGAATTTGTTAAATGTATTTGATCATTCAATTTGCTCTCCCTATTTGAATGCTCCCTCTCTACAACAAAGCTCCCCCTTCATATGTGAATGAAAATAAATAAAAATATGCAAATGAACCTAGATGCAAATAAAAAATACAAAATAAAATATTTGACCTTTATTTACCAAAATCTTAACTTTTCTCTTCCCCTTTTGTTATCAGCAAAAGAGTAATAGTATTAGAAAAATAGAGATAAAGTGATAGACATTAATACTCAATCGAGTATAAATATTAAATTTCAACAAAAAATAAAATAAAAATCATAACTATTTTGTTAAGTGCATATTCCACTTTAGAATGATAGGGATGATGCAAAACCATAGAGCTGTGTCTATTTGTGGTATATATATCAAGAATTTGAATATCTGCTAACCATGCATAACCGTTAGGACTTTTAAATGAGATTAGTAGTATTCCAGATTTAAAAAAATGAATTCAAGTATCTTCTAATCATGCATAATTGTGAGGATTTTTAAAAGGGATTAGAATCAACTTGTCTATTTAATCAATCAATTTGATATGTGTTCCATACATGCATAACCGTGAAGACTTTTAAATGAGCATGAAAGCACATAATCAAAAATTTCAAGTAATTCACCCATGCATAACCGTGAGGACTTTTAAATGAGAGTGAATACTTCAGATGTTTTTATTGCTAAAAATATAATAAAATGAAAAATGAATGATTTCCTGTTTAAAATACTACATATTGTCATACTATATTGTATTTTGATGAGTAATGGTCGTTAGAAATATGATAGAATCAGAGATGGTCATGGAATTTTTTTTACCAACAAAAAGTTTTTATAACTCTTGTTTAAATTTCTAAAGAAATTTACTAATATACTGTCTCAAGTTATAATATATGATTAATATCAACACTCATCACGTTTTCAGTTACTATTTATCTTTTTTATAATCAGTAGAGAGTCAGATTAGTTAATGTAGTCATTTAAGATCAAATCCAAAAATAATTATAAAATCAAATTTTCAAAAATGACTAATCTGAAACATGGTTAACAAAAAACTATTTTCTAGAAGGGTTTTATAAAAGAAAAAATGTCTGTTAATTGCAACTCAATTAAAATGAAAAATATGCAGATATTTTTTTCGAAAACGTGATGCAACTAATTCATGTCTCTTCATAAAACACTTTCCACTAGTAATTTTTCTATCAACTAGGTTACCAGTATAATCTGCATATGAATTTCTATTAGACTCAAGATTATCATTAGTTAGATGTTATAGACCAGACCGTGGAGTTGCAACAATTCCTTAAAATCCTTCTTAACAGCTTTTAAATGAAAATCTTTTGAATTTGAAATGAAACGGTGCAAATGAACAAACAGTGAACATACTGTCAAGTCTAGAGTCAATAATGTAAACAAACATATCCATGTGTATCTAGAGTAATCATCAATCAATAAAACATCAATATTAGTCCAAACACGTCTATATGAGCTAATTCAAAGTCTTTAAAGATACTTATAGTATTCTCGGCATAAAAATAAAATTGGCTAACAATTTTGAATAAGTCAGAATCAAAATCAACATTCATTTCCTTTTCACATATCCAGTTGATTTAATTCAAATTACGGTGCAGACTATTACATTTAATATATCGTTTAAGATAAATGTACCGTTACCTATTTTACCTTTGTCGATAATTTTTTGTTTGCTGCCCATTGTGTTTCTGTCACCTTTGTACTAGGCTAAGGAACTTTGATTTGTCGCCCATTGTGTGCCTGGAACAGCCAGAATCCAGATAACACTGTTGTTTTTCCCTAGCCTGCCACCACACACGAGAAAAGATTTTTATGACCTATTTATTTTGTCCATGGTTGTTAGTGGCAAATGATTTTGAAAAATATGTTTGTGGAGACCCAAAACTATTTATATTTGTTCCTTTTGGCACCCAGATTTGTTTGACTTTAAGGGATTTTATATTCATGCCTTTTGGAACCCAAATTGATATGGTTTTCACGTGTTTGGGTATCTCACTTTTCCCTTTAACAGTGTTATTAGTTGTTTGTGCATATTTTGACACTTTTGCAAATCCAAATGCATTCCTTTTATTCTCGAAGAGTTGATTTTCTAAGAGTATATTAAATGATTTATCTCTAGTGAATTTTTTTTGGGTAACCAACTCAAGTTTATTAACTTTGGATTTTAAAAGTTTATTTTCATTTATTAGCTTCGAACAACAACTAATGGTACTATCTCTCTTTTCAAACTATTCATTTTTAATCGCATATTTTCATTTTGAAGCTTCTAACTTTATTCTCAATTTCTAGCATCTCGGTTTCAAAAAGTTGGAGTTTTTTAAATTTAATTTTTTCAAAATCCTTGATTTTTTCAATCTCCTTTTCAAACTCGCGATTTAATCGAATATTTTCAGATTTGCTCAAAACCACATTTTCTTTTTCAAGGGTTTTGAAATTTTCATTGATCTTATTTAATTTCTTTTCAAAAATTGTACATTTAGAAATTTCCGAATTCTTAAAGCTATCCAACTCTTTTTGCAAAATGTTTTTTTACAAATCAACTCAGTTTTATTTTTCTCCCGCATTAAAATTTCGTTTTCTAACTTTTGAAAGTTTTCATGAAAATGGGAAAATTCTTTTTCATGGTCCAAACACCTTTTGTAGTTAGAACTTTTATTTTTCTTAATATTTTTAAGCTCATTTTCCAAATCATTATTTTTTTGATAAAGTTTAGCTTGTTCCCTTTCCACCTTATTATTTTTCAACTCAAGAGCACTACTATTTTCAATTAATTTTCGGCATAAGAGAACTAAATCATTGAATGGAAAATCACCTATCTCATCGCCTATTGAATCTTCATCACTACCGCCTTTTACCAATCCTGTTAAGCATGTTTCTTTAACTGAGTCGATTGTGGAGGATTTCTCATTGTTGTTGACTTTTACACCATATATTGCATCAAAAGTATTCCAGATTTCCTGTGCATTTTCACAATGAGAGACAAAGTTAAAATTATCTTGATAAATATGAGAATATAGTATATGCAAAGCAAAAGCATTAATTGAAGTATTTTTCTTATCTATTATATCACAACCATTTTCAATAATATCCCAACATTTAGAATTAACAAATTTTGAATAAAATTCCATTTTTAATTTCCAATTTAAAAAAATCCGTTCCATCGAAAATATGAGGAATAATACTGGACAGACCGTCAGCAAATGCATTATTAAAAGAAACAATTTTAAAAATTCAAATTATTAAAACAAAATTGGTTTTTGAACCTAGCTCTGATACCACTTGTAGGATCGATTTCACCCTAGAGAGTGGTGAATAGGGTGATACTAGTAATTATAAAAATTTAATGCAGAAATATATAAAATAATTGCGACGCAGATGTACCAGAATAATAGCAGCATAAATAATAGCAAAATAATAAAAACAGAAATAGAGCAACACATGTTTCCACAATTTCGGCAAAACTCTGCCTACGTGCTTCCCCCAAGGTTTCTACTGAAAATTAAGTAGTAAGACGCTTACACACGTAAACTTGTGACATCCGCAATCAACTAACCTAATTCTACGCTCAAAACCCTACCACAACTCAGCCATTGAGTTGCGAATACTCGAACTACACCACCGTAGTTCATCCCCTAGTCACACGACTAGAATTTACAAACGTTTAAAAGAGAAATAAAAATTAAAACAACTTAAAATAATACAACCATAATTTAAATAATTTAAAGCCTAAATTAAAACTTATAAAATCCGTCCCAAATAAAAGTAAAGAGAAATTATAATTCTTCGGTCTTCCTATTTACTTATTTTATGGTCCGTATCTTTTGCTTTGAAAATGGCTACCTAGTTTGCTCGTTCATTTCTCTTTGTTCAAAATTAGGGCTTCTAGAAACTTGTTGAAATCGTCGACTTTCGTTGTTGATTGAATGATGAATTTTCTACGGTATACTTTGTCAATCGATGTGTCACTTTATGCGCACATGGCTGCTTCAACAAGTCGAGTTCGAATTAAAGTGGTATGTGATTTTGCTTTATTTCTTTTGTTGATATGCTTGAACTCGATTGCTCTTTTAGGCCGATGATGATTGGGGTTCTATATAGGGTTTAGTTCCCTTAATTTTTTTCCAACCGAATTCATCTGTTAATTTATTCCGTCGTTTGATTTTTCTTGAGTGTATACGATTTGTTTAGACTTGTTCAATTCTTATATTTTCCTGATTGCTTGATCACCACAGCTTCATGAATTTGGATTTAGTTTAGTTCTTTTTTGTATGACTTCGGCTTCTTAACTTTTTGATAATGTGTTACTCTCTGGGTTTGACTTTGACATTTAACTTGACATGTTCAAACTTTGCCTTGGTCACCACGGCTTTGATTTTGGCCTGACATAGTCATTGACTTTGTTTGAGGACTGCCACCTAATTTTTTGTGAAAAAACTGCAAATTGACATTGGTTTGAAATCCCCTACGACATTATCTTTATTTGAAATTGCTACCTGGAAAATTTGATCATTTGACTGATTTTTTCCTCGGCCTTAACTTTGTTGTGATGGTTAAATGCTTTATTACTTGCTGACTTTTTCAGCTTGATCAATTTCTAAATTCACTGCAACTGGTTCTGTGTATACATATATAAGTATATATGTATACATGTGAGTTTGTGAGTAAAATGATTGCTGCACTATTTTGCTTGTCTGGTTCATTGTAGTTTATTGTATTGAGTTTTGGTTTGCATCGAATACATGTTTACAGTTCATTTGAATCTTATACATTTGTAGCCTATTAGCTGAGCTATTATGTGTATGTATATGATTGCATATATGCATACATATAAGTTGCTCTAGCCAGTTAGTTCTCTGATGTATGTTGATCTGGTTCACTAATCAGTTATATGAGCATGTTGAAGTCGAGTGATTACATATCCATTATGCACATCTATAGTTTTCTATGCGTCATTTTATACATGTTATACTTGTACTTGTGTCTCAGTGATGCATTGGTTTTGTTTGCATATTGGTCTGGTCGCTATTGATCCTGCTTTGTTGTTTTGATATAAGTCTGTACTTTGTTCATTTGAAGTCTTCACTCGGTTATGCATTAAGAATACTTGTTTGCATCTGAAGCTTTTTGTATATGCACTTGTTAGCATGGTCTAGTTTGAACAGCTGTGTTCTTTGACTTGGTCTGTGCAGTCATGTTCTTGCATTCTGTTGAGTTTCATGTATTTTGATCTCACCTCTGGTGCCTCAGAGCCTGTTTAAAACTGTTGTCACCAATGTATATTTTTTATATATGTTGGTTAGACTGAGCCAGTTCATTGTATTCATGTGAACTACAATTGCTCCTTTGGGTAGTTTTGCACTCCTCTTTGTTGCATACTTGTGCACGTCACTTTATATTTTGTTTTCACTTGAATCTGGTTTGAATTCTCTGGTTTGTCCTTTGAAACTGTTTGTATTGTTTTTATTTGACTTTGTCTTTGAGCCTAGGCATGCGTTAGTACATTTTCTTGAGTCTGGTTGCTTCAAGTACAGTTCATTGTTGATTGTGAATCCATGCCCTCATGAGTACTCGAGTCTGGTTGGACTATCTAGCCTTTGTTGTTGCTGGCTTCATGTGTACATCACTTTATACCTAAGCTGAATCCAGCTTATAACTTGGTTTGACCTTGTGTTCATGTTATGACTTTATTTTTTTTGCACTTGAGTTGAACATAGCTTTTGATTGGGTTTGACTTTGTGCTCACCTGTCCCTGTAATTTTATCAAGTGTATATTGGTGTGCACGACCTTATGGCATGTACAGTGATACACTGTGCATGTCACAAGTTGTTCGTGTATGATGAATTCAAAATGAATATGATGACGAACAACCCAAATAACTGAGGAAAATAGCATTTTCAACAAAACATATTTTTTTTTCACTGCACAAATATTTCTTTTTCAATTTTACCGCATCAGTGTTTTCTTTGCAGATAATTCAGATGTTGGATTCAATCTGGAATAGAGTTGAAGATAAATACGAGTGAATGAGTGATATGTAGTGAGGTGCAAATGTATGGTGAAAAATTATATTATAATTTGAAATTGTACTGTAATGGAAATTTGTGTATATATAGTCAGAGCTCAAATTTGTACTATTCAAAATTGTAATAAAATATTTGTTTGAATAAAATATCTGTTTGAATTTTAAATTCTGTTATTTATTTTATTCAGCAAATATTTATTTAATTATGTGAAAATAAAATAGTACAATAACAAATATATTTAAATGAATATATATATATATATATTTATTACCATCAAACAAAAATCATATACTTGCATATTCAACAATTACCCTCCCTCCTTTATTTAAAATTGCATTGTATCAGAGAAATGGTTTGAATTTTTAAATCAAACAGTAGCCTAATCCAACGACGGCGAATGGAGGGGCAAGGGTGGTGTCGTTGGATCGGGGACGGCGAGGGGGTGCTGCGGTGGGGTTGTGGCGCCGTAAGATGGCAGTTGGTGATCAGAATCGACGATGGAAAGCATGGAAGTTTTTGGGTTCATTCAGGCGATGGGCAGCAATTGGGTGAATGAGGCGGGTGGCAGAAAGGGTATTAGAGCCTTGGGCACCTTCGGGGATGGTTGCTTCCATGGCTTGGTGCACGAGGCGACAACAATGACGAGGTGAGGTTTGGTCTAGGTATTTTCATGAGTGAGGGAGACGAAGTTAGAGAAGAGGGATTAAACTTTAATATGGGTAATTAGTTACATATTAAATGCAATTAGTTAATTAAAAGTTACCATTTGATTCAAATTCTTACAATTACGATAACTTGATGATATTACGTTGGAATTGAACGCAGCCAGTAGCGTTAGAATTATAGTGACGAATACTACGATATAGAGTTGGATTGGGTGGATTCGAAGCTAGTGGAAAATTAGGTTAAAATTTGACTCCTGGTCGATTTTAATCCAAACCGGAACACCTCGGCGGCAACTGGAATAATTTTGAGTTAAACTTATCATTTCGGCTAACCAGAAATGTCATATAGCCGATAAAAATTATTAACTGAATATTTGGATGATTTACCGTTTTTATCAATTGGTTTGGTTATATTCCCGCATATACCGGCTAGTAGCGTATGACACCCATATTATATGATTATATATTGGCTGTGATACAGAAGATAGGTTGGAGGGATCCAACAGGATTTCTCGCCACTGTTGATTTTATCTACACGCACACATATGCGCGCGCGCACACACACACACACATATGTGTGTGTGTGTGTGTGTGCGTGCGCGCTGATATATATGAGCTACGATCAAGAGGACGGGTTTGAGGGATCTAACGGGATTCCTCACCATTATTGATTTTAATTTCTATAATATTCTTGTTATATGGATCATTGAATATCAAAGCTAACTTTTGACATATTGGTTATCACATTGTTATATGTTTACTAAAACCCTGTTTTGATACAAAATCAATATCGATATTAGTTAAACATTGCGCTATTGGCCTCAGATTAATATTTTAAAAATACTATAAATTGCCATTTGAGTGGGAATTAGTTTTCAAGATAGGAAATGATTCTGAGTCTGAAATTGGGTTTCGAAAATATTTTGTTTTAAAAGGATTTAATTTCTATTTTGCTCCAACCCTTTTATCTTTCTTTTCCAGGTTATTTATTTATATTTAATATTGTTTTAATATTATTTCTGTTTAATATTATTTTAAAGGATTGTTCATTTATATTTAATATTGTTTTAAAGTTATTTATCAATATTTAAATATTTTTTAAAGTTCATTATTTAGATAGCTAATATGGCCTGAAATTAATAATAATGATTATCAATAATGTTATGGAAAATTAATTATTATTTATAATAATGGTAACGATTAATTATTTTTGTTTATTTAATAATGTTTAGAAATTATAAAATTTTATTTTTAAGACGTTCGAAGTTAATAATTATTATTTAATTATAATGTTATTGTTACTAATTATTATTATATAATAGTGTTTTAAAGTAAATGATTTTTATTTAATTATAACGTTTCGAGGCTTATAAATAGAGTTTTATAAAAGGACTTGGATTTAAAAGAGGAGTTTTATAGAATGGTTTGAAGGCGTAAAGGAAGATTATTTACAAGATGAAGGAGTTTTATAAATGGTTAAATATTTTTAAACGAATTTTAGAAATGGGTTTATAGAGTATAAAAGTGGTTTTATAAATGGTTTTATGGATTTATAAAGGGTTTATAAATGATTTTTGGAATGTATAAAAGGGAGTTTTATAAACGATTTTAGAGATTAATGAATGAGTTATAAACAGGTTTAGAGACCTATTAAGGAATTTATAAATTGTTCTAGAATTGTGTGAAATGGACATCTTCCTCCGTTCTATAAATACACTTACACCATTGAGATAAGTATACGGATATTTTCCAAGTATTGAAAATATAGGAATTTATGGATAAATCTTTGTAAAGGCATTTTTATACAAGTAATCTACAAAGTGGTTTTAATTAATGAAAGATTAATTAAAGTGGTTAGTGGTTGCTTATGTGGTTAACTAGTATTGGGTTTCCCTTTTGAAATAAATCCCTGATTTGGATGTGTGTTTATGGATAGTTAAATAGCCGACTGTCAAATTTAGACCCAAAATGTACATTGGAAATATTTAGGAGAAACATGGCAGTTATATGGCACAGTCATCTCCGATGCTGTTGTACTGTGCGTATAAATCTCGTTTCGTTCTCCTTGGACGAACGATAAAGAAATCCATCCACTAACGATTAGGAGGTGATCTCCACTCTTATCTTGACTGTTTATTTCCTAAGGAACTGGTGTTGATTTTATCGGAAAATATCGAAAGTTGTTTTAAAGAGACCGGGATCAGATATGTTGTCCAAAACCACTTCGATCTGACTCAAGCATTTCGAAGCGAAGACATCTTGAAGATGATGGAATTAAAGACGGAGCTTTTTGAAGTACAAGGGCAGCTTACTATGAATCTTGAGGGTAACCCCAAAATGGATGTATTAGAAGTGGTGCCTTTGGTTTCGTTCAATATTAGAATGAACTTGTATGGATGAATGCTGACATTGCATTATTGTCTGTAGGGCAGTGTTAGCATTCCAAGTGGGAAGTGCTATATGAAAGGTAAAACGTAGCTTCAAACCACATCAACCGAAAATGACTAAAACAAGGGAGTGCAGCAGGCTTAAGTTGGTCGATCCCAATTAGGGTATGATCATCTCTATCTAGAGTTGATACTATCTCACATTTGTTTGCATTGGGGACAATTAACGGAGGGGTGATCATATTCGGTTCTACTAGTCAAGTGGTAGGTCGGTCCTGTGTTGGCGAGATGCTAGCGAGGTTCTCGGTGTTATTTTATCTAAGGATGCACCGTGATGGGCAGTACCCCAATAGCGCAGTCATTGTATGGAATCCATTCTCCAATACGTGCTTTTACGGTTTAAGTTGCATACCTATTATGCTAGAATTTAATTAATGTAACAATTTCAGCTATGATTAATAAGTATTTGTATCTTAGACACTATTATAATATCATAGAATTTCATATGAAATGGTTTGGTATCATAAAGTAAAAACTCATCCGTGTTCATATGCAGCGTGGTCTTACGAGATACTTTTGGTTCCAAAGGTTTTATAACTTTAAAATCCAATTGGGTGTGATTCTCACGTTGGTTTTCCAGACTGACTTGGGTTTCATTTTATTATAATGCCCAGGTAAGACCGAGCATATTTACAGATTTCTTTGGATGAAGTGGAGCTCAGGAGATGAGCTGGATGTCTAAGTCATATCGACATATTTCTTTGTGTTCTGTTGTTTTGTCTATTGGTTGCATTTATCAGCAATTGTAAGGATGTGCTATTATAACTATTCAGGCTGAAATTGGTTAGTGTACTCTGATTGGTGTATGTATATTACATTTTTATTTTTGTAGAGTTTTTTGTATATTATATTATTCGTTCCGCTATGAGATTCTATATTGTTTAGTTTTCTCTTCTTTTCTTCTTTCTTCCTTCCTTTTCTTTTCCCCAAACAATGGGGTTTTTCTGACATTCGATTGCTCGACACGTAATACAGTGGATGTATTAGTGTCGATTTTTTAGGGTCAAAATATCCTAAATTGTTACACGAGGTGTCAGGCCATTAGGTTGAGTGCTGGGCAACGACCATTAGAGTCATTCATAGAACCGGGCACACGATAATACGATTAATGACCGTTGGATCAAATGTAGCGGGCAATGGATAATTCAACCAAATTTAAAAAATAATCTTGTAACGACTCGAATTTTTCTGTCGTTTAATTTTGAATATTTAAATGGTTTAAATATTGGATTTGGGATTATAATTTAGTTAGTAAGATTTTAAAATTGAAATTTCAACTGATTTTGTCAACTTTTAAAAGTCGTCGATTTAATCGACGAGTTAAATTAGCGATCCGAGGCACAGTCTCAGAATTCGACAAAACTAGTTCTCTTAGATCCTAATAGTGTATTATTGTTGGATTTCAAATTTCATAACATTTGGATTTACCGTTTGGTCGTACGATCTGAAAAGACCTAGAAATAATTTAATTGAATTTAATTTAAATAGTCGATTTAAAAGGCTATCATCTCCATACAATTTACTTGGAGCTCGAGACTTGTTCCATTACGTTCGGTACAGGAGTATAACATTAGGAATGCCAAGCGACACGCCTCGATAGGGGTTCAAGATTTCGAGTTACGGAAAAGAGATGTTTTGGGATTGAAAAAATAAAATAAAATATATAATTAAAGTCAACCCTATACATACTTTCCTGAATACACTGCCTCGTTTGCTTTTTATATCGCATCCTCTTCTTTTCCAAATCGAACCAGTTCGACGTCAAGAGGAAAAAAAGAATCACGACTTCAATATAAAAAATGGGAAAGGATTTACGATCGAAATTGCGATGGCACGTGTCTTTGAGCTGGAACGACGTCGCAACGGAGAAGGGCGAGAGGGAGGTCGAAGATGAATCACGTGCAAGCTTAGGGCGGTGGCTACTGTTCATGTGGAGGTTAGGGTGGCGACTTCGACTGGGCGAGCTTGTGTGTTGTTTGCGTGGGCACGAGGAGGAGGGCGGCAGTGGCTCAGCGCCACTGCGGTAGTAAAGGGAAAAACTGCAGGCTGTGATGGGAGATGAGGTATCGCGATCGAATATTGAAAATATCCTATGTTTGAACACGACCGTGTTTGTACGTGGTAGGAGAGATCAGAGTGTTGCGGCAAGTAGTAGACGCGCGCGATGAAACAAGATGGGCCAGCTAGGGTTTGAGCTGGGAATCACACGATGGAGAGGAAAGAGGTATAATTCTGTAATTAAAAATTTAATTTATAAAATTAGTTTAATTAATAAAGAAATTTAAAATCAATAGCTTATAAAATCATAACTCTCTCCTATTAGGTTAAATTGAATCCAGTTGTCGTTTTACGTTCGTAGTAACGAGATCTATGCAATGGGATAAATTTAAAAATTAGAACGATTAGCCATTCAAAAATCAAGGTGAGTAAATCTCACTCATCTTGGATTATTATTTCAATTTAAATTGTTGAAATTAAATTATTGAATGATTGGATGAACTGATAATTATTACTATTAGATGGATGTTATATTATTTATATATATAGTTGTATATATTAATAGTTGGATATATTCCCACCGCTGGAGCGGATGAGACCCTATGCGCCTCGCATAATAGTGGATGATCCTATATACCGCGATATCCCCTCGAAGTGGGATTGGTATTTTATATTATCTAATATCTACGGACGCAGGAAAATAGGTTGGAGGGATCCAACTGGATTCCGCAAAAATGTTGATTTTTATTTCATATATAATAATATATGATGTGTTAGAATAATCTATTATAGATTATTGTTGTGATTTGAATTGTTGGATGTTATAGTAGCACCAACCTGAATTTTTATATTTTAAGTACCACAAACATTATATTTTGAATCTTAAGCAATTTAAAGGAGATTTTGAATATAAAACTTTTATATTGAAATTTGGATTATTTTTAAAGAAATTGATTTGGATATAACAATAATTGATTTTGGGTTGTATTTAACTATTCGTAAAAAATCCAATTAGAGATTTTAAAATAATTTATATAGAGGATTTTTAAACGATGGATTTTTAAATGATATTTCTAGAAAATATGAAAAGGAGTTGAAATCGATATTTTAAATAGAGTTGTGAAATAAATGGAATTTATTAAGAAATAGATTTATAAAATGAGATTTTATAAATGGGATTAGTCTTATAAACAAGTGAAACTCAAATGAGTTATAAGTTTATAAATGATGTTTATAAGTAAGGGAAATGAAATCAATTGATAAATTAAAATATAATTTTTAGTGTGAATTTATATTATGATATGAAAAATAGATTTTTGGGAAAAATAGTGAATTCTATTTTTGAAAAGTGAGGATGGTTAGGAATCAGAATGATGTGTTGTAAATCGAGAGGGGTTTATAAATTGAAATTTGGTTATTGGGATTTAAAAAAATATTTTTATTAAGAAGTTAAGTTTTATTTTAAAAAGGAAATTTTTTATTTATTAAACTATGTAAATTTAAAGTTAGTTAGCATTGAAATATTTCAGAAAGTGAAATTTGCAAATATTTAATAATAATCGAAATAAATTCTAATTTTATAATCAGCTTTGGAAATCGATTTTGTTTTATTTAAAAATGAGTTGGAATTGAATTACAGATGTTTTAATTAATGATTTTTGATATTTTAAATAATTTCTTAAACGTATTTTAAAAATAAATTACTATTCTATAAAAATATTTATTTTATATATATTGAGGTTTGGGAAGTGATTGGAATTGATTTATATATGCTCTCGAGATTTATAACTGGAGCATGCTAAATGGTTATAATTTTTATAAGAGAAATATTATAGTGGAATTTTGGAAAATTGTAGGAAATTTTCGAATCACTGAAATAAGAGAACTTCAAAAAATGAATTAGAATTCATAAAGGAAGTTAGAAATGGGTGGTTGGAATTATAGACTAGTGTAATCGATTTTGAAATTTTAAAGGAAATTAATTAATGGATTCCATAATTTATAGAATTTGTTAAAAGTGAGATAAGGAATTTACAGATGAATTGTAGAGGATTTGAGAAATAGAAAATAAATGAAATATTTCCTAAGCATTGGAAAATAAATGATTTTGGAAAGTTACACTTAAAGATATTTCTTAGGTATTGGACTGGAATGATATCAAATATTTTAACTGCGAGATTATTATTGTAGAAATAATTTCAAAGTGTTGAACTATAGATGGAATTGGAAGGAAATATTTTTAAGTATTGAGATGGTTTGAAATTATCCGGTTATGGATATAAATATTCGAAATTGTTTTCCAATATCAAAAAAATTGAAAGTGAATATATACCTTGTAAAGATATTTTGAAATGAATGTTTTTGAAAATTTATAAATATGGCCTGGTGACTGCTAATGGATGTTATTTGATAGTTAAATAACTGACTATCACATTTGGCCAAATTCATTAATCGTTTCGAAGAGACCGGGACCGGATTTAATTATCCAAAAACCACTTCGATCAAATTTGAACGTTACGAATGGTGATATCGTGAAGATGGTGAAGACGGTGACTCAGTTTGTCTAGACCCCGGATAATTTGTATGGACGAATGCTATCAAAACATTTTTATTGAAAAAACATGAACATCCTAAGTGGAATTGTTCTTGAAAGGTAAACGTAGCCTCATGTCTCTTCAACCGAGAATGACTAAAATAAGGGAGACGCAGCAAGGCTAAGTGCGTCGCACCCAATTAGGGTATGTTATCATCTTTTTAGATACCCTCAGATATATTAAACTTATGGATATGGTTGCGCACAGAAAAGTGAGCGCTCGATTAAGGGTGGAAACACCCAGAGTGCTAACATATTTATCACTATCCAGGTTCGGGGTAGGCCGGTCTTGTGTTGGCAGGTGATCCCGACGAGGTCCTCGGTATATTTTTCTAGAGGTGTACTGTGACGGACGGCACCCTAGTAGCCTCGTCATTGTATGGAATACAATATTCACTACGAGCCCATACGATTTTGATTGTGTCCAATTATGCTGAAACGTGAGATGCAAGCATTTTAGCTATTTTCTAATTTACTTTCTATAGACACTATTATAATATCAGATGATTTTGATATCAAATGTTTTGGTTATCGTAAGGGAAAAACCTATCGTGTATATTTGTGACGCGGCCTTACGAGATACCCTTTTTTTCAAAGGATTTTGAAAATAATAATAATTCAAATTGAGTGTGTTTTTCTCACGCTGGTTTTCCAGACTGACTCGAGTGTTATTTATTTATAATGCTTGGGTCAGACCGAGTATTTCAGATACATGTTAGAGTGCTATGTAGCTTAGGAGACGAGCTGGGTATAGAGACGTACACCCGTACTTGATTATATTCCGCTGTGTGTGTAGACTGTATAGTCAGCACCAGTGAGGACAAGGTATTATTACTGTCCAGATCGATGTATTGATTGTTGTACTCTGATAATTATATATATATTAACAGTTATAGATCTTTTGTATAAAGTTATGTTATTATACATTATATAATGTTTCGCTGCGTTTGTGAGATTCTATGTTGTTTCTGTTTCTTCTTCTACCTCTTTCTTCTTCACCCCTAGCAATTAGATATTCCAGCACTTGGATATTCGACATGTTATACAATGAGCGTATTGATGTCAATTTTTAAGGGTTGAAAATCCCGGTTCGTTACAAATCTTCAATTAATTTAAAGCACTAGATCTTATAATGTGTTAGCGCTAATATATTGGTGTATTAAATAACACTTAATACGTTGAAACTACATAAAAGGTTTAAACTGGATGTGTTAATTCTAATAAATTAGTGTATTAATTCAAATTTAATGTAGCGAAGGTATTTGAAAGGTTACAGTTAGGTGTGTTAATGCTAATAATAGGTGCGTTTAATCATATTTAATGATTGTAAGGTATTTAAATGGTTACATTTACAATTAGGGTTATGTTATTTTTGTTTTTCTCATTCATTATTAATACATATCTATATCTATATGATGTTAATACTATATGAATACACACATGGTTTTGCATATGTGTGTGTGTATGTGTTTGAGAGAGAGAATGTGTGTGTGTGTTGTATAAGAGCATATGTATTTACACGCACGCACACACACGTGAACACACACACACACACACAGATATATATGTATGTGTGTGTGTGTGAGATAGAGTTAAGGGTATGCCCTAGGAGGAGCACGTAAATAGTTATATAACTTAACTCTATATTGTTCGGAATAAAATATTCTTTTGGTTTTATTTTCTTTTGTATGCGTTATTACATAGAGATATAAATAATGAAATAAATACATTAGACATATATAAGTAGAACACCCTTAGGAGTGGTATTTTGTGGATTGCAGTTACTAATGTCTTTGTACCCATGAGTATTGACTCTGTTGGATATGGTCCTATCACCAGCAAGTGAAATACGTGAATTTCTAAAAAATTCCTTATTTGGATCACAATGAACCTATGAAGTCTAGTGGGTATTACTAGATCCAATCTAGTTAGTTTAAATAAAATCAAATTTTGTTTAATTTCCTATCCTGTTACTATATATAAATATTTATACATATTTGAGTATATCAATATAAATTCATGTTTATATCGTATGCATATGCAACATAGCAATGTGTACATAATTAACATATACTTATAAAGATCTTGGGATTTACATCTATAATGTACACACTTGCAATTCATATGTGCATTGGTTATTTCAAAGCATTGTTTAAATATACATATATGTTTATATTAAATCTCAAAATTTATTTGTATATATTAAATAAAATAAACTTTTAAAGCACCTAAATAGAATTGATCTTGTTAGCAAATTTTAAGTTCAAATTTAAATATCTAATTTTTACTCATTAAAAGAATTTAAGATTCAAATCTAGATCTATAAAAATTGATTAAATATCTTTTAATTATTTAAAATACATATAGTTATATTTTATAAATTATCTTTATTGCTGAAAATCATAAAAAATTAAATAATAATCTAGTAAAAAGCATAAAAGTATTAATGTATGTATTTTGTAATAAAATGATTATTTAAATAATTTATGTATAATTATTCCTTTTCGGCTCGAGTTAAATTTTATAAATAGAAAATCCAAAAGTTTATTATTATTATTTTTAATAAAATAAAGACATACAAATATATAAATTAAAATTCATACAAACATCGTTTAAATCATTATTAAAATGTGAATATAATAAAATTATATTTAAATAGGTTTGACAAAAATACTTTTTTTAAGATGAGAAATATTTGCATTTACATTTTATTTTATAAACAATTTTTAGATACATAATATACATACATACATACATACATACATATATATATATGTTTAAAATTAGTTACCGCTCTATTTTCCTACAAGTAAAAGATTAACCAGCCAACGGATCTTAGCCCAGATCGGCTCAAGCTAATTCGTAAAGCAACAACAAGCGAAGGCCAACTCAAACCTGCCTCAATATTGTATTTTCTCTTACGACGATCGACATAACTCAAACTAGCATCGACAAGTAACTCAATCGGTTAGACCCGGCTAAAATTTGATCGGCCCCTAGCCAGCTTCTTATCAGCCTGCCTACGGCCATCCCCACTCAACAACAGTCTTCATTCATCTAAATCCGAGTCAAAAGTAACCAATCCTTGGCACATTCAGCCGATATCATCATAACATACATGACTCAACTCATCCCATTTAACTTATCTTTACTCGGCAAGCTTTAGGTATAGACGGTCGACCGTTACTGTGAAAGAAGCTTCTTTTCAGCCTTATTTTCTTGAAAAGTGTACTATAAGACACTGTTCATTTGACAAAACTGCCACTATGCATACAAACCACCGTTCCATTATGACAACAGTACTCGCTCTTATGTCATGCTATCTTGCTCTGTACAAAGCATGCCTCCTGTATGGAACGACAACTGACACGCATCTTACCCATGCGATCAAATCACCTTTCCAAATGTCCTCCATCAATATAAATGACTAGATCAATGGTCTAGAGCAATTCTCACCTTCAACCATGTAATCTCAACCATTCAAAAGTCTGCCTCAGCTATTATAAATAACTATTGCCATGCAACTTCATTTGGGTTTAGAATCATATCTTCAGCGCAGAAAAAATTACAAGAGCTCTTAATGCATTAGCATCATTGTAATCTTGAGTTTTCATCATATTTGATTACTATTTTATAATTCCTTGTAATTGCTAATTGCAAGAGATCAATATAGTAAGAGATCTTCACAATGGACATTGGGAAGCGTAGCCGAATCACTATACATATTTAGTCATTTTATGTCAGTTATTTAGTCCTCATTTTCAATTATGAAGCTTTGTATTAGCAAGTAATATTTTCATACACATTAACATAATTTCGAGATATTTAGTCAACATTTTGGTGCTAGAAGGAGGACCTCCCCTTAAAAAGCTCTCATCTTTCTTTACTTTTTTCTCTACTAAAAGAACTGTCCTAGTTATTGTCCTGAATCCAAATAGTGATAACGAAGGTAATAACTCTAATGCCATAACAGTATTGGTAAAACTGTCGCCAACATCGTTTATCCCTTTTCCACACTTAGCAACGACATGTGGCGAAGTGTGCTTCACGGCTTAACAAATGTAGGTAACTCTGGTTGGTGAAGTGAGCTTCATGGTTTAAAAAATATAGGAACTACAACTGGCAAAGCGAATGAGCTTAGGACAAGGCTACATACTCATACAACCATAAACTTCAGTTCCCTAGCCCCTTCGTCTGCTAATCTAACTCCTTCCTTGCATAGTACCCCAAGAACTTATGATCTTATCAATATTGCCAAGGAAAGGGTGGTGCTTGAAACCCCAACCGGAGTGATCCTTATTCATAATAGGAGGTTACATGCTGTACACAAGCCAAGTTATGCTATTGATGCTATGGACATAAAATTGGAAGTGTACAAAGAGAGGAACCATCATTCCCCTTCAGTGGAACTATTGTCTGCTTTTGAATACCTTTGGGTGGTTGATGAAGCTTGAGACTTGGATTCGACTGTCTTAGTGGCGACATTCATGTCGTCGGCAAAGAGCATATGACCCCCTCAACGTGCTCCTTATCGCACCATAAGGTGATGGTCAGGCCCAAATGAAGGGACTGGTGAGTCGGACAACCATGGTCGCCTTCTGTATGTGGGGAGAGGAGGTCCCCCTCTCTAATTCATCGCCACCATCGTCGCTCTCTACCGCATCATCACTGCTAGTCACCCTCTCCATAAAAATGATGGTTAAGCCTATCGTTGATTGGAGGCCAAACACGTTCGCAACTGGTGGAAGCTGGCCTTCAAGAGGAGGTGGCACGTCTTTGTCAATAACTCAATTAAATGCAAGCTCGAAATGTTGGCGTGAAGATCTACCAGACAATGAGAATGAAGAGTCATTCTCTGAAGAGATCCTAATTACATACATCCACAAATGGCTTTCTTTGCTACCCATTGACAAATATGATGGAAATGTTGACCAATAAGATCATAACACTACCTCCATCACACAGGTCGGGCAGCTTTCCAGCTCCATAAAGTGTCTACCCTTTGCTTTCACTCTCACAGGACTAGCCTCCTACTGGTTCTTACATCTGCAACTGGGAAATATTCATTCTTGGACCAAGCTTTGCGAAGACTTTAAAACTAAATCCTTTGCTTCAAAGACCCATGTTATGATGGCTAGCAAGCTAGGTAATATCAGACAAGGATGATTGAGAATCTTCGGTCGTATGTAAACCATTTAAACAAGGATCCACCTGGGTTAGGGGTATTGACAAGAATATCTCGATTGTGGCCTTCTGGTCGTGGGTAAGTTACAAGTCAAGAATGCGAAAAGAGCTTTAAAAGCAGCCGGCCATGTCCCTAACCGACTTATTAGCTAGTGAACGACATCATGCGAATGGAAGACATTGTTCTCTCAAAAAAAGCGACCCTCGACAATTTCATAAAGTCGGCCCTCGTGAAAATTCCAGCCTACCAAATAATGGCCGGTAGAATAATAACAAAAGACATGCAAGATTCGACAACTGATTAAAGTCCAGGTATACTAACTGTGCCAATTTGAATCGATATATGAAAACTATATATCTTACAAACAAGGACCAAATATTGTTACTCAATTTTCTGTAAGCAAGAAGATAGGCTAATTAAGGTTGTTTAGCTTAATACGTTTCGATCAGAGTTGGCTTAGGCCAGCCAAGGCCATCGCCAGCTGCTCGAGAATAAAAAACAAGCCAGCAAATCTACCTCGACTATCGTTCAGGTTAGACCCCTGTCTACCCATCCTCCCTATGGCACTTCAGGTCATTCCCCGGGCCAGTGCACTCCGAGAAAAGACAAAAGCTAGCTCATTGAGCAAAGCAAGGCATATGCACTAATCGACCTGATCTCCATCATCCGATCACCCCTTATAACCAGTTGTCTCCCAAGGAGCCTGTCTACTCAAGCACCTCTCCCAGCCAGTCGTTGACTAATGTGTCTATACATTGCCTCGGGCATGGCCTATCACCAACCGACCTCCGATATAGCCCCCCGCAAGCAACGCTACAGTTAGTCCTCCATATCATTTTGAGCAATGCAGCCAGACCTGCCAGGCTTGGCCCTTTCTTTCAACGCTACTCCTAGCATTTTCCCACCTCTTTCCATATCCTTAGGAAAGGCCCGGTCTGCTTCACCACATCATTATGAAGGCCAGGCCAAAAAGGAGTACAATCAAGTGTGCCTTTTCTGGTACAGAACATGTTATGAAAAAATGCTGCTATTATGCATGAACATTACCTAAACAGTAAGAGCAGGCAAAGGTTTTTTCTATTGATGTTGACCTCAGCTGCTAAGTCCTTTCACTTCACCAATTGTCCCTCTTCAAACCCATTTAATCAAATATATGGTGCAGCATCTTTCCGGTCAGTTTTACGCATCATATTAGCCATCTTCACTTTAGTTTCAATCACTATAAATACCTTATGCATTGCAACTTCAAAGGTGTTAGTCGCCATCCGCCAAGGGTTGACAAAAAGGTTGGTCGCTACCCACCAATAATCGACTATTCGGAGGTTGGTCGCCACCTGCTAAGTCGCCAAGGGTCGACTATTCAATGGACCCATTCGCTGCTCACAATCCTATGTCCTCAGCTTAGCATTAAGTGGTAGATTCTCACAAAAGCTCATCGTTGGCAGTTCTATGCTCAACAAGCCCTTAAGAGCTGCAACATTAGTCTTAAGCCATCCTTTTTATGTTGTTGTATATCTTGTAATTCCCTGTAATTGCAAGAGAGTCATATAAGAAGGGGAATTCATAATAGACGTTGGTAGCCCGACCAAACCACTCTATATCTTGTGTCATTTCTTCTTTGAATGCTCATTTTAGCTCTTAAATTAGATGATTAGCAAGCCACCTTTGCTTTTCATGGTGTAATTCCAACAAAAAATACAGACAACATTCTGGCACTAAAAGGAGGCCCCGAAACCTCTGGTCTTGTGGTGAGTAGTGTTGGAACAAGCTAGTCCGCAGTGGAAGTAATGAGTGAATTTCAAAAAAAATATTCCATTTTGGATCTTTATTGAGGCTATGAAATTTAATTTATTTAGAACGTTTTTAAATTTCATTTTAAATAAAATCATTATTTTATTTAAATTTATAGAATGATATTATACACACACACACACATGTGTGTGTGTGCTTGTGTGCATGTGTAATATATCAATCCATGCAAGGTATAACATGCCCGTGTATAGGTGCTGGGATTTACACCACAACGGGCACGTTAGCTCATCCAATATACAAATATATTATCCAAATGTATGTTTATACACTTTAGTTCATATATAATATGAAAATTGTATATATATAAGCAAACAAACTATATTTTATTCGAATAATTATATATATATATATATAAACGTATACTTGAAAATTAAGCATTATAAATATATAATTATATATACGTATATTTTAAGATATTTATAAACTTAATTTAATTTAATATTTTTACTGCAAATTCGAAAGCAATATATATGTAATTTTTTTAAAACGTGTGTATATATATATATTAAATATATAATTATATTTATAAATAATATAATAATAAAAAATATATCTATATTAATATTTTACAATATACAAAACGTATATATTAAATCTATAGACAAAATGCACGGTAGGATTTTTTAATTTAATTATAATTTAAATAAAATATCCATGCATAATTTGGATATAAAACAGTTATTTTCAAAACAAATTTTAAACTTTAAATTTTTTGTAAAAATCTTATGATATTTTATACATAATTTTATAATTTAAGAACTAATTTTAAAATCTATTTTAATTTTCAAATGATATTTCAAGTATCTAAAAATAAAAAAATTATTTTTTTCTTTTCCAAAAATCTATCTAGTACTATTAGATTTTATAAATATATTTTATATAATGTATATATGTTAACATGATTAATATACATATTAATTAATTTAAAACAATGTTTAAATTATATATATATGTATATACATATAATATTTTGTCTCTACCGAAAACATTATATATATGTTACTACTTATAAGAGTTATAAAATCATATTTAGCATATAGTAAAATGTAATATTAAATTTATAAGCTTATATGTATAATCAAGTATTGTATGTTAATTTTATAAAATAAAATAAAAATGTTTTTTAGCCATACACTTTACACGTATGTAAATGACAAAAGAATAATATTAATGTAAAAGTATAAAAATACAACTAATCTAATTGTGACAATATATTTACATATTAGAAGCATCACCTAACCAACAATATAATATACATTATATAGATATTATATAAAATTAATATCCAAACCTACATTATTTGTTTACCTTATATTCAATGCCTGTAAGAACACCTTGAAACGTTAAGATCTACTCTTTGAACAGATTTCCAGTCCAGTAGAGTGCTAGTCCTTGAACTAATGACCACCAGCTATTGAATAGAATTGTTTTTACTTTGATTTGACTTTGGAAATGGAGAGGAGAAGAGCACTTGAATTCGGCTAGAATAGGGAATAGATGGAGGCTTCTAAAAGTATGAAATGAAAGTTGGTTGAGATGTTTATATAGAGAAAGAATGAAGAGAGAATTTGGGATCAAAATCCAAGTTTTTCTCTTACTCCTTCTTTCCCTCTTATCTACTCAACCCTAGCCCATCATAGCCAATCATATGGCTAAACCCTATGCCATGTTAGAGCCGAACCAACCATCCACCCATATGGGCTTTAAACTCATTTAAATCCCAAACAAAATATTTTGCATTTAAACCCAATTTAAAAGCGTTCGATATCGTATATCGATCAATATATTTATAATTATTATAAATATATTTAATAATATTTATTCATTAAATCAAAATAAAATTTTATAACTAATATTTCATAAATATTAATTTATTTAAAAATTACAAATTACTTAAATCATTTAGTCAAAAGAGTATTTAATGTTTTGGTTGTGCGACCTGCTAGAGTAAATTTGGTCAACGATTAATATCGAACTATTGGAATATTAATTTTCACATGTCACTTAGAAGGTAAAGTGACATTTTAGCCAAATTTATCGCTTTCTTGGTTCCAATAAAATCAAATTTTACTTTATTAAGCGTTACCCGAATGTGACATTAATTTACACCAATTCTCTTCATCAAAACTATATCATTTTGAACTTATAGAATTTGGTAATGGTCAAAACTCCAGTATCATCCATATTTGCCTCTATAGTCCAAACAAATAGTTCTTGGTTTAATAATATCAATTATTATTAACCTAAATGTTCTGGCAAGAGACTTTGAATTTAAGTTAACATTAGTTGACCGTGATACTAACCTCATATAACTGATGAGATAAATCCTCTCTTGAATGGTGTTTCACTTCCAATGCTTATACTTGACCCTACTATAGTCAATAGATGGACGTTGTGCCATGGTTTAACTATAATCAAAGAAGATTTTCCATATTGAAGATCAATCGTATTCTCAAGTCAAGAGAACTGTGTAATTTTATCACATCGATATTTTCTTTTTAACCTTAGTTATATTAACCAATAAAAAACTATCGATTGAGTCATTCCATAGTTATCCAATAAGTACCAGTATGTAACAACCCCTTGGTACCTCCCGCAATCGTGATTAATACACTATCAAACATTTGGATAACGTTACTACTCAAGTCTCAACTAATGCGTCGATGTTCAATCTCGATGCATCTTGATTAGGAATATTTAAAATGATGTATTTATTTTCATTGTGATAAATTACTCACGATTACAACACTTTGTAACTACGATCACAAAACATTATGGATTTTCTATTAAATATACTTTTAATTAAATTAATTAATTAATATAACACATTATATCAAGTATATGATAGAAAGAAAACACCTTCTATTTTGAACGAATTGGTTATCGAGTTAGATATAAGTAACAAATAACATAAGTGCCCCTAGGACATACCTCTAACTCTATAAGTCTCTCACTTCCTTTAGGTATCAATTGTAGAATCTTATTTTTACTTCTTCAATCGTCTTCCTCAAAAACGATTGGTTCGGTCCCTCGGTGAATGAGTATGCTATTATGTTTCAATTATCTACTCTGTCAATCAACACTCTCCGACACTGATAGACTATCTTTATCATGTGGAACAATTCGGAGTATGTCTCTTAACTTCCAGTGAACTCTTAGTTCTGATATGAACTATATCGTGACATTGTTATCATAACTATTGTTATGGGATTCTCAATATATGAAATCATCCTTAGATCAGTTGTAAATATTGTGCATTTATATTTATTGTTTGAACAAAAAATGACACAAACACCCAAATGAATACAATAGAGAATAAGAAGTGAAGAAAATAGATGACAAACGAGCACAAAATAGAACACACAAGATTTATAGTGGTTCGGCGTACTCCGGCCTACGTCCACTTCAAGTTTCCTTTTATTATACTATTGTGTTTCAAGTGCAGTTCTTATGGATCGTATAAATCCATAAATGTTTATAAGAGATTAGAGTAAGAGAGAAAGAGAGCCAAAAAAGATCCTTAAAAATGAGCCCTGCCCTCCTATTAATAGTAGTAGGAAGCTTAAAATATCGCCCCAATGATCTCCACATAATTTTCCATGCCCAAGACCAGTTCTCCAAAAAAGTGGTGGCCGCCTCACTAAGATTCATGGATCAGTACCGATCCATGATCTTGGATCAGTATCGATCCATGAAATGGCCAAATGGGAGGTGTTGAATACTTTGTCCTGGCTCGATTTGTGGTTAGCTTCATGATTCCAAACTTATTTGCTTCATTATTAGCTTGTTTCTAAGACTAAACAATAGACCTATAGATGAACAAAGTTGTTGATTTCTAGAGTTCAAGGAAATCAATCATCAGTGCATGCGAACGAGCATAGGAGGCCAAAAATAGGTTGTAGGCAGTATGACTTGGAGTGTAGGAAGTTGGAGGCCACATGGACGAAATATCATGGATCGGTACCGATCTAACACATGTTAGATTATTTTACTTTGGATTCTTGGAGTGGTTTTGTCTTCATCTCAGGGATCTGTTTGCACTTGGTTACTGAACTTCAGGGCTATCTCTCCGAGCTTTCCACCTTGATAGCTTGCAAGTTTGACTCGTTAAGTTAGTCCTCTATTACTTGGTCAAAAGGCTAGATAACATTTACCCCCCAAAGCACGCCTTACGAGTGGAAGGTGTGCTTTGCTCAAGAACAAATGTTGAAGTCGATGAGATATTAGTAGTTGAATTTTGTGGTTATTAGCTAATCATGGGTCGCTCCAAACCTGTTATGGCCTGAGACTCTAGACTCTGCCTAAATGTAATCTATACATCATCATCATTCTAATTTCATTTGGATTTATTACATAGCATATAAAAATTGTCCCGTGTTCATTCGAGATTTATTAATTCTACTCTAATTACAAGGCGTTCAATTTTTTTATCAAATCTATGTCCATTCCAAGGTTTGATCTCCCCGGATCGTTTTATATTCAGTTTAACGTATGATCTCTCCGGTTTGTTTTATATTTTGTTTAATGTGTGATCTTTCTGGATCGTTTAATGTTTAAGTTAAGGGGACGAATTCTTTGAATCATTTACCGGTTAAGTTGAGGGGACGCTCTCTTCGAATCATTAATCAATTCCAGGCCATTCAGGGCCTATAGTTAAATCTGCAATCTCTCCTGATCATTAATCAAACCTATAGCTATTTGGGGCCAATTGTCAAAACCATGGTCTCTCCAGATACTTGCTGAGCCTGATCTTCTCGCTTTCTTATGAAGGGAGTCAATGACAAGAAAGCCCATCTGTTCACTTTCTGGTAAGGGGACATACTTTTTGCACTTCTACAACGACCCATTATTTTCCACAAATAATCCATACAGCCGGACTTGAATAGTAAAAATAACAGATTGTAATAGAATTTCGAAGCAAATAAAATCAAATCATAGAATCACAGACACAGAACATCAGAATATCTCGTAACGGAAAATAAATACCATAGTGGTTCATGAAGCTACTATCACAAAGTCTCAAAACCAAATACATAATATCAGTCTGAAAACAAGTACAACATAAAATCCCAAATACAAAGAAGTCCTCTAATACAAAGCTGACAACAGAATTGAAATAGAAAAATAGTAACAAGTTAGGCTGATAATCTCCAGCAATTCCAGACCTCCAGAGAGTGGAAATCCAAATCTATGAATAACTCAGGCTGACCCGACCGTAAATAAAACACAAACACTCGAGTCAGGACATACATACTTATCCAATGTAAACCAACTCAAGTGAACTGTAGTACAGGTACAAGTAACTTAGACGATGCTTGGGACCGCCCATCCTCTAAGGATCCGTTAAACTATTTACTATGTAGTAATATTGCACTATTATAATAATGTCTATCGGTAAAATAAACTTACTTTAAATAGCGTTAAGGAGTGACCCAATATTCCCCTTAACCTAAATAATTCCAATAGTCTATACAGTAGTTGCATATCTCCTGATCGAGAGACTATGAGAAGATACTGCATAGGTACGACACAAATAGAAACTCATAGTAAAGGCTCGATATGGTAGGTAACACGGCACACAAGGCAATGCCACAGTAGATATACCAGTTACGATACCCGGGCTGGTGGTAACGCAGCAGCCACATACGTCCATCTCAGAACACATTCCCAAATCGGAGCGTGGCCACCAAACAATCACAAGTAATAGAATTGTATCGAAGAAATGCGTCCGACCTGAGAAGCTATCCCTTTTGGCCTGAGACCGCTCCTGTTTCTGCAACCTTATGCCAACTCACGAGAGTTGGGTCTACGTAACATACCTCAAGAACGTCGCCATCATCCTACTTCATTCTGAAATCTCCACCGCGTACACATTTGTCAAAGTGGTTTTCGGTATCGACAGAGAGTATGTCCATATTCGATCTCAGTCTCTTTTCCAACCAATCGTTATTATAACCCATGGTTATAACTTTTAAAACAATATTTTATACTTTAAAATAAATATCATTTCAAAACCCAATCTTTATCAAAATAAAGATCAAATCGTTTCCAAAACATTTCAATATCAAAATATCACATCTTTTAAAACTTCCCCTTTAAAATCATTATTTGAATTCAAAAACAAATATCAAACTTAATACCCTTTTAAAGTTCGAAGATAACATTTATTTATTTTCAATTCAAATGATCTTTTAAATAGTTTATATTCCAATTTACTTAATTCATTTAAACCATTTTAAAAGTGAAATTATTATTCTTTCAAGTCAAGTATGCAAATTTTAAAGTTTCAAACCATTCTGAGCTCGTTTACTAAGTCAAAAACCATAAACATTAAAATTTCAGCATTTCGCAGCATTTAGAAAAAGCTGTTATAAGTTATACTTGAAAACATTTTAACTCAACAATGACAGCACTTAAAAACTGCTGTTAAAACTCAATTTTAGTTAAATTTTAGTTCAAAATAGCAAAGACAACATTTCCAAAAATGCTGTAATAGCTCAGGTTTCAAAACAAGGTTTTAATTCATTTCAGCAAAGACAGCAGACCACTACAGCATTTACAGGACTGCTGTAATAGGCCTGAGTTAAGTTTTTAGCATATTAGTTTAACTATAACAACTACAGCATTTCAAAACTGCTGTAATAGCCTCTTTTATTCAGTTTTTTAGTTCATTTACAGAAACCATAGCATTTCTGAATGCTATTAAAAGTGATTTTGAGATTTTAGTGTATTGCCGGCAATTAATAAACTTCATTTTAAACCCTTTAAACATTGTCAAAAATCATATTTTAATATTAAAAATGTTCATTTCATATAATTTAACATATTATTTTTATAAAATAAATTTCTTACAATTAAATCCAATTTCAACAAATTACTTAATAAATTCAAGTGTAAAAGTTTCTAATTCTTCACATTTTTTAATAAACAACTTAACACTTAAATTTTCTCTATTTTTTTTCTCAAATAAAATTTAATTTCCATTTTTATTTATATAACTAAACTTTTATTTAACAAAATTCCAAATTTCCACTTAAGTTACAATTTCAAAATTCAATGTAACTATTCATTTTTCCAACATTTTTAACTTATAGAAAATTCCAAATTTCTATATTTAATATTTAGAAAACCAATTTAAGTCAAATTTTCAAATATATATACACTTTAAAATTTACTTAAAAATTCCAATTTTTTTTATAAAATAACCATGGGCCTGTATATAGTTTTCTAAACTAGGTCAAGTGATACAGATATATATCATTTCAATCCGCAGTTTACAAATAAATATCCGGGTTCTATCATTTCAAACCCGCAGTCCCAAGTCAAAATAAATAATTAAACACCGTTTAGGCCTTTCATTTCAGCACATAACGATTTTTTTCTATTCTAAAGTCCGTTCAGATAGTATCGTTTCAACCCATAGTGATTTCTAATCTAACAGGGAACTTGCAGTGTGATAAACAGATATAAATAAACAGTTCAACAATATACAACAGTAACAGGTGATATGACATGTAATTTACAGGTTTAACATCATACATAAATAATCACAGGCAGTTACAGCATCATTTATAATTCTACACATTCAAGTGTTGTCGCTTCACAATTGCATAAGTATAAAATGTCGTATGGGATTTACTCACCTCTAAATGCTGGAGATTGCAATACAACTGACACGACGGAATCAAGAGCATAAAATCAAGACTATATATTTGAGTGGAGAGCGAGATCCAATGTTACAACTCTTGTGTTACAACCCAAAACAAAATCAAAACAATTTATAAATACAATACACTATGAAATGAAGTAACTTTGGAATGAAAAGAGATTTGAATGCAACAGCTTTTGCCATGCTTTCTTTATTCTTTTGCACAACCTGAGGATGAAATATGGTCAGGTTTGGACATGTTTTGGCTCGGGTATTGACATAGGTAGGCACGGCTATAAGCTAGAAGTGATGGAGGAGGTTACAACATAGGAATGTGAAGGGCTTATGCAATATAGTCGAGTTTTGGTTCAACAAAAGGGCTCAACCATGGATGATTGGGCTCGACCTGGGGTGCACCATGACTGGTCCGTAGCTGGAGAGGTTTGTGGTGGTTAGGTCAATGAAGTGGTGGCGGCTATGATGGTGGCCGTGGTGGTGGTTGAAGGAGATGAGGCAAAAGGTGGTCAAACTAGCATGGTTTCAAGGGTCTAGTTGCATTTTTATGGAGTTTTTGCACCATTGTGGGCTCGGCCTTGGTCAGGACCAGAGGAGTAGCTGGTGATGATGGCAGGGAAGAGGTGTAGGAGGTGGTGGCCATGGATATGGAGGAGGGGCCGATCAAACATACATGAGAAAACAAGGCAAAATCTTATAAAAATGAGAAGAAAAGTAAAAAATGATGCCATTACCAATATTTTTCTCTAGCCGTGAAGAGTGATGAGGAAGATGTTTTTATGCATGAAAGATAAATGAAAATTCATGGCTAAGAAACAAAATGCATGGCCAAAACAAAAATTAAATGAAGAGTTATGGAAATTGATAAGTCTAGCATATGAAAAGCCATAGGAAAAGGAAGAGTCTTGTCTCTTCAATTTACCATTTCTTTTAAAACAAATAAAACAAAATAATTTCAGTAGATACATTTAGAAAACCGAAATAAAGTGAAATAAAATGAAAATATATAATTAAATTTAAAGAAAATATAAAAAGAATTAAGGAAATTGCTTGAAAATTTAAGACAGTGTTCAAAAATTACAAATAAATCATCACTAGCCTTGGAAAAATATCCACTTCATTTTAAAAATATTATAAAGAAAAAATTTGAAATAAAATAATTTATTTAAAATTTATAACATGAAATAAATAATTAAATTAGAGAAAAAAAGAAAAAGAACTAAAGAAATTGTTTAAAAATTGAAAACAGGGCATGAAAATTACAAAAAATACCATTAACTCTAGAAAAATTCCTACTTCATTTTTAAAAATGTTTAAAACAAAATTTTAAGTAAATAATTTGTAAAACATTTTCAAAGTGAAATAAATTCAAATAAAAATAAGTTTCAAAATATTAGGTTTCTACACTCTTCCCCACTCAAACCTTTTCGTCCTCGAAAAGAACGGAAACAAGGAAATAAGGAAAACAAGATAGAAAAACCAAATAGTATTTGGAATAAACAATTTCGGATTCGAAGCACAAATGGTCTCCTCGGTCTCCCAAGTACAATCACAATCATTAGTACTCCATTGTACTTTGACCAGACTAACAGATTTCCTTCTTAGCTGCTTCGTACCTCTGTCGACAATACGATGTGGCTTCCTCTTGACAGTCAGATTAGGCTCAATATCCAAGCTGTCAAGAGCAGAAGGCTGAACAAACAGAGATGGGTCATGGAGATACCAGCAAAGATGTGAGACATGGAATATATCATGCACTCCAGAAAGCTTCTCGGGTAACTCCAGACGATAAGCCAAGGGACCAACTCTTTTCAAAATACGGAAAGGACCAATGGATCTAGGAGAAAGTTTCCCTCTACGACCAAAACGAATGACATTCCTTAAGGGAGAGAACTTAAGGAAAACCATATCGCCAACCGCAAACTCAAGCTTCCACCTTCGCCTATCAGCATACTTTTTCTGCTTATCCTGAGCAACCCTCAACCTTCTCTTAATCTCCTCACTCTCTCCGAAGATTCCAAAATCATATCAGGACCAAGAACTGGACGATTACCGGATTCAATCCAGCAAGATGGAGATCGACAAGGTCGTCCATACAAAGCAGCAAATGGAGACGTCTTGATACTGGCCTGAATTCAAAGGTAGAAAGAGATAGATAAAAGATTAAGATAAGCTTAAAACAGAAGATAAGATTATACCTGATAACTATTATTGTAGGTGAATTTGACAAGATGCAAATGATCTTTCCAAGATCCACCATAATCAAGCACACAAGCCCGAAGAAGATCTTCGAGTATCTGATTCACTCTTTTCATTTGACCGTCGGTCTACGGATGATAAGCAGTGCTCAGATTCAGACGGGTACCCAAAGATTCCTGAAATGCTTTCCAGAACTGGCTGGTAAAGATAGGATCACGATCATAAACAATACTGAGAGGAACACCATGAAGACGAACAATCTCACTCATGTAGATCTCAGACAAGCTAGAAGTAGAACGGGTAGAGTTGACCGGAATGAAATGAGCAGATTTGGTCAGCTATCCACAATAACCCAAATACTCTTATTGCCTTTCCTAGACCTCGGCTATCCATCAATGAAATCCATAGAAACCTATTCCTACTTCCAGTTGGGAATCTCAAGAGGCTGCAATATACCAGGAGTCTTCTAATGATCGGCCTTGACTTGCTGACAAGTCGCATGCCGTCTAACAAAGATAGAGACATCCCGCTTCATCCCTCTCCACCAATAAAGCCTCTTCATATCTTGATACATCTTCGACACACTAGGATGGATAGAAAGTCTGGATCGATGATTCTCCCCAAGAAATTCATGTCTCAATCCATCTACATTCGGGACACAAATCCTCTCATTAATCCTCAGAATACCACTATCATCAATCTGAGCTCCGCCACTACCACTACTACCACTACTACTACCAACCCTGCTATGAACACTCTCCTTCATCAATCTAAGCATCTTATCCTCATCTTGCTTAGCCTTGATACGATCCAGAAGAGGAGAAGAAACAACAAGCTGACACAACAAAGCCTTCTTCCGACTCAAAGCATCAGCCACAACATTAGCTTTACCGGGAGTATAGCTAATATCGAGGTCGTAGAAGCCAGAAACTCAAGCCAACGAACTTTCCTCTGGTTCAAATCCTTCTGGAAGAAGATATATTTCAGAGACTGATGATCAGTGAAAAGCTCAAACTTAGCTCCAAGCAGATGATGCCTCCAAAGCTTCAAAGTAAGGACAACAGCAAGCAACTCTAAATCATGGGCAGCATAATTAGCTTCATGGGTTTTCAACTAACGGCTGGCATAGGCTATGACCCTACCATCCTGCATGAGAACAACACCCAATCCCTTACGACTAGCATCAGTATATACCGTCAATCCCTCACTTCCGTTCGGAATGGTAAGAACTGGTGCGAAAGTTAGTTTGCTCTTTAACTCATTGAATGCAGCTTTACACTTCTCATCCCAGATGAACCTAGCATTCTTACGAGCCAAAGCAGTGAGAGGTGCAGCAGTTAGAGCAAAATTCTCGATGAATCTCCGATAGTAACTGGCAAGGCCTAGAAAACTACAAATCTCAAAAGGAGGCTTAGGATTTTCCCAATCCTGTAACCGAAATAGGGAAAATAAGAACCACAGAAGAGATAGAATAATTAAATGGCGAAGGAAAAGAAAAAGAAAGAAAGGTTTACATTGATCGCAGCGATCTTGGCTGGATCAACAGAAACTCTATTACCATAAACAACATGTCCAAGGAATCGGACTTCATCTTTCCAGAATTGGCATTTAGAAAATTTTGCGTTCAATTGATGACTTCTAAGAATCTCCAGAACAGATTTCAAATGCGACTCATGCTCTGCCTTAGTCTTAAAAAAGACAAGGATATCATCAACAAAGACTAGAACAAATTTATTAAGCACATCATGAAAACATGATTCATAAGATCCACAAAGAAAGCAGGAGCATTAGTCAAACCAAAAGGCATGGCTAACCATTCATAAAACTCATTCTCAGTCCGAAAAGCAGTCTTGGTAATACTTTCCTTAGCAACTCTGAGCTGGTGGAAACTTGTGGCAAGATCAAGCTGAGAGAAACAAGTGGCACCATAAAGCTGATCAAACATATCATTGATGCGAAGCATTGGATATCTTTTTTTCGTAGTGAGCTTGTTCAGCTCCCTATAATCAACACACTCCTCAAAGATCCATCGGACTTGGTGACGAAAATCACCGTTGCTTCCCATTCTGAATGGCTAGGTCTGATCAGACCTTTGAAACACAAGTCCTCAATCTGCTTTCCCAACTCAACCTTCTCATGAGGTGCCATTCTTCTAGGAGGAAGAATTACAGGTCGAGCACCAGGAATAAGATCAATGTGGAAATCTATCTCTCGCTTAGGAGGCAAAGCACTAACTTCACCAAATACATGGGAAAGAGTTTGACCACACGGGTCGAATGAAGATCACCAGGAGCAGAATCCAGAGAACAAATAAAACTGCCTGCAAAATCCTAAGGCATGCGGCATTGAATAACAAAGGAAGTACCCAGATCATCCTCAAGATAAATAGACCGGGATTTACAAGAGATATGAGCATTATGTCTACTAAGCCAATCGCTTCCAAGCAATAAATCAAAAGTATCAAAGCCCAAAACATAAAAATCACCACTGAAGTAATGATCAGAATAAAGAAGCTTCACTTGTTTACAAATCCTATTAAGGTTTACGGGGCCTCCAATTGGATTTGAAACAAATAAAGGCACAGAAACATACTCAGGAGAAAGGAGATGCTCAAACTTATCACACAAATCGACAGATATAAAACTCTGGGATGCATCAGTATCAAACAGAACACAAATAGGATGCTGAAATAAAGAAAAAGAACCCTGGAGAGTACCTTGGTCATCACTAGGAGCTGGAGGAGCTGGAGAAGAGGCAGAGGTGACAACAAAGATACCAGAAGGCTTACCCTTCTGCTGGGTAGGGCAATCTTTCCTGAAAGGGTCAGGCTGGAGACAGATGTGGCAAAGATCACGTCTAGCTGGCTGAGTAGGGGGGAATGGCAGTACCAACAATAGTAGGACAACTATTCGCATAGTGTCCCTTTTGGTCACACTTAAAGCAAGAGATGGAAGAAAGGTCAACTGACTGCCTCTGAGATGGAGCAGATGATGAAGATCCCAAACCAGGATTCTTGAGCCAATTCTTCTTCTGCTGCTGGAGACTGAGCTTTCTCTTCTTAGAATTTGTAGAAGAAGTCTGAGATGAAGGAGTACCAACGAAAGCAGGACCTTGGAAGTAGGGTTCTCATAATGAAGAGCCATATCCACAAGCGGGTAAAAGTGCCATAAACATGAGAAATGAGCCGACTATAGTACTCGGGACGAGCATCAGCAATAAACTTCTCATTCTTCTTCAGAGGAGTGTCTACCAGACCAGGTCCGAACTTAGAAAGTTCGTTAAACTTCCTTTCGTACTCTGAAAAAGACATGCTTCCTTGCTTGAGGTCCATGAACTCCCTATAAAGCTGGGATTTCCCAGCTTCAGGCATCCACTTAGCAACGAAAGCCTCCCTGAGAAGAATGATAGATAAGCTTAGAAAAGACATGAAAAGATAGAAAAACAGAATTCAAAGAAACACAAGAAGATACATGAACTGTTCCCAAGTAAGATTAGCCTCAATGGTGTTAGCCATAACAGACTCCCACCGATCTTGGGCAGCCTCCTACAACTGCTATGCGGCTAACTAACGCTTCCGGGCATCAGTAATCTCAAGACCGGTAAATATCCTCTCGATACTCCTCATCCATTGCTGAGCCTTAATGATAGACTCAGAAACAGTGAACTTGGTACCACCAAGCTGAGTAAATTCTTTGCAAAGAACAGTGAAAGGACAGGAGCTGGGGCTGGAACTAGAGCAGCACCACGACCCTGACCTCTAGCATTTCTATGATTCTTCCTAAAAATTCAAGAATGAATATTAGGACAAAGGTAGAGATAAGACAAGACAAGACAAGATAAATTCACTTGGATGAACATCCTAATTACAGAAATTTCTAACAAGGTAGATACGAAAGGAAAGAAGTTAGAAAAATTTGCTTTTAAAACAAGAAATTTTTTACATCAAAATAATCTTTGAAAAATACTTTAAAAAACCATTTTAAAATCATTTTATACTTTGAAAATACGTTCTCTCACAAAGAAATGATTCTGAAGTTGACTTCACTCATCTAGGGTATTTCTACCCTATCTCTAATGAGTTTTTGCTCCGAAGGCTAAGGTTTGTCTAAAAACCAAAGCTCTGATACCAACTGTAACGACCCATTATTTTTTACCATTAAAATTGAAAATAATACACACATGTCAGACTTGATTAATAGCACAAAATAACAGATTGTAATAAAATTTCAGAGCAAATAAAATCAAATCACAGAATCACAGACACAGAACATCAGAATATCTCACAGCGGAAAATAAATACCATAGTAGTTCATGAAGCTACTATCACAAAGTCTCAAAACCAAATATATAATATCAGTTTGAAAACAGAAACAACATAAAATCCCAAATACAAAGAAGTCCTCCAATACAAAGCTGACAACATAACAACAGAACTGAAATAGAACAATAGAACTGAAATATAGATAACTAGATAGGCTGATAATCTCCAGCAATTCCAGACCTTCAGAGAGCGAAAATCCAAATCTGTGAATAACTCAGGCTGACTCGAGCATAAAAAACACAAACACTCGAGTCAGGACATACATACTTATCCAATGTAAACCAACTCAAGTGAACTGTAGTAAAGATACAAGTAACTTAGCAGATGCTTGGGACTGCCCATCCTCTAAGGATCCGTTAAACTATTTACTATGTAGTAATATTGCGCTATTATAATAACGTCTATCAGTAAAATAAACTTACTTTAAAACAACGTTAAGGAGTGATCTAGTATTCCCCTTAACACATATAATGGCAATAGTCTATACAGTAGCTGCATATCTCCTGATCGGGAGACTATGAGAAGATACTGCATAAGTACGATACAAATAGAAACTCGTAGTAAAAGCTCGATATGGCAGGTGACACGGCACACAAGGCAATGCCAGGGTGGATATACCAATTACGATACCCGGGCTGGTGGTAACGCAGCAGCCACATGTGCCCACCTCGGAACACATTCCCAATTCGAAGGGTGGCCACCAAACAATCACAAGTAATAGAATGGTATCGAAGAAATGCGTCCGACCAGAGGAGCTACCCCTTTTGGCCCGAGACCGCTCCTGTTTCTGCCATCTTATGCCAACTCACGGGAGTTGGGTCCACGTAACATACCTCAAGAACGTCACCACCATCCTACTTCATTCTGGAATCTCCATCGCGTACACAGTTGTCAAAGTGGTTTCGGTATCGACAGAGAGTATGTCCATATCCGATCTCGGTCTCTTTTCCAACCAATTGTTATTATAACCCATGGTTATAACTTTTAAAACAATATTTTATACTTCAAAATAAATATTATTTCAAAACCCAATCTTTATCAAAATAAAGATCAAATCATTTCTAAAACATTTCAATATCAAAATATCATATCTTTTAAAACTTCCCTTTTAAAATCATTATTTGAATTCAAATACAAATATCAAACTTAATACCCTTTTAAAGTTCAAAGATAACATTCATTTATTTTCAATTCAAATCAACTTTTAAATAGTTCATATTCCAATTTACTTAATTCATTTAAACCATTTTAAAAGTGAAGTTATTATTCTTTCAAGTCAAGTGTTCAAATTTCAAAGTTTCAAACCATTCTGAGCTCGTTTACTAAGTCAAAAACCATAAACATTAAAATTTCAGCATTTCGCAGCATTTAGAAAAAGCCGGTACAAGTTATACTTAAAAACAATTTAATGCAACAAAGTCAGCACTTAAAAACTGTTGTTAAAACTCAGTTTTAGTTAAATTTTAGTTCAAAACAACAAAGATAGCATTTCCAGAAATGCTGTAATAGCTCAAGTTTCAAACAAGGGTTTTAATTCATTTCAGAAAAGACGTCAGACCACTACAGCATTTCAGAACTACTGTAATAGGCCTGAGTTAAGTTTTTAGCCTATTTGTTCAACTACAGCAATTACAGTATTTCAGAACTGCTGTAATAGCCTCTTTCATTCAGTTTTTCATTTACAGAAACCATAGCATTTCTTAATGCTATTAAAAGTGATTTCCAGATTTTAGTGTATTTCCAGCAATTAATAAATTTCATTTTAAACCCTTTAAACATTGTCAAAAATCATATTTTAACATTAAAAATGTTCATTAACATATCATTAAACATATTATTTTTATAAAATAAATTTCTTATAATTATATCCAATTTCAACAAATTACTTAATAAATTCAAGTGTAAAAGTTTCTGATTCTTCACATTTTTAAATAAACGACTTAACACTTAAATTTTCTCCATTTTTTTTTCTCACATAAAATTTAATTTCCATTTTTATTTATATAACTAAACTTTTATTTAACAAAATTCCAATTTTCCACTTAAGTTAGGATTTCAAAATTCAATGTAACTATTCATTTTTCCAACATTTTTAACTTATAGAAAATTCCAAATTTCTATATTTAATAATTAGAAATCCAATTTAAGTCAAATTTTCATATATATACACTTTAAAAACTACTTAAAAATTCCAAAAACTTTTATAAAATAACCATGGGCCTGTATATAGTTTTCTAACCTAGGTCAAGTGATTGAGATATATATCATTTCAATCCGCAGTTTACAAATAAATATCCGGGTTCTATCATTTCTAACCCACAGTCCCAAGTTAAAATAAATAATTAAAAACCATACAGGCCTATCATTTCAGCCATAACATTTTTTCCTATTCTAAAGTCCGTTCGGATATGTATCGTTTCAACCCATAATGATTTCTAATCTAACAGGGAACTTGCAGTGTGATACACAGATATAAATGAATAGTTTAACAATATACAACAGTAACAGGTGATATGATATGTAATTTACAGGTCTAACATCATAAATAAATAATCACATGCAGTTATAGCATCATTCATAATTCTACACATTCAATGTTGTCGCTTCACAATTGCATAAGTGTAAAATATCGTATGGGATTTACTCACCTCTAAATGTTGGAGATTGCAATACAACTGACATGATGGAATCAAGATCACAAAGACAAGACTACGGATTTGAGTGGAGAGCGAGATCCAATGCTATAACTCTTGTGTTACAACTCAAAACAAAATAAAAAACAATTTATAAATACACTACACTATGAAATAAAGTAACTTTGGAATGAAAAGAGATTTGAATGCAATAGCTTTTGCCTTGCTTTCTCTATTCTTTTGCACGGTCTAGGGATGAAATATGGTCATGTTTGGACATGTTTTGGCTTGGGTATTGACATAGGTAGGCACGGCTACAAGCTAGAAGTGATGGAGGAGGTTACAACATAGGAATGTGAAGGGGTTATGCAATATAGTGGAGTTTTGGTTCAACAAAAAGGCTCGGCCATGGATGATTGGGATCAGCCTGGGGTGCACCATGATTGATCAGTGTCTGGAGGGGTGTGTGGTGGTCAGGTTAGTGAAGTGGTGGCGATTATGGTGGTGGCCGTGGTGGTGGTTGAAGGAGATGAGGCAAAGGGTGGTCAAACTAGCATGGTTTCAAGGGTCTAGTTGCATTTTTGTGGAGATTTTGCACCATGGTGGGCTCGGCTTTGGTCAGGACCAGAGGAGTAGCTGGTGATGATGGCAGGGAAGAGGTGTAGGAGGTGGTGGTCGTGGCTATGGAGGAGGGGACGACATGAGAAAATAAGGCAAAATCTTATAAAAATGAGAAGAAAAGAAAAAAAGATGATGACATTACCAATATTTTTCTCTAACCATGAAGAATGACGAGGAAGATGTTTTTGTGCGTAAAATATAAATGAAAATTCATGGCTAAGAAACAAAATGCACAGCTAAAACAAAAATTAAATGAAGAGTTATGGAGATTGAAAAGTCTAGCATATGAAAAGCCATAGGAAAAGGAAGAGTCTTGTCTCTTTAATTTACCATTTCTTTTAAAATAAATAAAACAAAATAATTTCAGTAGATACATTTAAAAACCAAAAAAAAGTGAAATAAAATGAAAATATATAAGTAAATTTAAAGAAAATGTAAAAAGAATTAAGGAAATTGCTTAAAAATTCAAGACAGTGTTCAAAAATTACAAATAAATCATCACTAGCCTTGGAAAAATATCCACTTCATTTTAAAAACATTATAAAGTAAAAATTTAAAATAAAATAATTTATTTAACATTTATAAAATGAAATAAATAATTAAATTGGAGAAAAATAGAAAAAGAACTAAAGAAATTGTTAAAAAATTGAAAACAGGGCATGAAAATTACAAAAAAATACCATTAACTCTTGAAAAATTCCTACTTCACTTTTAAAAATGTTTAAATCAAAATTTTAAGAAAAATATTTCTAAAACATTTTCAAAGTGAAATAAATTCAAATAAAAATAAATTTCAAAATATTGGGTTGTTACAACTTCGGTCCTTGCTCTTCGGCCAGGACTTAAAGCGATCAATATCATACAAGCCCATCCACTCGCTCTCCGACAAGGGAACTTGCACCTTGCACTTTGATCCTGTCACTTCGGATAGGACTTTAAAATGACCAATATCGTATAAGTCCATCCACTCGCTCTTCGACAAGAGGACTTGCACCTTGCACTCCGGCCCCGTCTCTTCGGACGGGACTTAATGCGATCAATATCAGTCATCCTAATCAATTACAAGGGGTCATCAATCTATGTTGGTCTTTCCTAATCGGTTTTGGTCATCACTCATGGAGTCTAAGTCACGGAATCTAGCAGATATCTAATCCTATCAAGGTCACCTTCAAACTTCTAGTTTAGAGTGTGCCCAGGGATCGATCAGGATCCCGTACATGTGTAAGAGGTCTGAGGCTAACATTGTACAAATATCCTAAATAGCCATCTCAAGCATCCAACTCAAGGTTTGCCTAGGGACCATTTAGGATCCCTTACATGTGTAAGCAGTCCGAGGTTATATTGCATCCTGTGTAGTTAAAGCACTTAGCAATTGTATAGCGATAGAGGTGCAATAATTATAGCAGGACTAAAGCAGGGATATAGCAAAAAATAGCGAAGATGCACAAAGCTTCACTAGATACAAAAAAAATATTTAAAGTTAATTTATTCTCATTCCCACATCATTTTTGTCAAAAAAAGAAACATTGTTTAATCTTATATAACAAAATCGAAGAATATCATGATTTATACATTCCAAATTTGGTGACTACAATAGGTTTCTAACTTATATGAGCACTTATGCCTTGAAATTAGGCCTTTATCCTAACTATATTGATTTGGTTTAAAAGAAAACTAGTTAAATCAGCCATTTTATATTAATGTTGCTAAAGAGGGTGCTAAAAAATATCGATTTTAGCAGTTGTAGCGAAAAATATCGAGGCTTAAAGCGGATCTACTGTTCATTGGGGAAAAACTAAAAAAGCATAGTGGTCGAAGATCGCTATGCGCTATAGCGAGGATTTTGCGAAGCCTTAGTAGGACTTTAAACTTCATAGATTGCATCATTTATTTAAAGTCAAGGTAAAGGAATCGAACCTAACCCTAATCTATCCCGATCATGGGGTTGTCATCCAATGGAAATCTCTAACCCATAGCTTCGTTCTGCCTCCTGTTCCAACAATAAGCTTCTGGTTCCAGCTCCTACTGTCATGCATTCTTGTTCTGATTTTCCACTCTGGATCCATTGTCATCAATTCCAAGCATTAAAGCTTATCCTAGATCCAAATTGATCGTACCTTCGAGTTCTTATGGTTCAATACCGATCCATGCATGATGATCGGTACCGATCCGTAAGGTTGGTGCGGGGTTCGCTCCAGCTTGTTCCACCATGCTTCCATGTGCCAGTACTCCGACTTTAGGTCTTTGGTTCTGGTTTGCAGCGACTTCGGTTGTTCCTTGTTATCCTATCCTTTAGAGGGATTCGTTTATCATTTCTTCTTAGTAAAGTATCAATATCTACTATATTTCTATCATATATCATCTTTGGTTATGTAGATGGATGGGTAGCTAGCTCCTAAGGATACCTCTTGCTACCCCCTATTGATTTCCTCCAGCAACGGTCTTTCTAGTTGATTGTCTCGTTGTTATGAATCTTTCCAAGTCTTAAATCAAAGAATTCAAGCGTTTTCAGCGAAAACACCAAAATGTTTGAACCAGAAATGGCACAAATGTCCAAATAAATGTAGTAGATAATAAGAAGTGAAGAAAATAAATTAAAAACGAGCACGAAATAGAACATACAAGATTTATAGTGATTCGGCTCACTCCAGCCTACGTCCACTTCAAGTTCCCTTTTATTATAATATTGTTTCTTAAGTTCAGTTCTTATGGATCGGTATAAATTTGTTATGGATCGGATTAATCCATGAATGGTTATAAGAGATTAGAGAACAGAGTAAGATTGTTAAAAATGTCCCTTAAAAATGAGCCCTTCCCTCCTATTTATAGCAGCAGGAAGTCTAACATCTCGCCCCTATGATCTCCATATAGTTTTCCACGCCCAAGACCAGTTCTCCAGAAAAAGTAGTGGCCACCTCACCAAGATTCGTGGATCGGTACCGATCCATGGTCATGGATCGATACCGGACCATGAAATGGCCAAATGGGAGGTGTTGAATACTTTATCCTGGCTCGGCTTGTGGTTAGCTTTATGATTTTAAACTTGTTTGCATCATTATTAGCTTGTTTTTGAGCCTAAATGATGGATCTTTGGATGGATGAAGTTGTTGATTTCTAGAGTTCAAGGAAATTGATCAATGGTGCGTACGAACGATCATAGGAGGCCAAAAAGTGTTGTAGGTAGTATGACTTTGGAGTGCGGAAGTTGGAGGACAAATGGGGGAAATATCGTGGATCGGTACCGATCTTACACATATTGGATCCTTGGAGTGGTTTTGTCTTCATCTTGAGGCTCTATTTGCACTTGGTTTCTAGACTATAGGGCTACCTCTGTGGGCTTCCCGCCGTGATAGCTTGCAAGTTTGACTCGTCAAGTTAGTGTTTGTACTGCCTGGTCAAAATGATGGATAATATTTATATACATTTCTTTTATTGCGGCGCTATTCAAGACGATGTACTTAGCCATTTCCACTGATTCAACCATAGTCTTCCATTTGGAACATTTCTAACTTAAAGATTCTTTACTTGAATTTATTTTTGACATATTATGCTCAATATTACTTATGAAGGTTTGAATATGAACACTCCCTCATAAGGATTTTGTTGTTTCTGTAAATAATTATCTAGTATTTCGTAAATACACGAGAACATCTCGTACAACCATTCAGTGATACTAATTTGGGTTTGATATTTGCTTCATGTATCTAATACATAAACAAATCATGATATCGTATGCAATGTAACATGTATGATAATTCCTATTGTTAATGCATAAGGAGTCTATCTTACATGTTCCGTATTAAACATTTTAGTAAGGTATCCTTGCATGTCATTTGGAATATTCCAAATATCCTCTATACTTACTATACAAGACATCATTTACAAATCCAGCGCCGAGTATTAAAACACCGAAGCCGATTATAATGTAAGTACAAAGTTAACAATTAGTAGTGCGTTTTTTTACTTATGGATTAGAAATATCTATGTACCTTTTAACTTCTTTCTTATGAACACATGCTTCATTTGCATTTTGACTTATAATCAAACTATTTGATATTTCTATCAAAATATTTGTTCAATTTCGATGCTTATATAATTATACTTTCTATCATTTCCTAGATCATATCCAAAAACCCACAAACTCAATATTGATCCCGCCAACTTCGAGACACTTTGGTTGTTATGTGCTAACAGTCTGTTCCAAATCAACATTTGGAATTTACCATTTCAGCACATATGTACCAAACACAAAGTCATACCGAGTAATAATTTTGTAGAGTTAAACCCGAACCAACTTGAACACGTCGAATTGTGAATCTACTACGTTAATTTCAATAATTGAAATTCAAGGTATTATTCTTATCAATTTGCCTTACTATATTCCAGCTGTGTTTATCTTTCTCTTGAAGACATATTTACGGCCAATGGATCATATCCTTTCAAATGTATTTTTCAAAATCGTATTTTGATAATGTGCTTGGAATCTATTTGGGATTTGTGCATCATACCATATCATAGAGTTAATACACTTACTGGTTTAATTAAACAACCAAGGATTATTTATTCTTGACATTAACATGAAACTCACAGTTTCTCTTTAATATACAAGAATACTCATTAGACATTCTAGTGTATTTTCATTCATTTAGGTTCGATCAATTTCATTTCATCCCTTGTAATCAGTTTTATCATTATATCATATCCAAATTCATTTTGTTCCAATAATTTCTTAAAGAAATTCCTTTGCTACGAAGTTGGTATTTCTTGAAACAATAGTTGTTTCTCAGTGAAATGGAACATGTATTCATAAGCATTTTATGAATTGCCTTTTATCAAACTAATTTTGCATTAGTTTACAATATATTTATGTTCACAACATAAATCAGCCATCTAATGACCATAGTTCCTAAAATTCCTTTGGGATGATTCATACAAGATCCTTTAAGTATAATTATTATGCGCTGTCTTTCGACTTGCATAACCTGCCAACTCCTTGGCCTAGGATATGTAGGAGTTTCTTATAAACCCTTATCTCATATGATTCTATAAACTATTCTTTAGATGATATTAATTTTAACCTTGTATACTACTCTTAAGTACACACCTTATAGAAAGAGTTTGACTCAACTTCACTCATCGTTAATCATGCTTTGTCCAACAAAGTTCGATTACTCCTTATCAACATCATTATATATTATGGCAAGGAGTGACCTTTGAGACTAAATCTTTATTTATATAGGTACATACAAAACTCTTTCCATTATACTCACCCATTCGATTAAATCGAGTCATTTATATCGCATGTTATTTTATTTACTTCCATTTTATATTCTCGAGCTTATTACAGACTTATACATTCGTATCAAATACACACGTCCATTTTTGTAATAACTCATCAGTGAATATGATGAAGTATATGGAATTGATTTAGTTTTAATAAACTTACGATTACATGTATCTATACGTATTAATTTGAAAAGTTCATCAACTTAAGACGCTCCAACCAAATGGATGCATAACCCTTAATTGTTTGAGATATAATTAACTAATATCATATTATTCATAATCATATAATAAAAATTATTTTCCAAGTCTATGGCTTAGTCTATGATTCCAAAATAATTTTAAATACTTCGTTATTTTCCAATGCACCATTTTTGTTGTTAAAATAAATACCATGCTATAGTTTTATGTTCATAATGACTATTCATGTTGAAATCTAACTATGTCTAGTTCTCAACCGACATCGAAAAATATTCATTATTTTATAAATAATGTTCAGTATGTATTATGAAAAAATTTCATAATTCAATGCAATTGGTAAGTGTTATATGACATGCTTCCACTATTTCTGACATTACTATAATAACGTACAAATTCGGAGGTCCATTATTTACTTGATATAGATTATTTATTTCATATACTACAACTAGCTTACAACAAAGAGTTCTTTGATCAAATATCTTGAACTCAAAGAAATAAATCTTATAGAAAACAATTTCCTATATGAAAATACATTTCGGAGTTGAAATCATATTTCTCGTTCCAATGTTAAGTATCAATCATTATTATTACAATTCTCGTTTTTAATGTTTCTCTATGAAGCAAAAGTGACCAATCACTCTCTTTATCCCAACCATACCCGAAATCAAATCTACGCTTGTTCATTCATTTTTCTTTCTAAATGGTCAAACCATTCAAAAGAAATCACTTACCGCAATATCATAACAAAATCCTTATAAAAATGCACTTGATCATCCTTAACATTCAAGGACATCAAATATAATACATCTTATGTAATCCGATGGAATTGACTTTTCAACGATCGAGTTCTTTAGATCTATATTGTGGTTTTGGTCTTATGGTACATTAAACATAATATGATCTTTATTGTAATCAATCAAATTGAATATTTGATCTCACACTATGGTTCATTTATTTATTTTTGAACTAATTTTATCGAAATATCACTCAGTACGAACTATAACCATTCACCATATAACATTTATATGCGATTGTATATGGATCAAATACCCATAGTCTTGTACTGCTTTTGAGTTTGGAACTCATAGAATGCAATACACGGTCTCAACCAAATAAACATATAAGCGATCAAATTACGAACATATTTAGTAGTTGTAAAATCAGGCATTTGCATGAGTATTGAAATGTTAACATGCAATAAGCATGTATGTGTAAGTATAAATATACTTTTATTTATCAATCTTCAACTCATTTCAAATTGTATATTTTAATTGATAAATATTTTGTCAATCATACTAAATCCATAATTTTACCAATGTAGATTATTATAAAATTATATAGCATATGTTCTTACAATATTAGAAAGGATAAAAGTTATCATTTCATTTTTCTAATAAGACTTCCACTAGTATTTTATGTTTCATCATACCCTAAGTCAAATCATAGAAGTCTTTCAACTTCACTAGTGGGTGCTGGGACTCGTTCATTTTGAAATTCTGACCTTGATTTTGCTCAATAAGTCATAATACCGTGGACAATGGATAGCTCCTTATCGATTTTATCATATATAACCCCTAAACCTTGGTACTTTGTCCTAATTTCACTTAGACATTGAGATTGCTCAACAAATCGAAATAGAATTATTCACTCATACATACCATATCACAACGATCTAAGTATAGCATATGTACCTTGAAGTTACTCAACAAATACATATAGTTATCTTACCCTTTTATTCAGTATATTAATAATACTATACATAACATCCCTAGCATGAGTTTGCTAAATAACTAAGGAGTATGCAAGTAATTTATTAATATGTGTATATATATATGGTAGAGGACAACATTATATTAAAAATTCATAATCTTCAGTATATTATATTGAGTGATATCGACTTATGGAATAATGTGTTTCTTATGAAATACCCTCGCGATTCAAGTGTTGGACTCATTGGAAATCACAGTGTACATATGCTTATATGTGTATTTATTCCTTAACTCTAGTTAGGGTTTCTTAATGTTCCATCTTTAATTTGTACATTCATATTATATAAGTTTTATTATTATATAACTTTTATATTTCATATTACTTATATAACAGTCTTATGTATAATATTACATTAATTAAATCTTATTTAATTAGTTTTAATTAATTTTGTATTATCTTAATATAACATTTACATTGAATATATATTATATGTTTTAACCTTTAAAGTATAACATATATATCATACACATATTTATATTATTTAATAAATTAATCTTTTAATTAATTTATCTAATTAAACAATATTTATTGAATTATATTAATTTCAAAATTCATTTTATATACTACATGTATACTTATGTCATTTTTATATTTTAAAACAACATAACATATATCATAATATATAATACACATATATATTTATTAATTAATCAACTTATTTATTTTGTTCATCTTATTAATAAATTTTAAATAAATTTCAAAATAAATTTATATTATTTTTCAGATATTTTGAAAAATCTTGTTATATTGTAACTTTTATAATATGTATGTATTTTATTTTAAATTTAACTATTAAATTTAAAATATTATATTTTTAAATTTTCAAACAATTTTGAAAAATAGCTCACGCCCTAATTCAAATTAGGTCTTTTCTGTTAGGGGCAACTTTTGGGCTCATATATTTATTTGGTCTTGGCTAGCCAAGTGAGGTAGAGTACTTGATTACCCAATCTCAATCCTAGACATTACATTTCTAGACATCCTGCTATCTAGCCTGTGAGTTTAATAGTTAATCCTAATATGACTAATTTAGACCGTATAAGTTATTAGGCTCGTTACCATTATTGGAACTGCCTCGGTCCATAGTGGAAGTAATGGGTGAATTTTAAAAAAAATTACCATTTCAAATCTTTATTGGGCCTATGAAGTCTAATTTATTTAGAACATATCTAAATTTCATTTGAAATAAAATAATTATTTTATTTAAATTTATAAAATGATGTTATATTATTTAATTACCGTTATTATATATATACATGTATCATACACATATATATATGTGTGTTCATGTATAATATATCAATCCATGCAAGGTATATCATGTCCATATATAGATGCTAGGATTTACACCGCAACGGGCACGTTAGCTCATCTAATATACAAATATATTATCCAAATATATGTTTATATATTTTAATTTATATATATAAAATATTAAAATTATATATATATAAACATATAAACTATATTTTATTTAAATTATTATATATATAAACACATATATTAAATTAATTTTTTTACTATAATTCTAAAAGCAATACATATACGTAAGTTTTTTAAAAACATGTATATACATAGAATTTGACTTTTTTTCTTCAAAAATGGGGTCCCCACCCTCTTCTTTTTTTCTTCCCGCTAATCAGTCCCATCCCTCGTCTTCTCTTCAACCTTGTCCTTCTTCCCCAATCCTTGTACCTCGCTCTGCTTCACCCCATCTCCCCGTGTCTGTCCCCTCTCCATATTTCATCGGTAATCCTGTAGTTCCTACATCTCTTGTAGATGCTACTCCTAAGGTGCCAGAGCCAAATCTCTCCTCTTCTCCTCCATTGCTTCCACAACCTTCATCTATTCCTCCTCGTTCATGGAACTCCCTTTTTTAAGCTAAACCCAGCAATGCTGGAAAATATGTGCCTCGTGATTTCCAACTTAACTATATTGGTAATTCTATTGTGCCTTCAGATGATGTAGTTCAAGCTGGAAACTCTATGTGGAAAGAATATCTCGTTGGTTTATTTCTTGATAACCCGCTCCCATATGCTACTGTTCTGTACTATCTCAAAAAAGTGTGGAAACTTAGTGGGTCTATTTCTGTAAAATCTGATGGTTTTTTGTTTTTGTTCAAGTTTACTAATGAAGAGGATAGATTAAGAATATCTGAATCTGACCCTGTGATGATGAGGAATAAGCTTTTTATAGTGAAGCCATGGGATGAGAATATTGGCAACAACTGTAGTAGTATTAAATCTATTCTAGTATGGATAAAACTATCTAATATCCCACTTTATGCGTGGTCTCCTTTGGGTATTAACTGGTTAGCTTCAAGAGTTGGGAAGCTTCTTTGTTTGGATGCATCAACTGAAAAATTTGAACGTATTTCTTTTGTGAAATGTTTAGTTGAAGTAAATCCAAATCAAGAATTGCCTGACAATTTTTCAGTTAGAATGTTAGATGGTACAGAGCAGATTATTAAAGTTGCTTACTTGTGGAAACTAGAAATATGTACTATATGTAAAGAGTTTGGTCATTTAGTGAGCAATTGCAAGAAAGTTGATTGTGAAGGCAATGCAAAACAATGTCTAGCTAATGAGCAGCAGATAACTGGTGATCTGGGAAGAAGCAAGATGAAGAGGGGGCAAACCATAGTTAAACAAGACAAGGTGAAACAGAGTTGGCAAAAAGTTATTAAGAATAAAGGAAAAAAAGTGATTAATTGTGAAGAGCAAGAAGAAATTGCCCTGAAGAAAATAGGTGCTAATGGAGTAACACTTCATGATGTTTCTGAACAAAACATAAAGGATAATGATAATTGTGACGACCCGGAATTTCTGAGCATTTAAAATCGGAACATTTAATTGATTTTAAATATTTAAAAGTTAAGTTTTAACTCGAATTCAAATATCACAATTCTTTTGATAATTAAATTAATGAATTAAATAATTTGAAGTTGGGAAAAATGTTGAATCTGGAGTTTTAAGCCTGTTAAAAATAATTTGAAGGCTTGTAAAATTTATATTGATAGAGCTGGGAATAATAGAAGTTGAAAAATTGAATATAACACTGAATTGTTCAGTTTTGAAATTTAATATCGTTTAAATTGAATTTAAAAATAGCCTTCTGAGGCACAGTCTCGGATTTCGAAAAAAAACCAGTTCCATTGGATCCGTAATAGTGGACTATTATCGGATTTCAATTTTCGTAGTGTTTGGAGTTGTTGTGAGAGCATACGATATATAAACGCGTTGAAATCTATATCGGAAATTAAATAATTACCGAACCCAAAGGCTATCTTCTCCATACGGTCGAAATAGGACTCGAAACTTTTTCCATTGCGCTCGGAATACGGGTAAAACCATATGAACGCCTAGCGGTACGCTTCGTTCGGAGTTCGGGATTTCACGAGTCGATCGGGTTAGATTTTTTTTTTTTGTATTAAATAAAATATATTGACTTTCAACCATCCAACATCTTGTACATCCAGCCACCATTTTGTCTTCCCCGTACATCTGTATTCCTTTCATTTTAATTCCCCAAATAGAAGAGAAAAATAGAAGCCGCGTTCTCATCTCAAATCCCCCTTTTCTTTTTCCTTCCTCTATACGTTCTAAATAAAATTGGATCTCGATTTTTAAATGGGAAGCTGGTCAACAGAAATTGGGGTTCGGGTAGAGTCAGGGGGAGGAGCATGACGAGTGCGGTCTTCGACTTGGGTTGCGAGATCAAAGTCATGTGGCGGCGTCGTTTTGAGGGTGAGGTGACGCGATGTTGGCGGTCGCGTATGATGATGCTACGGTGGCGAGGAGGCGCGCTCGTTTGAGAGTGTTCGAGCTTTAGATGCACGCAAGGAAGGTATCGATCGACGAGGCCAGCTGGAGAAGTCGATATGTGGAAGATGATCGAGATGGGGATCGTGGGGCTGCTCAACCACGTGCTTTTGGGAGGCAACGACATGGTTGCAGGCGGTTGGAGGGAGGTTGTCTCTGTCGCGATGAGGGCATGGACGATCTCGATCTGAGGGTTGGTGGGTTCGTCGAAGGCAGCGAGGTATAGCTGACCTCATCTTTTCTTATTATTTAATTTAATAAAGTAGATATACGTATACACCTACAGTTGGAGAAAGAATGTTTGCAGTAAGGACATGTTTTAATTCTGAAAATGAACATGTATACATAAAACAGAGGAAAAAATTATTTTTGACAACCTTGTTCAACTAGAAATTTTATATAAGAATTATGAAGGCTGAAATATTTTTTTTATAGTTAAGGTTTGAAAAAAATAGGAATTTCAATGCTGGAAGTTTATAAATATATATATATATATATATATATATATATATCTTGAAAATCTACAAATTATTTCCTAATAGCTTCGAAAGGAAGATAAATATATATAACACATTATGGAGTTTAAGTTTGTTTAATAAAGGGATTTAGTTTATTTTAGTTACTAAAGATTTCAGAGGAAAATTGGTTTAAATCAAATGGTAAATTGGAATTAAATCTATTTAGTAGTGATTAATTGGCCTAATAAACCTGTTAAATTATATGACACAAAAAAAAAATTAAAAAAATTAAAAAGGAACTCGTTTCAATTTAATTATTGATTAATTGAATCTATTCGATGTCAATTAATCATTCAATTATTTGAAATGTTAATAAAATTATAAATTGTTATTCAAGGTCAAAATCTAAAAGAAAACAAGCTGGTTTGGTTGGATAGCAAGCAACATTAAAGGTGAGTTAATCTCACTCAGTTAAATAAATTTAAATGATTAAATTTAAATAATGGTTTGAAGGGTTGAATTTGATTGATGTGCTATTGGCAGATTATATTGTGGAATTGGCAGATTATATTGTGCTAACATCTGTGGATGCAGGGAAAACAGGTTGGAGGGATCCAATTGGACCCCTCAATTTTTAATTACATTATTTTATATTCTCTGTTCTGAATTTTTGATATTCTAAAATGAATTATGTGGAAGTATTGAATGTTGTGGCTTGGTTGATATAATTGGGTATAATGAATTACCAAGAATATAAATTTGATTTTGGAAATGAAAATAAAAGAAGTGAAATTGCAAGTAAAATAATTATAGAATAAATTTAAGAATAACTTGGAAACTAAATAAAGTGACTTTAAAATTCTAATAAATGAATCTTGAGAATGGATAGGAATTTTTTGAATAAAACAGAAAGTTAATGAATTTTAAAATGCAGTATTATTAATTAAAAAGAACAAACATTATTTAGAACTTAAGATTTGGATTATTGAAAGAGTAAAGAAGAAATAAAATAATAATAATAAAGTCCATAACCACTGAATTTGGGAATGAACTGATAAGTAAAAGAATTTATTTCAAATGGAATAAATCGGGAATCAATTTGGAAAATTGATTTAAGTAATTGAAGTTGGAATTCTCCCTGAATAACCAAGTACGTTTTCAAAGTAAAATTTTAAATATAAATCCAAAGTTTTTAAAATTGTTTAAAAAGTATGTTTTGAAAAATGTATTATTTCTAAATATTTAAATTCTAAAGTAAGTATTTCTTTCAATCTATTAGTAGTAATTACTTAAAAAGTGACTTAGTATTTTGTTTCCAAAAGTGAAAATCTGGTTTTATATTTTATTAAGTAACCTTATTTTCAAATATTCGTATAATATGTATTTTTAACAAATTATTGAAGTAGTTTTAATTTAAATGTGTTAAAAGTATATATTTCAAAGTAAAGTGTTTTAAAATTTATGTTTAAAATCTAGTTCTATGCTTGGTGATTTGAGAAGAGATAGAAAATATTTGGGAAAGTTTATTCTGGGAAAGAAAGATGGTTTTGAAACTGTTTTCAAAGGATTGAAAATAGAAATATATCTTGTGAAGATATTTTTGAGGTTAATAAATAATTTGGGAAATTATTTATTGCTTGATGGATGTTTTGTGAATATTAATTGATAGTTAAATAACCGACTATCAATATTGGCCAACTGCGTTGATCGTTTCGAAGAGACCGGGATCGAGATTTATTTCTCGAAAACCACTTCGATCCGGTTTGTACGTTTCGTGTAACGTGTTCGGAGTCGAAGCTGGAGCAGTGAAGTGCAAGGGCTAGTCGCTACTAATCCTGAGGATATTTCCAAAATGGATGTAGTAGGAGTAGTGCCTTCGGTTCCGTTCGAACCCGGGACAGACTTGTATGGATGAATGCTTGCGAAACATCGTCAGGTGGGCGATGGGCATTCTAAGTGAAACGTTCTAAAGGTAACGCTTAGCCTCAAGCCTCATCAAATGGGAATGACTGAAAATCAGGGGATATGCAGCAAGGCTAGGTGGGTAGCACCCAAGCAGGGTGAGGTCATTCCAGTCTAGATGTCCCTTTTTATTTTTCGGCTTAGTGGTGCGGTTGCTGATCCCAACCGCGGGGTGATCTCACTCGGGACTGTCCAGTAAGGGATGGTTCCGGCCTTGTGTTGCAGGGGATGAAGGGAGTAATCCTCGGTACGGTGATCTAGGCCCCGTACTGTGACAGGTGGTACCCCAGTGCCTAGTCATTAGTTGGAAATCCATTCTCCCTACGAGCCTTGTACGAGTTTTGTTTGTATTACCCACTTTTGTGGCTAGTAGCTAGAATTTAATAATGTAACAATTTCGGCTATTTTATAAGTACTTGTATATAGACCCTATTATAATATCAGAGGATTTCTATAAAAATCGTTTTAGCTATCGTAAGGTAAAAACCCGACATGTTTATTCGTGGCGTGGTCTTACGAGATGCTTTTGTTTTCAAAGGATTTTTGAAACTTTAAAAAAATCAATTGGGTGTAATTTTCTCACGCTGGTATTCCAGACTGACTCGGGTATTATTTAACTGTAATGCTCGGGTCAGACCGAGTATTATAGAATACAGGATATGATGCTGTGGAGCTCAGGAGACGAGCAGGATGACGATACGTACTCTCGTACTTGTTTATATATATATTCCGATGTTGAGTTGTTGTGTATCCATTGTATGTTATTGATGTGAGTTGTGACTGATGGACTCTGATGATGTAATGTATGTAAACAGATGTATTTGATTTTGAGTAAAGATTATTTATTATCTATTATATTTTATTCCGCTGCGATGGTTAGATTCTGTTGTTGTTTTCAATTCTCTTCTTCTACCTCTTCTTCTTAAACCCAAATGGTTCGTATTTCTGTGCAACTTGAGTTGATTGTTGTAGAATAGTGTTAACTCAAGGGGTACAGATTTGCGGGTCGTTACACTTGGTATCAGAGCTTAGGTTGGTGATAACCTTGGCTCTGGTGGGAATTACTCATAGAATAGAGTCTATAGTACTCTAGAATGAGTTTGAGAGTATAAATAGATATGAGCGCATATTTGTTAGTGTATATAAAATTGTTTTATATTGTGTTGGTTGGTTTATTGAGTAGTTTATGGATTCTGGTCGATGTGTGGGACGCCACAACATTGATAGGGGTCTCTAAACACTTGAATAGAATAATTCGACACAGTATTGTTTTAAAGTAGGGTAAATGAAATAATTTTACCCAAAATTATTTTTGTATATAAAGAAAAGTTTTGTAATCTATTTAGTTCATATATATGGTTGTTTGGATGTTAGACGTGATAATATTGAATTATTTTCATTATTATATGAAAACCTAACTAGAAATTGAAATTTGTAACCAAAGTGAAGAAATAAAATTCTATAGCAAATTAAAATTTGAAAATATAGGTTACAAATGTAATTTGTAAAATTGAAATAAACTTTATATACAAATGAGATTGTAATCTAAATATAGAATTCCAGAGAAAAGTTTAAATGTAAATTGAATATAAATTTAAAGAATTTGGAGATTTGAAAAAAAATTTGAGTGGATTTGAACTAGGACGAGTCCGGAATTTTCGAAAGGATTTTATAAAGAGAATAAAAGCATTTAAAGTCTTTCGGTCATTGGAAAATAACGTCGGTGATGACTGCAGCATCATCGAAGTTCATTTTCGAGCTTCCAGGAGAGAAATTGCTACCAAATTGTTTTAAATTAAAATTGTTTGCAAACCTGGATTTGGTTTTGGAAATTCAAAAGGATAGCTGAATATACCAAAGGATTTTGTATATAGTTGATTAACAGGTGGATTTGAAATTTGGAAATTGTTTAGACTCTGGAATTTTAACTGAGAATGTTTATAACATATAAAAAGTTTGATAGTTTGTAAATTTGGAATTTGTTGAAATAAAATTCAACCTTGTAAGTAAATAAAGTGAAACCCAGTACTGGAATTTAAAATTGAATTGTGTGAAGTTATGTGGAATGGGAAAATTAGTCAGGATGGACTAAAAATAATTAATGTTGAAATAAAATTCATTGGATAAATAATGAATTGGTGAATGAATAAATGAATCAACTATTGTACTTGAAAGTGAGGTTGATATTAATAAGAAGAAACTGGAAAATTTTAATCCGGAAATTAAAATTTAACTTAAGTGGATGAAAGTGAAGAAAAGATATTTGAAGTCAACTTGAAATAAGTCATATAAATTGGAATTGAATTAAAATTTGGATTGAAATAAAATCAACCGAGTATAGATAATATTGAATGGAATTTATATTGGATTAAAATGGATATGGTGTGAAATATAAACAAAACCAATTCAAGTATAAATAAATGAAATATGACCTCGAAAAATATTATTCAATGAATGGAATATGACCTAGAAATATTTTTCAAATGAGTTTGGGTTATGGAATTTAAATTGATTAAATAGAAATTGAAGTGTGAATTAATAAAATTGAATGGCCTTAGTATTAATGAATTCAACAATGAATTGTTGATGTAAATTAAAATTTAAAATGGATAAAAGAATAAACTAATTGAATAAAATAGTAAGATGGTTGGGATTTGATTAAAAGAAAATGAAATCAAAGATTTGAATGGAAGTAGGTTGAATAAAATAAACTTAAGTTATTGGGTGGAATTGTTTGAAGAAAATAAATAACTTAAGTAAATTGTGTGATGGTTATTTGATATATTGGTTGCTGAGCTTAATAAAATGTTTTGGAATCAAACTCTTTGGATATGGAAGAAATGCAATGAAAGTTGTGAATAAATTTAAAATGGAATAGGTTAAATGTAAATTGAGTTGGATTTAACTTAAACGGTTCTAAAGCTGAAGTGATCATTTTATTCACATTAATATTGTTGAATTGTATTAGAAAATGGATCGTTTGTTGTAAAACGAGGTCAACTAAAATTCTATGAATTGATGGAAAGGAAATAAAATTGATTTTTGAATCAATTGTAGTAAATGTGAGTTGTTGGGTTAAATAAGAATCGAATGTAAACAATTGGGTTGCAAACCACTAAAATTTAATGAAGTGTATACAAATTGATTGTAAACAATTTGTAACAACCCTAGATTTTTATGTATATATTAATTTTGACTTTATTTCATTTTTAAATTTTTTACTGGTTCCATTTCAAACTTTTCATTTTAAATATAAACTTTGATTATTATGTGAATTATAATTTCAAACTGGTATAAATTGAATATTTTCCTGAAATGTCGATTTTGGTCAATTTGGGTCAAATTTTGATTTTTTAAAATTTCAAATTTAAATATTTAAATTCTTAAATTTTATCTTTTATTATGAAAATATATTTAATAACTTGAATACTGCTTTTCGTTTCGTTGGAAACGGAGATAAACCGTGAAATTTATGTATATTTCAATAATGAGTGTAATTTGATTTATTTAGCAATATTGTTTATTTTAAATAATATAAATAATATTTTTATTTGTCATATATTATTAAATTTTGTATTATATGTTATGTTACATATATTTTTTTCTTTTAAATATTTTCAAAGTGATGTTTGAATTTTTTCAAAGCTTATTGCATTTATTTTCTATTTTTAAAGGCTGTTTTCTATTTTTCTGCAATTTTCTTCATATAAATTATATTTAATTAAATTTTATTTATTTATTTTGTGAATAAATTTTTATTTTATGTTATTATCTTTATTTATAATAATTTTCCATGTCCATATAAATTTTTCAAAATTTATTCTGTTTATTTCCAATTTTTCTTGACTAGTGTGCATTTTCTGAGCTATTTTCTTATTTTTATCGTATATAATTATTATTTATTTAATTTAATTTTATATTTTTTTGCATTTTCGAAATTTAAACTGAAATTATTATATTTTCAGTAATTTAAACTTATATAAATAAATTAAGAGAAATTTGAAAAGGTTTTGACTTTTGATTTTCCTAAGGCCTTTTATCTTCCACCTTTTCACATTTTAACTTAACTCTTCATTCAATTGGCCATTACTTCTCATTTCTTTCAGCCGACTATCATTTTTATCATTCATGTAAACATTTTTCTCATTCCTGAAGAAAAAATTTCGGCCATAGCTTTTGAAGAAAGTTTGGTAAACTTTATTTCCTTTTTCCATTTGTTTATGCTTGAATTCATGGTTTTTGCACTTGTTCTTCTTCATCATAGGTTCGGCCTTGCTCCTCCACCACCATAGCCGCCTCCACCATCACCCCATCAGGTCACCATCTCCTCCAACCCACTGACCAAGCCATGCCGTGGTCATCTATGACTAGATCCACCAAAGTTTATGCAAACACTCCACTTGTTCAGCCTAGCCGAACCATTTATGCACATACCCTTCATTTTTCACCTAAACCACCTCCTTGGCCGCCACCACCAGTCCCTCCACCACCTTTGGCCGACACTCCAGACCCCACCTGACCTTCACCTTGTAGGGGCCGAGCCTAATGGTCCTTTGGTTGAGCCATGGTTGCACAAAAGCCACTTATTTGCCTTAAACCCTTTGTATTCACACCTTGTAACTTCCACCACTTCACCACACCCTTAGCCGCCCTTTGGACCACCTTCTCTAGCTCATACCTGAACCAAAACCACTGCCACACCATCTCCTAGCCTCCAGCAGGTCTGGCCATACCATTTGTAGCCTTGCCCGATGCTTGAAATTGCACAAAAATCCACTTGTTTGCCTTGTACTTGTATTTTCATACATAGCAACTTCCATACCTTCACTACCCTTGCTAGGCCGACCATATATGACCCATACCTGACGAAATACACCCAATGGAAGTACCTTACCACCCTATAGGCTGAGCATAGTGATGGTGGAAGCAAGTGCAAGTGTTTGATTAATTGTTGTTCCTTAATTTCTAACATCGTTTATCGTATTTTTGGTCTGAAACCTTATAATTGTTATATTGTTTGTTTGATTTGTATTCAAGGGAATTAATCCTTGGCCCCTCCATTCCGTATCTGTATCGTGCTTTTGTGCTTGTGTAGATCCCGTTGTGCAATTTGTCGTTGTGTCATCAGCTCAAAACAGTGAGTAAATCTCACCAGACTAATATGTACTTTTATAGTGATAAACTGCCATCACCTGAATCTGTAAATGCATATCATCCTGTTATAACTGCTATATTATATTCATATGAAGTTCACACCTATATTTACACTTGTTATACCATATTTTACTGTTATTTCATGCTATTCTATTATTTTCATCAGTTTATCACACTGCAAGTTCCCTGTAGACTAGAATCACTATGGGTTGAAATGATACATACCCGAACGGACTTTAGAATAGGAGAAAATCGTTATGGGCTAAAATGATAGGCCTGAATGATTTTCAATTATTTTCTTTTACTAGGAATTGTGGGTTTGAAATGATCAAACCCGGGTTTTCTTTGTATATTACGGGTTGAAATGATATATTACCCGTACCACTTTACCTAGGCTAGAAAATGAAATACAAACCCGTTGTTAAAATATGTTTTTCTAAAAAAATTTAAATTATTTTAGAAATGTAAATATTATAATATTTTGATTTAAATTTGATTAAAAATGATTTTTTGTAAAGTATTATTGATTTTCTGAAAATTTATAAGTGAAATAAATAAATGGTAAAGTTAGAAAATTTGAAATGTAAGTTATTTTGGAAATTAGAATTTGGTGATAAATGGAATTTAAATTAAATATGAAAATATGATAAATTTATGATATTTTGAACTAAATGAATTTAAAATGATTTTATAATATATTAATGATTTTTGAATAAAGTTAAAATGTGAAATGAATGAATATTTAGGTTGAAATTTGGAAATATAACTAAAATTGGAAATTTGTGAATTTGGCTTAAAAGTGAATTTTAAGTTAAGTAAATAAAAATGAAGTTAAGTTATATTTGAAAATTTTAAACTTAAATGTTAAGTTAAATTTAATTTAATGAATTTAAAATTTAATGTTGGAATTTAATAAGTGAATTATTATTAAATTTTGATTTTTGAATGGAGATTTAACTTTATAAAATCATGAATATAAGGGTATTTGAATGACTGTTTTAAAAGCGAAATTATATGATTTTATAATCTAAAAATGATTTAAATAAAAATATAATTGTTTGTGAAATTATATTGAATACTTGAAATTAATTAACTGCATTTCTGAAATGCTATTAATTCTAATGTAAATGATAATACAACATTTGTAAATGCTGTAGTTGATAATAATGAACCAAATGGCTAAGTTGAATTAAAGGTTATTATAGCATTTTTGTAAATGCTATAATTATTGAATTTAACTAAGTTTTATTTGAAACTAATGTAACCTTATTACAGCATTTTTAAATGCTATCTTTTGTTAAATTGAACTGTTTTGAATGTAACTTTTCGTAGCAATTTCTAAATGCTGCGAAAGTTGAATTTTCATCTGTTTTAATAAATTAAGTTAATAAATGAATTTTGAAAGACTAAAATTTTGGAAATTTAATAATTTAATTATTAAATATAATAACTTCATTTTATGATTTAAAATGAAGTAATTTGTTTCGAAATATAAACTATTTTGAAATGTGTTTTGTAATGGTATTTAAATTAAATAAAAATGAATGTGGTTTGGAAGATATTATATTTTGATATTTTGAAATGGATTTTGAATGATATTGAATTTGAAATGATATTTGATTTTGAAGTATAAAATACCATTTTAAAACTTTAACCACGGGATGTATTTAATTTATAGTTTAACTGATTCTTAAAGGATGGGCGATCCCAAGCATCCTTTAAGTTATTGTGTACTTCTACTACAGTTCACTTGAGTTGGTTTGCATTATATAAGTATATATTGTCCTGACTCGAGTGTTTTGTGTTTTACTTTATGCTCGGGTCAGCCTGAGTATTCACAGCTTTGGATTCTCTTTCTGGAACTGGTCTTTGTTGGAGTTTCTGCTTATCTACATTTATATCTACTCTCTGTTTCAGCTGTTCTAGTTTATCTCATGTATTAGTGAACTTCTATGTATTTAGGATTTCTATTATGTTGTTTTCAGACTGTATTATGTATTTGGTTTGAGACTCTGCCGTAGTAGCTTCATGAACTACTATGTATTTTATTTCCGCTGCGAGTTATTCTGATATTTCTGTGTCTGTGATTCTGTGATTGTATTTCATTTGCTCCAAATTTATTTACAACGCGGTATTTTGAGCAATTCAAGTCCGACATGTGTGGATGCGAATGGCTGAAAATATCGGGTTGTTACAGTTGGTATCAGAGCTTTGGTTTTAGGCAAACCTTAGCCTGCGGAGCAAAAATCATTAGAGATAGGGTAGAAATACCCTAGAATGAGTGAAATCAATCTCAGGATCCTTTCTTTGTGAGAGAACGTATTTTCGAAGTATAAAATGATTTTTAAAAAATTTTTCAAAGATTATTTTGGTATAAAAATGTTCTTATTTCGAAATCAAGATTTTCTAAACTTCATCTCTTCGTTATCCACCTTCTTTGAAATCTTTTGGTTAAGATTCTGATCGACTAGGATTCCTTGAACTTTGGAACACTCCCACTTGTTCTGGAATCCAGTCTTGTTTTCCCCATTTTTCCTTTTAATTTTGGAGCATTCGTAACTCTACTTTGGAATGACCTCTCTAAAGAGCGATGATTCCGTAAATCTTTGAATGATTTGTAAAGGGGTGAAACTCCTTTACAATTGGCATTGATTCACTGAAGATTTTTGTATCCTCGGATGTCGATGCTATCTATCTCCTGCTCTACCCGGATTCTATCTCTGGCGATCGAAGGTCGATTTGCCTTAGATTTCCGTATTGATTATATTCCCAAAGTCTCGGTTGACCGGTTACGTTCGCCCGCGATTTATATAGGCTTATCTATCCTCTATTTGGTAATTAAATTATCTCATCTTCATATGAGTTTATCTTTGAACTAGAATTCTATTTGATTAAAGTTCCTTTAATTTTGAATCTTTGTTTGTTTGAAATACTTCCTTGAATCATCCTTTGGAAATTTGTGTTTGGTTGTATTTTGATATTGTGCATACATCGAAATTATTAAGGATGGCCATTTTCTATATATAAAAGTGAAATGTTTTCGATAAGGATTATATACCTTTCAAAAATGAAAATTTTAAATTTCGAAAGAATTTGAAATTTTGAAAATTTTATAAGAACTTGATTTATACAAAAATGGTTTATAACTGAAGGGTTCTGAATTTGAATTTCGAGCAATCGAATTCCGGTGTTTTGAAATCGGTTTTAAGATTTTGGAATATATATATATATATATAGTAATATGATTTAAAGATATATATATATATATATATATTTCAAATAAGAAATGTTTCAAATGTATTCGAATGAATTTCAATGATTTCGAAGGAATTTCAAAGAAGTTTTTCAAAGTTAATTGAAGTCCAGAACTCACTTATGTCGCTGGAAAATAATTTCGGTGATGAATGCATGCATCATCGACATTGATTTTCGAGTTTCTAAGTGAGGGAGAGGCCACTCTAGTAGCTTTGCTATGCGAGTGATTTTGTGAAACCAATTTTGATTTTTGATTTCGAAGTATGGTTTGATATTCGAAAGATATATATATATACACACACATTTGAAATGATTTAAAGTAAGCCGGTGTTCAGTTCTCGAGTTTCGGATTTGAAACCTATCTTTTGAAATTGATTTACTGATTTAGTGTTGATTTCCAACTCTTGGATTGAAAATATGATTTCTTCGACTATTTTAAGATTCGAGCACTTCCAAATCAGGGTTAACTTTTCAAAGCTAATATTTTTGGAAGGTATAAGTTATTTGATAAACAATATAAGTGTAGTTTGTATGTTTCAAGTATGAAATAATATGATTTTTATAAGTTGAAACTGTTTTGTTAAGTAAATAAATAAGACTATTTTGAATTATACTAATATGAAATTTAGTTTTGAAATGTTTTGGATAAAAATTAGCCTTCAAATGTTTGAGAAAAATTTGGTTTTAAATGTTTTAACTTAGTAACATCTTTATGAAACTATTTATTTAACAAGTTGGAATAGATACATAAGTTGTACGTATGCTGTTTTATTCGCATAATTAATCTGATCCAAGTTTGAGTACACAAGTTCGAGGTGAATTACACCATTTCGTGTTAGGATTTTTCATTTGATTCTTGAAGGCGAATATTTGATATGGATTTTGGGCTTGATTCTAGAATTCTCTATCATAGTATATGGCTATGCAAGGAGACTGATGGCTTCTAGTCGAGAAACCATATCGAAGTCCGCATTAGGGAAGTCGAATGGACAATACTTGTTCGAAAGCGAACTTGTGTGATCAAGCGAGCAATCGAATGTAATGTTGCGAAATAATGACATATGTAAGTAATAATGAAGTAAAATTTGAGATATATGAAATTATGAAATTTAGTTTTGAAATATGGTATATTTAAGCCTTGAAACATATTTAAGATTTAATAGTTTATTTTGTAAATCAAATCTATATTTGAAATTGATAATATTTGAAATGGTTATGTTGGAAAACTAAATTGAAACTGATGGTTTGAATTGAATTAAAATTGGAAATTTTAAATTTTGGTTTAATTGAAAAAAAAATTGAAATGTAAAGAATTAAGGGCATGTTTTATGATTTCAAATGCATGATTTCAAAATGTTTTGATTTTCAAAGTGAAATGATTTCAAGTATTTGGTTTCGAAAGATTTATAACTTTGAAAGTATTATGACTTTTGAAGTGAATACATGTTTGAAATGGAAATGAATTTATTTGACCTAAATTTTGTTGATTTGGAAATTTGTATTATTTTCTAAACCTATTGTTTTAAGAAATTTTGAAACTGAATATGTATAACTTGAAAGAAATGATTTGGTGAAATCATATATGATTTTTAAACTGAAATACTATTGAAATGAATTAAAATTTAGAACCTGTTTTATTTAATGCTTGATTTGGGAGCTATCGAACATATATAAAAATGATTTGTATAAGTAAACTGTTGAATTGGAACTGTTGATTTGAAAGGATACCCAATTTTGAAAAGTGAAATCTTATATAATCGAAATCTATATGAGTGTGATTTGATATACTATTATTTTGGAAAGTATTTGATTTGAAATGAAATTTTATATATATGGACTTTATATAAGTATGATATTTGAAAGTGATTTTGAAAGGTACTATATGATACATATTTTCGAAGTAAAGATATGGAAAGTGCCTTCTGCTTGATATCCGCTTTGTGGCCACACTGTGGATTCATTCTATCGATATTATTCTCTCTCTTTGATTTGGGTTTTCCGGATATGATACTCGAGTGTCCATCGAATTCCATGGCGATCTCCATGGTCTTATGATCGCGACTACATAGCGCAACTGCCTGGCTGAGTCTTGCCTAGGGGTACGGATTGTTTCCTGGGGGATCCAGGCGTAACCATTGTGTATCCTGCAATCTGTGTAGGTCGCGAAGAGTAGCGCAAGTGCCTGGCTGAGTCTTGCCTAGGGGTACGGATTGTTTCCTGGGGGATCCAGGCGTAACCATTGTGTATCCTGCATTCTACTCGTCATCATGGCGTAACTCGCAGGGCTGAGAAAGCTTACGGATACGGATTGTTTCCTGGGGGATCCAGGCGTAACCATTGTGTATCTGCGATCCATGGTTAGACAACTGTTTCGGTTTGGTTGATTTGTTGGATTGTACTTTCCATATCTATTTTAAATGATTTTTCAAGTATTTTCACTAGGTGTTGAAACAAGTCTACTAAGTACCTGGAGAAGTCTAGCTTTGCGCCTGATCAACGCACTGCCAGAATCTACAGGAACGAGGATAAACTTGTTAAGACATCGAGTTATAAAAGTATTTTGATAAAAGTATCTTGATAAAGTACTATATGAAGAATATTTTGATCGTTTATTTTCCCTTCTAAAGATTTTAAAATGTTTAAAAATTGTTTACTTTGAACCATCAGATTTGAATCAAATGACCATTCATCATATTATAAAATGTTTAAAATATTATGAAATTTTAATTGAAATGTATAATGGTTTAAATAATGGTTCATCCTTGTCTTTCAACCTGCTTTCCCTCCTAGCTACTTTGTCCCTACCTTCTTTCGAATGTCTTCCAACCTATTCCTCTTTCTAGTTGTTTCTCCACTTCCTTCCTTCCTTTTCGAGGACGAAAAGATTTGAGTGGGGGAGAGTGTAACAACCCTAGATTTTTATGTATATATTAATTTTGACTTTATTTCATTTTTAAATTTTTTACTGGTTCCATTTCAAACTTTTCATTTTAAATATAAACTTTGATTATTATGTGAATTATAATTTCAAACTGGTATAAATTGAATATTTTCCTGAAATGTCGATTTTGGTCAATTTGGGTCAAATTTTGATTTTTTAAAATTTCAAATTTAAATATTTAAATTCTTAAATTTTATCTTTTATTATGAAAATATATTTAATAACTTGAATACTGCTTTTCGTTTCGTTGGAAACGGAGATAAACCGTGAAATTTATGTATATTTCAATAATGAGTGTAATTTGATTTATTTAGCAATATTGTTTATTTTAAATAATATAAATAATATTTTTATTTGTCATATATTATTAAATTTTGTGTTATATGTTATGTTACATATATTTTTTTCTTTTAAATATTTTCAAAGTGATGTTTGAATTTTTTCAAAGCTTATTGCATTTATTTTCTATTTTTAAAGGCTGTTTTCTATTTTTCTGCAATTTTCTTCATATAAATTATATTTAATTAAATTTTATTTATTTATTTTGTGAATAAATTTTTATTTTATGTTATTATCTTTATTTATAATAATTTTCCATGTCCATATAAATTTTTCAAAATTTATTCTGTTTATTTCCAATTTTTCTTGACTAGTGTGCATTTTCTGAGCTATTTTCTTATTTTTATCGTATATAATTATTATTTATTTAATTTAATTTTATATTTTTTTGCATTTTCGAAATTTAAACTGAAATTATTATATTTTCAGTAATTTAAACTTATATAAAGAAATTAAGAGAAATTTGAAAAGGTTTTGACTTTTGATTTTCCTAAGGCCTTTTATCTTCCACCTTTTCACATTTTAACTTAACTCTTCATTCAATTGGCCATTACTTCTCATTTCTTTCAGCCGACTATCATTTTTATCATTCATGTAAACATTTTTCTCATTCCTGAAGAAAAAATTTCGGCCATAGCTTTTGAAGAAAGTTTGGTAAACTTTATTTCCTTTTTCCATTTGTTTATGCTTGAATTCATGGTTTTTGCACTTGTTCTTCTTCATCATAGGTTCGGCCTTGCTCCTCCACCACCATAGCCGCCTCCACCATCACCCCATCAGGTCACCATCTCCTCCAACCCACTGACCAAGCCATGCCGTGGTCATCTATGACTAGATCCACCAAAGTTTATGCAAACACTCCACTTGTTCAGCCTAGCCGAACCATTTATGCACATACCCTTCATTTTTCACCTAAACCACCTCCTTGGCCGCCACCACCAGTCCCTCCACCACCTTTGGCCGACACTCCAGACCCCACCTGACCTTCACCTTGTAGGGGCCGAGCCTAATGGTCCTTTGGTTGAGCCATGGTTGCACAAAAGCCACTTATTTGCCTTAAACCCTTTGTATTCACACCTTGTAACTTCCACCACTTCACCACACCCTTAGCCGCCCTTTGGACCACCTTCTCTAGCTCATACCTGAACCAAAACCACTGCCACACCATCTCCTAGCCTCCAGCAGGTCTGGCCATACCATTTGTAGCCTTGCCCGATGCTTGAAATTGCACAAAAATCCACTTGTTTGCCTTGTACTTGTATTTTCATACATAGCAACTTCCATACCTTCACTACCCTTGCTAGGCCGACCATATATGACCCATACCTGACGAAATACACCCAATGGAAGTACCTTACCACCCTATAGGCTGAGCATAGTGATGGTGGAAGCAAGTGCAAGTGTTTGATTAATTGTTGTTCCTTAATTTCTAACATCGTTTATCGTATTTTTGGTCTGAAACCTTATAATTGTTATATTGTTTGTTTGATTTGTATTCAAGGGAATTAATCCTTGGCCCCTCCATTCCGTATCTGTATCGTGCTTTTGTGCTTGTGTAGATCCCGTTGTGCAATTTGTCGTTGTGTCATCAGCTCAAAACAGTGAGTAAATCTCACCAGACTAATATGTACTTTTATAGTGATAAACTGCCATCACCTGAATCTGTAAATGCATATCATCCTGTTATAACTGCTATATTATATTCATATGAAGTTCACACCTATATTTACACTTGTTATACCATATTTTACTGTTATTTCATGCTATTCTATTATTTTCATCAGTTTATCACACTGCAAGTTCCCTGTAGACTAGAATCACTATGGGTTGAAATGATACATACCCGAACGGACTTTAGAATAGGAGAAAATCGTTATGGGCTAAAATGATAGGCCTGAATGATTTTCAATTATTTTCTTTTACTAGGAATTGTGGGTTTGAAATGATCAAACCCGGGTTTTCTTTGTATATTACGGGTTGAAATGATATATTACCCGTACCACTTTACCTAGGCTAGAAAATGAAATACAAACCCGTTGTTAAAATATGTTTTTCTAAAAAAATTTAAATTATTTTAGAAATGTAAATATTATAATATTTTGATTTAAATTTGATTAAAAATGATTTTTTGTAAAGTATTATTGATTTTCTGAAAATTTATAAGTGAAATAAATAAATGGTAAAGTTAGAAAATTTGAAATGTAAGTTATTTTGGAAATTAGAATTTGGTGATAAATGGAATTTAAATTAAATATGAAAATATGATAAATTTATGATATTTTGAACTAAATGAATTTAAAATGATTTTATAATATATTAATGATTTTTGAATAAAGTTAAAATGTGAAATGAATGAATATTTAGGTTGAAATTTGGAAATATAACTAAAATTGGAAATTTGTGAATTTGGCTTAAAAGTGAATTTTAAGTTAAGTAAATAAAAATGAAGTTAAGTTATATTTGAAAATTTTAAACTTAAATGTTAAGTTAAATTTAATTTAATGAATTTAAAATTTAATGTTGGAATTTAATAAGTGAATTATTATTAAATTTTGATTTTTGAATGGAGATTTAACTTTATAAAATCATGAATATAAGGGTATTTGAATGACTGTTTTAAAAGCGAAATTATATGATTTTATAATCTAAAAATGATTTAAATAAAAATATAATTGTTTGTGAAATTATATTGAATACTTGAAATTAATTAACTGCATTTCTGAAATGCTATTAATTCTAATGTAAATGATAATACAACATTTGTAAATGCTGTAGTTGATAATAATGAACCAAATGGCTAAGTTGAATTAAAGGTTATTATAGCATTTTTGTAAATGCTATAATTATTGAATTTAACTAAGTTTTATTTGAAACTAATGTAACCTTATTACAGCATTTTTAAATGCTATCTTTTGTTAAATTGAACTGTTTTGAATGTAACTTTTCGTAGCAATTTCTAAATGCTGCGAAAGTTGAATTTTCATCTGTTTTAATAAATTAAGTTAATAAATGAATTTTGAAAGACTAAAATTTTGGAAATTTAATAATTTAATTATTAAATATAATAACTTCATTTTATGATTTAAAATGAAGTAATTTGTTTCGAAATATAAACTATTTTGAAATGTGTTTTGTAATGGTATTTAAATTAAATAAAAATGAATGTGGTTTGGAAGATATTATATTTTGATATTTTGAAATGGATTTTGAATGATATTGAATTTGAAATGATATTTGATTTTGAAGTATAAAATACCATTTTAAAACTTTAACCACGGGATGTATTTAATTTATAGTTTAACTGATTCTTAAAGGATGGGCGATCCCAAGCATCCTTTAAGTTATTGTGTACTTCTACTACAGTTCACTTGAGTTGGTTTGCATTATATAAGTATATATTGTCCTGACTCGAGTGTTTTGTGTTTTACTTTATGCTCGGGTCAGCCTGAGTATTCACAGCTTTGGATTCTCTTTCTGGAACTGGTCTTTGTTGGAGTTTCTGCTTATCTACATTTATATCTACTCTCTGTTTCAGCTGTTCTAGTTTATCTCATGTATTAGTGAACTTCTATGTATTTAGGATTTCTATTATGTTGTTTTCAGACTGTATTATGTATTTGGTTTGAGACTCTGCCGTAGTAGCTTCATGAACTACTATGTATTTTATTTCCGCTGCGAGTTATTCTGATATTTCTGTGTCTGTGATTCTGTGATTGTATTTCATTTGCTCCAAATTTATTTACAACGCGGTATTTTGAGCAATTCAAGTCCGACATGTGTGGATGCGAATGGCTGAAAATATCGGGTTGTTACACAATTAAAATTAATATTGGAACCCAATAAGTGGCATATAAATATTGTTTAACCTACATTGATTATACAAACCTGTATATTGCTAGTTGAATATGTTAAATACTGTTAAATTTCATGATTTTAGCACTTATACGTTTGAATTGAGTAAGTTCAGGTCCAGGGAAGCTGTTTGGCTGGGTTGGGTTATGCAAATTGCTTAAATAAATAGCCGTTGGCTTAAAAATGCTAAATAAGGTACGCCTATGCAATAAAAATAGGAAATATGAACTGTTTTTCTGATTTCCGGCCGGGTAGGCCGATGTATATATATATTTGTGCATCCTGCGATATCGCAGAAGTCCCTCCGTACAAAGGAGACTCTGCCAAAAATTTTCGAAAATTTTGGGAGTTAGAATTATTTTTAAAATTATCACTAACGATAAAGGGTTTAAAATTGGTAAGTAAATAGAATTAAAACTGAACATTGAAATCTGAATTAAAATCGTATATGTAAAGTAAGTGAATCGAAGGAACTAAAGAAAGTAAGGTTGCAAGTAAACTTTTATTTGAAATTTTAAATAAATTAATAAGCGGGACTAATAAAATGAAATGGTTAATTACATTTGGTTTGAGATAAGATGAATACAATTCAATATGCAAAGTTTGAAGATAAAATTGAATTCAAGTAGAACTGAGAGATGGAAATCTGAATGGAAATTTGGAAAAAAGTATTTGGATTTGAAAGTAATTAGTAAATTGGAACCAATTGAACTCAAATTGGATTGTTAAGGCATAGTGAATGGAAATGGATGTAAACTCCAATGATGAAGTGAAAATCAATAAAGAGGCATGTTAAATGCTTATACTAACTTAAGAAAGGAATGAAGAATTCTCAAGTTGGAAATTGATATTGTAAATATATTCTAAGTTTTGAATGGATAGATGTTGACATTGGTAAGGAATTCAATAAATGTTTTGAAGGTTGTGATTGGATATTAGTGCTAAGCAGGATATGCAGGTATTATAAAGGGAAAGGAAATTGATATTTTTATTCCGAAAGATAAATTTGAAATGCTCGACAAAAAGGTATGTGTTTAAATTTTTATATGAAATTGATTGGGTTTTTTTTGGATCGAGCCACTTGGCTTTTTGTTTTCTTTTTGGATTTGGGAGGCCGTAGAGCCATTTTGTAGTTGTACCGAGCTAGCCGCGCAAAGGAGACGCAGGCGAAATTTTTCGAAAATTTAGGGAGTTAGAAAAATTTTGAGCAAATTTTGATAATTCAAATTTGGTTTTAAAATGTGAAATTCGAATCGATAAGTAAGCGATTTTGTTTGAGGCTTATGGGCAAGTTTAGGAAATTAGGAAGACGGATAGTGTCTTTAATTAAAGATGGTTTTGGAAGGTCATTGAAAACTATTTAGGTCGAGGAAATAGATAGTGGGTTATGGATCATTCTTCCTAACTAGTAATTTCGGGGACGAAATTCTTTTAAGGGGGGAGGAATGTGACGACCCGGAATTTCTGAGCATTTAAAATCGGAACATTTAATTGATTTTAAATATTTAAAAGTTAAGTTTTAACTCGAATTCAAATATCACAATTCATTTGATAATTAAATTAATGAATTAAATAATTTGAAGTTGGGAAAAATGTTGAATCTGGAGTTTTAAGCCTGTTAAAAATAATTTGAAGGCTTGTAAAATTTATATTGATAGAGCTGGGAATAATAGAAGTTGAAAAATTGAATCTGACACTGAATTGTTCAGTTTTGAAATTTAATATCGTTTAAATTGAATTTAAAAATAGCCTTCTGAGGCACAGTCTCGGATTTCGAAAAAAAACCAGTTCCATTGGATCCGTAATAGTGGACTATTATCGGATTTCAATTTTCGTAGTGTTTGGAGTTGTTGTGAGAGCATACGATATATAAACGCGTTGAAATCTATATCGGAAATTAAATAATTACTGAACCCAAAGGCTATCTTCTCCATACGGTTGAAATAGGACTCGAAACTTTTTCCATTGCGCTCGGAATACGGGTAAAACCATATGAACGCCTAGCGGTACGCTTCGTTCGGAGTTCGGGATTTCACGAGTCGATCGGGTTAGATATTTTTTTTTGTATTAAATAAAATATTTTGACTTTCAACCATCCAACATCTCGTACATCCAGCCACCATTTTGTCTTCCCCGTACATCTGTATTCCTTTCATTTTAATTCCCCAAATAGAAGAGAAAAATAGCAGCTGCGTTCTCATCTCAAATCCCCCTTTTCTTTTTCCTTCCTCTATATGTTCTAAATCAAATTGGATCTCGATTTTTAAATGGGAAGCTGGTCAACAGAAATTGGGGTTCGGGTAGAGTCAGGGGGAGGAGCGCGATGACTGCGGTCTTCGACTTGGGTTGCGAGATCAAGGTCATGTGGCGGCATCGTTTTGAGGGTGAGGTGATGCGATGCTCGCGGTCGCGTATGATGATGCTACGGTGGCGAGGAGGCGCGCTCGTTTGAGAGTGTTCGAGCTTTAGATGCACGCAAGGAAGGTATCGATCGACGAGGCCAGCTGGAGGAAGTCGATATGTGGAAGATGATCGAGATGGGGATCGTGGGGCTGCTCAACCACGTGCTTTTGGGAGGCAACGACATGGTTCCAGGCGGTTGGAGGGAGGTTGTCTCTGTCGCGATGAGGGCATGGACGATCTCGATCTGAGGGTTGGTGGGTTCGTCGAAGGCAGCAAGGTATAGCTGACCTCATCTTTTCTTATTTATTTAATTTAATAAAGTAGATATACGTATACACCTACAGTTGGAGAAAGAATGTTTGCAGTAAGGACAGGTTTTAATTCTGAAAATGAACATGTATATATAAAACAGAGGAAAAAATTATTTTTGACAACCTTGTTCAACTAGAAATTTTATATAAGAATTATGAAGGCTGAAATATATTTTTTATAGTTAAGGTTTGAAAAAAAAAGGAATTTCAATGCTGGAAGTTTATAAAATATATATATATATATATATATATATATATATATATATATATAGATCTCTTGAAAATCTACAAATTATTTCCTAATAGCTTCGAAAGGAAGATAAATATATATAACACATTATGGAGTTTAAGTTTGTTTAATAAAGGGATTTAGTTTATTTTAGTTACTAAAGATTTCAGAGGAAAATTGGTTTAAATCAAATGGTAAATTGGAATTAAATCTATTTAATAGTGATTAATTGGCCTAATAAACCTGTTAAATTACATGACACAAAAAAAAATTAAAAAAATTAAAAAGGAACTCGTTTCAATTTAATTATTGATTAATTGAATCTATTCGATGTCAATTAATCATTCAATTATTTGAAATGTTAATAAAATTATAAATTGTTATTCAAGGTCAAAATCTGAAAGAAAACAAGCGGTTTGGTTGGATAGCAAGCAACATCAAAGGTGAGTTAATCTCACTCAGTTAAATAAATTTAAATGATTAAATTTAAATAATGGTTTGAAGGGTTGAATTTGATTGATGTGCTATTGGCAGATTATATTGTGGAATTGGCAGATTATATTGTGCTAACATCTGTGGATGCAGGGAAAATAGGTTGGAGGGATCCAACTGGACCCCTCAACTTTTAATTACATTATTTTATATTCTCTGTTCTAAATTTTTGATATTCTAAAATGAATTATGTGGAAGTATTGAATGCTATGGCTTGGTTGACATAATTAGGTATAATGAATTACCAAGAATATAAATTTGATTTTGGAAATGAAAATAAAAGAAGTGAAATTGCAAGTAAAATAATTGTAGAATAAATTTAAGAATAACTTGGAAACTAAATAAAGTGACTTTAAAATTCTAATAAATGAATCTTGAGAATGGATAGGAAATTTTTGAATAAAACAGAAAGTTAATGAATTTTAAAATGCAGTATTATTAATTAAAAAGAACAAACATTTATTTAGAACTTAAGATTTGGATTATTGAAAGAGTAAAGAAGAAATAAATAATAATAATAATAAAGTCCATAACTACTTAATTTGGAAATGAACTGATAAGTAAAAGAATTTATTTCAAATGGAATAAATTGGAAATCAATTTGGAAAATTGATTTAAGTAATTGAAGTTGGAATTCTCCCTGAATAACCAAGTACGTTTTCAAAGTAAAATTTTAAATATAAATTCAAAGTTTTTAAAATTGTTTAAAAAGTATGTTTTGAAAAATGTATTATTTCTAAATATTTAATTCTAAAGTAAGTATTTCTTTAAATCTATTATAGTAGTAATTACTTAAAAAGTGACTTAGTATTTTGTTTCCAAAAGTGAAAATCTGGTTTTATATTTTATTAAGTAACCTTATTTTCAAATATTCATATAATATGTATTTTTAACAAATTATTGAAGTAGTTTTAATTTAAATGTGTTAAAAGTATATATTTCAAAGTAAAGTGTTTTAAAATTTATGTTTAAAATCTAGTTCTATGCTTGGTGATTTCAGAAGAGATAGAAGATATTTGGGAAAGTTTATTCTGGGAAAGAAAGATGGTTTTGAAACTGTTTTCAAAGGATTGAAAATAGAAATATATCTTGTGAAGATATTTTTGAGGTTAATAAATAATTTGGGAAATTATTTATTGTTTGATGGATGTTTTGTGAATATTAATTGATAGTTAAATAACCGACTATCAATATTGGCCAACTGCGTTGATCGTTTCGAAGAGACCGGGATCAAGATTTATTTCTTGAAAACCACTTCGATCCGGTTTGTACGTTTCGTGTAACGTGTTCGGAGTCGAAGCTGGAACAGTGAAGTGCAAGGGCTAGTCGCTACTAATCCCGAGGATATTTCCAAAATGGATGTAGTAGGAGTAGTGCCTTCGGTTCCGTTCGAACCCGGGACGGACTTGTATGGATGAATGCTTGCGAAACATCGTCAGGTGGGCGATGGGCATTCTAAGTGAAACGTTCTAAAGGTAACGCTTAGCCTCAAGCCTCATCAAATGGGAATGACTGAAAATCAGGGGATATGCAGCAAGGCTAGGTGGGTAGCACCCAAGCAGGGTGAGGTCATTCCAGTCTAGATGTCCCTTTTTATTTTTCGGCTTAGTGGTGCGGTTGCTGATCCCAACCGCGGGGTGATCTCACTCGGGACTGTCCAGTAAGGGATGGTTCCGGCCTTGTGTTGCAGGGGATGAAGGGAGTAATCCTCGATATGGTGATCTAGGCCCCGTACTATGACAGGTGGTACCCCAGTGCCTAGTCATTAGTTGGAGATCCATTCTCCCTACGAGCCTTGTACGAGTTTTGTTTGTATTACCCAATTTTGTGGTTAGTAGCTGGAATTTAATAATGTAACAATTTCGACTATTTTATAAGCACTTGTATATAGACCCTATTATAATATCAGAGGATTTCTATAAAAATCGTTTTAGCTATCGTAAGGTAAAAGCCCTACATGTTTATTCGTGGCGTGGTCTTACGAGATGCTTTTGTTTTCAAAGGATTTTTGAAACTTTAAAAAAATCAATTGGGTGTGATTTTCTCACGCTGGTATTCCAGACTGACTCAGGTATTATTTAACTGTAATGCTCGGGTCAGACCGAGTATTATAGAATACAGGATATGATGCTGTGGAGCTCAGGAGACGAGCAGGATGACGATACGTACTCTCGTACTTGTTTATATATATATTCCGCTGTTGAGTTGTTGTGTATCCATTGTATGTTATTGATGTGAGCTGTGACTGATGGACTCTGATGATGTAATGTATGTAAACAGATGTATTTGATTTTGAGTAAAAATTATTTATTATCTATTATATTTTATTCCGCTGCGATGGTTAGATTCTGTTGTTGTTTTCAATTCTCTTCTTCTACCTCTTCTTCTTAAACCCAAATGGTTCATATTTCTGTGCAACTTGAGTTGATTGTTGTAGAATAATGTTAACTCAAGGGGTACGGATTTGTGGGTCGTTACAATAATGAGAGTAAAACTCACAGTGATGAACAAGTTTGTGCTGTAAGCACACAAAATAAGTACAGCTTGCTCCAAAATGCAGACAATGAATGCTTTACATTGGAAATGTATGATGAGGAGGAAGGAGAGATAACAGTTGAGGTTAATTGTAGAGAGCAACACAACGTGTCAACCAAGAATATTGTTACAATTGTTGACCACAATGAAACATATACAAGTTTTGTCAACAAAACCTGGTGTGTTGGAAGTTATTAATAAGGATACTACCCCAAGTATGAGTAACAAGGTAGTCGGAAAGGATACACCTGAAGTAAATGCACACAATAATTCTCCTGCTTCTGATTTTGAATTAAGTTGGTGTAAAACTTTTGAAACCCAAATCACTCAATTAATAACCACAATGCATGTATCTGCTGAACACATTCAGCTACCAGGATGGCCTTCTACCATTCCTATCTCCCAATCTCAATCAGCTTTACCTCATGTCCCATCCTCATCCTATACTAATTCACAACCTTCCACATCCCATACTAATTCACAACCTTCCTCCCCCCCACCTTGCCAAGAAGGAAAATTGAAACAAGATCTCTATCAGCTCAGAGAAGGAATAACACCTCCCAATCTCAATAATTTTTAATGATTAAAAAATTGCATCTTGGAATATAAGAGGAGCTCATAATAATTTGAAACTTGATCAAGTCAAAAGTTATATCTCAGAGCATAATATTTGTATTTTTGGCCTTCTAGAAACTAAGCTTAATCTTTCCTTTTCCCACAAAGCTGCTTCCTACATTAACCCAAAATGGTCTTTCCAACATAATCTTGACTCTGCGGCATATGGTAGAATTCTTGTCATCTATGACCCTTCTATTTTGACTCTTTCTCCCATACTGTCATATAGGCATTTTATTCATTTTCATGTTCTTGTTTCCCAAAATCAATCAACCTTCTATTTAACTTTTGTTTATGCTGATAATTCTGTCAACTCTAGAAATGCTTTCTTCAATTCTTTGCCTCCATTAAGACAATCTTCTCACCCCTGGCTTGTCTTGGGTGACTTCAACTCATGCTATGGCTATGATGACAAATTTGGGGGATCTCCTCTTCTTCCTAGAGATATTGATTCAATCAATCATGCTGTTTATGATTCTGAGTTGATCTTGTTTAATAAGTCAGGAGCCAAATATTCATGGAATAATAGAAGTAGAAGTGGTGATCGTACTTTCACAACAATTGATCATTCCTTTTGTAACTTTCAAGCTCTCAATCAATGGCCTTCTCTCTCAGTCTTCCTTCCTCAACCAATAATGTCTGATCACTCCCCTCTAATTTTATCTTTTGGGAACCATTTTAGAAGGGAAAAGAGAAGTTTTAAATTTTTTAATGCATGGGCTAAGCATGAGCAATTTCTGAACATTGTCACACAAGTTAATTCTGTATTTACATGTTATGGTAACCCTATGTATAAGTTTTGCAGGAAATTAAAAAATATCAAGCTAGCAATCAAACTATGGGTTTCTACAACTTTTGGTACTGGTAGCCTTCTGTCTACTACTCTTAAAGAACAATTGAAGATAAAGCAAGACTATATGATGGAGCATCCACTTAATATTCAAGCATCTCCTGAAGAGGGGAAATTATACAGGGACGTTAACAATGCCCTAACCTTGGAAGCTAGCATGAAGAGGCAACAACTTCACAAAAGATGGATGGATGATGGGGATAAAAACACAAAATTTTATCATGAATCTCTTAAGGTTAAGCAGGCAAGAGAAAATATTTTTAGTATTACTGATGAACATGGTTCTCTTTATACTACTGCTGATACTGTTGATCATGCTTTTATTCAATACTTCACCAATTTGCTTGGCAATACTAATGGATTCTTTCCTGATTTGGACCTTATTTCTACTCTTGCTCTTCCTTGCATTTCTTCCCTAGAAGCTTCCTCTCTTATTATGCCTGTTACTGATGAAGAAATCAAGGCCACCCTGTTCTCCATGAACAACCAATCATCTGGAGGCCCTGATGGGCTAAATGTAACATTTTTTTATCTCAACCTGGAGTGTTCTAGGTGGTGAGTTTTGTAAAGCAATACACAATTTTTTCAATAAATGTCAGTTGCTTGGGGAAGTCAACAGCACCAACATTGCTCTTATCCCTAAAGTCACTCCACCTACTAGTGTAACTTCTTTCAGGCCTATATCATGCTGTAATGTTGTCTACAAGTGTATCTCTAAAATTCTAGCAACACGTTTAGTCAGAGTACTACCTACTGTTGTATCAAAAAATCAATCTGCATTTATTCCTTCAAGGGACATAATTGATAATGTTCTTCTTGCTCAGGAATTACTTAAGGGATATGGCAGAAGTAATGTGCCCCCTGCAGCTGCTCTTAAATTGGATATTTCCAAGGCTTATGACATTATTCAATGGGTCTCAATTGTTAGGATAATGGCAGTGATGGGATTCCCCAAAGCTTTTGTGTCTTGGATATATGTTTGTATTTCCACCCCTTCATAATCTGTAGTATTAAATGGCAGACCTGTGGGATTTTTCAGAGGTAGTAAAGGTATACGACAGGGAGACCCTATATCATCTTACATGTTTTTGATGGTTATGGAAGTTTTAACAGTTATTCTCAGAGCTAGTTACAACCATAAGATAATTAAGTATCACCCAAAGTGCTCACATCTTCATAGAATATCTATTATGTTCGCTGATGATGTCATGTTGTTTACCAAACCTGAGTTACCTTCTTTGAATGGTATATTGGAAGCATTGCAGGCTTTTCACAGTATGACTGGTCTTTCCATAAATCAAGCCAAATATTCTTTATTAGTTACTGGAGTTAATGAATTGCAGGCTGCTGCTCTACATCAACATACTGGTTTCTCTAGCATGAATAATGATATGAAGTATCTTGGTCTCCCTTTAATATCAAAAAGAATAACTAAGGCTGACTGCTTACCTCTTTTCAATAAAATCACCTCTGTTATGATTGCTTGGGACAATAGGAACTTGACTCAGAGTGGTAGGCTAGTTATTATTAAATCCGTTGTCATTTCCTCTATTGTTTATTGGGCTCGTACTCTCATCCAACCTGTGAAACTGTTGCAACTTATTAGGTCTGCAATGCTTAGATTTTTTTGGTCTGGTAGTATTCACAATAGGAAGATAGTGCCATGTTCATTTTCTAAAATTGAGACACCTTTGAGAATGGGAGGTCTAGGAGTTATTGATGTAAGGATGTGGAATATTGCTGCAATAAGTAAATAATTTGATGTCCTCATTAACAAAAAAGGTAGTTTATGGGTTAGCTGGGCATGGAAGTACAGTATTAAGAACAAACACTTCTGGACCATGGATACTCCACAGAATTGCAGTTGGATATGGAGAAGTATGTTGAAGCTCAGACAAGTCTTCCTCCCTATGATACAATATCCTGTTAATGCTAGATTTGCTGTTAGCTTTTGGCATGATCCATGGGTCAGTAATGGTCATATCCTATCTAAAATATGTGATCATTCTCAGATTTTGCAGCTGGAATACACTTTGATGCTAAAGCAAATGATTTTTTACATAATGGTAAAATCCTGTTACCTTTCAACAACAACCAGGTGATTAGGCAATTGTGGGGTGATATACAACAAAAAAAATTCAGTGCTCATCAAGATGCCTTTGTTTCTTGGAAATGAAAACTCACACTGTTAAAGCTGTTTACAATTTTGTTACTGCCAGTGTCCCTCTGCCTGCTACAAAATGGTTCACTATCATTTGGACTTCTGATTTTGTTCCAAAAGACAACTTAATGATGTAGAAAGTTATCAATCAGGCATTACTTACCAGAAATTTAATTAACAGGTATGGCTTAGCTTGTTCATCTCAGTGTTTGTTCTGTCATCTCCATGATGAAACTTCTAAGCATCTATTTTTTGACTGTCCTGCCCTACACTTCTTATTAGTCAGTATTAGTTGTATCACTGGTGTTAAGTTATCTTGTTCTACTTCTAGCATTCTCTGGATTATAATTTTTAAAGCTACTAGGTGGAGAAAGGATCAAGGAAGGGTGTTAGCTGTTTGCTTGAAAATATGTATGACTGTGATTTGGACAGAGAGGAATGCCATAGTCTTTGATAATGTTAGAAGAAATGATGAATTGATTTGGAATGAGGTCAAGACCCAAACTCATAGACAACTGAAGTACCGTGCTAGTGTTTTCCCCCAAACACTAGTTGATGCTTGGGTATGAGTTTGTTGTTTTTCTTGCTTTTTCCTTGTTTTTTACCTTCTCCTTTTGATGTACCCTTTTTATTGTTTGCAATAAAACTGGTAGGGGTCCAGTTAACCCCGTTGGCTTTGCTAAAAAAAATAATAATAATCACACATATATAACTTATATATAATAAAAAATATATATGTTAATACATTAAAATATACAAAAAATATATATTAAATCTTTACATATACAAGATAAAGCGCACAGGAGGACTTTTTTAATTTGAAATATAGTTTAAATAAAATATCGTTATGGTTATTTTAAAAAATTAATATAAAATAGTTACTTTTGAAAAAAAATTGAATTTTAATTTCTTAGTAAAATCCGAATGAGATTTCTTTGTTAGGATATTTTATACATAATTTTATAATTTTAAAACCAATTTTAATTTCCGGCTAATATTTAAAATGTTTAAAATTAAAAAACAATTTTTTATTTTCTTTGCCAAAAGTTTATCCAGTACTAATTTGATTTTATAAAATATAAAATATATTTTATATAATGTATACATGTTAATATGATTAATTTACAATATTTAAATAACAGGAAAATGGGATGAAGGAATTTTTTACTTCTCTTTTTGGGCCTATGGACGTGGATGATTTTTTTCATCTGAAGGATGCGGGCTTTATTTTTTCATTCTAAGGACAAACTTATGTAAAAATTAAATTTTCGTCTTGATTTCTTCTAGTCCTTCATTCTGATATTACTAATTTTAGTTCATCGATCTTCTCGATTCAAGGACGCGTTTTGTACTCGATCTTCTCGATTTTCATCGATCTTCGTCGTGTTTCTTTGTCGTCGATCTTCATCGTGCTACGGATATTTATCAAACAATTTCCTTACACTCAGGTATATTGCTTTTATTTGTTTCGATATTCTTTTTATCTTTCTCTAATATAATATCGTTCGATTATTAAGTATACTTTTGTTTTTCTAGGTTGCATAGTTTGCCTTCTTCCAGATTTCAGTTCCTATTTTGGATTTGTTTCAATGGCAACGTAAGATTTTATTGTGTATCATTATGTTTCTTCAGTATAGTTTAAGGTTTTACAATTTTACGGTTAATCTATCTTTCTAGTGAATTTCTATGTAGTTTTTTGCGTTATGCTATATTTATATAGCATTCTTTGCTGTTGTATTCATATTTTGTTTTAATTTGATTGTGCTATGTTCATTTATCATCTACTTTTTAATTAATTTATATTTCTTTCATTTAGCTCTTAATTTGATTTCGATTTATTATTCTATGTTAATTTAACATTTTCTGTTGATGCTGTATTCATAATGTTACGTAAGTTTGTTAATTGGTTTTTTAATTTCTTTTGCAGTACTGATTTCTACAGTGATGAAGCAAATAGTTTGCTAGTTATTTTTGAACATAATGAGAATTGTTTCTACTCGACTCACCACGGGCTCTTCATTGTTCGATGTAAGACTGAAATCTGTGAAGTTTGGCCACATCTTAGTCCATTTTCTATTGAGATATCTTATGTTATTGAGAATAAGAATATAATCATTGATACTGATCTAGATTTGATTAGTATTGTGTGTTTTCTAATTTTCAAGAAGAGTCAATATTTTAAGTTTACTGTTAAGGAAAATGTTTGTGTTAAGGAAGCTGATATTGCTGGCTGTGGTTTATGCAATGCAAGTGTTCAAAGCACTTCAATTGGTTGTAATTCTGGTTCAAATAGTGATTCACATGCTGAATCTTATTATTATTTGAAAGATATGTTGAAGAAAGGTTCTCAAAAAACTATTGTGGATTTTCTTGGTTTTTGTTTTAATGGAGCTGAGGATTTTCAGGAGTTTTTAATGGCATATCAAATAAAAAATGGTTATGATTTGATTTTTTAAGAAATTCTCCAGATAGAATTTCGGTTAATTGCTTTGGTTGAAGGATGGTTGTAAGTTTTATCTTAATGCTTCTTCGGATCCTAGTCTACTCTCTCGGTTTTTTATTAGAACTTACAATTTTGATCATTCTTGTGGAGCCGGTCTTAGATATGTTAATAAAGCTGATATTTCAAGTAGATTTGTTAAATCTTTGATTGTTGATCAAATTTGAGATGCTCCTATGAAGAAGCCGAAAGATATTATGAAGGAATTTAGAAGAGAGTACAATTTTAATCTTTCATATTATTATGCTTATAGCGGAAAACAGTTGGCTTTGAAAGAAATATATGGGGATGATGTTATGTCATATAATGATTTACATTGGTATTTAGAGGCATTGCAAAAGTATAATCCTGGTAGTTATGTGGCCAAAGAAGTTAATGGTTCAACCGATCAGTTTGAGAGAGTTTGTATTGGTTTTGGTGCTTGTCTACTTGGATTTAAACACTGTCAGCCATTAATAATTTTAGATGCAGCTACTTTGAAGGGAAGACCGGGTGTTTTGTTAGCTGCTACTTATAAAAACGGTAACCAAGGTATGAGTTTCATTTTAGTTTTGTTTTATTTACTTATTTGTTTTTCTAGTAATGATATATTAAACTATCATTGGTCAAAGTTGTACATAATTATAATGCAGCCATGTTTACACAAGAATTGTTGGCTTTATTTTATTCAATGATTGTCCTGGTTACACTAGAAATGTTTATGGTAGAAATGTTTACAAAAACAAGAACTAAAATTTTATGCAGCAGTAACTAAAAGACTTTAAAATAACATATGCTATATTTATATATGATTTTGAATCTACTTTAATTGTGCATAACAGAAATTATTAACATTTAATACAGGTTTTGATGTTTAATATAATTTATGTTTCTTAGTATTGAGCTGTCATTAATTATTTATTTTGTAGGTTTCCTTCCTCTTGCTATGGCTATTGTTTCACATGAAAATGAATCTAATTGGTCTTGGTTTTTATCCCATCTGAAAGGAATGCTTAATGAAGATTTGTCTTTAGTTTTTATGTCTGATCGTTAATGGGGTCTCATTTTAGGTGTTCCCAAAATATTTCCTTCTTCATATCATAGCTATTGTTTACTTCACATCGAACAGAATATTGGTACTATTGTCAAGGCGGCTAAATGTGATTCATATATTGTGGAGTTGTTCAAACTTTGTGCTACAGCTTCTAATGTGTATGATTTTGAGTGATATCTTTCTAAATTTAAAGATATTGGGAGTACATCTGCAGAAAATTTTTAAGAGATGAACCTTTTGAACGTTGGGCAGATTTTTTTTCAAGGAAAGCGTTATGGTGAATATTCTTTGAATGTTGCAGAAAGTTTCAACTCATAGATTTTGGAAGATAGAGTTATGCCTATAACTTCTTGTTTGGATGGTATTCGAGTGAAAGTTATGGAACAAATGGCGAGACGAAGAGAGGAATGTTAGAGGAATGTTGTTTGCGGACAACATATCTTTGTCCTATTATGGAGGAACATTTGTCAAAGTTAGTAGATGATGGCTTTCGTTGGGATGTTTTTAAGTCTTCAGAATTTGCATTTGAAGTTAAATCTCCTAAGTCACAGGTTGTTGATCTTAAAAATCGTTTATGCAGTTGTAATCAATGGAGAGTTACTAGTTTTCCATGTGCCCATGCAATTAAGTGCATTAACAAGTGTAGATTATCAGTTTATGATTTTGTGGAGGACTATTTTACTATTAATGCTTTCAGATCTTCGTATGCTAATGCTATCAATCCAATTCCAGATTTTGATAAGCCAATTGCTGCTGAAAATGATGTTTTGATTAGGCCTCCTAAAGAAATTTGTGGTGATGGAAGACCATATACAAAGAGGCGTGGTGTATTTGGATATTCTCAAAGAAAAAGAAACAGATGCAGTCAGTGTAATGAAGTTGACCACAACAAAAGGAATTGTCTTCATTCTTCAAAAAGTTAAGAAAATTTATGTGTTTTGTTAGTGTAATTGAGAAGTTTTTTAAGTGTACGGCTGCTAAAGCTTATAGAAAAATGAAGTCAGACTTTGTGAAATCATTAGGAAATACAATGTGAAATGTTTTGGTTATTTTGTTTTAATTTCTAATATCTGTTGTTCCTTTGCATTTTGGTATTGATATTTCTATTCAATGCTATATGTACTTATCATTTCAGTCGAATGCCAGTTGTAACTAGCATTTCATTATAATCAGTATGCATCTCTCTGTCATTGAAACCCATCATCTGTCATTGTATAAAACCGAGTAAGCTGTTGAGCAAGAACGAAGGACTTGATGATGATATACTGTTTATATGATTAATTGATTAGATTACTTAAGTGGTTTTGTAATGATTTGCCAGTATGATGATGTACTGTTTATATGATATGGGGAACATCTGCTCCCATATTTCTTCTATACTGCAATGGAACATCTTCCCTTATTGTTAGAAACAGCGGTTAGAAAAAAGAATTAACACCAATTTGTAAATGGGATATCTTCATTATGCAGACTGCATCTCTCTGTTTCAGAAAATAACAGAAAACAACATATACTGCTACACAACAAACAGTGTCTTCAACAACTATTTCACTTACTGTGCAAACTAATCTCCTTACTTCAGTCACAAATGTGCATACCAGTCATCCCCATACCAATCACTTCTTCCACCCTGCATACTTTATCACCACCCCAACATCATACTATCCTTTACTACTTAAACTACCGTTATTGCTTGCTACTTCATTTTAAACTACATCTTTACTTTGCTGCTGCTATACATCCCACACTCAAACTACCACAGCTAAATTGCTGGCATCTCCACCATTTTCTTCATACAGCAACGCTTCCATTATCACCATACAACAACCCACTGCCTCTGCCTTCATAACTTACAAAAAAAAACCACTATCTCCATCTTTCTACCTACCATCTCCATAACTGCCTATATCTGCTTATCATTTCAGTTAAGTGCTAGTTATAACTAGCATTACCGTGTAAACAATAGTCATCACACTTGAAACGGAGTTCAAACATTGAAAATCATATAAAAATTCTCTATGCATAAATTCACACATTTTTTATCACAGTTCAATCACTGAGAAATGTATTTTCGCGTAATGCTAGTTCTACCTAGCATTTCATTATAAAACATTATTTGTACATCAGAAATACAATAAAAGCATTAAAAACACATAAAAATGACACTTGAATATATCTATAGTCTATACATTATAGTTCATGCATTGAAAACAGACAACTATAATCAAATCAAATTCAAATCAAGAAGTTTAAATTTATCTGAGCAGTTTATACAACGAGAACAAAATACAATCATTGGAAAACATATAAGACTTCATCTCAGACTCTATCTCAGATTCCATCTCAGACTCCATATCAGACTTCATCTCAGTTTAATTAGCACAAGTGGTTCAGTTCAAATATATCCAAAGTTCTAAGAAGTTAAAATGCAACAGCTATTTTTATGTAGAATCTTTACAGAGTTTCTCCACTAACCAACTGTATTGTGGATCATTGAGTATGCTATACACTACTACAGCTCTTAGGTTTCTAAGCATTTCCTTTGGATATTTTTCTGGTATCTCATCCTTGTCCAGTTTTTTATGTTTACCATGACAAAGAACGCACAATCAAGTCTATTTCAAATATAGAAGTATTAGTTAATATTACAGTAAAATCTAATGCTAAAATAATATTGCAATTTTTACTCTAGAATTCTAAAATATAGCTTTATATTTTGATCACATATCAATCAATGCATTCATAGAGACATCATTGCTGCGTGTGGAATGTGAGCTTATACATAATCTTTTTGTTCAATAAATGCAGATCAATGAACTGTCAATTAGCAATGCTAGTTTTAATTATCATTTTGCATATTTAATGCATTCTACTACAATTTAAAAATAGAAATGATAGTTTAAACAAGAGAAGAAATGAAATTAGTTACTTATGAATCTGAATCCTGCGGTGGGCTTTTTGGCTGCAGCACTTTAATTTTGTGAAATTCTTTGTTCAGTATTCCTAATTCTGTCGATTTCATCTTGAACATCAATTCAATTTTGTCTTTCTGCAAGAAGAAAAATTAGTGCTGTATATTAATGTTAGAGTGATTTCAAAATTATACTTTTCTTACAAGAATGATGGCTTGGTTATAGGTGGGGTTTGAAGTCCTTGTTGATTTAGTTTTTGGTTTTGTTGAATCATAATGACCCTACTGCATTGTTTCATAGTTTAGCATCAACAAGCTCCAATGGTTTGCGTAATGTAGAGGGAAGAAAATTTTCACTGTAAATTCATCTTTGAGAGTGACATCTATTGCTGGTATAACTATGTCTTTGACCACAGTTTGTTGGTCATGTACTAACGCATTCTGCACATTCATATGTATTAGAATACTTTATATTATTTTTTAACATTTATATTGAAAAGCTTATACCAACCATCATCATTGTGGTGAGATAGTAACTGTGCTCATACATCTCTTGATTGTAATAAAACCAATCAATAAGCTGTTAAACCAAACAACGAAGGTTGTAAGTTTCATGGGATAATTTTTTTTGGACCAGGAATATTAATGCTAGTATTCAATTTAATTTACATGTTTACTGCATTGTATGCACTGAAAAATGCAAATGATCGTTTAAACAGTCATTTTGGACATTCTATATATTTATATGCCCTTTACAAATATCAATGTTATTTTTAACTCCCATTCTTTCATTCAATACATTTATATGCAGTTTGAAACTTTGAATGCTAGTTTTAACTATAATTCTCTCATCCTATATACTTATATGCACTTAAAAAACTATGAATGCTAGTTTTATCAATCATTATCCCATCCTATATAGTTATCTGCATTTTAAAAATACTAATGCTACATTTAGCTTCCACTCTCTCATTCAATTCACTCATATGCATTTGAAAAGTCAAATTCTAGGTTTACCCATCTTTCTTTCTTTTTATATATCTATATACATTTTTTTACTATCATAATTTTAATTTGATGCATACCTGTCCATCTGTAACCCCCTCAAACAGAACGGCTACCAGCATAGATTTCACTATTGCGATTACTCCTTTGTGTCCTTCATCTTTTTCATATGCTATAGTGCTGTAATTGAAAATCAATAATTGAGAAGTTGATTTTTCTTCAATTTTATTTAATTACAAATATAATGAAAGAAAAAATATCAGAAATCTTACTTCTCATTTTCGTTAAATTTGAAGAAAGTAAGAATTTTATTTTGCTGTTCTTCATTCAATAATTGTAGAATACTGCTTTTTGTGATATCTTTACTCTTGTAGGTATTACTTGATTGCGATTATCCATCAACATCAATAATTTATTCATTTTCAATTGTTGTGACTTGTTCATCTATTTCAGTTTCAGATTCGTGTTCATAATCTGATTCTTCATTTTGTTCTTTTTATTTCTGTTCATTTGTATTTTCTTTTTGACCTTCCTTGGTTTCAAGTTGTTGCTTTTGGTTTCCACTATCCACATTTTTCTTTGTTTTTCTTTGAACAATTTCATATTGGCAATCAGAATCAATTTTATTCCTTCGTTGGCGCTTTTTAACCCTCAAAACTAAAGAGTTTGGTTTCTTCTGTGTTTTTTCATGCACTGTTGGTGATTTTTCTGTTGCCTTTGAAGGTTTCGTTTGATGCTGTTGTTCTTTCTCTTGCTGCATCTTTTTAATTTCCTGAGTTATACTGAGATCAAATGATGGTGGTTCTATTTATACTCTTGCTTTTGATCTCAACATCTTGATTTCTTTTCTCAACTGTATGACAGTCCCTTCTACTTGTATTCTTTTCTGTTTTTCCTTTTCCAATTCTTTTTCACTTTTCTTCAATTTATTTTCCAAATCTTCAATGTACTGCTGCATTGACTCAACTTGCTTTTTTGATGTCTCTTCCAAAATTTCTAGTTTGTTCATCCCAATATGCTCATTGGTATCCAACTGGACAGATTTTTGTTGGCTTGTTTGTTGAAGAAGTGCTTTTTCATCTTCAGTCACGTTTCTTATTTCAATAAAAATCTATGTAATAACATAAATAGTAATGAATGAGGCAACATATAATGGATGAACTAATTTTATATATAATTGTCATTTTTCATGTGATGTTATATCTGACTATCATTCTTTAGTAGCACCTACAGAAAATTGTATTTGTGAAGAACTGATATATGTAACTATCATTTCAATTATGATTGTATAATAAGAAAATGAAAACTGTTGATATACACTATGTTATGATATATTTATCTATCATTATATATTTCTATACTAGTGTGATAAATAATACCTTTCTATTGTCCATGATCATCAATGCTTCTCTTGAGATGACCTTTTTCAAGCTTGCAATATTCGACCTCCCAAATCTAGGTAAGGTAGAACAGTATGTTGCTAATGGAGATATGAAATTCACATGCTCACATAGGAAAAACTACAAATAAAATATTATTTGTTAAAACATATAATGTGTATAATTTAATTTATAGAGATAGATGCATTAATATAAAGTTAGAATCTTGTACTTACAATTGGGAGCATGGAACAACCCGACATGTTTCTCGGCTTTGTTTTGAAAGCCGTCAAAGCTCTAATCAACGAATGATGAATTGAAACTGGCCAAGACATTGAGTTTATTTTGTTTTGATCAAGGATATAGGAATATATCTCCATGGTAAGTATCTTTGGTTATCAGGAAAGAAGAAGGTTATTATTGCAAGAATAACAAGCAGTTTTGAAAAATCATTTTCATGTTGAAATTATTGTGTTTCCAGCACATTATTTATCTTTGAAATTGTAAGATCCTTTGTGATGTGCTCTATTGTTCCAAAATTTCTCAGTACAAAATCTTTACAATTGTTTGGAAGGATTTGTAAACTCATTTTAGGTAATGGAAAAATATTTATTCCAGACAAAGGTAAGCTAAAGAGAATTGAAACATCTTCAGGTTTGATTTTTAAAAACTATTCCCCACTTTAAAAGCTTCGTCATTGATAGAAAATGTTTCTGTGATATCATCTAAGGTTGTTGATGATTTTGTAAAAGAAGCTATGGATAAAATTTCTTTGAAAAACACTAGCATGAATTTTTCGAAGGGTGTTTGTTTTAAGTAATTTAATTGATCTATAAGATAACCTCCTTTTTCCTTAATTTTCTTGAAATTTTTTATCATTGGAAGTAAGCTACATTTATACTAAATTTTTTTCTGAGATACTTTCTTCGGTTGTTTTTGCTTTCTTCAATGTTTTACCTTCTAATCCCTCTACAAAAAACTGTGAATGAATAATTCGGTGTTTAACAAACTATAATGTTATTTTCATGCCTCATTTTTTAAATGCTTTCTTATTTTTATCTATCAATTGTTTCCAGCTATGAAAGCAAAATTTACTAGTGCTATATGCATCTCTCATTCTTCTTTGAAATGCTATATTTGTCTATCATTACTTTTTCCAATTTATGCTTCTAAAGTCGAAAGATTGAATGCTATGTTTGTCTATCATTTTTCTGATGCTATATTTGTCTATCATTCTGTAACTATTCATTGTATTGTTGTCTGTCAACCATCAAAAACTGAATGCTATGTTCATCTATCATCTCATATTTCAATACAATGCATACAAATCAAATGATATATTGAGCTATCATTCAATAATTATCATTTATTGTACCATTATAACAAATATAGTAAATAAAATGATATATTCAACTATCATTCTATCATGATATGTTTGTCTATCTTTTTTTCAATGATATATTTTTCTATCATTCTATAAATATTCATCTTATTGTTGTCTATCATCTGTCAAAGACTGAATTCTTTGTTCATCTATAATCTCATCTTTCAATATGGTGCATACAAATCAAATGATATATAGAACTATCATCGAATAAGTATCCATCTAATTATTTTCTACCGTCTATCAAATATTAAAATTCTATTTTCATCTGTCATTGCATCATTACACCTACATTAAATAAAGTGATATATTCAACTATCATTCTATCATGCTATGTTTGTCTATCATTTTTTTCAATGTTATATTTGTCTATTATTCTGTAATTATTCATCTTATTGTTTTCTATCATCTGTCAAAAACTGAATGCTATGTTCATCCATCGTCTCATATTTCAATATTATACATGCAACAAATCAAATGATGTATTGATCTATTATTCAATAACAAATCAAATGATAATTGAACTATCATTGTAAAATTATCTTTTATTTTAAAAATAAATCGGCTGTTATACCTTTGTCTTTCTTTTTCTGCTGGCGATTTCATCACTAAGCTGTTGTTTCTTCGTGTCGTCTTCATTCATAGTTTTGCATGCCCTAGATTTTTTCGTCCTCTTTGTATCTTCGTGAATATCATTCGAATAGACAGCCATGCATGAATTAGTTTTTCGCCTTCTCTTTACTGCTGTGCGCGTAGCATTCGAAGCACTAATTTTTGAAATCGTAGGTTCATCGTTTATTTGTTCACGATTTATTGAAATATTTTGATTTACGTTCATTGACTTAGATTTTGAAGTCGATTGCGCTTGTAAATCAGTTTGAGAAAGAAATTGATTTTGGTTTGGGTTGCCATTGTTTGATGAAGAAGTAATTTTGCTTGCAGAAGAAACGAAACTAAAAAGGCAGGAATGATAGACAAAATTTGGCGCTTGTCCTTGAGACAGAAGTTTAGTTTTAACGTCCGTTAAAATTAATTTTTATTAAACTTTTTCCTTTAAACTAATTTCCTCTTTAAATAATATGTATAATATTTTATCTCTACCAAAAGTATTATATATATGATATTACTTATATAACATTATAAAATTATCTTTAGCATATAGTAAGATGTAATATCAAATTTATAAACTTATATGTATAATCAAATATTGTATTAAATTAATAATATTATAAAATATTTTTTTTAGCCGTACGCTTTATAGGTAAATAAATGACAAATATTTTTTTATTAATATAAAAATATAAATATACAACCAATCTACTTGTGATAATATATTTATATATTAGAATCGTACGTGACTAATAATATAATATACGTTTTATAAATATTATCTAAACATTAATATTCATAACTACATTATATTTTACCTTATATTCAATGCCTGTACGAACACCTTGAAACATTGAGATCTACTCCTTGGACAAGTTTCCAATCAAACAGAGTGCTAGTCCTTGAACTAATGATAATCATCTATCGAATAGAATTATTTTACTCTGATTTTACTTTGGAAATGGAGAGGAGAAGAACACTTGAATTTGGCCAGAAATAGGGTATAGATGAAGGCTTCCAGAAGTATGAAATGAGAGTGGATTGAGATATTTATATAGAGGAGGAATGAAGATAGAAGTTAGGATCAAAATCCATGATTTTCTTTTATCCTTCTTTACCTCCTATCTACTCAACCCTAGTCCATCTTAACCAATCATATGGCCGACCCCTATGCCCAATTAGAGTAGAACCAACTAGCCTCCCATATGGGCTTGAAATTCATTTATACATCGCGTGAAACATCGAGTGAATCATTCCATAATTATCATGTGAAGCCATCGAGTGAACCAACTAGCCTCTTATCTACTCAACCTTTGTTATATTAACCAACATAAAACCATCGAGTGAATCATTCCATAGTTATCCGATAACTACAAGTACGTAACACTTGGTGCTTCCAACAGTCATGAGTAATACATCGTATAACATTTGGAGAGCGTTATGTACTCTAATCCCAATGTATGTATCGATATTCAGTCTTGATACATCTTGACTAGGAATATTTAAAATAATATATTTATTTTCATTGTGATAAATTACTCACGGTAACACTTTGTAACTATTATCACAAAGCATACCATTTTTGGATTTTCTATTAAATATACTTTTAATTAAATTAATTAATTAATATAACACATTATATCAAGTATATAATAGAAAGAAAACATCTTTTGTTTCGAACAAGATTGGTTATCGAGTTAGATATATGTAACAAACTACATAATTTCCCATACGGCATACTCCTAACACTATAAAGTAACTTTCTATGCAAGCTATTTGCGCAGTTGGTAACCTACATCTAATATGAACTATGACAATTGCGAGTGTGGTCCCACTCGCCCCTCCGATTACCGGAAGGAGCCTCCAATATAGGGAACGAACCTCCCCCCACTTCCAAGCACACTTCTATGAGATGCCCTGATTGACCAACCTCATGACTAGACCTGGGGGAAGGATAGCCATCACAGGTGACCTTGATCTCTGCCTTGCTCCTCCCTGGGTGATTCCAAGGATGCTACACTCATGTCATTGTCTAAGGCTGCCCCCCGTAGGCTAAGTGAACTCCTCCTCCATATTCACCCATAAAGGTTCCCAAGAGCAACCGAATGTTTGCTTGCATGCCGAGGGGCATTTGAAATCAACGGCCAACGACTCTCCCAATCCTGCTCCTGAGTCTATGGCCTCCTTTGAAGAGAGCATTGAAGTCTTTAGAGCCCACATTTTTCTACACTACTGCCAAGGTTTTCCAATGAGGATGGGTATTCATGTTCTCATTACTTCGTTTGGGGATCATCACCCTTGGCCACCCAGGACCGTATAAGCTGTCGCTACCCTCCTGGATAGCAAGCTATCCATGAGGATGAATTACCGAGCACTCATTTCCTTATTAGAGAATGCCCTAGCTATCGAATTGGATGACTTTTCATGTGCTCATTACCTTGTTTCGGGGATTGTCGCCCTAGACTGTGCAAGTCGTCGCTCCCCTCCTAGCTGGCAGTTAATCCACGAGGATGAATTACGAAGAATTCTTTTCCTCATTAGGGACTTCCAAGCTATCCAGTAATGATAAATCACCATGAATTTTTTTATTTTTTGGGACTATCCATACCTAGGAGTCTAGGTGAGATGTCTCTCCCCTGAACATTGAGGTGCATCAGTAACTGGATGTGCGGCTGCAACGGTCCGTACCACTCATCCATGATGTCGTTTATCATTTGAACAGGATGAGACAGTGTTGTCTAGAGCGGTATTGTTACCTCGAGTGACGTTGAAGTCCGACATCCACAGTGCGCCCACATAAAAATACGCCTGGTTAGCTTCTGCTTCCCGCATGTCACCTAGGGGTATTTTCCAGCCGCTCAACGCTTAGGTTCAAACTAGGACCACCTACCATTAGAAAAATGCACAAATAAGTTAACTTTAACAATTTCTATCTGCTAAAGTTTTATAAATGATGATGCCACCCGCACATCTCACCATTATCACTCCATCACACAAGATTTCTCGAGCCAACTGTGCACCCTCGATCGAGCCAAGTCTTGCAGTCCTGTAAGAAATACGTGACATGTCACCTTAGAGAACCCTAGAGCTCTGCATGCTCCAGTTCGAACTAGGGTCCATCCACCGCTACGCACATAACTGCTTATCATGCAAGAGAACCCATGCATGTGCTTTCACTCAGCACCAGTGCCACCGACCACTCGACGCTTAGCAAGCACTCAAATCGTATGAATGAACTACGAGGTTCAGCCATTGCATGAAAATATTGCTACTTAGCACATTTTAGACAGAGTGTTTACTGAAAGTAGTACAAGAACTCCTTGGGTAGTGTGTCACCCAAGGGAACCTCTAAGCCCTCTAGTACTTAGGATCAAAGTGGGACCTCCCATCGGAAAAGCAACACAATTACGCTCAGCTGCCACACACCAGCCTTAGCACCTAACAAGCACCCGGATGATAAAGTAAACACTCACTTCAGAGCAATGGTTTTAAAGCCTCGTAGAATCCCAGCTATAATGCATAGCGCTCATCCACTACTATGCTATTTCAATATAGCGTTACTGTGCTACTCCTGCTAAGTCAAGGCATTTTAGCATCAGCTTTAGCAACATTAATACAAAAAGGTTTATTTGGCTAGTTATCTTTCAAACCAAATTAATAAAGTTAGGGTGTAGACATGATTTTAAGGCAGAAGGGCCTAATATAAGATGGAAATCTACCGTAGTCGCTAAATCTGGACTACATAAATCATGATATTCTTCGGTTTTGTCATATAAGGTTAAACATTGTTTCTTTTTCCTAAATAAAGTTGTGAGAATGAGAATAAAATGGCTTTACTTTTTTTAATATCTACTAAAGCTTTTTGCACCTCCACTATTTTTCGCTATATCCTTACTTTATCCCTGCTATAACTTTTAGCACCTCCACCACTATGGAATCGCTAAGCACTTTAATAGCATAGCTTCAGCGTACTTCAACCTACATGAGTAGAAAATTGAAGAAATTTTGTTAGACCAGCGCAAAAGACTACTAGCTATTCAAGATATGCTACCCTACAAGTCGAAAGAAAGAACAAACTACTACAGCTAGTTTCTTAAATAACAAGTTTGTGACAAAGAATCTATTTTATTTAATTCAATAGTGGGAAGAGGCATAATGCCTACCTCACTAGGCTTACAATAGTTTTTAATCACTAACTAGTTAAAAAGAAGAAAAAGGAAGGGAAGAAGCAGCATCCCAACAGCTCCTCCAAGGCCGACCGACCGACGCGCTTATCACCGCCCAGTAGGAGAAACGATTCAAGAACTTGTTGAAGAATTAGCATGCTGCAACCATCAAATCTTTCTACATTGAATCTCATGAGAGATCATGAATATGTCCTAAGCAACCTTGCCAAGGAGCAGATTAAGACTTCAGCCGTGGCATTCGAATTAGAGGCACCAGCCCCTACCTTCCAAAGGGGTGTAGAAGCATCCAAACTGACCCGAGATTAGGAAAATAGGAGCATCAAAGTAAGGAAGCGCCCTAGCCCCACTCGAAGCCATAGCTCAAAATTGACGTTTGATAAATGTTAGAACTTTGGCTAGGGGACTTAGGTCCTAAGTAAAGGCAAGGTCCATCTCAAGCAGCCAAAATCCAAAAGCAATGGTCCGAGCTGCCACCGACAAACATAATGTAGCACTGGAGAGGCTGCCTCCTTTCTAAACCTTGCTAAATTCGAGCAAAATTCCTAAAGTTTGAAAAAATCTAAACACTCAAGAGCAATATGAAACAAGAAAGAGATAAAAGCCATCTAATTTTTACTAAGAGAAAACTGTGCGAAGTTCAAATCTGTAGAAAAAATCACATGGCCAAAGCTTCATGGGTCTGAAGTGGAAGGGGAAGGGGTATTTATTAGTCTCTCCTTTCAATTGCAATCATTATCATCAAAAAGGGGAAAAAACCTTGATTTTTCAAAGATGATAAGTACTGGTAAAATGATGCACTGGGCAAAAATACACTTTTCTACCGCATTTTGAAAAGCACAAATGTCATGACTAATGGTGCAATCCACGTGGTTCATTAATTATAGAATGGAACCGTCAACCAATGGAGTCTTCTAGGTTTTTATATGCCCGTGCATACTCATAAGCATGAGCTTAAGGGGAAAAATGTTAATCAAATTTTTATAAACAAGAAGATAGGCCCACTGCAAGCTACTCGAGAATAATAAACAGGCTAGCAAGTCTCACACAACTCTCGTCTAGGTTGGACCCTTGTTTTTCCGTCCCCTCCATAGAACTTCAGGTCGACCCCTAGCCAGTGCACTCTAAAGCTACGACAACAACTAGCTTTTTAAGAAAAGCAAATCATACATACTACTCGGCCTGGTCCCCACTGTCTGACCCCCTTTTAAAATAAGCTGGCTTTTAGTCAGCCTATCTAATCGAGCACCTCCCTCGATCATCCGCTAATCAACGTATCTATAGATTTTCTTAGGGACGGTTTATCACCAACCCAGCTCTGATGTAGCCCCTTGTAATAAACTCTATAGTTGGTCCCCCGTATCATTCTAAGCAGTGCAGCCAGACCTGCCCAACTGGTCCCCCTCCTTCAGCATTTCTCCTGGCAGTTTCCAACCACTTTCCATATCCTTGGGAAAAGACTGGCCTGCCTTGTCCGCCTCGCCACATCAGCATGCATGCAAGGCCAACAAAGAAGTACGACCAAGTATGTCCTCCTCTGACACGGAGCATACTATGCAATATGCTGCTGCCGTGCACAAACATATTGCCTGAACAGTAAGAGAAGGGTATGGTTTTTCATATTGACGTTGACCTCAGCCATTGAGTCCCTTAACTTAGTCAGTTGTCTCTCATCAAACCCATTTAATCAGATCTACGGTGCAGTTCATTACCAGCTCGTTCTATGGCATCATCTCAGCTTTCCTAGGATTAGTGTTAACCACTATAAATCCCCCATGCATGGAAACTTAAAAAGGGTTGGTCGTCACACCCTAAAGGTAGATTATTCAGAAGTTGGTCGCTAACAACCATGGGCCGACTATTCGTAGGTTGGTTGCCACCAGCCAAGGGTCGACTATTCAGAGGTTGGTCGCCACCTGCCAAGTGTCAACTACTCAGGGTTCGGTTGCCACCCACCAAGGATCGACTATTCAAAGGTTGGTCCCAACCGCCAAGGGTTGACTATTCAAAGGTTGGTCGATGCCCGCTAGGGATCGAATATCCAAAGGTCGGTCGGTCGCCCGCTAAGGGTCGACTATTTAAAGTACACATCAGCTACTCATGATCCCGTGTCCTCAGCTTAGCATCAAGTAGAAAATTTTCATAGCAGCTCACCATTCACATTAATCAGATTAATTAGCCTTCAAGATTAGGAGAAACATTAATCTTGAGACGCCATTTTTATTTTATTATATCTTTTGTAATTCCCAGTGATTGTAGGAGCGTCGTATAATAAGAGGAATTCATAATGGACGTAGGCAGCTTTGCCGAACCAGTCTATATCTTGAATCATTTACCTATTGAATGCTCATTTTAGCTCTTAAAATGGATGAGTAGCAAGTGACCTTTGCTTTTCATGGTGCAATTCTGAGGTTGATGAAAAATACCGTCAGTAGATATCGTTTTAAATAGTACTTGCCACAAGAAGCGAGAGAAGGGAGGAACCCACAGTAATGACTAGTATTGTGATTCTACTAGATAAATGGCTACTCCACCAATGAGTGTCGTGTACTGAGGGTTGATATTGAATGAATTTTACAAGAAGGAGTGCTTATAGAGTATGTTCGACATCGGGTCGATCAACGAACGGATCGTAATAACCAGCTGGCTCAACTCCTAGAACTCAATAACAACATCGTGGTTATAGCTGACATTTAACAATCTACGAAGGCCTGCATGTAACTGGAAATAGTCGGTGAGCACCATCCCGACATCAAAGGGAAGTGAGGTTGGGTGGCTAACTTTATTTGCTTGAACATCAAGCGTCCAAAGCACCTGAGCTAGAAGTGGATCATCCCATATTCACTACAAAGGATAGGAAAGCTGTCTCTTTCCCCTACCACGATCCTATGGTCATTACCATTGTAGTGAAAAACTCAAATGCACACAGAATGTTTTTAGATGAGGGAAACTAAGCCAACGTCATGTTCATGAGTGTCTTTAGAGTACTCAAACTTCCTGCCTCCAGCCTCACCCCCCGCATCTTGCCCATCTATGCTTTGGGGGTATGTGCATTATACCAACAAGGACTACTTTCCTCATGGCTACCTTTGGTAAAATACCTCTTATTTCAAAATTACATGTAAATTTCATAGTAGTTGATTTCTTATCTTCTTATAACCTTCTAATAGGTCGATAGTCCCTAGCACTACTAAACGTGATCATCTCAGGGCAACCAACAGAAATCTTAGGGAGTGTTATAGGACATCCCTTAAATAAGAAAAGAAGGGCATCCTCATGCATCAATATAAGCTTGCAACACTTCATGGCGAGTCAGTTGAGAGAGCCCTTACTATTGCACTCTGGATAATGCCGGAAGCATTAAAAGTAGTGGAGCAACAACTGGCCACATGTCACCAAAGAGAACATTCGATCCAACTGGTGCTCCGATTCATGCCGAAACCGCCCTCCAACATGAAGAATGGAATGGCATGATCCCATCTCCTTGGCTACTCCTACAACAACCCTCCTTTTTCGACCCTCGGATTCAACGCCTAAACCGACATTAATAACTCAAACACTGAAAATGATAAGTCGTTATGACGCGATAACAAATAAACAAAATAGAACCTAACTACAAACCTTTTGAACTCATGGCAGAAGGATACAACATATAATATAAAACATCTATATTCAGCATAGATTCAAATACACAGATGTGTATAATAAATCTAGAAATATACTATAATAAGCTATATGTACAATTCATATAATATTTACAACATGAAGTCTTCATCACCATGTCCACTATGCCACCAAGATCCATCAACCTAGTGATATAGATTAAAAATATAGGAGTGGGTCAGACATACGTCCGAGTGAGTGAAACAAGTCTATCCCAAATGTACTACAAAAATACTTATAAAACATCATCCGTGTTTCCTAACCCATACATGTACATTAACCTGTCTACTTGCACCTGAGGAGTAATATCAACACTAATCCTAGGTTGACTACTTAAAAAAGTCATATTCTAATTCATCTTACGCTATACATAAATAGGTATAGACCTGAACAATAAAGTCTATTAAATCCATGTCCTAAAGGAACACAATTTCCTAAAACAACAATATATGTTATTATGGAGGGAACTAGGGCTGTCAACGTGTACTCGAAAAATCAGAAATCCATCTGTACCTGTATCCAAAATATGAAAGATTATCCGATATCCGAAAAACGGATATGGACATAGATATGGCCTTATCCGTATCTGATAACTATCCATTTGGTTTATTTTAAGATCATAGTTATTTTTTATGTATTTTAGTACATAAAATTATTGTCGTTTATTATTGTATCTAAGTAAAAAAATTAATATTTATATCAAAATCAATTTTTATCCCTTAAAATTATTTTTCTTAGTGTATTTATTATTTTTTATATATTAAGTAAAAAAATATAGATTTATAATAAATCAAAATTTTCTATCTATTTGTTTAGTTTTATTGATTGTGAACTGGTCGAAGAATACCCGATACTCGTCCATATCCGTGGATAAAGATATCCAACATCTGAAAATAATTTCGAATATAGATGCAAAAATGGCACTATCCGTATCGGAAGTACTCATTTATAGACCTATAAGGAACAACCATTTCTTTGAAATAATTATGTTCTGAATTTCTAATATCGATATTGAGGGAACAACCATTCCCCAAAGAAACTATTTCCATTTCAATTACTTAGGGAATAACAATTTCCTTGGACAATTATTCCCCACACAAAGTGTGCCTCATAAAAAAAACTTCAATATCCAATATCTAACCACTCAACCGTTAATAGCACATCAAGCATTCCCAATATTTGATATCCAATCATACGTACTTAATAAGATATCCAAACATCAATAAATCAGTCAAACAAGTAATAGCACATACATTAGAGACACATATATTCGACAATATCTACATGTTCTGTAATGTCATAATCGTATCACATTGCCTCTGAAGTAACCTGAAGTGCCATATGACGTCTCGATTGAAAGTGTCCCTAATTCGTACTAGCCAAACTGGTTTTAGGTTTAACCTGGCCCAATATTCGGCCACCGCTCCACTGGTCGCTAACCCACTAGTCAATTTGTTAGACGGGTGGTGCATCGATGCACCAGTTTAGGTCGTGTTTCCTTCCCTCCTGTGCATTTTCTTCCCCTTTCTTTCACTTGTTCGCTCATTTTCGTTCCGATCTTCTTATTTTCATAATAACACATTTACATTACTATAATATTTAACTGCATTATACACTTATTCTACAACAAATTCATTGTATAATTCATTTCAGTTATCGTATAATTCTATATACTTCCATCGCGGCCTAAATCAAACTTCTATAACATTAATTTCTTTTTGATTTTCAAATTAATCTAGTAGAATTTACGTTCTTCAATTTCTACTTTATTTTACTAAATTTTACAGACATATTATTAATGTTTTCATAACCGATTCACTTAATTCAATGAAAAGTTGGGATATCTTCCATTTACAAAATTAAACTTACTGTAAATTCCATCAACCCGTTATGATATTACTAACTTGCAAAAACTTCATATTTAATCCCTTTTCAGATCCTAATTAGACCTTTTGTAAATATCATCAAATTGTATTATATACGGAAAAGGAGATTCACTCACCAAAACTATGATCAAATCCTAAACTTGCTCATTGTCTGGACTGCTGTGCGCATAAACTTTAGGATTTCATTCTAATTCTTATTCCTGATTATAGCCTTCACCACCTCCTTTGCCTTTCTACTAGTCTTATCCAATTCCATTGAGAAATAAGAAATATATGTTTTCTTGAATGTTAACAAGAAAACTTGTTAACACCCCGAAGTAGGATAAAAGGTGTAGAAATGTTCTTCTAAGCTTCTTTTGGTCGAGTAGAAAAGATAAGGATCATATTTTCTTTCTTTGAACCCTATGAAAATCTTTGTTGTGGCAACTATTTCTTTTATGACATTTCGACCTAGTCGAAATACTTATATTCCTTTCTTTCAAGTCTTTTAAGTTTACTGAAGTTGTTTGATTATCCTTTCAAAACCTTCCTTTTGAAACTGTTGTAAAACAGTAAAGGATGGCACAAAGGTTTCAAGAGTATGGTTTGTCTAGGTGGGTTTGGACCTTATCGAAAGCTAGTTTCTCAAATGATTTGGTTTCGACTCTGAAATCTGAGGTAACACAAGCTATGTTCTAGGTTCCGACTCACTAAAAAGTGAGTGTTTGGTGAGTGTGGTTTGGAGTTAAGGACTTGGATTATTTGGAAAAACAATGGGTTTCGACCCACTCGGAAGATGAGTTCCGATGAGGTAGATGCCTATAGAACACTGTTAAATCAAATGAAAGCCTTCAAATAGTAACACAATCGAAAATATTAAAATCTTTCCTTTATTAATCCAATGTAGTCTATACTGATCAATTTCCCCCAATATGATTTACAAATTAGGGTTTACAAATTTGCAAAGTTAAGAAAGTACAAGTATAGAGTGAATGAATTCGGATCCCTAAAACCAGACCCTTTGGGTCTTATTTATAGATGCGGGTTGGCACATTTCGACTCAGTGCTTTTAACATAGTCGAAAGTTGGCTTTAGTTGCCTTCTGTTTCTTTGTCACTTGCGCGCCCCTCTGCAATGCTTTCGAATGGGTTTGGATGCCTCAGTCTTTATCGAATGGGTAGTTATGCCTTTTTTTGTGCTGTTTTGTTGTCACAAGAAGCAAAGGTACATGCTTTCGACTCTGTCGATAGGTAGTTTCCTTTGGTTTCTAAGGTGTTGAAGTGTTGAAGGTTTCGACGTAGTAGGTAGCTTCCAAATGCATGCTTGCGAATTAATGTGAAACCTTCCCTAGATGTCAAAGGCTTCGACTAGTTCGAAAGGCTTGATTATGCTTTTGAAAGGGTTTTTTTTGATCAAGGCATCTTCCTGAGTAGTTTGAATGAAGGAAAAACCTTTGGTTTCGAAAGGTTTGGCGCACATGTGAAGGGTTGTTATCTACTTCCTTTGAAATATGTTTCTCCAACTCATTCGAAAGGCCTTCATGCATACGGAAGCACCTGCTTTGAAAGGGAATCGTTGAAGCAGAACGTTGCTTTCGACCCCTTCGAAAGGTTGTAATATTTCTAGCCTTTAGCTGCAGCATCCCTTCGACTCCTTCGAAAGCCTTTGCTGGTGCTATTATCCCTTGTTCTTCTTTCTCTTCTATTCATTCTGGTTTCGATAAGGTAGAAAGGGTAATTGATAGTAACATCCCCCCTCCCCCCGCGAATGGATGCCTTTGACTTTCCAAGTCAACCATTTCAAAACCCTCAATATTTCTTGCCTTTCATATTCCTATGTAAATCGTAGCCGTTCATTTAAATTTGATCGAGCGGTTTGTCGTTCATGCTAACTTTTCTTATAAACCACGTTCCCTCCTTCTCCTCTTTCACTTATCTACAATCAAAATAACTTCGAGCAAAAATGAAAGTTCTTAAATTCTTAAATAATCTCTATTTCCAACAAACAAGAATTCAAATCTGAAATAAGTCTTTATTATCTTGCTTTTTGAATTTTCCATTTCACAGTGAATTTTGATTTTTAAAACTTTAACAGTTCAGATCGATCTAAACTACTGCTTTGGCAATAGAAATCATTTAGGTTTTTATTGCCTAAAAGTATTCTATAGTTTAGTTTTATGACTTGATTCGATTTGTTTTCCTGTTAATTTTCATTTTAAACCTATATGATTTGGATTTTACTGTTGTTATTATTTTTAAAGGATTCGAATTTTCATCTCAAAGATTTTGCAATCATAAATGGTAAATTTGCGCTTGAATCCATTTGGTTGTTGATTTTTTTGAATTTCTAGGTTGAAATCGGATTTGGGAAAGAAGGAAATTTTTGTTTACTTCGCAGAGATGTTTTGAGTTGTACGAATAAAAATTTGGCGCTACAATTTTACCTTGCTTCCCCTTCAAAAGGGATTAAGGCGGCAACTTGTTTTTCGCTTTCTCAGCCTCTTTCGATGGGGTCAAAAGGTAAACTAGCCTTCATTTAACTGACCTAGTTGAAAGGTTGTATAGTATAGTTAGTATAAAGTCGACCTCTTTAAAAGCAGTTTTGTACTTTAGTGTATTCTAATACCTTTCGAAGAAGTTGACTGATGTGTCTTAATGAATAATTACCTATTACATTCTTTCAAAAGCATAAACTTTCTTTTATAGGTTTCACAACCTTTAGTACATACATATTTCTAATTTTTTTAAGTTAGAGATACATATATTTTATAAATTGGGTTGAAGAAAACATGCTTTGTATAAGTTGCAAATCAAGTCAAACGTTTCGACTTAGTCGAAACCTATTGTATTGATTAAAATTTAGTTGTTGGTATGCTTTCGAAAACAGGCACCCTTTCGACTCTGTTGAAATCTTTTATAATTAATTGCGACTTGATCATTATCCTTTTCCAATATCATCAAAACGTCCCGAGTCCTTTTTATTTTTTATCAATATGACTCAAACTCAAAACCTTTTGACTTAATTGGTATGTATGGTTTCGACAGCATTCATATTCTCTTAGAAAAATAAAGTTCATGGCTTTTGACACTGTTGAAAGGTTCTTTTGACTTGTTTGTTTCTAGCGTACATCTTATTCAAATTTGTTGCATAGGTTTTAACTACTTCTTTCAATAACAAAATTAACATTGAGCTTTTGACATTGTTGAAGGGAACTTGTTGGGAATCAACTTCTACTTTCCCTTTCGACTCTGTCGAAAGCTCAATAGATTTCATTTTTCTAACTTTAACATTCTTTCAAGAATATATAATTTCCTGTTTTTGTTTGATATTTTAATTATTGTAATAGGTTTCTAATATCTTTGAAAGAATGTTAATTTCATAACATACTACAATTACTAACTGAAATGATTTCATCTGGTAGAATCATGAGTTCACCAAAGAAGATTGAAGCCACCTCCAAACATTCCTTAATATCCACCCAGGATGAGGTGGATGCAATTCTCAATGACTTTGGCAATGTATGGGTGGAATCCATTCCCTCTACAGATAACGACACCATTCATAGTCCTCATGAAGGGTACTTTGCTTACATAGCAATCCATATTTGTCATAGAAGGATTCTTTCCCTTCCCGGACTTCTTATCCAAGTTCCTGACCTATCTGGGTGTTGCTCCTATACAACTATCATCCAATGCGTATACCTATATTCTATCCTTAGAGCTCATTGAATTGGAGTCCTCCATTCTTTCTCTTAATGATGAAACGTTGAATTATCTTGTTCGGTTGGTTAGGCTTAGCAACTTGAATAATCAAATCTTCAGAGCCAATCCCCCCCCCCAAAAGCTAATATTTAAAGGGGTGAACAAATTCAGGGACTAGGAGACACAGTTCTTTTTGGTCAAGTGCTTTCCCAACATTAATGGGTTTTTATCTTCTCTTGGTAAGTTGATCTCGGACTTTATTTTTCTGTTTAGTTACTTTTGTTTGCTAATCTATGCATCTTTGTCAATTGCTTCTGTTAAAGAACTAAATGAAGAAAATAGGGAAGCGGTAAAGTCACTAATCGCCGCTTCAATCAGGATTAGAAACGTACTAACTCTTTTGAACCCTTCCAATTTACAAAAGCATTCCCTTCTACCAGCTGGTCAGAGGGTACTTGGCCAACCTCCTCTCGTCCAACATACATCTCGAAGCAAGCGCTTCCTTTCTTTATGAGATCCAAAGAACTTCTCTCCAATGTCACCAATCTGTCTCGATCACTCTGGTAAGCTTAAATGTAGAACTTATAGTTTATTACAGCATTACTTTTCAAATTGCTTTACCGACTTATGACTTGTTTGAATTTTCTACAGCTGCTTCTCAGGTTGAACAACCTACAAGTGATCCGGCTCTCTCTACTTCTCGTGCATCATCTTTCTCTCAAGCCATTGCTACGTCGAAGATGGCCGCCAAAAGAAAACTGAAAAAAGCGGCCGTGGCCGGCGACCCCTAAGAAAGCCAAGATTGTAGAAGTCCCTGATTCTCCGCAATAAGAGGAAGGGAAGTTCATAGACATTGATAAGTCCTTGAAGAGTCCAACTATTGAAGTTCCTCTTGATCAATCTAAGAAGACTCCCTCAAGGGTTGATCCCTGCTCTCACATTGTCATTTTGAGCTCTCCTAGTGTGACTGAGCAGATGTAGAAAGATTTAGGGACTTCGACCCCTTTCTAAGAGCTTATTCCTTCTAGACTATCATCTCATATGCTCTTAAGCGACTTTGAAAAGATAGTCCAATCTATTTTGAATTCTTCATCTTTTGGCCCTATTCACCCGCCCTCCTCTATTTCCGATCTAGCTGGTCATTACCCGTCCCTTATAGAACAACTACTCTTGATACATTTCACTTCGCTTAACTTTATTATTACCGGTTTTCCTTAAGTTTTGACTTATGCTGTATTTTTTCTTTTAGATTTCCAAGAGTTGGCTCTCACTGCATGAAAATGCGAAAAAATCCTCCACTGAATCGTCTAAGCTCCGAGGAGAAATTTAGCATTTAAATAGTCAAGTTTCTTCCCTGTCCATGGAGAAAAGTGAGGCTATGATAGAATTGGAGTGATTGAGGTCTTCTTTTGCCCAATTTGAATCTGTTCTTTCTAAAGAGAGGAAAGCTCATCAACTCCTCGCCGGTGAGAATTTTTCCTTAAAAATTGCCCTTAAAGAATCCAAGGACGAAAAAGCCTGGAAGCCGGCAAAACAATCTTCTTTAAAGAAAAAGCTGAAGAAGAATAAAGATTCTTTAAAATTGGCCATCGACACTATTTCTGATGCAAAGCAGTGGGTATCTCGATTCCTTGATACTTCTCTCGTAGACATAATTTTCAATTCTACTGAAGACACTATGATGCTCGCTTATGCCGATAACCTTGATAAGTGCCTTGAATCGAGCTTTCCCTCACTTGTCCCTACTCTTGCCAATAGGGTCATGGAAAAAATTAAAAAGATGGAGCAGGGGGTTGAAGTCGTGGAAAGAGTGGAGATCGACGCCTCTAAAATTCTATCTTTCGAAGTACCTTCCTTCGAAGTTGACTCTGAAGACGAAGGTGACAAAGATGAAGTTGTCGAGGAATATAGTGGTAATGATGATGATGATAATAATGACGATGACGACAATGATGATGACAACGTTGATGGAGGTCAAGGTTCAAGTGGTGACAGAGGTGGCCACACTATTGCTCTTAAGAAAGAAGGAGATGACAATATGAGGACTTCTAAAACAGTCAATCCCAATCCATCTAAACCCCTCCCATGTGCCTTCTAACCCTCAAGAGGAGGCTGCTTACATTAGTGTTCAAGAATCAAGAGAGAAAAAGCAGGTTTCTCAAGTGTAAATTCTCATCTCTTAGGTATGGGACTCTTTGTTTAAACAGCTTTCACTTTCAAGTTAGTAATAGTTTAAATCCTTTATTTTAGATAAGGAGGAAATCCATTCACCGCTATAAAATCAAGATTGAAAGAAAACAAGTGGAAATATATAGTTTGTATAAGGAGTTAGATAAACAACCAAAGAAACATAATATTCTCTCCGATGAGTATCATAGACTTAACAAAAGTGCAAAAGTGTTAGCATCCTTCAAACATAAAGAAGCTGCCCCATGACAGAGGAGGGCGCGCCTTCGATATGATGCTCTTTTGAAAGAAAATCAGGAGTTGATTACGCTTTTATGGATGTTGATTGAGGAGAGAAACATTTTGGTAGACTTCTTATACAAAGCTTATTGTAGATACCCAACTATAGATTTCTCGTACTTAGGTGATTTTCATAGGGTCTACTTAGGCGTTTACACAAGAGATATTTGGGGAAATTTGGATCTGACCTGCATCCTGGAGCATGTTGGAACTTACCATGAGTCAGTTTGATTCCCCAAGAATTACCTCCTGATAAAATCAAATACTACACGGACAAGTTGATCTCATAATTATTTACTAAGTCGATTTTGTATGAACCAGATGAATAGTCATAATTATGTAATAATATTGACTTGTGAATGTTCATTTTAGTTTTCCTGTAATACTTAGCTGTATTTTATTATTCTATCACAGAGTGGTCCCTCAGGAAACTTTGTCTCTAGAGATTATCTAAGCCAATATGTTAAACTAAGAAGAGATTATTTCGAAAAGGCATCAATTTTGAAATCTTCAAAACTAGCTAGATATTGTTTTCTTAGAGATTTGCAAAAACTTTATATGGAACATTTTCATCTCCGCTTCAATTTTCTCGGTGATAAAAGAAAATCTACTTAAGGAAATTCGAACATATCATACCAAATTAATATGTGGTCGTGATAGTCCTCCTGCCGGGGAATGAGACTATTGCAAATATCCTCTGGAAGGACATAATGTTCCTTTTGATTCAATAGTTATTCTTTTTGCTAATTCATTAAGTAAAGTTAGAAATGCAGCTTCCCATCTTTAGATGTAAAACAAATGTCTGATTGTACCTTTTAGTTTCATTGTTAATTGAGTTGTAATCTTTTATTTTGGTAATAAAGAGATTGATTATTCTAATCTTAACTTCATTCTTTTTACTTTTTGTTTAAATAGGAGTTACAGTTATCCGCAACACCTCTCTCGTTAGATTCGACATCATGCTTTATCAATATTAAAGATAGGTTGTCAGCATATCTTGAAAAGAGAAAGCTTCTTGACGACACTTTATTTGCCCATTTCTAAGGTAACATAGAAGCATTAAAATGGCAAAGGATATTTTTGCTTCAGAAATCAATTATTAGGAATCTCAGTGATCAAATTGCCAATTTAGAGGCATAAGTTAAGAGAAAAAACAAAGCGATTTCCAAGTTAAAGCGTCAAGTTAAGACAAATCCTTCAATTGACTTTGACCATAAGATGTTGGAACTTCTTCAACAAGTAAGTGATTTGAAATTAAGTTAAAAGATAATCAAGCTCAATGCGAATCGCTCGAATTCATTATGGGAAGTAATATTTCAAACGTCGATTCACCAGCTTCTTCCATCATTCCCTCTGTTGCAAAATTAACAAGGTCCACTTCTCTTTCCATCCAAAAGTTCCATATTATGAATAATCATTCATCTGGTTTAGACGAAAAAGTAGTAGAGAATGGTGAAGGAATGTCAAATTTGAAATGAGGAAGTATTTTGATGAACAACAGAAGATGAGGCACTCACAGCGCATAAATGAATATGCTGATAAAATTCAAACGCTTGAATGCAAGATATATCTTTTTTAGAAGCGTATCGCTGATTCGGAAATGGAAAATAAAACTTAAAGGTGCGAACAAAACTTTTAATCGCGCTTTAAAGACCTATACTGAGGCTATTTATGATGAAGACAATATAAGAAAAATAGAGAAGAAACTTAATGAAGTTCTTTGTATCGCTATTCATCACATTGTGGATCCTTTAATTGCTGAGAACCTGAATAAGGCTATTCAAGACTTATGAACAATTTATATTAATGAAGTGCGTATATTTGTATTGTATACTTGTAAATTATGTCATAAATTATGTAAGTTATGAAAACTATGTAAATATTACCTGGTCTGTGATCCTTTCTTGTAATGTTGTTTTTGAATCATCTCTTTGATAACTTGTTCCATGGTTTCTGTATTTGCTGGACCATTCAATCCTTTTTACTATTCTGCTTTCCCTAAAAAGCACAAAATAAATAGTATTTCTTATCGTTAGCTTGAAATCTGTGCAGAAGTCTATTCATGGCATTTGCAGAAATTAACAAAATCATCATATTATCATATGAAAAGTAATTCCATAATTGAATATGACTAAATGCCTTGATTCCCATCTTTGTGAGATTATTAGAAGTCCGATGATAGAAAACCATAGGTTTTGCCAAAGATTTAATTACAGATGTTTAGATATCTAACTTTTGGAGATAACCAATAGAAAGTCAATAATGGTTGTGTAATAGAAGTCCATCTAACCAGATTCGGGCATTAACAAATGAAATTTAAAAGTTAAAAGATTTGAAACCTAGATTCGAGAATTTTAGGATGACGACTAGAAGTCCATAATGATAATCTTCTTAATAGAGTCCTTTAGCCAAGATTCAGGCATTAATGAGTGAATTCAAGTAAATAGTTATAATTTCGAAACCTAGATTCGAGAATGATGAAGACCATGAATTGAAAGACCCGAAACCCAGAGTCGGGTATTAATAAGTGAAGTCTCGAATCTCAATAATGAATGCCCGAACCCCAGATTCGGGTATTAGTTAAGTGAAGTTTGGAAATTCTTCTTCAATACTAGTTGGAGGCTTAAGATTCTTATTTAAGCCTTGTTTGTAGTTGCTACTTGATCAGCTGCTTCTCAAGTTTAAACGTCTTAGTCCATCATTTGATATGGGTTTTCTCGGGCGGACGTCTCAGTCCGTTGTTTGATATGCTGCTTCTTGGGCATGGATGTCTTAGTCCATAGGTTGATATTCCGCTTCTTGGGTTTGGACGTCTTAGTCCATTATTGTTTGGTGCGCTTGGTTAGCTCATTTTCAAGCTGGAACCAAAGGCTTACCCAACCTCCCTCCAGGAGGCACCTTGACCTAGCCATAGCATGGCGATCGGGTGCTTATTCGATGCCTTGGCCATGCCATAGCATGGCAGGACCAAGGGCTTACTATGTCCTCCCTCCATGAGGCGCCTTGACTTGGCCATAACGTCGTACGGTCAAGGGCTTATTTGGTGCCTTGGCCAGGCCATAGCATGGTGGGACCAAGTGCTAACTCCGTCCCCTCTCCAAGGGGGCATCTTGACCTAGCAATAGCGTGGCGTAGTCAAGGGCTTGTCGATGTTTTATCATGGCTATAACATAGCACGGATAAATGATTACATTCCTCCCTCTAGGAGGTGCTCTGCCCTGGCCAACTCGGTGAGGACAAAGGCTTTGACCGTTCAAGGTAATGTCCAAGTGAAAGGAGTATTTCACTCCCAGCTATGTAGATTATATTTAGTAAAGTAGTTTTTTATTGACTTCATTCAAGATCTCTTTACAAACCCATTAATTTTTCCTTTTTTGAAGAAGTTAATTATCATTCTTTCAGGCGCTATGGTAATGTCAATAGCATCCTTCCAGTTTTCTTTCATATTCAGGATTTTTCTTTTGGGATGGCCAATGATTGAGTTCATCCTTGGTTAGCAAGTAGACATTCTCTACGGATGTTATTGAAAGAAATGCGGATTATGGATCTTAAGGGTAGGATTAACACTAGAGGGGGGGTGAATAGTGTTTACAAAGAATTACTAAATCTTGTTGAATTTATGTTGAATTGAACACGGATGTATGCAATATACAGACACATATATGATCACAGAAACAAACACAAATGCTGAAATAAAGTAAAAGCAATAAAGGAAAGAACACACCGGATTTTATACTGGTTCGGAGTAACCCTACATCCAGTCCCGCAACACAAGTACGGATTTCCTTTCAAAAGCAATTGTACAATTACACCCTCGATATCAAGGCTACGAGGTACACCCTCCAGAATCACAATCCTATGGGTAGAGATACTTGATTTCCAGGCCACAAATTTACCCAATTGATTTACCAAGGCTACAATCACACCTTATCTCGCTTGATTAATTTTCAAGGCCACAATCACACCTTTTCCACTTAATAGATCACAAAGAAGCCTATAACTTTGAATAGCACTGAGAACCTTGTTGAGATATTGATAGAAAATCAAACTAGAAAAGATCGAGTTCGATTCATTGTTGATTTTGGCAGAGTAATGGTAAGAATATATATTAAGAAATGTGGAAGAAGAAGAGGAGTGAAAAACAAGAAAATTTGATTTAAAATTCATTGAAACTAACCCCTATTTATAGAAGAACAACAACCATGTCCATTCGTGAAGAGTTATGGCGAATAGACACTTCTTTTGAAATTTAAATTTTGAACTCAACTGACACCATGTCGACATGGTCACCATAGGCATGTCGACATCCCAAAGCAATTTTTGATGATTTGTTTTTCTTTGAAAATAACCTTTATCTTATATTAAAACTATTTAAAACTTTATAAATATACTTGACTATAGTTATAATTCATAAGTAAATATAGAGAATAATATATATATATAATTTAACTATAATTTTATATTTAAATCTTAAGTATAAATATTTAAAAGTTAAATACACTATATTAAAAGATAGTTTAAAATCAGGAGTAATTTGACTTTGAAATTAAAGATAATTTTGAGGCTAAAATTATTTAAAATCAGCATAGAGGGTTTTGAATCTTTTAAAAGGAAAGTTTTGAAATCATTTTGAAAACAAGATAATTTTGTAAAATCATTTGAATTAAAATTAGTGGATACAAAACAATGTTCCACTAGATTTTTCGTAGGTTCCATCCCTTTAACGGGCTCGAAGTGGATTCCATTCCACGAATAAATTGGATTGTAAGATGCCAGTGCTTTTCTAGGAGTTTTAACAAAATTCCTAATAAAAAACTTATTCTTGAAATCTTGAACGCTTGTTAATCTTGATACTCATGAGTCTTCAATATTTGATATCTTGAATCTCTATACTGTACAGTCTTCATTCTTGGTACCTGCATGGTTAAAACCTGCATATACATATATTTCTGAACTTATAATGTTAGTATTTATATTTTATAATCTATTCTAAGGTCGTTATCATCAAAACCATCATCTCATAGACTAACGGTTATTAAGTTGCATTCTTTAGGAAGTCCTGATTTAAAAATTGTTTCTCGAGGATGGTTTCTAGGTCTTTTATTACTTGGCTCTGGAGTTCCACCTTTTAACTAGTTTTCTCTTTAACTCTTTTTAATTATGGTGTAGTTAGTGTCCCACTTGTTGTTTGACCCCATTTGTCTGCAAAGGCATTGTAATCAGCCATTATTCCTTCTTCAAAGATTACGCCTTTAGTATATGTTGAATTGTTTTCCTCATTTGATCAAACAAGTTGTCCCTTCTATTTTTCTTTTCTCCTATGACAAAGAATGGGATAAGGCCAATATGAAAAGGGTTTAAACTCCATTTATGTGGATCATAGGCTTCAACTTTCATTTTCCTTTTCATCCTTAACAATTGTTCTTCTTGTAGATTCCTATCTTTAATCGTTTCATGGGAGAATCCAATTAGATGTGGCTTCGAGGAACCCTGCTCGGATCTTTTGAATTTCTCAATCATGATGAAGGTCCAAAGTGGGTAAGCTTGGAATAGGATTGAGTTAAAGGAAAGTGGTGTTGGATGTTCAATAAGATCGGAGGTTCGAGCCCTCCTTCTAGCGTCAAAATGTTAACAAGAAAACTTGTTAACACCCCCAAAGTAGGATAAAAGGTGTAGAAATGTTCTTCTAAGCTTCTTTTGATTGAGTAGAAAAGATAAGGATCTTATTTGCTTTCTTTGATTAGCCCTTTGAATAAATCTTTGTTGTGGCAACCCTTTCTTCTATGACCTTTCGATCTAGTCGAAACACTTATATTCCATTCTTTCAAGTCTTTCAAGCTTACTGAAGTTGTTTGATTATCCTTTCGAAACCATCCTTTTGAAACAGTTGCTAAACACTAAAGGATGGCACCAAGGGTTCAAGAGTATGGTTTGTCTAGATGGGTTTCGACCTTGTTGAAAGCTAGTTTCTCAAATGATCTGGGTTTGACTCTGAAATCCGAGGTAACACAAGCTAATTTCTATGTTTCGACTCACTAAAAAGTGAGTGTTTGGTGTGTATGGTTTGGAGTTAAGGACTTGGGTTATTTTGAAAAATAAGGGGTTTCGACCCACTCGGGAGAAGTGTTTTTATAAGGTCGATGCCTGTAGAACACAGTTAAATCAAACGAATGCCTTCAAACCAGCAACATAATCGAAAATATTAAAATCTTTCCTTTATTAATCCAATGTAGTCCATACTGATCAATTTCCCCCAATTTGATTTACAAATTATGGTTTACAAATTTGCAAAGTTAAGAAAATACAAGTTTAGAGTGAATGAATTCGGATCTCTAAAACCAGACCCCTTAGTTCTTATTTATGGATTCGGGTTAGCACCTTTTGACTCAGTGCTTTTGACCTGGATGAAAGGTGGCTTTAGATGCCTTCCATTTCCTTTGTCACTTGTGCGCCCCTCTGCAATGCTTTCGTATGGGTTTGGATGCCTCTGTCTTCACCGAAAGGGGTGGTTGCACCTTTTCTTTTTGTGTTGCTTTGTTGTCATAAGAAGTAAAGGTACATGTCACCGAAAGGTTTCGACATGGTAGGTAGCTTCCGAATGCATGCTAGCAAATTAATGTGAAACCTTCCCTGGATGTCAAGGCTTCGACCGGTTCGAAAGGCTTGATTATGCTTTCGAAAGGGTTGTTCTGATCAAGACATCTTTCTGAGTAGTTTGAATGAAGGCGAAAAGGTTTGGCGCACATGTGAAGGGTTGTTATCCATTGTCTTCGAAAGGTGTTTCTCCAACTCATTTGAAAAGCCTTTATGCATGCGGAAGCACCTGCTTCGAAAGGGAATCATTGAAGCAAAAAGGTGCTTTCGACCCTTTCGACTCCTTCGAAAGGTTGTAATATTTCTGGCCTTTAGCTGCAGCATCCTTTTGACTCCTTCGAAAGGCTTTGTTGGTGCTATTATCCCTTGTTATTCTTTCTTCTATTCATTCTAGTTTCGACAAGGTCGAAAGGGTAACTGATAGTAACATTGAAGTTTGATAGTGGAAGATGGAAAGAGAAGTTGAGAAATGAATCAGGGCAGAAGAAATGAGAAAAAATGTGCACTTTCACAAGTGAGCTAGGTTATATATATCTGGAGGGAAAAACCTAATGATCATCCAAAATTAAAATCTTTAAAATTCAACCCAAAACCCTTTTAAAACCTGAAACTTATTTCCCTTCTTTCTTCTCCGTACGACTGCGAATTGAATAATTAAATATAAGATGTGAATCAGAAAAACAAGCCGAACGCAATGGTGCAGGTCCCATCATCAAATTCTAAAATTGAAAAATGCTCATTTCCCCATTCAATATTTAAATTAATAAAATTATCATCTAAATCAAATATTATAAATTATTAAAAATAGCAGGGTATTACATTCTCCCTCCCTTAAAAGAATTCATCCTAAAAATTCTCAAAAGACAAAAAATGTAATTCGCACACTTTCTCAATCTATATCGCTTGTACACCATTCGTAACATATTCTAACATCCAATTTAGCTATCATCCAGTCAAGTCAAGCGATCATTCACACAAAAAAGGAAACAATCAAACCAAGCATCCATACATAACATACAAAATCAAATTCATTAATAAGTGTTTTATCAGCATATACAGATACATATAGTGGTGTTTGTGTACTCTATGAAACACAACCAATAACATTACATCAAAATATGTATGCAATGTCATATGGCACTACATTTTTGCATATATCTATCATTCAAGCCCTCCTATGTAGATGAGATGATATGACAAATAAGGTATGATGCAAGCATCTTAGGGTGAGCATATAAGTTCTACATGTATGCAACAAACACTCATATCAACACAACATAGGGTGAAAATATATATCATAAAACCATAAAATAATAGCATTTAAAATATACCAAGATAGTAACGCAATCTATAACATGAATAAATAATCATTTAAGTCAACTATTTAATCAAACTAAGCAACCTAATCAAGGCCTCAATAAATCCAAAGCAATCACCAACTAACCACTATAAGAAAAATATATTGAATTCATAACAGTCATCCAACCAATCCTAGATGCTAAGGAACAATCAAATAAATGAAAAACGCTCTTGAAAGTAATCGTATTGATAAATCAGATCTATTCCTCCGCTTTCCAAATATTCTTGACCAAATCGTTCTTTCCAACATAATTTGACAAACATTGCTATTGGAATAAACTCATTTCGAAGCACCAATCTCAAATATATATATATATATATATATATATATATATATATATATGCACATCTACTACTTATGCAATCCATGCTACCAACTCAAACAAATGATACCATTATGCACAACAATGGGTAGCCTTTAGCATGAATGTGCAAAAACTAAAATGCATTCTCTCATACCATTACTAAATGCATATACACAACATCAAATCATATAGTAGTACCTTCTTTGATTCAACTTTTAGATTGCTAAGCTAAGGCAACTTAAATTGGATGATGTATTACCCAAACAAATCCAAACAATCCGATTCACTATACCATTCCTTCTTTCCTTAAGAACATCCAAAATGATCGTTGTCTTAACCTGGTGAACATAACATGTCTTCTACCACAATTTCCAGTCTAACTTAAGTGGTATCATTATACTTATGATATAAATTCTCCAAACATCCAATAAGTTTGATACCAAAAGTATCACTTCCTCAACTATGCAAACATTTCATCCTAACACCTGCAATATATAAGCAAGCAAACATAAGAAATCCTATTCTATTCAACTAATCCAAACATAGCAATCAAAATCCTAAATATATATGGAATTCTAATCTAAGAAAAATGCTAACCTAAGATAGAGATAGGGTTATACGAATCAACTAAATGACACATTGTCTACATGCACTTCACACACAATGTAAATTATATACCTTTTGTCACCACTCTAAAAGAGTTTCTTTGAATAGATAGTCTCTTTTTCATCCGAGGGATGATTGAAAAGAATCTATCTACCCATCACTCCAAGTCGTATCTAAACCTTCAAATTTTGAAATTTCCATTAAATCGCCGCCTCATCCCTTATATGTGCAAACCACAATACTTTTTCCCCTCAATTTTTCTAATAAATTCTTCTTCAATTATCAGAGAACACTTGAATCCATACTAATCAGTGTACTTCCTCATCTTACCTTAGTATCCATTCAATTCATTACATCCTTTCTTTAATTTCTCTAACAGTGCATAATCCTTTATCTACACCAACTAGAAATACTTTCCATATAATTCTCATCACTAATCCGAATTGGATTTTTGTTTACAAACAGAGGTCAAAACTCTAATCAATTCTTTATTCTTGCTAAATCATGGTTATCCATACAATTCCAAGTGCTTCATTTTGTTCATCAATAATATAACTCATATGATAATTAATATTTATTTATATTCGAGTACTTCTACATACTCATTCATCACAACATCTCATTATACAATATGATATCAAATCTAACCAGGGATATCCTTTAAATCAATAATCCAAGATCAAATCATTTTCTAATATAAACCAACCAACGGTTACTTTCCTCGTATATCTTTCTACGAACTTATTCTTCCTCCACATTATGGACGAAACAACTCAATAGGCATAGTGTCTCTCCATATAAATCTAATTAACATAATACTAAATAATCATAGTAACATCTTACTCCATAACATATATATGAACATTGGAAAAAGGGATGATGTCCTAACATAGTGAACATGTTATCCACTCATGTCACATCCAATCTAAACCATATACTTCCAACTTCAACCACCACTTAAGTATTGTCAACCTATAACTATCTCTCTTAAAACAAATACAGAAAGACGACAATCACATACTTGGATAACAATACCTATCCAAGGCATATAACAAAAATGGTGTAACGTTACCCGCAACATCAGATCAACGACACCCATCCTTAAAATAATCCAGTTCTTTTACAAATGCGTGTATAGTGTAATATTGTTTGCAATGTCAAATCAACGAAACTTAATCACATACCAACTCAAATCATCACCTTTACAATGACATCAAATAATAAAGCACTCTAAATAAGGTTCGCTTCCATGTCTGATCATTACCACAATGATGCTACACAAAAGAATGTAAATGTAAATTATTTCAAGTTCTGTATTATGGACCGATCACCGAGTCAGATCACAGTATTGCATCATTGGGCCACCAAAATCCTATTCTATGATAAACTCTAAACCCATAAAAATGGAAATCTTCGTTCTCATTTTCAAATATTTTCAATCGATTGGTTAAAGGGATCCAATCAATTAAAATTTCAATATTGCTGGTCTCTCTTTTACTACCATATTTTCTAAGTCAACTCTACTTCAAATATTTCTTTTAATCTTTCGATACCAAAAAATATCTTTTCAATCCAACCTCCTTTATATATATATCTTAATCCAAATATTAAATGATGCTTCTCTATGACATTTCAATCGAGGTAGTTCAACTATCATAACTTAACCAAAATTCAATCTTTCTCATTTACCAACTTGAAAACTTCCTATCAAAGTACCAATCATCATTCTATAACTATATGCCAAAGTGGTATGTCAATAGGCCTACAAAGTTTAATCCGTTTGTGTAGGGAGGGCAAAATGTTCAACAAAGGTATATGTGACTCCTTCATCATAAATATATATTAACTCGTGATCTTTTAACTATCGGGATCACAATATACAACAAAAATATTATGCCCAGTCCTTTACTCCTCATTTAGATCATACCACCATCATCTAATGTTATCTCATAACTAGGCATGCAATCCTATTCCAAAATTTCAACCCATACTCCAAAAATCTTAATACATCGGTATCACTAAAGGATTCTACACCATATATATCATCTCAAATCATAACATTACATCACTAAATGACTGTCGCATCGTGTGACATTTAAAGCATAACTATTAATAATAACAACTTCATAACTCAAAATTAATAACTTACCTTCAATCATGATCTGTTTTGTTTCTCCTGAGCCGACTGTAGTACGCCAGTACTTGGGACCGCTTCTAGGGTAAAGGACTTAACAATCTAATTTTGCCTTGGTAAACTAAGCTTTCTATTTTTATATGTGCCAACCGGTTGCACATATAACACCTACTCCGGGTAATGTCAACTCTATAATTAAGCTATATGCCCTTTCTTTCTATACAGATTACACCTTTTCCTTTGCGACTTTCTATGATCATCCTTACTTTTACCATATCCTTGTTGATGGTTTACCTCATTTTTGGGTTGTTCCTTTTCTAATTCTCCGTTGACTAAATTCAACAATGTTGCCTCAATTGGCCCTTTAAATGTGGCTCCGAATGGAATCGGGTTTAATGCTAACTCCTTAAGTGGTGAGCTTAATCCCTTTGCAAATTTCATCACCTTTTTGTCTGAGGTATTGACCAATTCAAATCCGAACCTGGCTAGATCATTATACTGGTTAATATACTCACCTACAGACATTGCACCCTACTTTATGTGAATGAATCTTTCCAATAATAATCCATTCTGTGCTCCGAAGAAAAACTTAGTTTTAAACTTTCTCTTGAAATAAGCAGTGTAATCTTATCCTTATCATTTTCTGTTGTAATAATTTCCCACCAATTTGCTGCTTCTCCCTGGAGGTGCTAGGAAGCCAGCTTTCTCCTTGATGTATCACTTAAAACCAAAAAATTGAAAACTTTCTCACATGTGCCAAGCCAAGCCCGCGCCATTGCATATGGTTCCGTTCCACTAAAGGGTCTACAACCCAAACCAGAGAAGTCCTTACACAACTTTAGAAAATTCGCATTAGGTGGTATCTAGACTATAACCACTCCTTGGGTTGTAGTTGCAGGTTTTGTAGAGTTTTCGCTGATCGGGCTAGTCGCTTGTATATATCGATGGAACAAGCAGGAATGATCATGTCGGGAATATCAATAACATCCACTCTAGTAACATTTTCAGTTCTGGTTTTGACCCCATCAACATTATTCTTGTTCCAGTTTCCACAGAGGTACTCATATTTTCCTACTTGAAAAATGGGATTCATCGGAATTCTCCAATAGGTAGTAAATGGGACTGAAACAATAAACTAAGCATATACTAATACCCGACTCATATATTATATTATAATATATATAATTACATTTATAAAAACACATAATGCTCTCTCGGTATGTTCTTAGTCTTTAAATTAAGGGAAGTTTTTGCTCTGATTCCAACTGTAACAACCCATCGATTTTGACCTTCATATTCGACACCCGAAGCGACTTTAACATCTCAAAGACTGAAATCGATAAGTCATTATGATGTGATAAAAAGTAAATAGAATAGAAACTAACTACAAACTTTCTAAACTCATAGTGGAAGGATACAACATACAGTATAAAACATCTATATTCAACATAGATTTAAATACATAGATCTATACAATATATCCCAATCTAATACACGACACCTAGAGTTATACTGTCATCGGCTGTATTTACAATTTATACAATACTCACAACATGAAGATTTCATCACGATGTTCACCATGCCAACAAGTTCCAACAATCTAGTGACATAGATAAAAAAAGGAAAATAGCTGTAGGTTAGATATACGTCTGAGTGAGTGAAACAAGTCCATTCCATATATACTATGAAAATACTAGTAAAACATCGTTAATGTCTCTTAATGTATATGCATACCTTAACCTGCCTACTTATACTCGATAGGTAATATCAATACTAAACCTAGATTGACTACTTGATTAAGGTTATATTCCAGTTCATCTTACACTATACATAATATATATAAACCCAACCGATAGAGTGTACCAAATCCATATTCTAAAGGAACACCAACTTCCTAAAGAAATATACACAATCACCAAGGGAATAACCATTTCCTTAGAAAACTATTTACTAAATCATTAACACTGATACCAAGGGAATAACCTTTTCCTTGGACCAAATATTTCCATTTCAAAAACCGAGGGAACAACAATTTTCCTAGGCCGATTATTCCCTGCCAAAGTATGGCTCATAGTCAAATTCCAATATCTAATATCTAACCACTCAACAATCAATAGCAAATCAAGTACGCCTAATATATAATATCAAATCATACATACTGAATACGATATCCAAACATCAATATACCAGTCAAACAACCAATATTATGCACATCGAACACACATATATTCAACGACATCTATACATTTTGAAAGGTCACCATCGAACCCCATTCCCTCTACTGAAGTAGCCTGAAGTGTCATACAAAGTCTTGATTCCACAAAGTATCCCCGAATCGTACCATCCCTACTAGGTACAGGTTCAACCTAGCCTACTGTTCAGCTACCACGGTGGAAAACCCCACCAGTGCACCGGTCTAGGTCATGTTTTTTCTCATCTTGTGCGTTTTCTTCCTCCTTTCTTTCATTCGTTCAATTTTATTCCGATCTTATTTATTTTGATTATATTCCATATATTTTTTAATACTACATTATTTAACTGCATTATACACCCATTCTATAACAAATTCATTGTATAATTCATTCTTTTTATCATATAATTCCATATAGTTCCATTAAGGCCTAAAATAAACTACCGTAATACTAATTTCTTTTCTGATTTCCATATTCATCCTTTAAAATTTCCATTCTTTGATTTCTACTTTTGTTGCTCAAATTTCTTGCAAGTGTAATTAGCAAGCCAATTTGACATAACCCGGCCCAATCCAAGCCATCCCAACACATTTAAACCTGACCAGTTCATGTCGACCCCAAACTCAGTCTGGCCCCAAGCAATCCCACCAGCTTAGTAACCCTCTAGGTCAATTGTTGGTCGGTTGAGTTCAGAAGTCTCAATAGCCAACTCATCACATAAGGCCCGACTTACATATGAATCATCTTTGGCTTGACTTCATCAACACCCGCCTTCGACCGATCCTAAGCAGCCCATCTCGTTATCCCATAGCCGACCCAACACATCCCTTGCAACTTGGTCCGTAGCAACATTCAGATTTCCTCAGCAATCACATTTTGGTTGATTTGCATTTCTTTCTATTGTTGTCCACATTGGATCTAGGCGAGGATTGGTTGATTTTGGTAATTGGCAAGTGGTTTATGCCTTCTCACTATCCTATGCATGTTTATATAGTAAAGAACAAAGGTATACGAATCATATCTGACATGTCCCTATAACCAAAGAGTTAGCACATAACAACGTAATAACATAAAGGTACTACACTCAAAATATAAGAATATCAACTCTCCAAGTATTCCTATCTTTAATACCTATTCCCAATGATATCTCCAAGTGATAACCTAGAAAGAAACTAAAGCAACAATAGCATCCATCAAGAAATCCTTACTACCATTATCACTCCATGTGCTTTGCCTGTTTGATACCTCATATGGCCTTCTTGCTGCTGGAGACTAATATAAATCCTGGTTTTCAGTGTACTCTCATATTTTCTTTCTACATAAACATGCAAAAGTAAACAATAAGTAATACAGCCAGTTGTACAAGGTATTGTGGTAGATCTTCCAAAAGCATGCTTACTCTTATAGCATTAAATGTACATTACATGCCAAGTTAGCAACTAGCATGGAGGGACAATTAGCATGTTTTTCAGCCACAACAGCTTTGTTGTTGTCTTCCATCAGTTCATACGTCTAGATTAATGCCAAAGCATGCTTCCCGGCATAATCTTAGTCATTCGTCATCTATTTCATCACTATTAATACCCTATTCCATGCAGCTTGAAAGAGGTTGAAAATTGATTTTTATGCTCAGAACACAAATTTCCAATAAGCAAATCCTCTCTAAGTTCTATGATTATCAACCTTTTTAGTCGTAACTGTAATTTTTTTATTATTCTCTTGTAATTCCTTATAACCATGAGAGAGAAACATATCAAGAGATCTACATTGTATACATAGGCAAGCTTAGCTGAACCACTCTACATCTTTGTGCCATTTACTTTAAATTACTTGTTTTCCTCCTCGTTTTACATTTTTAAGCCTATCGTTAGAAAGTAACCTTTGTTTTCATAATACATTAGTCTAATTTCGAGGTTGGCTAATTTATTAGTCAACATTTTAGCGTAAGGAGGGTATTCCACAAAATCTCTCACCTTTCTTTGCTTTTTCTTCTCTACACACTCTTTTCCCATTTCACCATGTTAAATGTTAATGGCGAGAATGAACTCACTAACTTCAATGAACATAAAACTAATAATAATAATAATGTGGTCATCAGTATTGCCAGTCTTATCTCTGGGCTCAATAATGATATGTGGCGAAGTATGCTCTAAAGCTTCAACAAGGTGGGAACTCTAGCATGTAAGCTAAATGAATTGAGGACGAGGTCGGATGCCCAAAACAACTGTGAACTTTGTTCCACCACCCCCTCCAATGGTTGAACTGACTCCTCTCCAAACTATTTTCCTCAATGTGAATAATCTCATGAACACCAGAATGGCCTATGGTAAAGTAGTGCCTAAGACCCCAATTGTGGATTTTCATGCCCATCCAAGAAGACATGCTGCATGTATGCCAAGTCTAGTTATTGACATTGATCTAAAGAAGGTTACAAAAAGGGTATGAAACAACACTACTCTCCTTCAGCAGAACGAATGTCAGTTTTTGAGTACCTTTAGGCAGAAAACCGAGCTTGAGACTTTTGTTTGAGCATCTTGGAGGTGGTTCTCATGCCATTGGTAGAGAGCCTAAGGCCTCATCAGTGCACTCCTGATCTCATAGCGGTGTAGCCAGGCCTAAATCAAGAGATGGATGGGCTGGTCATTTATAGTTGCCCTTTGTGCATAGGGAGAGGATGTCTCCCAATGTAGCTAGCCATAATCACTATCACTCACCGTCACCTCATCACTATAGGTCTCCCACTCCGTAGTAACTTTGGCCGAGTTCATAGCCGATAATTGGCTAGACGGTCCCACGACAAGTAGATGCTAGCCTCTTGGAGGAAATGAACAATATTCACTAGCAACTTAACAAAATGCAAGCCCAGAGTACCGAGGGCGAACCCTTTTTTGATGACGAGAATGGTGAGCCATTTTTTGATGAAATCCAAGATGCTTATGTCCATAGGAGGTATGTCTTACTCCCTATTGACAAGTATGATGGGAGTGTCAATCCATCTAATCACAGCTCTACATTGAACTTTATCACCTGTGTCAGCCAACTTTTCAGCCCAACAAATCCCTCACTCTTCCCCTCCACTCTCATAAGCCTGGTCTGATGTTGGTTCTTGCACTTGTAACTAGGAAACATCCAGTATTGGACCCAGTTATGTGCCGACTTTAAGACTAAATTCTTCACATCAAAGACCCATAATGTGATGTTTAGCAAGTTAGGTAACTTCCGACGGGGAACGACCAAGATTCTTTGGTCATGTGATTCGCTTTAATAAGGAATCCACCATAGCTAGGGGTGTTGATAAGAATAGCCTGGTTGGCCCTCTGCTTAGGTGTTAGATAAAAGTTGGGATATTGAGAAAATATTTCTTATAACCTAGGACTAGATGCAATTTCAAAGACCAAATACTACCAAGGATGGAAGAAAGGAGGAACCTTATAACAGCAAAAATATTGCCAGTTCCATTAAATCAACAACCACTCCACCAACAAGTGTCAGCCGCTCGAAGGAAAAATTGAAAGAGTAATTCAAGAGAGGATGCTTTTAGTGTTTGCTAGGAGCAAGTGGAATAAAGGACGGATCAAAACGACCAGCCGACACCATCCCAGCAATCGAACAACATTTTTGTAGCCATAACTAACATCTTGACTATATATGGAGACCCATATATGGCCAAAAGAAATTAAGGTGAACAACCCCAGTATTAGAGCGAAGTAGGTTCAGTTGGCCAAATGTAATTTTTAGAGCATCGAGCATCTAAAGCTCCTAAGACAGAAATAGATTAGCCCATCATATGCAATATAGATGATAGGGAAGCTATCCCTTACCCTCTTAACGATCCTACGGTCATCACTCTTGCAATGGCCAAATCAAATGTGCATCGTGCCTTTATGGATGGAGGCATCTCATTCAACATCATGTTCAAATACATTTTTGATACTCCCAAGCTTCCTTCCTCCACCCTCACCCCTTGCACTTTACCAATTTATGGCTTTGGGGGTATGGGTATTGTCCTTATAGGTACCACCTCACTCATGATAACATTCGACCGAGAGCCCCTTTTTGTAAAGGTTCAGGTAAACTTTATAGCAGTTGATTGCCTATATACTTACAATCTTTTGATAAGACGCCTGACACTTGCTAAGCTGGATGCGGTCGTCTTCTAAAACCATCTCATCATGAAGTTCTCTATCTAGCAGGATTGGCAAAAACTGGGGCAATCAATGAAAAGTTAGGGAGTGTACGATATCTCCCTCAAATAAGCAAGAAAGATATTCTCATGCTTCAAGAAGAACTTGCAACACTCAGCAATGAGTCACTCAAGGGAATCATCGAGCCCATCTATGCTATTAAGATAAGACCGCCCCACATAGTAAAGAGTTAACATCAGCAACTCCTTCTATCAACAATGTTCTACCTAATCATGTCTTGGTAACCAACATGTCACTCGAGAGTACCCTCTATCCCGACAACGCTTAGGATTATGCCAGGACCATCCTTGCCCATGAAGATACAAATATAACCCTAGAGCCTAGCAATGCTCAGGGTCATGTCAGGACCACCCTTGGTCATGAAGCTGCATCAATTGATGGCTTATCACCCAATAGTACCCTCGAGTCAAGCAATTGGAACAACCCTACTTTCTACAAAATAAATTTAATAAAAATAAAAATATTCAAATTTGATTTTTGATAATTCTTATTTTTCGTGGTCTATTAAATAAAAGATTTTATTTTAATAAATTGAATTAAATTAATAAATTATTTTCAAATAATATAATGGAATTGAATAAAATGTTTTAATTGAATATACAATATTTTTATAAGAATAAATAATTGTTATGTGTGGTTAAAATAGTGGAAAATTAATAAGCGGGCATAGAATTGTACGCAATTGGACGGTTATTAAAATATATTTAGCATAATAAAGTGTAAATTAATTTAAATCAAATTGATATTTATTTATAAACAAATTAAAAAAAGAAAAGTCAAATAAAAAGGAGAAACGAATAGATTTAAACCAAAATCCAAATTAAAGCCCAAAACAAACCAAGCCTATTTGAAATCCCTTTCTCCTTTCTTCTAGGAAACTCCACTTTACCCAAAGTCAAAGTTTGAACCACCTTATTTTATTTCTGCCCTAAATTTCTCTAATTTATAGAACATGACCCGACTATAAAAAATAAATGAAGAATAATTAAAATGTGCTCGTGTCGAGGCAGCGATGGTAATCGACACTGCTTGGAATTTGCGAGGAGAAGGGAGCATGACACAACTTGATGAGGTGTAGTTGTAGGTGTAATAGAATTGCGATTGAGGCTAATGATGTGGAGTGGCACATGGGCATGGTGGTACGTGCATTCACCTCTTGAGGAAATGCGACCTGGGTCGAAGGCAGTAGAGACCTTGGCGATGACCTGGACTTTGATGTCATGATTAGGGAGGCGATGTGGATAAGAACGAAAGGCTGGTAATGGGAGAACATAGCATGTGCGACCTGGGGAGTGAGAACATTACTAACACTGACTATTTATTTAGGAAGTGCAACTTAAAGCGGGCGTGGTGGTGGCCTGCGATCATTGGTCATGGTGTTATGGTGTAGTTGCTTGGAATTTAAAGTTATTTATCTGTACAACTTGCATTTATTGTCTTGAATAGCTATGATATGATTTTCTTTAATTGCTTTCTCTGATTGTTAGTTGATGAATTGTTGGTTATATGATTAAACTGGATGACATTAAGTTGCATACCATTAATATTTAGTTGATGTGGTGATATATTAATTGATTGATTATTGAGCATGCTAATATTAGCTGTCGTGCAAAATAAATAGATGTTTGCAATAGTTAAACACGACATTAGAAATTGATCGGAAGGGTATAGTGAATTAATGTTGGAAGCTTTGAATAAATGGAAATATTTTGAATATATATAATGATTTAATGTTGAAAAGGTTATTATTAAGAAAATACAAAAATGAGATGACTTTGAGAATTGGGGGAATAAAAAAAATTTCTTGAAAGTAATAATTTGCAGGATTTGATTAAGTGAATTTTCATATATTTACATTTACTTTTAATTATCGTTGCTTAAAAGTATTTAAATGATTTTTATAAAATAGTATTTAATTTTTTATATTTCAAATGATTTGTTCATTGTATTTGAATTTAATAAATTTGGAAGTTTGTATATAATATTTAATGTAACAGTAAGTTGAATGCAATTTATTTATTGTATGGAAATTATCAATTATGGGATCTGTTATATATATGGTTAAGTGAATTTTTGGAAGTGATATATTATTATGTTAGATCACTGAATTATTTTGGGAGTGTATTATATAAAGTAGAATTATTTAACTCATTATTCAAAGGAAATCTTAAATTATAAAGCTTATTCAGTATTGTTATTATTATCAGTTATTAGAGAAGAGCTACAAAATGTATGAGCTAATTTTAGAAAGAGTTTTAAGGAATTTAGAAATGAATTTTAATTTATAGATTTCAATGCAACTAAATGAGAAATTTGCTAATATTTTCTTTTCAAACTATAAATGGATTTTGAAGAAAGAATGAGAAATTTATAATTTGATTTTCTTTTATTGAATATTGATATTTGAAATTGTTTTGAAGATTTTGGAGAAAATGTATTTTAAAACTCCTTCTGAATCAATAAATAATACAATTGTATGTTTGGTTGATTGATACTTCTGTGTAATGAGAAATTAGAATGAACGACGTTATAATACCATTTGGGATGAGACATTCAATAATATTTCTTCGACTGGTCTTTGGACTCGTAGATTGAGTGTGTTTACGAGCATTGAGTAAACGTACATGTAACACTAGGTGGTATGGGACACTCAAGTGATATTTGTTCGATTACTTTTTGTAAGTAAACGCCACTTATATTCTAGAGATGGGTTAGGAAATTGTGATATGGTCTAGAGGAGACACCTTTGAACTTAGTAGTCGAGAGTTAGATCACTCTCCAAGGGCTACAAGCTGGAGATATGTTGGGATTTACCGATTTATCCTCTTAAGGCTAACTGGCCGAGTGATATTGTTATCTACTCTTAAGGCTAGTAGTCGAGGATATGTTATATTGAGTTTAATCTCATCAGGACTCGTAGAGTCGGGTGTATTTGATGTAACTCTCATTAGGATCGGACGAGTCGAGAGTATCTGTAGTTATCACTCTCAATAGGAATTATCAAGTCAAAAGTAGTTGTTGTCACTCTCATCAGGACTCATAGAGTCGAGAGTACTAGTTATTATTCTCATTAGGACTTATATAGTCGAGAATATTTTTTGGGAATCTACATCATAGTGTTCACGCCACTATGGAGAGAGCATGAATTAGATCTGCCAGATAGGCTAATTATCCACCCTAGCGGTCATGATTGCGGTGTCACGACCCGAATCCATGATATCAATTTGTGAGCTGTAGGCTGAGATTATTTCTCGTTAGAGCCATTGCCTTGATGTCATTTAAGGACCAACAGTCCGTTAACAAGGGCAAGTAGGAGTCGTGATTAATGCATATCATAGTCTTGTAACATTTTTATGACATGAGATAAATATGAGTGTCACGATTTCGGGAGTAACAAAGGGACCATTAGCATTTCCTCGAGCAATACTGTGGCATGTTGGTCTCCCATCTAGATGACTTAGGTAGATCCATTATATTTGAGATATTTGATATTATCACCTCATTAGAGACGATAATTACATGACACTAGAGACCTATTGCATGTTAGTTTATCATTTGATATAGCCTAACCCTAGACAACTGCGTGTTGTCTCCCTATGATATTTGAGACTAGCAGCGTGCTCGGTTTTTATTCTCTCTTAGAGCCTTCAACTGAGAGATATATCAATCTACCATATATGTATTTTCTATGGCCGTTTAGTTAAGAGTGTTCCCTTTCATAAGAACCGTTCGTCGAGATCGATCACTATATTGTATTGGTGTGTTATATTATACTTGTGTTATAGTTTGAGTCAACATGCTATGTTGTACCACATCTCTTAGGACCATACAACTGAGAGTATTGTTTCTCATCAGGGTTAGTGGTCAAGATATACATTATTGAGTATAATGTTTATACGGTAGTTTGGTTTTTATGGATGTTATTTCACCCATATTATTCTTATGACATTTTATGAGTTATTGCACTATTATTTACTACGGGTGATTATTTACATGCATGGTTTTAATTAACATTGATTTACTTGAGGTATTTACATTCCACTTGTGATGCTCCATTTTCACCATGCCGGTTGTTATTTTGACATTTATATTTTAGATATAGTCTGACCCATGTGTTATTCATATAATACTTGGGTCGGTCCAAGACGTTTCAGGTTCAGGGACAAGTTGACCACTTTGTGGAGGTTAGGCATAGATGGAGGATAGAGTATTTGTATACAGTTTGTATATTTGTACCTACAGTGGTAGAGGATAGAGGATATAATATATGTTTATGGTTTGTGGAGGTTCAGCATAGATGTGGCCACATGGAATGAGCAAGTTGCACCTTGCTGGCAAGTAGGGACACCCACACAGCAAATCATACCTTCTCAACATTGACAGACTTTTCTAGGAAAGCCGGGGGAAAAAAGCAACACCCCGACTCTAGCATAGACGACTTTCCTGGCTGAGGATGTTATAGAACGCATGATTTATGTGTTGGACTAATGAAATTTGGAAATGAACCCAGATCTTAATGTTGACCCTCATGGCCCTTGCATAGGGATTCGAACATTAAAGGTAGACTGGCTACTCCAATGGAATCAATATCCATGGATTGTGCCAACCTTAGCAGAGTTGTTCAAATCAGCACAGAACTCAACTAGGAAGTTAGAGATGAGTTAATCAAGTTCTTATAGCAAAGTAGAGACATCTTCGCATGTGGGCACACTAACATGACCAGCATTGATCCCTTGTTCATTTGCTTTGCTCTCAATGTTGATCCTAAATCCAGCCTCATCCGTAAAAATCGTCGAACACTCGACCCAGTAAGGCAGCGAGCTCTTAATGAAAAGGTGAAAAAAGCTACTAGCCAACAGCTTCATCCAGGAGCTAGAGTACCGATGTAGATAGCTAACCCAGTGCTAGTAAGAAAACCAAATGGGTATTGGAGAACTTGCATTCACTTCTCCAACCTCAAAAAGACTACCATAAAGTTAGCTTTCCATTGCCTTGCATCGATCAACTAATGGATACAACTAGTTGGCAAGAACTCCTCACTTTTATGGATGCCTATTTTGGATAAAATCAGATTTCCATGCACGGCCCAGACCAAGAGCACACCTCCTTTGTCACAATTATTGTCATGCACTACTATCATGCCATGCCTTTTAGTCTATGAAATGCGGGCGCCACCTATCAGCATCTCGTCAACTGAATGTTCACTGAACAGATTGGCCGATCTATGGAGGTGTATGTGGACAACAGTTTGTAAAGTCTGAAAAACTAAGATGGTGGGCATGTATAGAACCTAGCTGAGACTTTCAGCATACTACATTAGTACAACATGAAGCTGAATCTGAAGAAATGCTTCTTCAATGTCCGTTCTATTAAATACTTGGATACATTGCAAACACTAAGGGAATTGAATCTAATCCTAATAAAATCAAAGCCATCCAAGACATGAAATTACCCAGAACTATGAAGCAATCACAAACCTTGAATAGGATGGTAGTAGCATAAGCTAGTTCATGGCAAAGACAATTGACCGGTGTCTTCCTATCTTTGACCTTATCAAGAAGGCGAAGTTGTGTACTAGGAACGATGAATGTACAAAGGAATTCGAAGAGCTAAAGTAGCATTTGGAAACTCCTTTGGTATTGTCCAAGCCTATTGACAAGGAGGATTTATACATATATCCGGCAGTGACTGACCATGAAATTAGCACAGTCTTAATTAAAGAAGACTAGAAGATTCAACAACCGATCTACTATATCAGCAAGAGGCTGTCAAGCCCATAGACAAGATATACAAATCTTAGGATAATTGCCTTCTGCTTTCTCATACAGTCTGTAATTCTGACCGTACTTTTAGGCTCATCCCATCAAAGCTCCTATCAACCAACCTTTGAACCAAGTCCTAGGTGATCCAACACAACCAACCGGCTATTGAAGTGGTCTGTCGAGCTTGGGAAACATCCCACCTCATTCTAACCTCCTACTTCTACCAAGGGTCAAGCTATTGTAAGTTTCATTGTCGAATGCTCAAGCCCGGACAACAACAAGAAGTGACCGTCACTATCCAGCAAGTTTGGTTCTTATATTGGACGGAGCATGAAATCAGAAGAGGGCATGGGCCAGCACGGTCCTTGTCACTCTCGAAGGGAAAGAACTACGTGTTGTGGTCTATCTATCCTTCAAGGCGACCAATAATGAAGCCGAGTATGAAGCTATCCTGACTGGCCTCATGATGTCAAAGTGATTCCATCCATATATTCAGCAACTCATCATTGGTCATCAATCAAATCGAGAGCGCTTTCAAGTCAAGGGTAAGACACTGTCCTTGTTGTCGAGGCCAAGAAGATAATTAAAATGTTCGTCGAGTTCAAGATAGAGTGAATACCCAGGGAACAGAATGCCACGGCCGATGGCCAAGGTAGTAAGAAATCCAAAATAAGTCACTCCTTGGGTTCCTTTAGAGATTCGAGGCACCTCTTTCTATGAGCCATGGGCAACAACAATGGAGATAAATCTATAATCCATGGACAACAAGATGGCGTCCCTTGTCAAATAATTAACAAGTAAGGAACTCCATATTGACAGTAAAGAAGCTAAGAAGATTCTCTACCGGTCCTCCATTACACGATCGTAGATGGGAAGCTCTATAAATGAGGTTACTCCACATCACCTCAGTGGTGCATGCATGAAGACAAAGTCGGCCAGATCTTGGAGGAGCTACATAAAAGATTTTGTAGGGATCACGCCGAGAGGAAAGCCTAGGAAAAAAGGCCACTCGGCAAGGCTACTACTCGCCTACTGCGATCAAAGATTCTATGGCCTATGTTAAGAAGTGAGACAGATGTTAACGGTTCAACAAGATACCCAAAGCCCCTCCTACCCTCCTTAGCCCTATGACTTCTATATGGCCATTTAGACACGTGGGAAATTGACTTGATAGGAATCTACCTAATGCTAAGGGAGAATTAAATAATGTCATAATCGTCATTGACTACTTCACCAACGGGTTGAGGCCGATCCCCTTACTGGAGTCACCGCACTAAGATTGAAAGTCATCATAAAGAATATTTTCTACCATTTCGACCTGCCAAAGAAGATTATCACCAACAACACTTAGTCTAAGAGTAGTCTCTTACAAAACTCCTGAGTAAGGAACAGAATCAAGAAATGCTTCTCTTCGACTACCCACCTTCAAACTAATGGACAAGTCAAGGCCTTCAACAAAACCATCAAATCAACACTTACGAATTGCCTTGCAAATGCTAAAGGGAACCACGCTAAAGGACTTCCTCTCATTCTTGGTCCTATAACACCTCTAACCACACTTCAACCAGCCAAACTCCTTTCTCACTATCCCATGAGTATGAAGCCATGCTACCCATCGAGGTTGATGTCCCCTCACCTTAATGTCTTACCTACAAGCTTAAGTAAAATGACAAGCTGCTTGAGCTTGGGTTTGACACAATTGAAGAACGAAGAGCCGAAGCTAAACTTTGCACCAAAACCAAACTCTACACCGAAGCCAACAAAATGAAGATAGCCCAACATTACAACTCAAGGGTAAAGCTCCGATAATTCATTGTCGGCAATTTTGTCCTATATTGGTGTTTACAAACACACAGAACTCGGCTAGAGGATTTCTTAACCCGAGTCGGGACAGACCATATGTTATAAGCATCATCTTAATAAATGGTGCTTATCGCCTCTCTTACCAGGACAAAACCCATTTTTCCCATACTTAAAATGCCATGCACCACCTAGCCTATCATGTAAAAGCTAGCCATAATTATAAGGCTATGTAAAGCATCTTTTATGAAGAATACATTAAAGACTTCAGAGCCAACTTTGTTCAACATGATCGCCAAGGCAATCCAATGAGGATGAGTTATTATAGGCTCATTACCTTGTTTGGGGACTACTTGCCTCCATTGCTAAGGAACACGTAAGCCATTCATGCTCCCTTCCTTACTGATCGACTACCTAGCAAGGGCAAATTGCCTTGTAATCTTTTCCTTACTTGGTGACAGCCAAGCTAGTGGTGTGTCACTTGAGAGAACCTTCTAGCCCACGCTCAAGTTCATGATAGGACCACTTGCCATCTCTATAGGCTATCCAACAAGGATGAGTTATTATATGCTCAATAACTATCCAGGGACTACTTACCTTTGCTACTAAGAACTACACGAGCCTCGGCTCCCTTTCTTGCTTACCAACTATCTACAAGGATGAATTATCATGCACTCACTTCCTATTTTAGGGACCCCCATACTATCCAACAAGATGGAATCAGCTGGACTTGAACTTGCACCTCTAGGACCCAATAAACATTCATTCTTTCGTGACTTTGGGTCACCCAGTTCACCTGTAAGCTAAAGGGTACCTTCTTCTTATCACAGCTTGAACGGAAGAAGGGGATAGATAATATAAGTTCATGCATTCATTTCCTTTCTTGGTGACAGCCTATTGGCTCTGTGAGTTTGGGCGAGACATCTCTCCACTCTGTACCAGGGTACATCGACGTGCTAAGATGTGACCACAACTAATTTGTTTCCCTTTTCCATGATGCCGCCTGTCCTTCATGTCGAGAAAAGGCACCATTGTTGAGAATGACACTATTACCTAAAGTGGTATTGAAGTCCAGCATCCATAGTGAACCTTTATAAAAATAACTCGAGCTCAACATCAACTGGCAGTGTGTCACCTAAGAGAACCTTTGAGCCACTTGGTGCTTAGGTTCATGTTAGGATCGTCCGCCTCTCAATTTTGTCACGTGTCGCAAATCGAGTCATTCAGCGACTAGGTTCATGCCAAAACTTCCCTTCTTTATGGAACTACAAACATGCCCAACAACCCATTGCCTGCTTTTTTTCTCACTTACGACCGAACTCTCCAACATACGTTCACAACCGAGCCCACATGCCAACCCGACATCACATATAAGTCACTCAAACTAAGTACACGGTTCCTACAAATGGATCGCTCTTACCGCCCATCTCATTACCATATTGCTATTTTATGTATCTTATGAAAAATATGAAAGAACCAAAAAAATAGGGACTATATTGATTACTCAAAGTATGCTACCCTACAAGCTACGAACAGAGACAATGACAGATAAATCAGTAAAAATACTTAACAAATTTCACAACCCATAAAGTGATAAGGGGCCAAAGAGATAAATCAAAGCCTAAATCACTACCCAAAAAGTAGTAAGGGGAAAAAGAAACCAAAGCCTAAATCATCACACAAGCAGTGATAAAGGGCAGAAGAAATCAACCAAGCAAGTTCACATCTACCCTAAAGATGGGTCAAACCAATCTTCTGAAGAAGGAATAATTTAACACATTTAATTTCACAGGAAGGAAAAGTTAAAATAACCTTTGAAGGAAAGGTCAAGAATTATCTGAGATTTCAGCTCCAATATAAGCATCCAAGAAGTTTCAAATTTTATGTGAAATTAAGGCTTCATCCTTAAGAACTTAGAGAATTGAATTTGATCTCAATCTTTTATTCCTAAAATGGAATTTAATTTTTCTCCTAAATAGCGAGAACCTTTGTTATTACTCAGATTTCTAATCACCTACCAGTGGACATCAAATGGGTTTTCGGTCTTCTATTCTAATAAAATCATGGTATTATTGCTAGATGGATTTCTGTTCTTCTATTCAAGTAAAACTGTTGCTAGATGGATTTTTGATCTTCTATTTAAGTGATATTATCGCCAGATGGATTTCTGGTCTTCTATTCAAATAATACTATTGCCAAATGGATTTTTGGTCTTCTATTCAAGTGATACTATCATCAGACAGGTTTTGGGTCTTCTATTTAAGTAATATTATTGCCAGATGGATTTTTGATCTTTTATTATGGTGATATTACTGCCAGATGGATTTATAACCTTATATTCAAGTGATATTACTACCAGATGAATTTCTAGTCTTCCTTCCAAGTAATGCCATATGGATTGCTGCCTTCTCACTAAAAGAAATTATGTATTAATGGATTGAAGTTCGGGACTTCTTATCAAATGAATCTATGGAATTATTTCCAGTTGAATATTTAATTTTCTTATCAAGAGAATCTATGGTCTTCTTATCAAACAAAATTCTAGTTTTCTTAGATAAACTTGGCTTTAATTAAAACATGAAGGCTTCTTTATAAAAAGATGAGGACAAACTAATTAATATCTTTACCAGATCCAAGAGGGATCATTCAAAGTCAAATATAAAGTTGATGATGAAAATCATCGTCATTAGTTTTATTTTTCTCAAGAAAGCAAGGTTGAAGAGAAAATCTCACCAAAAGTTGGAAAGATAAGAAAATACTTGGTTTTACACTAAGGTGTAAAAAGGCACCTCTTTTATACAAGGAGGGGGCAAATGTTATCCATGTATTTTTTGACTACTATGAGCAAGTAGAGATGGAAGCAAGGAAAGTTAATGCCACCATGACAACATAGAAAACATAAAGATATCGAACCACAAGGGATGTTGAATCTAAAGGCGAAAAGGAAGTCAAAACTTCAGCATCTAAAGAAATAGTATCAGGCTCATAGACATAGAAGTACTTTCAAAGAGTGAAGGTAGCAGACTCCTACAACAGCAAAAGGGACATCGAACTATTAAAACCAAGTATGGGATACCGAACATTAATATTGAAGGAAGATACCAAGCTTCAACATCTGTATAGGTTATCAAGTGTATAAAGAAAATGGTGAAGCCAAGACTTTTCAATAAATTGAGATGTCGAGTACTTAAACAAGATATGAAGAGGTATCGAACCTCAATAGGATGGCAAACATCATGGGAAGATAAGAATTAGTAAGTAAGACGTGATGTCATGCCTCAACAATAAAGAAACGCATATCAGGCACCTAATGTCCAAAAGGTGGCGAGATACCAAAGATGATAGGGTTGACAAGTTTATACAATGAAAGGTGTCATAATATGTTAAAAAAAGAAAGCTACGCCAAAGAAGCATGTTGAACACACAAGAAGGTAACAAACTTGGGGGAGACGCCGAGTTCTTAGAGGGTGTCGAGCCTCTACGACATAGGATGTTGTAGTGCATATAACAAAGAAGAGATGCTGCATCACTAAAGAATATCGGCCTATCAAGAAAGGATGACGCGATCCTACAATCTAAGAGATGGTGTGTATCTATAATGTAAGAGATGGCATGTATCTGCAGCTTAAGAAATGGCATGTATCTACAACTTAAGAGTGGCATATATCAACAATTTTAAGAATATTATGCAACCAAAAGTGATAAGTAATTTCGAGCCATAACGATGGAGGAACATGTCGAATACATAACTTTAGGAGAGTATCGAACTTCTAAATAACGATAGGGATGACGAACATCTAGCAATAAGAAGATATCGAATCTCTACAGTCCAGAGGATATCAAATCTCTATAGCCTAAGAGATGTTGAATTTCTAAAATATAATGATGAAAAGCATGAAACTAAGGAAGAATATGGTCCACTTAAAGATGTTGAATATCTAAACACAGAAGAGGATATCTACCTTTTGATTTGGTAGTTGGTGTCAAGCCTTTACAACATTAAGTGTTGTAAAAACCTCCAACTAGGCAACTGATGTCGAACGACAAGGGATGTCGTGTATCATCAGTACAGTAAGGAATGTCGGATGTTACAAGATGTCAAATGCTAATATCAAGAAGCATGGATGGTTGTCAAATATCAGTGATACATAGAAGGTTGCTACATATCAACAGTGTACAAAAGGTTGCCAAATTTCAACTATAAAAAGAAGGTTTCCATATATTATCAATGCAATGAACAATGCCGAAAATCAAAGATGTCAAAGGACACGTAGCGACCAGGCTACCTTCCTCCACCCATGTAAATATGGACCCCATGCCAACTTAGGTGGGGCGAATCATTTTTCTTTCTCTCCTTCTCAAAGTTAAAGAATTATAGACCCTAAATTGATTTGGGGTAAATCAAGAACTAATTTTAATTTTTGAATCTTATGAACAAGGACTTGGACAAATGACTTTACGTGGCTTATTCAAATTTGACTATTATTGAACTTGGATGTGCATATGACTAATTTTTGTATTGGACTTGACTTCGGACCCTATCTTGAACAAGGTTGCTTAAGTCCTTATCTAAATTAGTGTTCAGTTTACATAATGAATATCTTGCATTTTTAACCTATGAACAATGGATTGTAGCTTATGTGAATCGCCATCTTATCCATTAACGAATGATTAATGGGCTGCTGCATATTCACACAACTTGCCTAGTTTACCCTTGGATATGTGAAGTGAACTTTAAATACTTCCACTCCAAAAGTTTAGGGGCATCGTGGGACCAGTTCAAATAACATCACCTTTTACTAAGTCTTGCATGATTAATCCAATCTTTGGTTTAATGACACCCTAGTTACCAATCAAAGCAATGTCACTTTATGTAACATAAGGGGTGCTAGGCCAATTTTTGTTCAGCATCACATCATGGTTGTTCGACTAATTTTTGGGTTAACTCGAATTATTTCTGCTCTCCTAACATTTCACCCTTAATTATGTTATCGTAGCTCTGGTTCTCGTCAGTAACCGTCCGACCTGAAGATCCAAAAACTTAATCTTTCTAGCTTCTTGGCTGGTTGTTACCAGGGGCATCTGCCGCTATAGTTTAGTTCCTCCTTAAGAGCCCAACCGAATGGACGTTACCATCGGTCACTATGATCATCAAGTTCCTAATAGCATCCAGGACTTTTCTTATTTGTTCCAAGCATTCACTAAGCTTCCCAATATCGACGTTGACATAATCAATAGAAGTCCCTGTTAGTGGAAGGATAACTAAAGTAAGAAAAGAGAGATGAAAGAAAAAATGGTAAGAATGACTCACTTGGGACCAAGAACTTGGTGATGGGATTGATCTCGCTGGGAACGAAGACGTACTTCCTTGTTTAGCCTAAGGAAGCGTTGCTAAGAACATCAGTGAAGAGAGAGTGTTTGGTGTTTTCCTATAGATGATGGTAAGTGCTAATCAAGTAACTGACTATCCTCTACAGTCGGAAGATCATGTTAACCAAATGAGTGGTCAGATCTGGAAGCTCGAGGTCCATGTAGACTACATAAACCCCATACAAAAACTGGTAGCTATTTGGGTTAAGCTGTTTGGGAGCAAGCTCAAAGGAATTAGGGAAAGATATAAGAAAAGGATGAAGGGGCAAAGAGATCCCGACCTTGAAATAGCATGGGGACAAAGTTAAGAAGCTCGGTGATAGATGATCTAGTCGGCCAACAACTATAGGACATTTAACCATTCCTATGTTGCAACCACGCCTGGCCAAGCACTCCGCTAGGTTCACCTCTCCTTTGACTATTTTAGAAGCTTTCTAACCAGATGGATTGGCCAAAGTTGATCTAGAAATAACCATCTAAAATACAAGTGACCAGCTAAACTATAGTGGCCCTGCTACTAAGTCAAGCATACCTAGGAGGAATGTCCAAGGGAGAACATACGATTGTCGCCCTCATGGCGTGCGGTGCTAGGCACCTTATAAAGGCCAGCTCTCAACTTAAACTAATCATTTAGCTAAATCACTAGCCGTAGGTCCCAGATTCACACAACTCTTTTTGGCTTAGAGCCAAAAACAAGTTGGGGCCTGAAGCCATTCTCCTAAGCACTAATACATTTGTTAAGTTTACAGGTCATAAACAAGATAACCAACATCGATCAACCACCACTGACATGACAGCAGCGGTCGATCGATGTTCTAAAGATGATTAGTAAATAGGGATTCCAACCAAGTAACACTATGGCAACAACTCAAAAACATAAGCTTTCAGAACCATGAAACAGAAAGAATTCAAAAATCCATTTTTCATTGCCAAAATAAGCGAAAGATGAAGAAGAAACAAGGGGGCGTCGACTTATTGTTTTCCTAAAGAAGAAAGTTAAAAGCTTAAAATAACTCAAGAAAATTTTTATTGGCCGAAGTTTGATTGTTTTGGTAAAGAATGAAAGGATGGAGAAGGAATATTTATAGGTAGTGGGGTAAAATGTGGACCGTTGGATCTACCACATAGGGGAAATTTAAATAGTCTAGGTATCATCAATGATCTTATAAAATTACACATCAAAAAATAACCATATCTACCATGTCCGGTAAAGTAATCGCCAATGACACAATGACATGTCCTCACCCGTAAATGGGCGTGGACTTGGGGAGCATAACGTTGCGGAATTTTCTCACAAGTAAAAGATTAGCTGCCGTCCAACCTATCTCAAGCCAACCTACAAAGCAACAACAAGTGAATGTCAACTCAAACCATGATCATGCACATCTACTTTCCTATGGTGACTAGCATAACTCAATCTAGCATCAACAAGCAACTCAATCGGCTAGACCCGGCCCATAAGCGACCGGGTCTTGACCTGGCTTCTTCTCAACCTACCTACGGCCGGCCTTACTCAACAATAGTCCTCATTCGACTAGACGACTCAAAAGCAACCAGCCCCTGGCCCATTCAGTCCATCTAATCATAATATACACGGCTCGATTCTTCCCATTTAACCTAGTCTTTAATCAGTAGGCTTTGCTATAAATGATCGACCATTACTATGAAAGAAGCTTCTCTTTAGCTTTATTTTCTAGAAAAGTGTACTATAAGACACTTTTCCTTTGATAAAAATGCCACTATGCATACCAATTATTTTTCCACTATGGAAAAATCACCTACTCCCATGCCATGCCGCCTTGCTCTATGAAAAGCTCTCGTTTGGTATAGAATGACAATTGGCATATATCTTAGCTATATGATCATACCACCTTTCAAGCTATCCTTCATCAATATAGATGACCAGATCAATGACCTAGAGAAATTCCCGCCTTCACCTACGCAATCTTAACCATTTAGAGATCTACTTCGGCTATTATAAAATACCCTTTGCCATGCAACTTTATAAGGGTTCAAAATCATATCAGCATTGGAAAAATTAATGCATCACTATAATCCTGAGCATTCTTCATTTCTTGTTATTCTCTTGTAATTCCTTGTATTTGTAAGAGATGAACTAGTAAGAGATCTTCCTAATGGATGTAGGAAAGCTTAACCAAACAACCATACATCTTATGCTATTTTACCGTAGTTGTTTACTCTCCATTTTCAATTTTTAAGCCTAGTATTAAAAAATAACCTTTGTTAGTGCAAATGCATCAACATAATTTCGAGGTTAGCCAAAAATATTAGCCAACATTGGTAAATAACAATTTTAATTTATTAACGAATTTTAATATTTAGAAAAAATGAAATAAATTATTATATTATAAGAACAAAAAATATGTTTTTTTATCTTGATTTTATACATAGATCTAATTGGCAATATCAATCAATATAGATAGTTCTGTATTGTAACGACCCGAAATTTCACTGCTTTGATTTGCGAATATTGGATTAATTTTAAATATTCAAATAAATGGTTTTTAATGAAAATGAAACTCTTTATAATAATAAATAATAATGGTGAAATATTTTTTAAAATTTGTTTATAAAAATATATAGTTTGATGAAAATAGAAAATGTGGCAGGAAACCGTTTTTCGAATTTTCGACGTTTCATCGTATAAAAGTTGTTCGAAATATTGTGTACACATTTGTGTGTGTATATATATAGATATTCAAATACATGAAATGTTATAAACATAGATTAGTAATTTAATTAGGGTTAATTGTAATTAATTAATTTAATAAAATGATGATGCGACACTTTGGCTACTACAATAATAAAATAAAAGAAAATGTCACACCGGGGGGACATGAATTGACATATTGGCAACTTGAGTACAAGCATTAACTGGCACGGTGGCTTGATGTGAAAGGGGGAGGCAATGATGGCATTGATATGATGGAAGGAGGAGGACATGGTGATGTGGCATTCATGTAATGGAGGGTAAAGGACGATGGGTAGTTTGGTAATTCAACACGTTAACATAATATATAAACTAATTTTCCTAATTGTTATTTCACTTTCTCATTCTCTTTTCCAATTTCAAAACTTTACAAAGCACGAAAAAAACTTCCATGTCTTTTTTATTTAGTTTTTAGGTTTTAAAGTTTTTAAAAATCAAATTCTTACTTTAAAAACTTGGTTTTAATTCACTTGTTTTCATCTCCACTTTCTCCTTTTTTTCCCTCCTGCTTCATTCGGTCGTAACTTTCTTCATACTAAACCAAATCAAGATTTTATTTTTTTCAAACCATGTATATTTCCAGTGGATACAACTTGATAGTTTACCACTTTTTCTTATTTCGAGCTTAGTTGCACCAAATATTCATTTTTTTGCAAGAGTGTTTTTGAACTAATGTCCGAAAATACCCCTCACTATTTTGGCTATAACTACTTTAAAATTTAACTATTTTGAGTAAGTATTTTTTTAAATGATAGAGGAAAGAATTATCTAAAACCTTTTCTTTTAACCACTTTTACAAAATTTAAGAGGAAAAGGTCCAAGAGTCGAGTGCAAAATGACCCATTTTCAAGAAGAATTTGTGGTTTTCCAAGCTTCCCGAATATCAAAGTGTATCAAGTTTTCAAAGGATTTCCAGTGATTTTAACTCACGTTTAATTTTATTATATCATGTCAATGATGTTATAAATGTTTAACGATTGTTCGGATGTTAGTTAAATTGTTTGATTGCTTTTTTTGGTTGCATTTCCTATTGGAATATGGATGACATATTAATTTGATCGTTATAAACCAATATGATTATCTATATGTTATCCATAACCATTGTTTTGCAGGGAAAATCTGTTGAAAGACCCAAAGGGGGCATCTCAGCCATAGAATATTTTATTTACATCCATAAGTTGTTATTGATGGTTTAATAAAATTAACTACTGATATTCCCTTTTATAGTTTAAATGTTGTTATAGCGATTTTCGCTAATATCTTCATTTATTAAATTTCAACCCAAAACCCCATCACATGCACTTGAGCTTGTATTTCCAGTACAAAGAATATTAAAAGTATATTAATCATTTTGGTTAATGATATTTCAAATTTATTAATCTTTTACATTAATTAATTTGAGATTAATTAACCAATTTAATAAATGATGATAAAAAAATTGGTTTATCTTCAGATTTTGTTTGTCATTTTTGCTAATGTGTTTTATACTTAATTAATCATTTCAGCTAACGATTATTTGAATTTAATTAATTCTTTTAATTAAGGATAATAGAGTTTAATTAATTTGTTGAACTTAATTAATTATTTTAATTAATGGTGATGGGATTAAACTTATTACTTCAATCAAGGATAATTGAAATTAATAATTAATTTAATGATATTTAAAAGTAATTAATAATTTTAATAATGATAATTGATTTTTTTTAATCATTTCAATTAATTATTATTTTAAATTTAATTAATTGTTTTAATTAATGATTTTTGGAATTTAGTTAAAACATTTTGATTAATGATGTTTTATAATTAAATAAATCATTTTAACAAATGATGTTTTAATTAATCGTTTGACTAATGAAGTTTGGATGTGATTAATCCGATTAATTTATGATTATTTTGGGCTTAATTAATTGTTTTAATCAATGGAATTTAGAATTACTTATCATTTTAATTAATGATATTTGAAATTAATTATTCATTTAATTAACGACTATTTAAATTTATTAAATCTTTTTAATTAATTAACTTAATAAAGGTGATTAAAGTAAGTTAGCTAATATAATAAAAATCATTTTAGTAAACTGATTTAAAGTTAATAGACCGATTTAACAAAGATTTTAAAGTTAATTTACCAATGTTATAAAAGTGTCTGGAAATAATTGTCTATTTCATTATAGATGATGAATGTTTACCTAAAGGGATTTTAAAGTAATTAACTATCTTTAGGGATACTTAATAGTTTTCTAAAGTATAAAAAGGATTCGGAACTCAATTATTGGGATGTTAAGTTGGATAATCTTCTTGGTGTTCGATCTGATGTTGGTTTAGGCCTTCGGGGTCGCGCACTTGGAAAAATTATTCTCTTAACATTTTAACAATCTGGAACTAATTCTAAAAGTGTTTTACCAATATGAAAATCAAGATGAAAAGTTCAGTTCGTTTTTAAAAAGAAAAAGGATGATTCGTTTATAAAATTGAATTATTTTGGTAAAGCAAATCACTTATATGGAAACAATTTATTTGTATAATTAGCACTAAACGACGAAGAAGTAAACTTGTCGCTATTTCAAAAGTTAAGAATAATCGTGTGATACGACTTTGAGGTAACACTACCTTGACTTTTTTGGTATTATTGTTAACCCAGAAATAGTACAAATTTGAATTCAATGAGTGGTGATAAGTATACACGTAACAATCCGCATATTTATCGATTATATATTAAAATATTTTGTTTAAATCTTTTATCGTTAGTCGGATTTTGGTCCAAAAAGCTATTTTTTGCATACGATCAAATCAGGACTCGAGACCACTTCCATTGAGTTCAAAATGACGTTTGTAATCTTTTTAAGTATAAACATTGATAGGTTTGGAGTTAGTGGAATTTCACTAACTTTTCCCCCTTTGGACTTTAGGTTAGTTTAGCCTTTATAACTCAAGCCCAATTCCCTCCTTCTCCTCACTCTTCATAAATTCCTACCAACTCAAGCTTTTGCATTAATGGTGAGTGGAAAGGGAAATTAAAAATCCAAGCCTAGGTTTCAACTTTAAATCCATCATTCAACTCCAAATTCAAAGAGAGGATATTGGATTCAAGCTTCTTGGGTTGAGATTGAAGTGGATTGATTCTTGCTTTGCTTCAAAGCTTCATTTTCATTGACTTTTGGTGCAAAGGTGAGATTTTATCCCACAATTCTAGTCTATAACTATATTGGACTGTAGGGAATGATTCCCCATCACTTTAGCATGTACATTTGCATTTGGTTTGGATTGGATTAGCGAAAAACTCCAATTTTTAGTGTTTTTGGAGATTTCCTGCACTTAGGTCGCATTGCCACGAAATGCCACTTCGGACTTAGGTCATGGGCTGCTAGGTCGTAGGTCGCTCGCCCTGAACTTCGTATGGTTGCTCGGCCTGTTCTTTGTTAGGTCGCGGCAAAGTTCGGTCACACGATCTTGTTTTAGACCTTAGGTCGCTTGCCCTGTCGCATTGGTACGTTGCTTGGTCTTAACCCCTTATGTTGCTCGACCTTTAGGTCGTAACTCTTTAGGTCGCGAACCCTGTTTAGTCGCTTGAACCATAAGTCGCTCGACCTTTAGGTCGCGAACCCCGTTAGGTCGCTTGACCCATAACTCGCTCGACCTTTAGGTCGTAACTTATTAAGTCGCGAACCCCGTTAGGCCGCTTGACCCATAAGTCGCTCGACCTTTAGGTCGTAACTCTTTAAGTCGCGAACCCCGTTAGGTCGCTTGACCCTTAAGTCGCTCAGCCCGTTCACACTTTAGGTCGCAAGACCACTTGGTTGTGCAACATTTAGGTCGCTTGGCCTAGGTCGTTAGGTCGTAGCACGTTCACTTGCTCGGCTGTGTCTTTAACTCGTAGGTCGCTCGCCTCTCCTAACCCGCGAGTTCCTTAGGTCGCTCGCCTTCCTTAGGTCGCTTACCTGGTTGAGTCGCACCTCACCTTAGCTCGGCCATGTTAGGTCGCGAGTTTCCCTTAGGTCGCGTGTACCACTAGGTTGCTCGATCCTATCCTCCCTTAGTCCTTCGCTAAGTCATACCGTTTTGGACGGGGCGCTGCCCCATGGACCCACACGACCTGACCGGGCAGGTCGAACCCCGTAGCGGGGGCGATGTCCCTGCACCCCCACCTTGGGGGGTTGCCACCCCCCTGGACCCCCTCTCCGTAGGGGATCTTATCTGAAAAACATTCAACAGAACTTGCTTTGTTGAGATGCTGAGTTGACCATTCTTCGAGACAAACTATCTTCGGCTTCTCGGTCGATTTTATGGATTTTTGAATATCTGTTTCGATGGATTCTTTATCGGTTTCTTTTGATTTTATTCACGTCTTCGAATGTGAATTTTTATGATTGATTGTTTCTACAATCACTTCTATGATTTGTCACTTTAAAATATAAAGGTTTTCAATACTAGTAGTAAATATCAAAACTCTTTCATCAAAACAATTTTAACTCTATTCTACTACAAAGCTTTTTCCTTAAACCGTTTTCCAATCTATTAGTATATACAAGCCTTTACCTCACTCGTATGAGAAATCTAATTAAACGACTTAGTAAAACAAGTGGTATGAAACGCTTGCGTTTACTTCGTTGGTTAATTCTTGGACTTGTGTGATTGAATCTTTTGTGACAATTTTCTAGTGAAGATCTACAGTTTGTTCGTAAATATTTGAGTTAAGCAAGTGGTTATGGGACATGAAGCTAAACTTTTATATTTATTAACTTAGTGTAATTGACACTTCTTGATGATCATGACGATCATTTTTGTGTTTTAGACTAGCAACTGTGCGATGTCTCTTTGTCTGCGAGGGAGACTAGACCCCGCTCTTGTGATGTTTCGCCATCGCATTTGTGTGATGTTTCACCATCACATATGTGGGGTAGCTCCCACGGTCTTCGGGCCATTCGTGTGTCAAAATTAATGGCTTGCAACCATGAGATAGCGTCTCGCTTTGTGTTACATGAGTAGGTGAGTTTTCATACTCCCATATTGTGAGTTTTCATGCTCCTATATTGTGATTTCTGGATTTCTTGTGTAGTCTTCTGGAATTTGTGCTCCACCTATTTTCATGACTTTCATTGTTATGATTTTGCAGCTTTTATATTTAGGTGAATTTGGATCTTTTAGAAGATTCTTTTGATATTGTTTGATCTCTTGATGATCTTCATTTACATGCTTATCATAGTATGTCTTTATGGTTACTATATGTTCTTGCCATATCTATTGTTTATATCATGTTATCTGATATTTATAGCAAGACTGATCCGTTTATTATTTTCTTATAAATAATACTCGGGTCAGACCGAGATGTTACAGGTGCTTCTGCTTGACTTCTCCCCCAGGGATTTACTACTCTGACTTTTGGCTGACCATTTAGATTAGCAGTTTTTTTCGTTTACACTTGAGATATAGACTCATAATTGTATTCTTTTGTATAGCACATGTTGCTAGTCTTTTGTATTATTGTGGATCTTTTTGACCACTACTCTGATGTACACTTTCATGTGTTAGTTATATATTCATATCTTCTTCCGCCTTTGTGATATGGATGTCTATGACTGATTTGTGTTATGCTTATTTCTATGTTTGTTTCCAAAGATTATTTATAGCCACCGTGTGATAAGAAATCGCATGGATGGTCGCTCCTCAACAGGCTTATTCTCCATGCTAGTTGACAGCACTACACCGTAGTGTTCTTGGCTAGCGTGGGTATAGAGGTGGGTCGTCACAGCTTGGTATCAGAGCCAAATTTCGTTACAATGTAGAATAACTTAACAAGGATCATCGTCCTAAGTCCAGCTTAGGAGTCGTACCTTAGGATTAATTCGTGTCTTCATACCGATTCATCCTATTTTTATTATGATTCCTTGTTTCACTTATCAAGATTGCTTGATATATCTGTTAGTGAATAACCTTTTTCTTCTCCTTCTTTCTTAAGGAAGAAAAATGGTTAGACTTGGACGTCCCCGTGCCGGTCAATCTACTGCAACTCCCCAAGATGGAGTTTTATGACTACCCAGCAACTTCTTGACCTTGTCACGAATGCTCAAGCAGCTGGTTCTAATCCGGAACCTACTCACCCTAAATTTGGGTTTGCACGTTTGTGCAATGATTACACCAACTTGGGTGGGAAGCAATTTAAAGGCACTGAAACTATCATCGAGGTCCAAGCTTGGCTCAGAACGTGCGATAGAATCTTCTCTCGCATGAACCTCACTGACCTCCATCGAGTCCAGGTGGCTTCCAGTATGCTCCAAGGAAGAGCATTGGATTGGTATGAGCTGTTAATCTCAGAAATTGATGAATCAGATCTCTCCTGGGAGCACTTCCGGGAACGCTTCGAATCGAAATTCGTGCCCGAGGCTGAAAAGGTAACTTTGGCTCGGAGATTTATTGACCGTGTTCAAGGTCAGTCTTCTGTGGCGGACTACGTTGCATCATTCGAATCCCTTTCCAAATATGGGGTCGAATATTTAAATACTCCACTGAAGAAGAACCAGAGGTTCGTTTATGGCTTAAATAAGAATCTTAGGAAGCCACTACTCCTGAAACTAGAAGTTACATTTGATCAACTCGTCGATATCGCTCTTCGTCTTGAATAGGCCAATAGAGAGAGTGATGTTGAAGTGGTTGGCGCTAAACCAAACTTCAACAACAAAAAGAGGCCTAACAAATTTAAAGGTTCTTATCCCAACAAAAAGGGTAAGCAAGCAACTTCGGCTGCAAAGACACCTTCCTCTAGTAGCGGGCAATGCTATAACTGTGGTTCTAAGGACCATTTTGCGAACAAATGTTCGAAGCCCAAAAGTTGTCGCTATTGCAAGAGCTCGAAACATTATATACATATGTGCCCCTCACTAAAAGGCAGGAAAGAGGGAAGGTTAAACGTGGCTCAAGCCCCTGGCAACACATCCCGTGGCCAAGGTATTTCTCATTCCATTCTTGATGGTATTATTTTATTTCATGATCAACCTATTAGAGTTCTCTTTCATACTGGTGCATCTCATTCTTTTATATCAAAGGAACTTGTCGACACTTTCTCCCTAAATGTTGATGCTTTAATGACTTCCTTGAGAATTGCGAATCCTGTTGGTGGATCCGCAACTCTTAGTTTGCTTTGTAAAGATGTGGAGATTATTTTATGTGATTTTTCTTTCCTAGCCGATTTGCATGTTATGCGTTACTTAGGCTTTGGAATGATATTGGGTATGGACTGGCTTAACCGTTATGAAGCTCATATCCTATGTCCTGAGCGGACTATTTATCTCCGACATCCGCAATCTGTAAATCAGATTTCTATTATTCTTAAAGATTCGAATTCTGCATTGACTGCATCTTTATATTCTTTAAATCCTCATGATGATGATGATGATGATGAGGAAGATGTCATTTCTCGAATTCACGTCGTTCGTGAATTTTCCGACATATTTGAGCCCGTTTTAGGTTTACCACCTAAACGAGCAATTGAGTTCAGAATTAATCTTACCCCTGAAGCTCAACCTATTACTCGTCCTCCTTATCGTATGTCTAATAAGGAAAATGAGGAGATGCGCAAACAATTATCTGAATTGGAGACGAAGCAATTTATTCGCTCTAGTTCCTCGTCTTGGGGAGCTTCGGCTATTTTCGTAAAGAAATCCGATGGTACTCTTAGGCTCTGCGTTGATTATCGCAAGCTTAACGATCTTAATATTAAAAATAAATATCCTTTACCTCAGATTGATGATCTATTCGATCAGCTTTGTGGTGCTAAGGTCTTTTCACAATTGGACTTGGCTACCGGTTTCCATAAGCTTCGTATCGCAGAGGATAACATTCCTTTGACATCATTCCATACTCGATATGGATCTTATGAATGGCTTGTTATGCCATTTGGGTTAACGAATGCTCCAGCTTATTTCGTTGACCTCATGAATCGAGTTTTCAAAGATTTCCTCAATCGGTTTGTTCTCATATTCATTGATGATATTCTTGTGTATTCAAAAACCGAGGAGGAACATGAGAAACATCTTCGGATTGTATTGGAAACTCTTAGGAGTAATCTATCAAAGGCGAAATTTTCTAAATGCCACTTTTGGCAATCTCGTGTGAAGTTTCTCGGTCATATTACTTCCGAATCCAGAATTTCCATGGATCCTTCAAAGATTGAAGCGATTCAAGATTGGAAGAGACCGGAGAGTGTGACAGAGATTCGTAGTTTTCTCGGATTGGCGGGTTATTACCGTCGTTTCATTAAAGACTTTTCTAAGATTGCCATGCCTCTTACTGGCTTGACTAAGAAGGGAGTTAAATACATTTGGTTGGACAAATGTGAAGCCTCTTTTCATAAATTGAAAGAACTCCTTTCTGATGCTCCTATTCTTGTTATTCTCGAAGGGAATCAAGATTTTGTTGTTTATACTGATGCTAGTCACGTTGGTTTGGGTGCTGTTCTTATGCAAAAAGAACGTGTTATTTCTTATGCTTCTAGGCAATTGAAGCCGGCCGAGACTAGATATGCCACACATGATTTAGAACTCGCGGCTATTGTTTTCGTCCTTCGAATTTGGCGTCATTATCTATTAGGAGAGAAATTTATTCTTTACACGGATCATAAGTCTTTGAAATATTTATTTTCTCAAAAGGAACTTAATTTGCGTCAACAGCGTTGGCTCGAGTTCCTTGCACCTTATGATCTTGATATTCTTTATACCCCCGATAAGGGTAATCGTGTCGCCGATGCTCTTAGCCGTAAACAACAAGCAGTTGTTTCTATGATGATATCTGAATGGAACGATCTCAAGATTTTATCTACTTGTGAGATTCGAGAGCGCGTATCCGATTTATGCTCATCACTTGTTTTATGTAGCCTTGAGGCTCATCCTTCTCTTTTAGACCGCGTTCTTGAAGCTCAAGGGCTAGATCCTGAATTGGCTCTTCTTGGCCAAAATGTTAAGGACAAAATTGATATTGAAGGTTTGAAAGACTTTGATATTGATTCTCGTGGCGGCATTCGAAAATTTGGTAGACTTATCGTATCAAATATTGGTGATCTTCGTAAAGATATTTAAGGAGATTCCCATCGTTCTAAATTCACCATTCATCCCGGTAGTAGTAAAATGTATGCTGATATGAAGCGACTTTATTATTGGGAGGGAATGAAATCTGATATTGCTAACTTTGTTAAGTGTTGCATGACTTGCCAACTTGTCAAGGCCGAACATCAAAGGCCTGGTGGGTTATTGAAACCTTTAGAAATTCCAATTTGGAAGTGGGACCAAATTTCCATGGATTTTATAGATGGCCTTCCCCGTTCTCGTTCGGGTCATGATAGCTTATGGGTGATCGTTGATAGACTTACTAAATCCACCCATTTTATTCCCGTTCGGTCTAACCGAACCGTACCTCTTTTGGCCAAACTCTTTATCAAAGAAATTGTTAAATTGCATGGAGTTCCTACTTCTATTGTTAGTGATCGAGATCCATTGTTTACTAGTGGATTTTGGAAGAGTCTTCAAAAAGCTTTAGGAACGAAGCTTAATTTTAGCACTGCTTATCACCCCCAGTCCGATGGACAAACCAAGAGTGTGAATCAAACTCTTGAAGATCTTCTTCGTGCTTGTGTGCTCGATTTTGGTGGAAGTTGGGAAGATCATATTTCACTCGTTGAATTTTCCTATAATAATAGCTTCCAATCTAGTATTGGTATGGCACCTTTCGAGGCACTCTATGGAAGGCCATGCCGATCTCCTTCTTATTGGCTTGAGGCCGGTGAGAGGCAGGTTTTAGGTCCAGACTTTATTCGTGATTCCATAGAGAAGATTGAACTTATTCGACATAGGATGAAAGAAGCCCAGAGTAGATAAAAATCCTATGCCGATAATCGAAGAAGGAAGTTAGAATTTTCTGTGGGAGATTCTGTTTTTATTCGTGTTTCACCTATGAAAGGTGTTGTACGTTTCAGTCGATCGGGAAAGTTAGCGCCTCGATATATTGGGCCATTTCCTATCACTGAACGTATTGGTTCGATGGCTTATCGCCTTTCATTACCAGCTCAGTTTTCTGCCATGCATGACGTGTTTCACGTTTCTCAATTACGGAAATGCCTTCGAGATTCCGATTCTATTCTTGAGCCTGGTATTGTGGAAGAAATTGAAGTTTCACCAAATTTGGCTTATGAGCAGCAACCTATTCGAATTATTGCTTCGGAGGTCAAACGACTTCGAAATAAAGATGTTTCGCTTGTGAAGGTTCAATGGTCCTTAAACCCTAAAGATTGCTCTTGGGAATCTAAAGAATTCATCGAGAGAACACATCCGGACTTACTTTCTAGTCCTCAATGAGGTGAACTTCTTATTTCAAATTTCTTTGGTGATAATATGCTTTTATGGTTGTTACTTTTTATTTCCATCTTATATATTGCGAGGACGCAATTTCTTTAAGGAGGGGAGTCTGTAACAACCTGCATATTTATCGATTATATATTTAAATACTTTGTTTAAATCTTTTATCGTTAGTCGGATTTCGGTCCAAAAAGCTACTTTTTGCATAATATCAAACCAGGACTCGAGACCACTTCCATTGAGTTCAAAATGACGTTTGTAATCTTTTTAAGTATAAACATTGATAGGTTTGGAGTTAGTGGAGTTTCACTAACTTTTCCCGCATTGGACTTTAGGTTAGTTTAGCCTTTATAACTCAAGCCCAATTCCCTCCTTCTCCTCACTCTTCATAAATTCCTACCAACTCAAGCTTTTGCATTAATGGTGAGTGGAAAGGGAAATTAAAACTCCAAGCCTAGGTTTCAACTTCAAATCCATCATTCAACTCCAAATTCAAAGAGAGGATATTGGATTCAAGCTTCTTTGGTTGAGATTGAAGTGGATTGATTCTTGCTTTGCTTCAAAGCTTCATTTTCATTGACTTTTGGTGCAAAGGTGAGATTTTATCTCACAATTCTAGTCTATAACTATATTGGACTGTTGGGAATGATTCCCCCTCACTTTAGCATGTACATTTGCATTTGGTTTGGATTGGATTAGCGAAAAACTCCAATTTTTAGTGTTTTTGGAGATTTCCTGCACTTAGGTCGCACTGCCACGAAATGCCACTTCGGAATTAGGTCGTAGGTCGTAGGTCGTGGGCCGCTAGGTCGTAGGTCGCTCGCCGTGATCTTCGTATGGTTGCTCAGCCTGTTCTTTGTTAGGTCGCGGCAAAGTTAGGTCGCACGATCTTGTTTTAGACCTTAGGTCGCTTGCCCTGTCGCATTGGTACGTTGCTTGGTCTTAACCCCTTAAGTCGCTCAACCTTTATGTCGTAACTGTTTAGGTCGCGAACCCCGTTAGGTCGCTTGACCCATAAGTCGCTCTACCTTAAGGTCGTAACTCTTTAGTCGTGAACCCCGTTAGGTCGTTTGACCCATAACTCGCTCGACCTTTAGGTCGTAACTCTTTAAGTCGCGAACCCCGTTAGGTCGCTTGACCCATAAGTCGCTCGACCTTTAGGTCGTAACTCTTTAAGTCGCGAACCCCGTTAGGTCGCTTGACCCTTAAGTCACTCAGCCCGTTCACACTTTAGGTCGCAAGTCCACTTGGTCGTGCAACATTTAGGTCGCTTGGCCTAGGTCGTTAGGTCGTAGCACGTTCACTTGCTCGGCCGTCTCTTTAACTCGTAGGTCGCTCGCCTCTCCTAACCCGCGAGTTCCTTAGGTCGCTCGCCTTCCTTAGGTCGCTTACCTGATTGAGTCGCACCTCACCTTAGCTCGGCCATGTTAGGTCGCGAGTTTCCCTTAGGTCGCGTGTACCACTAGGTCGCTCGATCCTATCCTCCGTTATGTCTTCGATTAGTCGTACCGTTTTGGACGGGGCGCTGCCCCCCGGACCCCCGCGACCTGACCAGGCAGGTCGAACCCCGTAGCAGGGGCGCTGCCCCCGCACCCCCACCTTGGGGGGTTGCCACCCCCCCTCCCCCGGACCCCCCTTCCGTAGGGGATCTTATCTGAAAAACATTCAACAGAACTTGCTTTGTTGAGATGCTGAGTTGACCATTCATCAAGACAAACTATCTTGGGCTTCTCGGTCGATTTTATGGATTTTTGTATATCTATTTCGATGGATTCTTTATCGGTTTCTTTGGATTTTATTCACGTCTTCGAATGTGAATTTTTATGATTGATTGTTTCTACAATCACTTCTATGATTTGTCACTTTAAAATATAAAGGTTTTCAATACTAGTAGTAAATATCAAAACTCTTTCATAAAAACAATTTTAACTCTATTCTACTACAAAGCTTTTTTCTTAAACTGTTTTCCAATCTATTAGTATATACAAACCTTTACCTCACTCGTATGAGAAATCTAATTAAACGACTTAGTAAAACAAGTGGTATGAGACGCTTGCGTTTACATCGTTGGTTAATTCTTGGACTTGTGCGATTGAATCTTTTGTGACAATTTTCTAGTGAAGATCCACAGTTTGTTCGTAAATATTTGAGTTAAGAAAGTGGTTATGGGACATGAAGCTAAACTTTTATATTTATTAACTTAGTGTAATTGACACTTCTTGATGCTCATGACGATCATTTTTGTGTTTTAGACTAGCAACTGTGCGATGTCTCTTTGTCTGCGAGGGAGACTAGACCCCGCTCTTGTGATGTTTCGCCATCGCATTTGTGTGATGTTTCGCCATCACATATGTGGGGTAGCGCCCCACGGTCTTCGGGCCATTCGTGTGTCAAAATTAATGGCTTGCAACCATGAGATAGCTTCTCGCTTTGTGTTACACGAGTTGGTGAGTTTTCATACTCCCATTTTGTGAGTTTTCATGCTCCTATATTGTGATTTCTGGATTTCTTGTGTAGTCTTCTGGAATTTGTGCTTCACCTATTTTCATGACTTTCATTGTTGTGATTTTCCAGCTTTTATATTTAGGTGAATTTGGATCTTTTAGAAGATTCTTTTGATATTGTTTGATCTCTTGATGATCTTCATTTACATGCTTATCATAGTATGTCTTTATGGTTACTATATGTTCTTTCCATATCTATTGTTTATATCATGTTATCTGATATTTATAGCTAGACTGATCCGTTTATTATTTTCTTATAAATAATACTCGGGTCAAACCGAGATGTTACAGGTGCTCCTGCTTGACTTCTCCCTCAGGGATTTACTACTTTGACTTTTGGCTGATGATGTGCACGTAAATGTGCATATTTTTACCACCATATTTATTCTTTTTAAATTAAATAAATGATCATATTGGGTATTTTAGGTTGTTTAAACCAAAATTCATATTATTTGAAATTGTCACATATTCATTTTCATCGAGGGGCAAAAATGGTCATTTTTGTGCATATATTAATTTGAGAAAATTTAATTGGAAATTTTTATATTATTTTGTAGGAAATTACACTCAATTACAAGTGGGTTAATGAAGGAATATGCATGCACAAAATGAATACATAGGAATGAATATGGAAATAATTCAAAGTGAAGAACATGGAGGACCCCACCTACCCACTACCTTAATGTACAAATTAAAGGCTAATGCACATGCTAAAAGACATTTAAAGCTTCATGTACGTTTAAGTGGCGTGTTGTTAAAGCTAATGATAACTTGGCCACCACACTTCCTCCGAAGGCATTTTGGGTACTCCCCAAAAATATGCATTAGGGTTTCTAACTTGTATAAAAACCCCTTATGTTTCATATAGCCATTTTCCTCTTAGTTAGTTTGTTTTAGTTTAGAAAATAAATCAAATCTCTCTTCTTTCCATGGCTACTTAGCCATTTCTTCTCTTATGTAATTCTTTTTTTATGCATTGTTAATTATTGTTTCTTTTTAATTACATGTTCATTTCCTTTTATGCAAGTAGTGTAGATTTTCCTTTATGCAATTAGAATAGTTTTCCATTTCACTTTGCTCTCTTTTCATTTTGCTTTCATGTTGTTAGCTACATTTGTTAATAAAATGACAAATATGAGAAGCTAAACCCCTTCAATTTAGGGGTAATGAAGCTCTCTAATTAATGTAGCTTCAACATTTTGTTAATTCATGCTCTCTTTTTGTGCTTAATGATGATGATAGAAGTGGTTTTATTTGTTGTTTTTGCTTTGAATTTGATAGTCTATATTGTTGACACCAAATAGGCTATGCTTAAACAATCACTAACACAAATGCCTCTTCATCAATATATGATTATGGCATAAGAAAGTGATTTGAAATTAAAATTTGATGGTCTATGTTTCTAATCAATAGTTAATAGGCCATACTTAAAATAGATTTCATTCTCATTTTCTTTATCAATTTTCATGAAAGTTAGTAAGTGTTTTAAGGGGTGTGTTATAGTTTGATGGCTTATGTTGGCTAATCAATAGCTTAAATATGCCATACTTATGACAAACACATCAATTAGAACACTAATGACCATAAAAGAGAGATCATGATTTCATGTGTTGAACTACATGATCTAGAGAGTGGATTTATTCTCTAAATTGTCATTTAACTCTCATATTTGCATTTCTTTTCTTTTTGTTAGTTAGTTCATATTCTCATTTTCTAGCTTAAACACACTCTCGACTTTGGTATAATTTGATTGAATAGAATTTTAAAATCATCAATTCCCTGTGGATCGACTCGTATTCGCCACGTGCTACATTCGTACACCGTGCGCTTGCTGTAAATTTTATTTCAAAATTCGGTCGACGGTTTTCTAAACCGATAGAACTTCCGTCGACGAACAAGTTTTTGGCGCCGTTGCCGGGGAAGTTGTTTGATTTTATTTTCTATTCTTCGAATTATTTTCGTTTGCTTTTTGTGTGTTTTAAATTTTTTTTTTTGTGTATTGCATTTTTTTAGAAAGATGTTGTGTTGTGTGTTTGAGTGATTTTTTTTGTTTCTATTTTGTTTGTGTGTTGTTTGCTAGTTTTTTGCATTTCAAAAAAAAATTATTACATACACAAGTTTATTTCAACAAAAAAATATTATTACATTGTATTTCAATTTTCATTTACATTTGCATTCTTCCTATTTTCATTTGCACTTACAAAATAGTGCACTGTTCATTTCCATTCTCTGTTTACTGTTCACCTGCATATCAGTGCACTTCACTGCTCTGTGCACTCCCACATTCTTCCTCTCCGCCTTCCTGCACAAACCAAACTGCATCCCTACCTTCCATCCCACTGACATCTTCACATTAACTTCCTCCATAACATCCTCTTGCACTGACATCAGAACACAGCTCTTACACAAAAACTACAATCAACCCCAGCACTACCTCCTGAAACAATCAGTCATCACCACCTGAAACAGTGCTACAAACACTACTACTCACCTCACCATCTCCACTGCTTCAAACAACTGCAGCATCACAGCCTCAACAGTCTCCCCACATCACATCTTCAACCATTCCCCACAATTTTCACCACTCCTCCAATACAATACAAACTAACATCAACCATTGTAGTCATCACTTCTTCAACCCAAACCTCACATACCATTACACTTTCACCATCACAAACTGCCTCTCTGAACAACTGCATTCCAGCACTCATTCACACTGCAACAACAAGATACCATACCTGCTCTAAAACATCTCCATCCTCACAGTACATCACTGCAAACCCACAGACAAACTGCTTCCACAACCAAAATCGACCAAACTTCTCAAATCACCACACCGCGACACGCAGCTACCAAATACCCCCAGTCATCACATCCCCTACTAACAACCATTCACACTTCAACTTCCTACATCACCCTTCTCCATCATTGCCTCATTCAACTACCATCAAAACATCACAAACATACCTGACTGCAAAGCAAATCCACCACCTCCTCAACATCGGTCACCACCTTCAACAGTCATCAGCAACTTCATTCCCACCTGAAAACAACAGTAGCAACTTGCAAAGCCACACCATATCAACCATCTTGCCTACAAAATTCAACTGCCATCATCCCATTCAAAAAAAAAAACATATGTCTGCAACTTCTTGGAAGCATCTTTGAACCCACGAGCAACCCCCCCCCAAATCGAACAATCGCCAACAGTCGAACCAACCGTGGCCACCTCCTCCGAACAAGTTGCCTTATTCCCTTACCACTGAGCCAAATCATTTAAAACTTCCTACAGCAACATCAACCATTCTTCCCATATATCTTCACAGCTCCAAACCATCACTGCTTAGCATTGCAACACAATACATCACAACCAACATAACCCTGTACCCAAACCACTATCCAATCTCCACCCCTTCATACAACGTTTTACAACACAGCTGCATCCTGTCTCTGTTCATCCAACAACCCAATAAACTTCTCCATTTCCACAGCACCACCTCAACTTCACTACTTAATCCAACTCTCCCTCCACCTCCCAGTTTCCAATTCACCTCGTAACTGGCTGCGAATCACCAATTTCAGCAACACAGCAGCAGCACTCATACACTCTCAACCTCCACAGCATTGCCCCATTTTCCACGATCACAACTACCGAAACCCCAATCACCGCTCCAATCCCAAACTCGAATCCGCCTCCGACTTCCAAACTTCACCGCTCTTCCTTCAATAACCATCCACTTCCTCCACATCGACCTACCTCATCACGAATTGCCAGCCAAATCACCCACGCTCCCGAAGTCGCAACAGCTCCTGCAAACGTGAATTCATCCTCCAATCGCAATCGCCTGCAACTCATCCTCAATCGCTGAATTTTGGAATCAACGGAATTAAAACTTCCGTTTTTTTCTTCTTTTTGGGTTCGAAATACGTTTTTTTTATCAGGGAGAAGTTTGAAAGAACGAGTGTTGTTTCAAATTGGGTAATTTTCTTTTGGGTGACGGGCAGCAGTGGGATGGGTGGCAATAAATTGGTTTCAATTCTTTTTCTCGGTTTCTTTTTTCTTTTTTTTCTTTTTTTAAATAAAAGTTGTTTTTGTTTTGTTTGTTTCATTTCTTAATTATTGTCTTTTATTTAATCTATTTTAGTTTTTTTTTCCTTGATAGAGAAAACTTTGCAGTTTTTGTTAACAAAAAAAAATTGCTTTGGTTTAGTTTGTTCTAGTTTTTCATTTTGTTTTACTCTTTCTTTGGTATTTGTATACGAATTTTTTTTTGAAGTAAAACCCTACTTTTAAGTTTCCTTTCAAAAAAAAGTTGTATATATCTTGCTTTATTTCAGGTTGCCAAAGCAGAATTACAGAAAGAGCAGAAGTGCTTGTTAAATAAATTGCTTGATTTGAAGTGCTTGCCAAAAAAAATAACTGCTTGCTTGCTTATAAAATTTTATGTTTTAGTTGTCTTGCATTGTTGTTTTCTTGCATTTTAAGAAAAAAAAATTTAAAAAATTTCAAAAACAAAAGCAAAAACAAAATTTCATTCTAGTTGCATTGCTAATACACGTTTTATTTCAGCTTTGCATTTCATCTTAGAATTTGATTAAATAATGACTCACTTAATTGTATATTGACAGTTGTCTTCTTTGAACAATTTAATTTCTTGGTGTCTAGGCTACGGCAGAGTAATAACAATTTATAAATATTATGGTGATTCGCAAAAATTATAGTGGTTGTTCCTCTGAAGGTACTTAAACCTTCGGTTGCATTGCTACGGTGATTCGTGGTGCACCGATAACCCCTGCCCGTTACCTGGCTGAGAAATATTTTTGTTGATTTAAGACAGTGTGTGACTATACAATTTTGTGTTATATTAGGATAAATCATTTGTAACTAACCCTTGCATTCATTTAGCTGCATTGGTTCATGCATATTTTAAAAAAAAAAAAATTTCAAATCCAAAATCCAAAACTAAAAAAAATTGTAAATATTCATTTTCCTTTGAAATTTTTAAATCCTTTTCTTTGAAATTTCAAAAAAATCCAAAAAAATTTTTTTAAGAAAAACCAAAATTCAACAAAAAAAATAGAAAAATAAAAACAAAAATAGATTTCCCTTTTGAAAAATAAATTCTCTTTGTAAATATTTTTTGCTTATAAAAAAAAACCAAAAAACATTCTTGAAAATGTCAGAATTTCCATACTCACTTGAATTTTACAATAGTTGTGAAAATCAATATAATCCATATGATTTCAGTCCTAATTCGTATGGATATTTTAACAACAACTATTGTGTAAATAATTCAAATTTCTAACAACAAAATTTTCAAAACAATGACCAACCTTCGACTCTTGAAAATAGCATTGAAATGATTTCATCTTTACTCGAACTTTCTACACGAAAAAATCAAGAGATAAATGATTTATGTAATTCTTATTTGTGTAATAACTCGAGTCAAGGATTTCAAAATTTGAATTCAATTCAAAATTCAAACGATTACGATTGCAACCCATGCCAATTTAATTTCGAACTCCAAAATGAATTTCAAACTCAACATGAAAATGGGAACAACTTTTCAAATGAATTTGGCAATGGGAATAGTTTCAATTGCGATACAATTGAAAACTTTGGTTATCAACAAATTCAAAGTGAAACTTTTCAAATTAATAATCATGAATTAGATTTTGTTGACGAAATGGAAAAAGATAACGGGGATTTATTACTTGAAAAATACAAAACTTATCGTGAAAATCATAATCAAATCTCAACCCACGAAGAATCAAATAATAATCTACCGTTTATCGAAATTGACAATTCTTGTTCTCAACAAGTCCAAATTGAAAATTTTCAAGTTAATAATTACAAATTTGACTTTGTTGAGCAAGTGAATGAAATTTACGATGATCACACGAATTTGTTGATTAAAACATTGGAAAATTTTCGTGAGAAACAAAATCAAGTTTCAATGTGTGACGAGTCAAACGATAATCCATCTTTTACCCAAATCGACGATTTTGAAATAACAACTTTTGAAATTGAAAATAACAATCTTAATGAAGTTGTTGAAAACACGGTAATTGAGCTGGATTTTAATTCTTTTAAGGGTGTGGAACCAAATTTAAAATTCGATCTTCCTTTTCTCGATTTCGAAAATTTGAATACAACAACTTTGAATTTTGAACTTGAGACATGCAATAAAGTTGTTGATAATCCAACGAAGGAAGACGAATTTAATGAACGCAAATTTTTTGGACTTTTGGATGACGAGTTGTTGAATTCCGACGGGGAAGATGAAAATCATCATTTCTATTTTGAAATCAATAACTCTAAAAATGTTTTCAATGATAAGCTTGAATTTCAAATTAGTGAAAATAAATATGAACTTCAATCAATTGTTTTATCGACCCCAAAAATCATCGAAAATAAAACAACTCATATGATTTTTAATAAAACGACATTTGTTTTTCCAAATCAACGTTCAACTTCGAAATCTTTTACGATTTGGTTTTCTACGCTTGAGCTGTGTCTCGTATACTTGACGAGACAAATGAATCGGTCTTTGGAAGACCGTTTCATTTACTTTTTGACGATATACTTTCTGATGCCATGTAAATACATTTCATTTTTATGTAAATAATAATAAACGTTTCTTTCACTTGGGTTGACTGTGGGGATACAGTCAAAATCAAGTGTGGGGGGAGACTCATCTTCTTCTTGATTTTTCAGGATTAATTTTTCATTTTTTTTAGCATTTTGATTTATTTTTAAAGAATCACTATAGGATAAATATATGGTTTTGGTTTATTAAATTGAAATTTTTGAAAATTTATTTGTCTTAAAAAAAAATTGAACTTTGATTACAAATAATAATGGTTTAACTAGTATATAGGAAGATTCATACGTGTTAATTTTGAAATACATCCTAATTGAAAATCTTGTTTTAAAAAGTAGTTGATTTAAAGTAAAGGATATAACATTTTTTTTGTCTTCTAAGTTAAAGGTGCTAAGATGATTTTGCAAAACACTCTCTCTCTTAAAATAATAATAATAATATCCAATGTATTCACTCTCATTTAAAAGTCCTCACGGTTATTCATGGGTGAATTACTTGGAAATTTGATTATGTGCTTTCATACTCATTTAAAAATCCTCACGGTTATGCATGTATGGAACACATATATAAAAAAACAGACTTAATAAAAACCACCTACGGTCGATAGGTGTATGTACGAAAGTGTGTACACTCGCCATGCTCTGTACTCCCCTCACATAAGCCCGAAAGACAGTGCATGGGTGGTATATCTGGCCTCAGTTTACCTGAGCTAGGTGTGTAATTTTTCTTGCAAATAATGAGAGAGCAAGCAATTGAAATCCTAGCACTGTTTTTACTTAGTTGATTTGATTTGTTATTGAAAAGAAATGAAAATACCACTTTGATAAACTTTGATAATCAACTAAGGATCCATTTCATAGTTACACTTTGTTATTAACCAAAACAACGAGTTAAACTATAGTCTATTTGATATGATAACTTGATTTTTGTTGGAAATTTTGACGAGTAAATGACATAAATTTTCAAGATAATAACCAAAACCTATATTTAACTTATTCGTGTCAATTTAAAAATAAATCCTTCATTTGTAAATATTTTCAAAAATTTGGATTCATCTCTTTGTAAATATATCTTGCATTTTGTAAATATTTTCATCCTGCATTTGGATTTTATAGGTAGTATCCGCTGAAAACCCTCACGAGACTACACTCGTCCTACTGGGGACACCCAGAGGTTTAACGGCTTGTTGCATACGCTCAATGCAATCGTGCTTCCTACGAAAACGGATTTACCTTAATTTTAGTTTATTCGAGGATGAATAAAAAGATAAGTGTGGGGGTATTTGATGTGCACGTAAATGTGCATATTTTTACCACCATATTTATTATTTTTAAATTAAATAAATGATCATATTGGGTATTTTAACTTGTTTAAACCAAAATTCATATTATTTGAAATTGTCACATATTCATTTTCATCCAGGGGCAGAAATGATCATTTTTGTGCATATATTAATTTGAGAAAATTTAATTGGAAATTTTTATATTATTTTGTAGGAAACTACACTCAATTACAAGTGGATTCATGAAGGAATATGCATGCATAAAATGAATATAAAGAAATGAAGATGGAAATAATTCAAAGTGAAAAATATGGAGGACCCCACCTACCCATTACCTTAATGTACAAATTAAAGGCTAATGCACATGCTAAAAGTCATTTAAAGCTTCATGTACATTTAAGTGGGGGGTTGTTAAAGCTAATGATAACTTGGCCACCAGACTTCCTCCAAGGGCATTTTGGGTACTCTTCAAAAATATGCATTAGGGTTTCTAACTTGTATAAATACCCCTTATGTTTCATGTAGCCATCTCCCTCTTAGTTAGTTAGTTTTAGTTTAGAAAATAAATCAAATCTCTCTTTCTTTCCATGGCTACTTAGTTCTTCTCTTATGTAATTTTTTTTTATGCAATGTTAATTATTGTTTCTTTTTAATTACATGTTCATTTCCTTTTATGCAAGTAGTGTAGATTTGCCTTTATGCAATTAGAATAGTTTTCCATTTCACTTTGCTCTCTTTTCCTTTTCATTTTGCTTTCATGTTGTTAGCTACATTTGTTAATAAAATGACAAATATGAGATGCTAAACCCCTTCAATGTAGGGGTAATGAAGCTCTCTAATTAATGTAGCTTCAACATTTTGTTAATTCATGCTCTCTTTTTGTGCTTAATGATGATGATAGAAGTGGTTTTATTTGTTGTTTTTGCTTTGAATTTGATAGTCTATATTGTTGACACCAAATAGGCTATGCTTAAACAATCACTAACACAAATGCCTCTTCAGCAGTATATGATTATGGCATAAGAAAGTGATTTGAAATTAAAATTTGATGGTCTATGTTTCTAATCAATAGTTAATAGGCCATACTTAAAATAGATTTCATTCTCATTTTCTTTATCAATTTTCATGAAAGTTAGTAAGTGTTTTAAGGGGTGTGTTATAGTTTGATGGCTTATGTTGGCTAATCAATAGCTCAAATATGCCATACTTATAATAAACACATCAATTAGAACACTAATGACCATAAAAGAGAGATCATGATTTCATGTGTTGAACTACATGATCTAGAGAGTGGATTTATTCTCTAAATTGTCATTTAACTCTCATATTTGCATTTCTTTTCTTTTTGTTAGTTAGTTCGTATTCTCATTTTCTAGCTTAAACACACTCTCGAATTTGGTATAATTTGATTGAATAGAACTTTAAAATCATCAATTCCCTGTGGATCGACCCGTATTCGCCACGTGCTACATTCGTACACCGTGCGCTTGCGGTAAATTTTATTTCAAAATTCATTCGACGGTTTTCTAAACCGATAGAATTCCGTCGACGAACAGCTGACCATTTAGATTAGCAGTTTTTGTCGTTTACACTTGAGATATAGACTCATAGTTGTATTCTTTTGTATAGCACGTGTTGCTATTCTTTTGTATTATTGTGGATCTTTTTGACCACTACTCTGATGTACACTTTTATGTGTTAGTTATATATTCATATCTTATTCCGCCTTTGTGATATGGATGTCTCTGACTGATTTGTGTTATGCTTATTTCTATGTTTGTTTTCGAAGATTATTTATAGCCACCGTGTGATAAGAAATCACATGGATGGTCGCTCCTCAACAGCCTTATTCTCCGTGCTAGTTGACAGCACTACACCGTAGTGTTCTTGGCTAGCGTGGGTATAGAGGTGGGGCATCACAGCTTGGTATCAGAGCCAAATTTCGGAACAATGTAGAATAACTTAACATGGATCATCGTCCTAAGTCCAGCTTAGGAGTCGTACCTTAGGATTAATTCGAGTCTTCGTATCGATTCATCCTATTTTTATTATGATTCCTTGTTTCACTTATCAAGATTGCTTGATATATCTGTTAGTGAATAACCCTTTTCTTCTCCTTCTTTCTTAAGGAAGAAAAATGGTTAGACCTGGACATCCCCGTGCCGGTCAATCTACTGCAACTCCCCAAGATGGAGTTTTTATGACTACCTAGCAACTTCTTGACCTTGTCATGAATGCTCAAGCAGCTGGTTCTAATCCGGAACCTACTCACCCTAAATCTGGGTTTGCACGTTTGTGCAATGATTACACCAACTTGGGTGGGAAGCAATTTAAAGGCACTGAAACTATCATTGAGGTCCAAGCTTGGCTCAGACGTGCGATAGAATCTTCTCTCGCATGAACCTCACTGACCACCATCGAGTCCAGGTGGCTTCCAGTATGCTCCAAGGAAGAGCATTGGATTGGTATGAGCTGTTAATCTCAGAAATTGATGAAGCGGAACTCTCCTGGGAGCACTTCCGGGAACGCTTCGAATCGAAATTCGTGCCCGAGGCTGAAAAGGTAACTTTGGCTCGGAGATATATTGACCTTGTTCAAGGTCAATCTTCTGTGGCGGACTACATTGCATCATTCAAATCCCTTTCCAAATATGGGGTCGAATATATAAATACTCCACTGAAGAAGAACCAGAGGTTCGTTTATGGCTTAAATAAGAATCTTAAGTGCCACTACTCTTGAAACTAGAAGTTACATTTGATCAACTCGTCGATATCGCTCTTCGTCTTGAAGAGGCCGATAGAGAGAGTGATGTTGAAGTTGTTGGCGCTAAACCAAACTTCAACAACAAAAAGAGGCCTAACAAATTTAAAGGTTCTTATCCCAACAAAAAGGGTAAGCAAGCAACTTCGGCTACAAAGACACCTTCCTCTAGTAGCGGGCAATGCTATAACTGTGGTTCTAAGGACCATTTTGCGAACAAGTGTTCAAAGCCCAAAAGTTGTCGCTATTGCAAGAGCTCGAAACATTATATACATATGTGCCCCACACTAAAAGGCAGGAAAGAGGGAAGGTTAAACGTGGCTCAAGCCCCTGGCAACACATCTCATGGCCAAGGTATTTCTCATTCCATTCTTGATGGTATTATTTTATTTCATGATCAACCTATTAGAGTTCTCTTTGATACGGGTGCATCCCATTCTTTTATATCAAAGGAACTTGTCGACACTTTCTCTTTAAATGTTGATGCTTTAATGACTTCCTTAAGAATTGCGAATCCTGTTGGTGGATCTGCAACTCTTAGTTTGCTTTGTAAAGATGTGGAGATTATTTTATGCGATTTTTCTTTCCTAACCGATTTTCATGCTATGCGTTACTTAGGCTTTGGAATGATATTGGGTATGGAGTGGCTTAACCGTTATGAAGCTCATATCCTATGTCGTGAGCGGATTATTTATCCCCGACATCCGCAATCTGTAAATCAGATTTTTATTATTCTTAAAGATTCGGATTCTGCATTGACTGCATCTTTATATTCTTTAAATCCTCATGATGATGATGATGAGGAGGAAGATGTCATTTCTCGAATTCAAGTCGTTCGTGAATTTTTCGACATATTTGAGCCCGTTTTAGGTTTACCACCTAAACGAGCAATTGAGTTCAGAATTAATCTTACCCCTGAAGCTCAACCTATTACTCGTCCTCCTTATCGTATGTCTAATAAGGAAAATGAGGAGATGCGCAAACAATTATCCGAATTGGAGACGAAGTAATTTATTCGCTCTAGTTCCTCGCCTTGGGGAGTTTTGGCTATTTTCGTAAAGAAATCCGATGGTACTCTTAGGCTCAGCGTTGATTATCACAAGCTTAACGATCTTACTATTAAAAATAAATATCCTTTACCTCGGATTGATGATCTATTCGATCAGCTTTGTGGTGCTAAGGTCTTTTCACAATTGGACTTGGCTACCAGTTTCCATCAGCTTCGTATCGCAGAGGATAGCATTCCTTTGACATCATTCCGTACTCTATATGGATCTTATGAATGGCTTGTTATGCCATTTTCATTAACGAATGCTCTAGCTTATTTCGTTGACCTCATGAATCGAGTTTTCAAAGATTTCCTCGATCGGTTTGTTCTCATATTCATTGATGATATTCTTGTGTATTCAAAAACCGGGGAGGAACATGAGAAACATCTTCGGATTGTATTGGAAACTCTTAGGAGTAATCTATTAAAGGCGAAATTTTCTAAATGCCACTTTTGGCAATCTCGTGTGAAGTTTCTCGGTCATATTATTTCCGAATCCGGAATTTTCGTGGATCCTTCAAAGATTGAAGCGATTCAAGATTGGAAGAGACCGAAGAGTGTGACAGAGATTCATAGTTTTCTCGGATTGGCGAGTTATTACCGTCGTTTCATTAAACACTTTTCTAAGATTGTCGTGCCTCTTACTGGCTTGACTAAGAAGGAGTTAAATACATTTGGTCAGACAAATGTGAAGCCTCTTTTTAGAAATTGAAACAACTCCTTTCCGATGCACTTATTCTTATTATTCCCGAAGGGAATCAAGATTTTGTTGTTTATACTGATGCTAGTCACGTTGGTTTGGGTGTCGTTCTTATGCAAAAAGAACGTGTTATTGCTTATGCTTCTAGGCAATTGAAGCCGACCGAGACTAGATATGCCACATATGATTTAGAACTCGCGGCTATTGTTTTCGTCCTTCGAATTTGGCGTCATTATCTATTGGGAGAGAAATTTATTCTTTACACGGATCATAAGTCTTTGAAATATATTTTTTCTCAAAAGGAACTTAATTTGCATCAACAGCGTTGGCTCGAGTTCCTTGCACCTTATGATCTTGATATTCTTTGTACCCCCGGTAAGGGTGATCGTGTCGCCGATGCTTTTAGCCGTAAACAACAAGCAGTTGTTTCTATGATGATATCTGAATGGAACGATCTCGAGATTTTATCTACTTGTGAGATTCGAGAGCGCGTATCCGATTTATGCTCATCACTTGTTTTATGTAGCCTTGAGGCTCATCCTTCTCTTTTAGACCGCATTCTTGAAGCTCAAGGGCTAGATCCTGAATTGGCTCTTCTTGGCCAAAATGTTAAGGACAAAATTAATATTGAAGGTTTGAAAGACTTTGATATTGATTCTCGTGGCGGCATTCGAAAATTTGGTAGACTTATCGTACCAAATATTGGTGATCTTCGTAAAGATATTTTAGGAGATTCCCATCGTTCTAAATTCACCATTCATCCCGGTAGTAGTAAAATGTATGCTGATATGAAGCGACTTTATTATTGGGAGGGAATGAAATCTGATATTGCTAACTTTGTTAAGTGTTGCATGACTTGCCAACTTGTCAAGGCCGAACATCAAAGGCCTGTGGGGTTATTGCAACCTTTAGAAATTCCAATTTGGAAGTGGGACCAAATTTCCATGGATTTTATAGATGGCCTTCCCCGTTATCGTTCGGGTCATGATAGCTTATGGGTGATCGTTGATAAACTTACTAAATCCACCCATTTTATTCCCGTTCGGTCTAACCGAACCGTCCCTCTTTTGGCCAAACTCTTTATCAAAGAAATTGTTAAATTGCATGGAGTTCCTACTTCTATTGTTAGCGATCGAGATCCATTATTTACTAGTGGATTTTGGAAGAGTCTTCAAAAAGCTTTAGGAACGAAGCTTAATTTTAGCACTGCTTATCACCCTCGGTCCGATGGACAAACCGAGCGTGTGAATCAAACTCTTGAAGATCTTCTTCGTGCTTGTGTGCTCGATTTTGGTGGAAGTTGGGAAGATCATATTTCACTTGTTGAATTTTCCTATAATAATAGCTTCCAATCTAGTATTAGTATGGCACCTTTCAAGGCACTCTATGGAAGGCCATGCCGATCTCCTTCTTGTTGGCTTGAGGCCGGTGAGAGGCAGGTTTTAGGTCCAGACCTTATTCGTGATAACACAGAGAAGATTGAACTTATTCGACATAGGATGAAAGAAGCCCAGAGTAGACAAAAATCCTATGTCGATAATCAAAGAAGGAAATTAGAATTTTCTGTGGGAGATTCTGTTTTTATTCGTGTTTCACCTATGAAAGGCGTTGTACATTTCAGTCGATCGGGAAAGTTAGCGCCTCGATATATTGAGCCATTTCCTATCACTGAACGTATTGGTTCCATGGCTTATCGCCTTTCATTACTGGCTCAGTTTTCTGCCATGCATGACGTGTTTCACGTTTCTCAATTACGGAAATGCCTTCGAGATTCCGATTCTATTCTTCAGCCTGGTATTGTGGAATAAATTGAAGTTTTGCCCAATTTGACTTATGAGCAGCAACCTATTCGAATCATTGCTTCGGAGGTCAAACGACTTCGAAATAAAGATGTTCCGCTTGTGAAGGTTCAATGGTCCTCAAACCCTAAAGATTGCTCTTGAGAATCTAGAGAATTCATCGAGCGAACACATCCGGACTTACTTTCTAGTGCTCAATGATGTGAACTTATTATTTCAAATTTCTTTTGTGATAATATGCTTTTATGGTTGTTACTTTTTATTTCCATCTTACATATTGCGAGGACGCAATTTCTTTAAGGAGGGGATTCTGTAACAACCCGCACATTTATCGACTATATATTTAAATATTTTGTTTAAATCTTTTATCGTTAGTCGGATTTTGGTCCAAAAGGCTACTTTTTGCATACGATCAAATCAGGACTCGAGACCACTTCCATTGAGTTCAAAATGACGTTTGTAATCTTTTTAAGTATAAACATTGATAGGTTTGGAGTTAGTGGAATTTCACTAACTTTTCCCGCTTTGGACTTTAGGTTAGTTTAGCCTTTATAACTCAAGCCCAATTCCCTCCTTCTCTTCACTCTTCATAAATTCCTACCAACTCAAGCTTTTGCATTAATGGTGAGTGGAAAGGGAAATTAAAACTCCAAGCCTAGGTTTCAACTTCAAATCCATCATTCAACTCCAAATTCAAAGAGAGGATATTGGATTCAAGCTTCTTTGGTTGAGATTGAAGTGGATTGATTCTTGCTTTGCTTCAAAGCTTCATTTTCATTGACTTTTGGTGCAAAGGTGAGATTTTATCTCACAATTCTAGTCTATAACTATATTGGACTGTTGGGAACGATTCCCCATCACTTTAGCATGTACATTTGCATTTGGTTTGGATTGGATTGGCGAAAAACTCCAATTTTTAGTGTTTTTGGAGATTTCCTGCACTTAGGTCGCACTGCCACGAAATGCCACTTCGGAATTAGGTCGTAGGTCGTGGGCCGCTTGGTCGTAGATCGTGGGCCGCTTGGTCATAGGTCGCTCGCCCTGATCTTCGTATGGTTGCACAGCCTGTTCTTTGTTAGGTCGCGGCAAAGTTAGGTCGCACGATCTTGTTTTAGACCTTAGGTCACTTGCCCTATCACATTGGTACGTTGCTTGGTCTTAACCCCTTAAGTCGCTCAACCTTTAGGCCGTAACTCTTTAGATCGCGAACCCCGTTAGGTCGCTTGACCCATAAGTCGCTCGACCTTTAGGTCGTAACTCTTTAGTCGCGAACCCCGTTAGGTCGCTTGACCCATAACTCGCTCGACCTTTAGGTCGTAACTCTTTAAGTCGGGAACCCCATTAGGTCGCTTGACCCGTAAGTCGCTCGACCTTTAGGTCGTAACTCTTTAAGTCGCTAACCCCGTTAGATCGCTTGACCCTTAAGTCACTCAGCCCGTTCACACTTTAGGTCGCAAGACCACTTGGTCGTGCAACATTTAGGTCGCTTGGCCTAGGTCGTTAGGTCTTAGCACGTTCACTTGCTCGGCCGTGTCTTTAACTCGTAGGTCGCTCGCCTCTCCTAACCCGCGAGTTCCTTAGGTCGCTCGCCTTCCTTAGGTCGCTTACCTGGTTGAGTCGCACCTCACCTTAGCTCGGCCATGTTAGGTCGCGAGTTTCCCTTAGGTCGCGTGTACCACTAGGTCGTGTGTACCACTAAGTCGCTCGATCCTATCCTTCCTTATGTCTTCGATAAGTCATACCGTTTTGGACGGGGAGCTGCCCCCTGGACCCCACGACCTGACCGGGCCGGTCGAACCCCGTAGCAGGGGCGCTGCCCCCGCACCCCCACCTTGGGGGGTTGCCACCCCTCCTGGACCCCCCTTCCGTAGGGGATCTTATCTAAAAAACATTCAATAGAACTTGCTTTGTTGAGATGCTGAGTTGACCATTCTTCGAGACAAACTATCTTGGGCTTCTCGGTCGATTTTATGGATTTTTGAATATCTATTTCGATGTATTCTTTATCGGTTTCTTTGGATTTTATTCATGTCTTCGAATGTGAATTTTTATGATTGATTGTTTTACAATCACTTCTATGATTTGTCACTTTAAAATATAAAGGTTTTCAATACTAGTAGTAAATATCAAAACTCTTTCATCAAAACAATTTTAACTCTATTCTACTACAAAGGTTTTTTCTTAAACTGTTTTCCAATCTATTAGTATATACAAACCTTTACCTCACTCGTATGAGAAATCTAATTAAACGACTTAGTAAAACAAGTGGTATGAAACGCTTGCGTTTACATCGTTGGTTAATTCTTGGACTTGTGCGATTGAATCTTTTGTGACAATTTTCTAGTGAAGATCTACAGTTTGTTCGTAAATATTTGAGTTAAGAAAGTGGTTATGGGACATGAAGCTAAACTTTTATATTTATTAACTTAGTGTAATTGACACTTCTTGATGGTCATGACGATCATTTTTGTGTTTTAGACTAGCAACTGTGCGATGTCTCTTTGTCTGCGAGGGAGACTAGACCCCGCTCTTGTGATGTTTCGCCATCGCATTTGTGTGATGTTTCGCCATCACATATGTGGGGTAGCGCCCCATGGTCTTCGGGCCATTCGTGTGTCAAAATTAATGGCTTGCAACTATGAGATAGCGTCTCGCTTTGTGTTACACGAGTAGGTGAGTTTTCATACTCCCATTTTGTGAGTTTTCATGCTCCTATATTGTGATTTCTGGATTTCTTGTGTAGTCTTCTGGAATTTGTGCTTCACCTATTTTCATGACTTTCATTGTTATGATTTTCCAGCTTTTATATTTAGGTGAATTTGGATCTTTTAGAAGATTCTTTTGATATTGTTTGATCTCTTGATGATCTTCATTTACATGCTTATCATAGTATGTCTTTATGGTTACTATATGTTCTTTCCATATCTATTGTTTATATCATGTTATCTGATATTTATAGCTAGACTGATCCGTTTATTATTTTCTTATAAATAATACTCGGGTCAGATCGAGATGTTACAGGTGCTCCTGCTTGACTTCTCCCCCAGGGATTTACTACTCTGACTTTTGGCTGATGATGTGCACGTAAATGTGCATATTTTTACCACCATATTTATTCTTTTTAAATTAAATAAATGATCATATTGGGTATTTTAACTTGTTTAAACCAAAATTCATACTATTTGAAACTGTCACATATTTATTTTCATCGAGGGGCAAAAATGGTCATTTTTGTGCATATATTAATTTGAGAAAATTTAATTGGAAATTTTTATATTATTTTGTAGGAAATTACACTCAATTACAAGTGGGTTAATGAAGGAATATGCATGCACAAAATGAATACAAAGGAATGAAGATGGAAATAATTCAAAGTGAAGAACATGGAGGACCCCACCTACCAACTACCTTAATGTACAAATTAAAGGCTAATGCACATGCTAAAAGACATTTAAAGCTTCATGTACATTTAAGTGGGGTGTTGTTAAAGCTAATGATAACTTGGCCACCACACTTCCTCCAAAGGCATTTTGGGTACTCCCCAAAAATATGCATTAGGATTTCTAACTTGTATAAATACCCCTTATGTTTCATGTAGCCATCTTCCTCTTAGTTAGTTAGTTTTAGTTTAGAAAATAAATAAAATCTCTCTTTCTTTCCATGGCTACTTAGCCATTTCTTCTCTTATGTAATTCTTTTTTTATGCAATGTTAATTATTGTTTCTTTTAAATTACATGTTCATTTCCTTTTATGCAAGTAGTGTAGATTTTCCTTTATGCAATTAGAATAGTTTTCCATTTCACTTTGCTCTCTTTTCATTTTGCTTTCATGTTGTTAGCTACATTTGTTAATAAAATGACAAATATGAGAAGCTAAACCCCCTTCAATTTAGGGGTAATGAAACTCTCTAATTAATGTAGCTTCAACATTTTGTTAATTCATGCTCTCTTTTTGTGCTTAATGATGATGATGATAGAAGTGGTTTTATTTGTTTTTTTTGCTTTGAACTTGATAGTCTATATTGTTGACACCAAATAGGCTATGCTTAAACAATCGCTAACACAAATGCCTCTTCATCAATATATGATTATGGCATAAGAAAGTGATTTGAAATTAAAATTTGATGGTCTATGTTTCTAATCAATAGTTAATAGGCCATACTTAAAATAGATTTCATTCTCATTTTCTTTATCAATTTTCATGAAAGTTAGTAAGTGTTTTAAGGGGTGTGTTATAGATTGATGGCTTATGTTGGCTAATCAATAGCTCAAATATGCCATACTTATAATAAACATATCAATTAGAACACTAATGACCATAAAAGAGAGATCATGATTTCATGTGTTGAACTACATGATCTAGAGAGTGGATTTATTCTCTAAATTGTCATTTAACTCTCATATTTGCATTTCTTTTCTTTTTGTTAGTTAGTTCATATTCTCATTTTCTAGCTTAAACACTCTCTCGACTTTGGTATAATTTGATTGAATATAATTTTAAAATCATCAATTCCCTGTGGATCGACCCGTATTCGCCACGTGCTACATTCGTACACCGTGCGCTTGCTGTAAATTTTATTTCAAAATTCGGTCGACGGTTTTCTAAACCGATAGAACTTCCGTCGACGAACAAGTTTTTTGCGCCATTGCCGGGGATGTAGTTTGATTTTATTTTCTATTCTTCGAATTATTTTCGTTTGCTTTTCGTGTGTTTTAAATTTTTTTTGTGTGTGTTGCATTTTTTTTAGAAAGATGTTGTGTTGTGTGTTTGAGTGATTTTTTTTGTTTCTATTTTGTTTGTGTGTTGTTTGCTAGTTGTTTTGCATTTCAAAAAAAAAAATTATTGCCTACACAAGTTTATTTCAACAAATTTTTTTTTATTACATTGTATTTCAATTTTCATTTACATTTGCATTCTTCCTATTTTCATTTGCACTTACAAAATAGTGCACTGTTCATTTCCATTCTCTGTTTACTGTTCACCTGCATATCAGTGCACTTCACTGCTCTGTGCACTCCCACATTCTTCCTCTCCGCCTTCCTGCACAAACCAAACTGCATCCCTACCTTCCATCCCACTGACATCTTCACATTAACTTCCTCCATAACATCCTCTTGCACTGACATCAGAACACAGCTCTTACACAAAAACTACAATCAACCCCAGCACTACCTCCTGAAACAATCAGTCATCACCACCTGAAACAGTGCTACAAACACTACCATTCACCTCACCATCTCCACTGCTTCAAACAAGTGCAGCATCACAGCCTCAACAGTCTCCCCACATCACATCTTCAACCATTCCCCACAATTTTCACCACTCCTCCAATACAATAAAAACTAACATCAACCATTGTAGTCATCACTTCTTCAACCCAAACCTCACATACCATTACACTTTCACCATCACAAACTGCCCCTCTGAACAACTGCATTCCAGCACTCATTCACACTGCAACAATCAGATACCATACCCGCTCTAAACCATCTCCATCCTCACAGTACATCACTGCAAACCCACAGACAAACTGCTTCCACAACCAAAATCGACCAAACTTCTCAAATCACCACACCGCGACACGCAGCTACCAAATACCCCCAGTCATCACATCCCCTACTAACAACCATCCACACTTCAACTTCCTACATCACCCTTCTCCATCATTGCCTCATTCAACTACCATCAAAACATCACAACAGTAATCGCCAAACATCACAAACATACCTGACTGCAAAGCAAATCCACCACCTCCTCAACATCGGTCACCACCTTCAACAGTCATCAGCAACTTCATTCCCACCTGAAAACAACAGTGGCAACTCGCAAAGCCACACCATATCAACCATCTTGCCTACAAAATTCAACTTCCATCATCCCATTCAAAAAAAAAACATCTGTCTGCAACTTCTTGGATGCATCTCTGAACCCACGAGCAACCCCCCCAAATCGAACAATCGCCAACAGTCGAACCAACCGTGGCCACCTCCTCCGAACAAGTTGCCTTATTCCCTTACCACTGAGCCAAATCATTTACAACTTCCTACAGCAACATCAACCATTCTTCCCCTATATCTTCACAGCTCCAAACCATCACTGGTTAACATTGCAACACAATACATCACAACCAACATAACCCTGTACCCAAACCACTATCCAATCTCCACCCCTTCATACAACGTTTTACAACACAGCTGCATCCTGTCTCTGTTCATCCAACAACCCAATAAACTTCTCCATTTCCACAGCACCACCTCAACTTCACTACTTAATCCAACTCTCCCTCCACCTCCCAGTTTCCAATTCACCTCGCAACTAGCTGCGAATCACCAATTTCAGCAACACAGCAGCAGCACTCATACACTCTCAACCTCCACAGCATTGCCCCATTTTCCACGATCACAGCTACCGAAACCCCAATCACCGCTCTAATCCCAAACTCGAATCCGCCTCCGACTTTCAAACTTCACCGCACTTCCTTCAATAACCATCCACTTCCTCCACATCGACCTACCTCATCACGAATTGCCAGCCAAATCATCCACGCTCCCGAAGTCGCAACAGCACCTGCAAACGTGAATTCATCCTCCAATCGCAATCGCCTGCAACTCATCCTCAATCGCTGAATTTTCGAATCAACGGAATTAAAACTTCCGTTTTTTTCTTCTTTTTGGGTACGAAATACGTTTTTTTATCAGGGAGAAGTTTGAAAGAACGAGTGTTGTTTCAAATTGGGTAATTTTCTTTTGGGTGACGGGCAGCAGTGGGATGGGTGGCAATAAATTGGTTTCAATTCTTTTTCTCGGTTTCTTTTTTCTTTTTTTTCTTTTTTTAAATAAAAGTTGTTTTTGTTTTGTTTGTTTCATTTCTTAATTATTGTCTTTTTTTTAATCTGTTTTAGTTTTTTTTTCCCTGATAGAAAAAACTTTGCAGTTTTTGTTAACAAAAAAAATTGCTTTGGTTTAGTTTGTTCTAGTTTTTCATTTTGTTTTACTCTTTCTTTGGTATTTGTATACGAATTTTTTTTTAAGTAAAACCTACTTTTAAGTTTCCTTTCAAAAAAAAAGTTGTATATATCTTGCTTTATTTCAGGTTGCCAAAGCAGAATTACAGAAAGAGCAGAAGTGCTTGTTAAATAAATTGCTTGATTTGAAGTGCTTGCCAAAAAAAATAACTGCTTGCTTGCTTATAAAATTTTATGTTTTAGTTGTCTTGCATTGTTGTTTGCTTGCAATTTAAGAAAAAAAAATTAAAAAAAATTCAAAATCAAAAGCAAAAACAAAATTTCATTCTAGTTGCATTGTTAATACACGTTTTATTTCAGCTTTGCATTTCATCTTAGAATTTGATTAAATAATAACTCACTTAATTGTATATTGACAGTTGTCTTCTTTGAACAATTTAATTTCTTGGTGTCTAGGCTACGGCAGAGTAATAACCATTTATAAATATTACGGTGATTCGTAAATATTATAGTGGTTGTTCCTCTGAAGGTACTTAAACCTTCGGTTGCATTGCTACGGTAATTCGTGGTGCACCGATAACCCCTGCCCGTTACCTGGCTGAGAAATATTTTTGTTGATTTAAGATAGTGTGTGACTATACAATTTTGTGTTATATTAGGATAAATCATTTGTAACTAACCCTTGCATTCATTTAGCTGCATTGGTTCATGCATATTTAAAAAAACAAAAAAATCCAAAATCCAAAACTAATTTTTTTTGTAAATATTCATTTTCCTTTGAAATTTTTAAATCCTTTTCTTTGAAATTTCAGAAAAATCCAAAAAAAAAAATTTAGAAAAACCAAAATTCAACAAAAAAAATAGAAAAATAAAAACAAAACAAAAATAGATTTCCCTTTTGAAAAATAAATTCTCTTTGTAAATATTTTTTGCTTATAAAAAAAACCAAAAAACATTCTTGAAAATGCCAAAATTTCCATATTCACTTGAATTTTACAATAGTTGTGAAAATCAATATAATCCATATGATTTCAGTCCAAATTCCTATGGATATTTTAACAACAACTATTGTGTAAATAATTCAAATTTCTAACAACAAAATTTTCAAAACAATGACCAACTTCGACTCTTGAAAATAGCATTGAAATGATTTAATCTTTACTCGAACTTTCTACACAAAAAAATCAAGAGATAAATGATTTATGTAATTCTTATTTGTGTAATAACTCGAGTCAAGGATTTCAAAATTTGAATTCAATTCAAAATTCAAACGATTACGATTATAACCCATGCCAATTTAATTTCGAACTCCAAAATGAATTTCAAACTCAACATGAAAATGGGAACAACTTTTCAAACGAATTTTGCAATGGGAATAGTTTCAATTGCGATACAATTGAAAACTTTGGTTATCAAAAAATTCAAAGTGAAACTTTTCAAATTAATAAACATGAATTTGATTTTGTTGACGAAATGGAAAAAGATAACGGGGATTTATTACTTGAAAAATACAAAACTTATCGTGAAAATCATAATCAAATCTCAACCCACGAAGAATCAAATAATAATCTACCATTTATCAAAATTGACAATTCTTGTTCTCAACAAGTCCAAATTGAAAATTTTCAAGTTAATAATTACAAATTTGACTTTGTTGAGAAAATGAATGAAATTTACGATGATCACACGAATTTGTTGATTAAAACATTGGAAAATTTTCGTGAGAAACAAAATCAAGTTTCAATGTGTGACGAGTCAAACGATAATCCATCTTTTACCCAAATCGACGATTTTGAAATAACAACTTTTGGAATTGAAAATAACAATCTTAATGAAGTTGTTGAAAACACGGTAATTGAGCTGGATTTCAATTCTTTTAAGGGTGTGGAACCAAATTTAAAATTCGATCTTCCTTTTCTCGATTTCGAAAATTTGAATACAACAACTTTAAATTTTGAACTTGAGACATGCAATAAAGTTGTTGATAATCTAACGAAGGAAGACGAATTTAATGAACGCAAATTTTTTGAACTTTTGGATGACGAGTTGTTAAATTCCGACGGGGAAGATCAAAATCATCATTTCTATTTTGAAATCAATAACTCTGAAAATGTTTTCAATGATAAGCTTGAATTTCAAATTAGTGAAAATAAATATGAACTTCAATCAATTGTTTTATCGACCCCAAAAATCATCGAAAATAAAACAACTCGTACGATTTTTAATAAAACGGCATTCGTTTTTCCAAATCAACGTTCAACTTCGAAATCTTTTACGATTTGGTTTTCTACGCTAGAGCTGTGTCTCGTATACTTGACGAGACAAATGAATCGGTCTTTGGAAGACCGTTTCATTTACTTTTTGACGATATACTTTCTGATGCCATGTAAATACATTTTATTTTTATGTAAATAATAATAAACGTTCCTTTCACTTGGGTTGACTGTGGGGACACAGTCAAAATCAAGTGTGGGGGGAGACTCATCTTCTTCTTGATTTTTCAGGATTAATTTTTCATTTTTTTTAGCATTTTGATTTATTTTTAAAGAATCACTATAGGATAAATATATGGTTTTGGTTTAATAAATTGAAATTTTTAAAATTTATTTGTATTAAAAAAAATTGAAGTTTGATTACAAATAATAATGGTTTAACTTGTATATAGGAAGATTCATACGTGTTAATTTTGAAATACATCCTAATTGAAAATCTTTGTTTTAAAAAGTAGTTGATTTAAAGTAAAGGATATAACATTTTTTTGTCTTCTAAGTTAAAGGTGATAAGATGATTTTGCAAAACACTCTCTCTCTTAAAATAATAATAATAATATCCAATGTATTCACTCTCATTTAAAAGTCCTCACGGTTATGCATGGGTGAATTACTTGGAATCTTTGATTATGTGCTTTCATACTCATTTAAAAATCCTCACGGTTATGCATGTATGGAACACATATATAAAAAAACAGACTTAATAAAAACCACCTACGGTCGGTAGGTGTATGCACGAAAGTGTGTACACTTGCCATGCTCTGTACTCCCCTCACATAAGCCCGAAAGGCAGTGCATGGGTGGTATATCTTGCCTCAGTTTACCTGAGCTAGGTGTGTAATTTTTCTTGCAAATAATGAGAGAGCAAGCAATTGAAATCCTAGCACTGTTTTTACTTAGTTGATTTGATTTGTTATTGAAAAGAAATGAAAATACCACTTTGATAAACTTTGATAATCAACTAAGGATCCATTTCATAGTTACACTTTGTTATTAACCAAAACAACGAGTTAAACTATAGTCTATTTGATATGAAAACTTGATTTTTGTTGGAAATTTTGACGTGTAAATGACATAAATTTTCAAGATAATAACCAAAACCTATATTTAACTTATTCGTGTCAATTTAAAAATAAATCCTTCATTTGTAAATATTTTCAAAAATTTGGATTCATCTCTTTGTAAATATATCTTGCATTTTGTAAATATTTTCATCCTGCATTTGGATTTTGTGGGTAGTATCCGCTGAAAACCCTCACGTGACTACACTCGTCCTACCGGGGACACCCAAAGGTTTAACGGCTTGTTGCATACGCTCAATGCAATCGTGCTTCCTACGAAAACGGATTTACCTTAGTTTTAGTTTATTCGAGGACGAATAAAAAGATAAGTGTGGGGGTATTTGATGTACACGTAAATGTGCATATTTTTACCACCATATTTATTATTTTTAAATTAAATAAATGATCATATTGGGTATTTTAACTTGTTTAAACCAAAATTCATATTATTTGAAATTGTCACATATTCATTTTCATCCAGGGGCAAAAATGGTCATTTTTGTGCATATATTAATTTGAGAAAATTTAATTGGAAATTTTTATATTATTTTGTAGGAAACTACACTCAATTACAAGTGGATTCATGAAGGAATATGCGTGCACAAAATGAATATAAAGGAATGAAGATGGAAATAATTCAAAGTGAAGAACATGGAGGACCCCACCTGCTCATTACCTTAATGTACAAATTAAAGGCTAATGCACATGCTAAAAGACATTTAAAGCTTCATGTACATTTAAGTGGGGGGTTGTTAAAGCTAATGATAACTTGTCCACCACACTTCCTCCAATGGCATTTTGGGTACTCCCCAAAAATATGCATTAGGGTTTCTAACTTGTATAAATACCCCTTATGTTTCATGTAGCCATCTCCCTCTTAGTTAGTTAGTTTTAGTTTAGAAAATAAATCAAATCTCTCTTTCTTTCCATGGCTACTTAGCCATTTCTTCTCTTATGTAATTCTTTTTTTATGCAATGTTAATTATTGTTTCTTTTTAATTACATGTTCATTTCCTTTTATTCAAGTAGTGTAGATTTTCCTTTATGCAATTAGAATAGTTTTCCATTTCACTTTGCTCTCTTTTCCTTTTCATTTTGCTTTCATGTTGTTAGCTACATTTGTTAATAAAATGACAAATATAAGAAGTTAAACCCCTTCGATTAAGGGGTAACGAAGCTCTCTAATTAATGTAGCTTCAACATTTTGTTAATTCATGCTCTCTTTTCGTGCTTAATGATGATGATAGAAGTTGTTTTATTTGTTGATTTTGCTTTGAATTTGATAGTCTATATTGTTGACACCAAATAGGCCATGCTTAAACAATCACTAACACAAATGCCTCTTCATCAGTATATGATTATGGCATAAGAAAGTGATTTGAAATTAAAATTTGATGGTCTATGTTTCTAATCAATAGTTAATAGGCCATACTTAAAATAAATTTCATTCTCATTTTCTTTACCAATTTTCATGAAAGTTAGTAAGTGTTTTAAGGGGTGTGTTATAGTTTGATGGCTTATGTTGGCTAATCAATAGCTCAAATATGCCATACTTATAATAAACACATCAATTAGAACATTAATGACCATAAAAGAGAGATCATGATTTCATGTGTTGAACTACATGATCTAGAGAGTGGATTTATTCTCTAAATTGTCATTTAGCTCTCATATTTGCATTTCTTTTCTTTTTGTTAGTTAGTTCATATTCTCATTTTCTAGCTTAAACACACTCTCGACTTTGGTATAATTTGATTGAATAGAATTTTAAAATCATCAATTCCCTGTGGATCGATCCGTATTCGCCACGTGCTACATTCGTACACCATGCGCTTGCGGTAAATTTTATTTCAAAATTCGTTCGACGGTTTTCTAAACCGATAGAATTCCGTCGACGAACAGCTAACCATTTAGATTAGCAGTTTTTGTCGTTTACACTTGAGATATAGACTCATAGTTGTATTCTTTTGTATAGCACGTGTTGCTATTCTTTTGTATTATTGTGGATCTTTTTGACCACTACTCTGATGTACACTTTCATGTGTTAGTTATATATTCATATCTTCTTCCGCCTTTGTGATATGGATGTCTCTGACTGATTTGTGTTATACTTATTTCTATGTTTGTTTTCGAAGATTATTTATAGCCACCGTGTGATAAGAAATCACATGGATGGTCGCTCCTCAATAGCCTTATTCTCCATGCTAGTTCACAACACTACACCGTAGTGTTCTTGGCTAGCGTGGGTATAGCGGTGGGGCGTCACAGCTTGGTATCAGAGCCAAACTTCGGAACAATGTAGAATAACTTAACATGGATCATCATCCTAATTCCAGCTTAGGAGTCGTACCTTAGGATTAATTCGAGTCTTCGTACCGATTCATCCTATTTTTATTATGATTCCTTGTTTCACTTATCAAGATTGCTTGATATATCTGTTAGTGAATAACCTTTTTCTTCTCCTTCTTTCTTAAGGAAGAAAAATGGTTAGACCTGGACATCCCCATGCCGGTCAATCTACTGCAACTCCCCAAGATGGAGTTTTTATGACTACCCAGCAACTTCTTGACCTTGTCACGAATGCTCAAGCAGCTGGTTCTAATCCGGAACCTACTCACCCTAAATCTGGGTTTGCACGTTTGTGCAATGATTACACCAACTTGGGTGGGAAGCAATTTAAAGGCACTGAAACTATCATCGAGGTCCAAGCTTGGCTCAGAACGTGGGATAGAATCTTCTCTCGCATGAACCTCACTGACCTCCATCGAGTCCAGGTGGCTTCCAGTATGCTCCAAGGAAGAGCAGTGGATTGGTATGAGCTGTTAATCTCAGAAATTGATGAAGCGGAACTCTCCTAGGAGCACTTCCGGGAACGCTTCGAATCGAAATTCATGCCCGAGGCTGAAAAGGTAACTTTGGCTCGGAGATATATTGACCTTGTTCAAGGTCAGTCTTCTGTGGCAGACTACGTTGCATCATTCAAATCCCTTTCCAAATATGGGGTTGAATATATAAATACTCCACTGAAGAAGAACCAGAGGTTCGTTTATGGCTTAAATAAGAATCTTAAGAAGCCACTACTCCTTAAACTAGAAGTTACATTTGATCAACTCATCGATATCGCTCTTCGTCTTGAAGAGGCCGATAGAGAGAGTGATGTTGAAGTGGTTGGCGCTAAACCAAACTTCAACAACAAAAAGAGGCCTAACAAATTTAAAGGTTCTTATCCCAACAAATAGGGTAAGCAAGCAACTTCGGCTGCAAAGACACCTTCCTCTAGTAGCGGGCAATGCTATAACTGTGGTTCTAAGGACCATTTTGCGAACAAGTGTTCGAAGCCCAAAAGTTGTCGCTATTGCAAGAGCTCGAAACATTATATACATATGTGCCCCACACTAAAAGGCAGGAAAGAGGGGAGGTTAAATGTGGCTCAAGCCCCTGGCAACACATCTCGTGGCCAAGGTATTTCTCATTCCATTCTTGATGGTATTATTTTATTTCATGATCAACCTATTAGAGTTCTCTTTGATACGGGTGCATCCCATTCTTTTATATCAAAGGAACTTGTCGACACTTTCTCTCTAAATGTTGATGCTTTAATGACTTCCTTAAGAATTGCGAATCCTGTTGGTGGATCTGCAACTCTTAGTTTTCTTTGTAAAGATGTGGAGATTATTTTATGCGATTTTTCTTTCCTAAACGATTTTCATGTTATGCGTACTTAGGCTTTGGAATGATATTGGGTATGGACTGGCTTAACCGTTATGAAGCTCATATCCTATGTCCTGAGCGGACTATTTATCCCCGACATCCTTAATCTGTAAATCAGATTTTTATTATTCTTAAAGATTCGGATTCTGCATTGACTGCATCTTTATATTCTTTAAATCCTCATGATGATGATGATGATGAGGGAGATGTCATTTCTCGAATTCACGTCGTTCGTGAATTTTTTGACATATTTGAGCCCGTTTTAGGTTTACCACCTAAACGAGCAATTGAGTTCATAATTAATCTTACCCCTGAAGCTCAACCTATTACTCGTCCTCCTTATCGTATGTCTAATAAGGAAAATGAGGAGATGCGCAAACAATTATCCGAATTGGAGGCGAAGCAATTTATTCGCTCTAGTTCCTCGCCTTAGGGAGCTTCGGCTATTTTCGTAAAGAAATCCGATGGTACTCTTAGGCTCTACGTTGATTATCGCAAGCTTAACGATCTTACTATTAAAAATAAATATCCTTTATCTCGGATTGATGATCTATTCGATCAGCTTTGTGGTGCTAAGGTCTTTTCACAATTGGACTTGGCTACCGGTTTCCATCAGCTTCGTATCGCAGAGGATAGCATTCCTTTGACATCATTCCGTACTAGATATGGATCTTATGAATGGCTTGTTATGCCATTTGCATTAACGAATGCTCCAGCTTATTTCGTTGACCTCATGAATCGAGTTTTCAAAGATTTCCTCGATCGGTTTGTTCTCATATTCATTGATGATATTCTTGTGTATTCAAAAACCGAGGAGGAACATGAGAAACATCTTCGGATTGTATTGGAAACTCTTAGGAGTAATCTATTAAAGGCGAAATTTTCTAAATGCCACTTTTGGCAATCTCGTGTGAAGTTTCTCGGTCATATTATTTCCGAATCCGGAATTGCCGTGGATCCTTCAAAGATTGAAGCGATTCAAGATTGGAAGATACCGGAGAGTGTGACAGAGATTCGTAGTTTTCTCGGATTGGCGGGTTATTACCGTCGTTTCATTAAAGACTTTTCTAAGATTGCCGTGCCTCTTACTGGCTTGACTAAGAAGGAGTTAAATACATTTGGTCGGACAAATGTGAAGCCTCTTTTCAGAAATTGAAAGAACTCCTTTCCGATGCTCCTATTCTTGTTATTCCCGAAGGGAATCAAGATTTTGTTGTTTATACTGATGCTAGTCACGTTGGTTTGGGTGCCGTTCTTACGCAAAAAGAACGTGTTATTGCTTATGCTTCTAGGCAATTGAAGCCGGCCGAGACTAGATATGCCACACATGATTTAGAACTCGCGGCTATTGTTTTCGTCCTTCGAATTTGGCGTCATTATCTATTGGGAGAGAAATTTATTCTTTACACGGATCATAAGTCTTTGAAATATTTATTTTCTCAAAAGGAACTTAATTTGCGTCAACAGCGTTGGCTCGAGTTCCTTGCACCTTATGATCTTGATATGCTTTATACCCCCGGTAAGGGTAATCGTGTCGCCGATGCTCTTAGCCGTAAACAACAAGCAGTTGTTTCTATGATGATATCTGATTGGAACGATCTCGAGATTTTATCTACTTGTCAGATTCGAGAGCGCGTATCCGATTTATGCTCATCACTTGTTTTATGTAGCATTGAGGCTCATCCTTCTCTTTTAAACCGCATTCTTGAAGCTCAAGGGCTAGATCTTGAATTGGCTCTTCTTGGCCAAAATGTTAAGGACAAAATTGATATTGAAGGTTTGAAAGACTTTGATATTGATTCTCGTGGCGGCATTCGAAAATTTGGTAGACTTATCGTACCAAATATTGGTGATCTTTGTAAAGATATTTTAGGAGATTCCCATCGTTCTAAATTCACCATTCATCCCGGTGGTAGTAAAATGTATGCTGATATGAAGCGACTTTATTATTGGGAGGGAATGAAATCTGATAACTTTGTTAAGTGTTGCATGACTTGCCAACTTGTCAAGGCCGAACATCAAAGGCCTGGTGGGTTATTGCAACCTTTAGAAATTCCAATTTGGAAGTGGGACCAAATTTCCATGGATTTTATAGATGGCCTTCCCCGTTCTCGTTCGGGTCATGATAGCTTATGGGTGATCGTTGATAGACTTACTAAATCCACCCGTTTTATTCCCGTTCGGTCTAACCGAACCGTCCCTCTTTTGTCCAAACTCTTTATCAAAGAAATTGTTAAATTGCATGGAGTTCGTACTTCTATTGTTAGCGATCGAGATCCATTATTTACTAGTGGATTTTGGAAGAGTCTTCAAAAAGCTTTAGGAACGAAGCTTAATTTTAGCACTGCTTATTACCCTCGGTCCGATGGACAAACCGAGCGTGTGAATCAAACTCTTGAAGATCTTCTTCGTGCTTGTGTGCTCGATTTTGGTGGAAGTTGGGAAGATCATATTTCACTTGTTGAATTTTTCTATAATAATAGCTTCCAATCTAGTATTAGTATGGCACCTTTCGAGGCACTCTATGGAAGGCCATGCCGATTTCCTTCTTGTTGTCTTGAGGCTGGTTAGAGGCAGGTTTTAGGTCCAGACTTTATTCGTGATTCCACAGAGAAGAATGAACTTATTCGACAAAGGATGAAAGAAGCTCAGAGTTGAAAAAAATCCTATGCCGATAATCAAAGAAGGAAATTAGAATTTTCTGTGGGAGATTCTGTTTTTATTCGTGTTTCACCTATGAAAGGTGTTGTATGTTTCAGTCGATCGGGAAAGTTAGCGCCTCGATATATTGGGCCATTTTCTATCACTGAACGTATTGGTTCCATGGCTTATCGCCTTTCATTATCGGCTCAGTTTTCTGCCATGCATGACGTGTTTCACGTTTCTCAATTACGGAAATGCCTTCGAGATTCCGATTCTATTCTTGAGCCTGGTATTGTGGAAGAAATTGAAGTTTCGCCCAATTTGACTTATGAGCAGCAACCTATTCGAATTATTGCTTCGGAGGTCAAACGACTTCGAAATAAAGATGTTCCGCTTATGAAGGTTCAATGGTCCTCAAACCCTAAAGATTGCTCTTGGGAATGTAGAGAATTCATCGAGCGAACACATCCGGACTTACTTTCTAGTGCTCAATGAGGTGAACTTCTTATTTCAAATTTCTTTTGTGATAATATGCTTTTATGGTTGTTACTTTTTATTTCCATCTTACATATTGCGAGGACGCAATTTCTTTAAGGAGGGGAGTCTGTAACAACCCGCAAATTTATCGATTATAAATTTAAATATTTTGTTTAAATCTTTTATCGTTAGTCGGATTTTGATCCAAAAGGCTACTTTTTGCATACGATCAAATCAGGACTCGAGACCACTTCCATTGAGTCCAAAATGACGTTTGTAATCTTTTTAAGTATAAACATTGATAGGTTTGGAGTTAGTGGAATTTCACTAACTTTTCTCGCTTTGGACTTTAGGTTAGTTTAGCCTTTATAACTCAAGCCCAATTCCCTCCTTCTCCTCACTCTTCATAAATTCCTACCAACTCAAGCTTTTGCATTAATGGTGAGTGGAAAGGGAAATTAAAACTCCAAGCCTAGGTTTCAACTTCAAATCCATCATTCAACTCCAAATTCAAAGAGAGGATATTGGATTCAAGCTTCTTGGGTTGAGATTGAAGTGGATTGATTCTTGCTTTGCTTCAAAGCTTCATTTTCATTGACTTTTGGTGCAAAGGTGAGATTTTTATCTCACAATTCTAGTCTATAACTATATTGGACTGTTGGGAACGATTACCCATCACTTTAGCATGTACATTTGCATTTGGTTTGGATTGGATTGGCGAAAAACTCCAATTTTTAGTGTTTTTGGAGATTTTCTGCACTTAGGTCGCACTGCCACGAAATGCCACTTCGGAATTAGGTCGTAGGTCGTAGGTCGTGGGCCGCTAGGTCGTAGGTCGTGGGCCGCTAGGTCGTTGGTCGCTCGCCCTGATCTTCGTATGGTTGCTCGGCCTGTTCTTTGTTAGGTCGCGGCAAAGTTAGGTCGCACGATCTTGTTTTAGACCTTAGGTCGCTTGCCCTGTCGCATTGGCACGTTGCTTGGTCTTAACCCCTTAAGTCGCTCGACCTTTAGGTCGTAACTCTTTAGGTCGCGAACCCCGTTAGGTCGCTTGACCCATAAGTCGCTCTACCTTTAGGTCGTAACTCTTTAGGTCGCGAACCCCGTTAGGTCGCTTGACCCATAACTCGCTCGACCTTTAGGTCGTAACTCTTTAAGTCGCGAACCCCGTTAGGTCGCTTGACCCATAAGTCGCTCGACCTTTAGGTCATAACTCTTTAAGTCACGAACCCCGTTAGGTCGCTTGACCCTTAAGTCGCTCAGCCCGTTCACACTTTAGGTCGCAAGACCACTTGGTCGTGCAACATTTAGGTCGCTTGGCCTAGGTCGTTAGGTCGTAGCACGTTCACTTGCTCGGCCATGTCTTTAACTCGTAGGTCGCTCGCCTCTCCTAACCCGCTAGTTCCTTAGGTCGCTCGCCTTTCTTATGTCGCTTACCTGGTTGAGTCGCACCTCACCTTAGCTTGGCCATGTTAGGTCGCGAGTTTCCCTTAGGTCGCGTGTACCACTAGGTCGCTCGATCCTATCCTCCATTAGGTCTTCGCTAAGTCATACCGTTTTGGACGGGGCGCTGCCCCCTGGACCCACGCGACCTGACCGGGCAGGTCGAACACCGTAGCAGGGGCGTTGTCCCCGCACCCCCACCTTGGGGGGTTGCCACCCCCCCTGGACCCCCCCCCTCCGTAGGGGATCTTATCTGAAAAACATTCAACAGAACTTGCTTTTTTGAGATGCTGAGTTGACCATTCTTCGAGACAAACTATCTTGGGCTTCTTGGTCGATTTTATGGATTTATGAATATCTATTTCGATGGATTCTTTATTGGTTTCTTTGGATTTTATTCACTTCTTCGAATGTGAATTTTTATGATTGATTGTTTCTACAATCACTTCTATGATTTGTCACTTTAAAATATAAAGGTATTCAATACTAGTAGTAAATATCAAAACTCTTTCATCAAAACAATTTTAACTCTATTCTACTATAAAGCTTTTTCCTTAAACCATTTTCCAATCTATTAGTATATACAAACCTTTACCTCATTCGTATGAGAAATCTAATTAAATGACTTAGTAAAACAAGTGGTATGAAACGCTTGCATTTACTTCGTTGGTAAATTCTTGGACTTGTATGATTGAATCTTTTGTGACAATTTTCTAGTAAAGATCTACAGTTTGTTCGTAAATATTTGAGTTAAGCAAGTGGTTATGGGACATGAAGCTAAACTTTTATATTTATTAACTTAATGTAATTGACACTTCTTGATGATCGTGACGATCATTTTTGTGTTTTAGACTAGCAACTGTGCGATGTCTCTTTGTCTGCGAGGGAGAATAGACCCCGCCCTTGTGATGTTTTGCCATCGCATTTGTGTGATGTTTCTCCATCACATATGTGGGGTAGCGCCCCACGGTCTTCGGGCCATTCGTGTGTCAAAATTAATGGCTTGCAACCATGAGATAGCGTCTCGCTTTGTGTTACACGAGTAGGTGAGTTTTCATAGTCCCATTTTGTGAGTTTTCATGCACCTATATTGTGATTTCTGGATTTCTTGTGTAGTCTTCTGGAATTTGTGCTTCACCTATTTTCATGACTTTCATTGTTATGATTTTCCAGCTTTTATGTTTAGGTGAATTTGGATCTTTTAGAAGATTCTTTTGATATTGTTTGATCTCTTGATGATCTTCATTTACATGCTTATCATAGTATGTCTTTATGGTTACTATATGTTCTTGCCATATCTATTGTTTATATCTGTTATCTGATATTTATAGCTAGACTGATCCGTTTATAATTTTCTTATAAATAATACTTAGGTCAGACCGAGATGTTACCGGTGCTTCTGCTTGACTTCTCCCCCAGGGATTTACTACTCTGACTTTTAGCTGACCATTTAGATTCGCAGTTTTTGTCGTTTACACTTGAGATATAGACTCATAGTTGTATTCTTTTGTATAGCACGTGTTGCTATTCTTTTGTATTATTGTGGATCTTTTTGACCACTACTCTGATGTACACTTTCATGTGTTAGTTATATATTCATAACTTCTTCCTCCTTTGTGATATGGATTCTGTGACTGATTTGTGTTATGCTTATTTCTATGTTTGTTTCCAAAGATTATTTATAGCCACCGTGTGATAAGAAATCACATGGATGGTCGCTCCTCAACAGCCTTATTCTCCGTGCTAGTTGACAGCACTACACCGTAGTGTTCTTGGCTAGCGTGGGTATAGAGGCGGGGCGTCACAATACAAGACTTAATTTCCATATACAATCATTTTATGTCCTTGATAGTTGGTATCTCAGCTATCGATTACTTCAGCCACTTTATTTCGTCACTCTAAGATGATGCGTTTCTCATCTGAGCTTTGTTATCCTTTGTCGAAAATGACTAAACCCAAAGAGCGAGTGTGGGCCAAGGTATGTGGGGTTCTCCTATTAGGGTATCTTCATATCCATTCTAGATTGGATTTGGTGTTGCCCATTGAGATGTAAAGTACTCGGATACTCGATAACAATTGGCGGGGTCCGGCTTGGAGGTTTCCAAGAGCAATCGGAGTTCTCAAGTATATTTCTAAAGGTATACTTTCATTAAGAGGAGAGCACCTTCCTAGTCATTTGTTGGAAAATTTCCCTTCCTTATTTGATTTGAAAACTCTAAATCTGTTATAGTTTTAAATCACCACAAGTAGAGCCAACTCCTCATCACAGCATTTAAGTGTTTATTTAGTCCATTCTATCGAGTTCGGACTGTTACTTTATTTAGCCCATTCTATTGAGTTTGGATTGTTATTTTATTTAGCCTATTCTTTTGAGTTTGGAATGCTACCATATTTATTCCATTCTATCATGTTGGACTGTCTTCCTTGTTCTATCCATTCTGTCCAGTTTGGATTTTACTCGGATTATTTCCATCCTTTCAAGTCTGGTTTAATATTATTTATGCTCGATCATATTTGCATTTGTTTCCTGATATTTATTTCCGCTCTTTCTTGTATGGATGTTATTATTGTGAGGTAAAAAATCATTCCGCGTTAGCAGCGTGGTCTCATGGAATTTTTATATATGTTCCCCCTTTTTTGAGTTATCCCACGCTAGTATTTTCAGACTAACTCGGTTTTATTTATTTATAATGCTTAGGTCAGACCGAATATTTCCCCAGGTTGGCTTTGGTGTTATGGGATTCATAGAGGGGATTTGAAGATTCACCCGTCGTAGTATTTTATTTTTGTCTTGTATTATATAGTATACCTATCGGCATTTGTAAGGTCGGGATTTTATAATCATCTAGCCTATGAGGTTTGTTTTTAACCCTGATATACTCTGTATGTTTGGAGTGGCAGTTTCTATTGTCCTTATTATATTATATGTTGTCGATTCCATTGTGGGATTCTATTTTTCTCTATTCTCTGTTCTTTTTTATTTATCCTAACAATATGCCCTTTTATCGATTGGACGCATGATTTTAGGACACAGTGATAATGTTTGGTGTCAACTTTCGATGGTCAAAAAGGCAGATCGTTACAAGTGTGATTTAAAATCAGATAATTTTGGATGACAGCGGGTAAATATATAAAAAAATTCTATATGGGTTATATGACATATAAGATATAAATTATAAAGCATAGAATAACACTTTGAAGAGATTTCCCTTTAATGCACCTTGTTTGAAGATATTTCCTAGATTCTGAAGGAATCTATCCATCAAATCTTGCAACAATTTAGAGTACCACTTTTATTAATATGTTTTGATGTATTATTGTGAATGGGAGACACGATAATGGAGGTGGGGTGTTAGGTACCAAGAAGGAGAAGGGATTCAATAAAATAACAAATGAGGGGATGACTAGATTTAAATAGAGAAGGATAAGGATACAAATTATTCTTCTTTTACTTTTTCTCCTCTTACTAGTTCGCAGATCTAGATCCAAAATTTAATCGAAATACTCCCTTCTTTCTATGTTATGGTCAACCATATAATGGTCATCATAGGCTATAAAAAACTCCAAACAAGTTTAATTGTTAATGTCATTTAAATCATATTCAAATTCGTAGTGATATCGTATATTGATACATACATACATACATACATATATATGTAATTTTTATATATGTACCTAATTAATACTAATAGCACCTAGAAAATACTTAAAGCCCCAATACATTAAATAAATAACTAATTAATATTTCATTAATATTAATTAATATAATTAATTTATAACAGTTACAAATTAACTAAATCGTGTGGTATTTTAAAGAAATCATTAATGCGGTTGTGTGACTAGTAGGTAAATTCAGTTATCGATTGATATTGAGCAATTCGAATTAATGTTCACACGTTGCCTTAGCTAGTGGAGTGACAGTTTGATTGGATTGCTTATAAATCTTCAATGGTAAAATCCAATTTTATAATTTAAGTATTTTTTAGTAAAGATCATTTACATACATTCTTTCCACAACACTATATCATGTTAGGATGTATGGAATTTGGTTTTGGTAATAATGCCAATATCAAGACATTTAACTTATTTAGTTCATAAACAAAGTCTTTGGTTCTATAATAACATTTATTATTAATCGTTCTACTTTGGCGAATTTTTTTGACTTTGAGTTGGCTATAGTTAACCCAACTATAGTCGCTTAGTGGTCGCTATGTCATAAGTTAAGTATAATCAAAGTGGAGTATCCACATAGAAATTCCACGATATTCTCAAGTCAAGAGAACCATGTAACATTGTCACACTAAGATTTCCTATTTGACTAACCCTTGACTATCTCAGACTTAATATCTAAGTACTTACTTCTTAAATGTTCCTAGTCAAAATGTATCGAGAAAAGTATATCAATACACCTATTGAGACTGGTATATGTAACACTCTTCTTATGATGGACGGTGAATTACTCATCACTGTTTGAGGCACTAAGAGATTGCGTACTTATGATTATTTAGAACAATCATAGAACGACTCAATAAGAGTCTTCTATATGTTAATACAACTAAATCAAAATAGAAGATCTCATGTTAATGATGCACAGTTGTCTTCAAACTTGAAGGTATTGTCGGCCTTAAATAGCTAGGATATGCTTTGATTATGGTTAAGCACATGGTATGGTAACAACGTTATAGCCATAGTAAAGTATATTTTAAACCACTTAAATCGAAGCACTAATCAAGAGGGGCTTTGTCTCCTTCATTGTGGAAGGTTAGTATCACCGTACCATGATAGTCAACTTAATGTCAAATCTCTGGCCAGGGTAATGCGGTTAATGGGTAAATGTTATCGATTCAGCCAAGGACTTATGTGTAGTCTACGTAATTAAGTATGGATATTAGTATTTTTTACCTTAGGCTAAGCACTAGATATCTTAGTGATACAATCCTAACGAAAAGAAAATTTATACAGAATGTTGTTACTAGTATAACTTAATAAAGATAGAATTTGGATTTCGCCGAAATGATTTGCAAGAGATTTAACTTGTTTTCGATATTATACTTTAGCAAAGTCCATATAGGATTTAGTATTTAAGTTGTTTAAATATTGGTCGAGCTTATACCAAATAGTTAAAGTAATAGTCTTGTTAGTTAAATTCAGAGTTCAATCAACGTAAAATTAACTTATAATTAATAATAAAATAAATACAAATATTGTAAACTTTTATGGTATTTTAATTAATTATTTAAGTCCTTAAAATTAATTAAAAGGATGTATAAAAGTTATACATTGGTTTAATTAACAAGAAGGCTTGAATTAATTAATTAATTAAATGGTTTAATTGTTAAATCATTTCATCTCGACGGAATTGGTCTTTTAGGGTTTGAGAGAGAGGGCTAGATATTTGTGATCTAGTAGGCTATAAATAGCCTCCCTTTCATTTTCTCTAAATGAAGAACCAAACCCTAGCTCTAACCTCCGTTGATGATGTTGGTGAAGCCATGGAGACAGAGTTTCACCCCGTAGCCAAGGGGATAGAACAGGAAGGTTGAGGGAGAAAATAACTAACAACTAAAGTGTTAGATGAACAGTAAGATCACGATAATGAAGTAAAAAAAATCTACTTTTGAATTTACTCAATTGTGTTTATATTCATATAACCTTCCCATCATCATGTTTAGTTCGACCAAAAATAAAATAATTCCAAAAATTAAATATTATTTAAATAAATAAATAAATAATGTGTTAATATATATGTGTGTGTGTATTATATGATTTTTTTTCATTTTATAGAAAAATGGATCTAAATATATATATTATAAAATAAAATTTTTATCTTTAAAGCTTTAAGTTGTTTTTCTGCTTTAATACTAAGATAAAACATTTTCCCTACTACTCTCGACTTTAGAGAATAAAATAATTTGGATCTAGAATATATGTGTGTGTGTGTGTGTATGAGAGTCAAAGGTATATCTTAGGGGTAATTATGCAATTTTCTTTAACTCTATAACAAATTTTATTTATAATGAAAGATGTTGTATTTCTATTATATATTCTGTTATATTATAATATAGTTAATGAAGCAATTAGTCTAGAGTACGTTAATTTGAAGTTCGTTAAATAATATATTATATGATAATAATTACAAATAGTTGTAACAATTAGAAATTTCAATTACATTTTATTATAAATATTCTTGGTCAATGTTATTTTGCCTTTTAGTAAGGCCGTGACACCAAGAACTCGATTAGAAACCAAGGACAGTCCGTCTCGAAGATCGATTATGCACATGTTCACTATGGATACTGGTAAATTTTGCCCGAGTCTAGATCGAGCTACAATTGATATGACATGACAAGCAAAGCTATAAAAGCCAACGTTCCAAATTTCAAGTCAATCGGAGTTCGTATGCTCAAGATATGATCGTTACAAGTCAAGAAAAACAACTACAATTCGTATCCATCAATGTGAATAGTGGTTCATATCCATCACTAGCCTCACTTCATATCTAGCATGATTCAGCCTACTTCGTATCCATCCCTCCAGAAAACCTTGTTTGTATCTATGCAACATCGTATCCACCAACCCATCAAGTAACTTTGCTTCATATCAATCAAGCAACAACTCCATTTCGTGTCCATCATATTTGCTTCATTTCGTATCCATCAACAGACAACGTTTCGTACCGATCACATCTTCCCATATTTTGTATCGATGTCCACCAACTTAATTCGTATCGATTAGTTAATCTACCGATACAAAGGATACTATTAAAGAAGTCAATACGAAGGGCATGCAAGGTGATCGATACAAAAATGCATTAGAGTTGTCGATACAAAACAAGTAAGTTCGTATCGACACGAATTAGTCATCAATAAATCGGTACAAAATGAGGTATTAAAGGTGGTATGAATGGAGATACACTAATGGATACGAACAGGGCGCATTCGAGAGGGAGACTCAGTCACTCGGCATGAAAAGAGGATCAATCCGAGAGGATGGCACCACGTCACCTAGCAAGCACTTGCCTAGTATCGATACGACCTAGATCGATACGAACATATCGAGACGAACTCGTTTGCACATGAAAAGTCCATACTTGCATTAATCATAACTTGAGATCTACAAGTCCAAATGCCACCAAATTTTCACAGGAGCTTCCTACAACCTCAAGAATGTACCTGATCAATTTCAGCCCAAAAGGACCATTTATAGATCGATACAAACTCAATTTTATTGCTCCCAGATTAAGTCGAAATCACCTGAACTCGATCCCGTGGCTTTCGAGATCTGGACGAGATATTTGCTGCCTACACCTATAAATAGTGACCCTGGACCTATAGAAAAGGGACTTTTTGGCTTCTCTACGTTGACATAATGCCGAAATCACTTCTATACTGCAGTTGTACAGTTGTAATCACTTGTAACCAGCGAGTAAAGTTCAATAAACATCAGTCATTTCATAATGGACGTAAGCAATATGCCAAATCGTTCTAAATTTATGTGTTTCTGCAATTTTCCTTATCTATTGTTTGGTATGTTCATTAGATATACCTCATTTTACATTTATTTTCTTCATTTTATCTATTTAAACACATCTGAAGGGTTTTGTGTCCAATTTTGGTACAAATACTTTGGTGCTTTCACTGAGAAAACCCAGCTTTTCTCCCGCTCATTAGATCTACTGCCGATATTGGATTGCGAGAATCTAAGAAGAAGATCCTGATCTCAAGCCTAGAAGTTCTTCTACCATATTCAGATTTGCACCAAGTATAGGAGAGAACTTCATTATTCAGCATGGTTGCTACCAGGACTACCTCAATAGCTACAGATCCAGAAGGACGGGATAGGCAGAACCCCGCAACTTCCTTCTACGGACCAGAACACTGCTGGACTTTCGTATCCACAAGACCCCGTCACTAGGAAGGATTTCCAACTACTGATGCTAGAGCTGACTCAAAGTCGCCAATAGCTTACCTAGCAGCTCCGTGCTAACATGGAGTTAACCAATCGGCTGAACCGTGAAAGACGAAGGAAATCCAGAAGGGATCAGGCTTCCTATTCATCCACTGAAAGTTCAGCTTCTTCTGACTACAATCATAGATCCACGTGCCCACGGCTGGATGGAAGCTATACATAGGCTACCGGACATTAGCGTAATCTGAATCTTGGGAAACCGAGAGTTGGCCCGTCTACCAGCCACCGTACCGGACCCTCATCCTGAGGAGGTACGGATCCTTATTATACTACTGACAACTTCGTTGCTGCCGCTGCTACTGAGTTGGGAGTTGATACTCGAAACCGAATGGATCCGAACCGTCGCTAGCATGAGTACACTCCTAAGCCTTATGTTCCTGAAGACCTAGAACCAACAAGGCGAGATATGGACCGTCGACCGCGATTGTGGAACCCGACCACACTTTGGCTTAGCATGCCTAGAACGTCCAGATGCCAGACATCCCGACAATGATCCGTCAGATGATCCGTGAAAGTCAGGGCCTCACCAATGATGACTGGGGAATCTCCTAGAGTCATACCCCTTTCGCCGATGACATTCTCTATGCTGAACCGCCTCGGTGATTTTGAATGCCAACTCTATCTGTTTATGAAGGGAGTTCAACCCTAAACAGCATGCTTTAAAGTATAAATGGTTAATGAACACCGCACGGGCTGATGATGTGTTCAAGTGTCGAAGTTTCTCAATTTCCCTAGGGGGCATCGCGACTATGTGGTTTACTCGCCTACCACCTCGATCTATCTTATGTTTCGACCAGTTGGCAACAAAGTTTGTTGAAAAGTTTCGCATGCATGTCACCAGGCCTAAAGATGTTAATACCTTGTCCAACGTCACTCAAGCTCTTAGAGAGACATTCAGACGTTATCTGGAGAGGTTTCATGTTGCATGCGCTGAGATTAGTAATCCTAATAACAACTCCATTCTAATGGCACTGACTAAGGGGATCGATCCCGATTCTGAATTTGTCAACTGATTGGCCAGAAAATCCCCTGCTTCATTAGACCGTTTCTATTCCGAGGCAGCTCAGTTCTTAGGAAGAGAGGATGCGAAACAGCCTAGAAAGAAGGATGACACAGGGCCTAGTATGGAAGGAATCCAAAGCAATGTCGCTGTAAAACAAACCATGGAAATTTCGAAAAGGTGTAGTTAAACATACAGAACAAGCAGAATCGACAAAAGGGGGATGGAAATCAAGGTAGGAAGCGAGATCAGAATCGCGGACCACGACGTAGGGCTCCCATGTTTGACACATATACTCCTCTAAATACGTCTTTGGAAAATGTGTACATACAAACTTTTAATACTATCCAATATAAGAAACCTACTTCGAAGCAATCGTTAGAGAAACAGATTCAAACAGGGAAGTTTTGTAGGTTTCATGATAGTTATGGCCATAATACGAATGAGAGCCATCATTTACAGGATATTATCGAGAAGTTGATACTAGAAAGAAAGTTGGAGCAGTTTGTACGGGCTCCATAGTCTGAAGTGTGGGCCCATCGAATCAAAACCAAATACCAAATCAGGTTAGATCGAAGGAACCCACTCGTACCTATGGGAGGCTAGTGATTAACACTGTTAATGGTGGTCCTCGTCCAACGGATTAGAGCTGGAGGGAAATGGAATCGTATGCCAGCTCTATTAGGCATGCGAGCTTTGAATGTTGTAGTAATTTTGAAAACGGGGCTCTGGCCAAACAACAGAAAACAATGACAGATGACATCATATTTCGAGATAGGGATGCCGACAGAGTCGAAGCCCCAACCATTGATCCACTATTCATTTCATCTCAGATGGTTCTGCTTGGATGAAAAGGATCTTAGTGGACAGTGGAAGTTCAGTGAACATACTGTTTAAGCGGGCCTATGATCAGATGAAGACGGAAGAAAAAGATTTGAAGCCTTGTCAGTCTCGTATTCATGGCTTCAATGGAAGTGCGACTATACCCACTGGGATGGTGGAGCTACCAGTGGAGTTGGGGGTTGGCGAGCACCGAAGAGTTCGGATAGTACGGTTTATTGTGTTGGATATTGACTCACCATACAACGCTTTCTTAGGCCGACCGGCCATAGATGAGTTCAGGGCCGTTATCGCACCATCATGACTAACTTTGAAGTTCCCCACCGACAATAAAGTTGGAGACGTTCAGGGAGACCGGGCAACTGGACGAGCCTGTTATATTGTTGAGTTGCGGGAAGCGCATCGAAAAGAGAAAGGCATAGAGGAATCTCTCTGCATCCGCTTTGCGGATAATTGACAATTAACGCCTGCGCCAAGGCCCGGGCACCACAACCAATTCTTAAGAGATCTTGACCCGAGAGATTCCGAAAGCAAAGACGAGGTCAAAGACAGTCAGGCTTCTCCGGCAGAGCTGAAAATCCATATTCCGATTGATAATGATGACGATTCTAAAATGGTAAAGATTGGATCCCAGCTTATCCAACATATGAAGGAGGAATTGGTTGAGTTTCTTCAGGCAAATCTCGATGTGTTTTCCTGGACGCACTCCGATATGTGTGGAATCTCGTCGGATATTGCGAGCCACACATTGAATATTGACCCCCGGTATGTCCCAATGAAGCAAAAAAGGCATGGTATGGATCCAGAGAGATCTGCCACCCTTAAGAAAGAGGTAGATAAACTCAGGTCGAACGGGGTCATCCGAGATGCGTTATATCTAGAATGGGTGTCCAATCCTGTACTTGTCGGGAAAACTAATAGGAAATGGAGGACATGCGTTGACTACTCAGACTTGAATAAATCTTGCCCTAAAGACAGTTTTCCATTCCCCGAATTGATAAGCTCATAGATTCAACGGCTGGACATGAACTCTTATCCCTCATGGATGCATATTCTGGCTACAACCAGATACCCATGCACTTGCCTAATCAGGAGCATACTAGCTTCGTCACCGATCTGGGACTTTACTGCTACAAAGTGATGCCATTTGGAATTAGGAATGCCAGGGCAACCTTCAGAGACTCGTCAACTGAATGTTCACTAAACAGATCTGAAAGACCATGGAGGTATATGTGGATGACATGCTAGTAAAGTCACGATTCTCCACCAATCATATCAAAGACCTGGAAACGATGTTCAACATCCTTCGAGAGTATAGAATGAAACTCAACCCATTGAAATGTCACTTTGGAGTCGCGTTTGGAAAATTCCTTGGATTCATCGTCAATGCTCTGGGAATCGAAGCCAATCCTGAGAAAATCTAGGCAATCAGAATTCTTGAGACTCCAAGGACTATAAAGAAAGTTCAAAGCCTCAACGGGAAGGTAGCAGCACTGAGCATGTTCATTTCAAAATCCGCCGACAAATGCATTCCCTTCTTCGGTCTAATCAGAAAAGGGAACAGAACTTTGAATGGACTACAGAGTGTAAGGCCGCATTTCGAGGACTGGTTCAACATGTCTCCACACCACACATTTTGTCAAAGCCCATCGATCATGAGAGACTGTACATCTACTTGGCGGTGTCAGAAAAAACAATCAGCGCCGCTTTATTTCGGGAAGAGGATCGGATACAACGGCCAGTCTATTACATTAGCAAACGACTGACCGGAGCAGAGAGAAATTATTCAAAGCTAGAAAAGTTAGCTTACTGTCTTGTCATTGCATCGAGAAAACCCCGTCCGTATTTTCAAGCTCATCCTATCACTGTCTACGTCGACCAACCGTTACGATAGGTCCTTGCACGTCCTGAGAAGTCTGGTAGGTTACTCAAATGGAATATCAAGCTGAGTCAGTTCGACATCATTCACACATCGAGGCGAGCTATTCAGGGGCAAGTGCTAGCAGACTTCGTCGCTGAATTCACTATCTCTGAGGACTTGCCCGAAACCAGTGAATCTCCCAAACATGGATGGAAGCTATATACTGATGGTGCATCAAATGAAAGTTGCTCAGGCGCTGGAGTTGTACTTGAAACTCCTGAAGGTCGATCTATATGCTATGCTTTAAAGTTTGATTTTCGTGCGACCAACAACGAGGCCGAATATGAAGCCCTGCTCGCCGGACTAAGGCTTGCCAGAGATTTAAGAATTAATGTTGTAAACATTTACGGCGATTCACAGTTGGTCATATGCAAAGTTCGGGGGGAGTACCAAGCTAAAGATTGGAGACTGGTCACTTATCTCGCTCAGGTTTAGGAAATATTAAATCAGTTCGATTATTATGCCATATATTGCATACCCCGAGAACACAATCAAAAGGCCAATTCTTTAGAAAAATTGGCCAGTACCGGTGAGGCACAACAAATGGGACTCATTCCCGTTAAGACATTATCTTCCTCGAGTATTAATCGGATGGAGACCAACTGGGTATTTGAAATCACACCCGATGAGGAGTCATGGATGACTCCGTTCAGAAACTATCTCGAGCATGGGAACCTGCCAAAGCGCTGGAGTGAAAAAAGACAAGTTCTTCGAAAGGCTTCGCGGTTCACTATTCAAAATGGAGTCATGTATAGAAGAGGGTACTCTATTCCTTTACTCCGTTGAATCACCCATGATGAAATCAATCGAGTATTGCATGATGTACATGAAGGAGAATGTGGCGATCACACCGGGGGGAAAGCTCTTGCTAAGAAAGTGCTCCGATATGGTTATTATTGGCTGATTCTAAATCGCGAAGCATCGGATTATGCCAGGAAATGTGGCAGAGGTCAAAAACATGCTCGGATTCCAAGAGCCCCACCTACCGAAATAACTTAGACGGTCAGTCCGTGGCCGTTTGCAGTATGGGGTATCAACATTACTGGGTCTTTACCTCTAGCTAAAGGTGGCGTGAAGTACGCCATCATTGCAGTTGATTACTTTACCAAATGGGCGGCAGTTGATCCGCTTACTACTATCACAACGAAGAAAGTGATCAATTTTGTTGTACGTTACATTATCTGTCGATTTGGTCTCGCATATACCATCATCACTGACAACGGAGCCCAATTGGATAATGTCGAATTTAAGAATTTCTGTCAATGATTCAACATTGAGAAGAAGTTCTCTGCAGTTGCACACCCTCAAGCGAATGGACAGGTTGAAGCTGCTAATAAAGTTATAAAGTCCATTCTGAAGAAACGAGTGGAAAAGGCCGGGGGAAAATGGGTCGATGAACTTCCTAAGGCCCTATGGGCTTATCGAACAACCCATAAGTCCGCGACCGGCCACACTCCATTTTCACTTTCCTACGTTCAGAAGCCGTTATTCCGGTCGAGTTGGAAGTGTCTTCTCATCGTGTGACATATTATGACCCGAAAAAAAACGCTATATTACTTGCCGAATCTTTGGACTTAATGGATGAGAAGCGAGAAGAGGCTGATGAGGGCAGCCGCATACCGAAGTCGAGTTGCCCAACTGTACAATGCCAAAGTCCAACCCCAATCCTTTGAACTCGACGATCTCGTCCTTAAGAGAATTTACCTGATCCCTTCACATATTAAACCAACGTAGGAAGGGCCCTATGTTATCGAACGAAGACTCAGAGATGGCACCTTTAAATTATCAACCATTGATAGTCTCACTTTGCCGAGAGCCTAGAACAGCGAGAGCCTTCGTTGCTACTACACAAAACAGGCTTTATTTATTCATTTAGTTTAATTTTCATTTCAATTTGTTTATGCATTTTAAAATTTGAATTTGTAATAAGGCAACCGACTTTTCTGTATTTTCTTATTTCAGCAATAAAATGCAATCTCTTTGAGCCAGAGCAATGATTTTCAAAATGCATTGTACGACCATCACCATGCACGGAGAGCTGAGTTCCACCATACAGCGGGACTTACTCAAATAGGAAGTGACTGTGATATGACCGGTCACTCGCTAAGTGAAACCTAAGCACGGGGGCAAGTCATCACACTAAAGCCAGAAAAGGATTGATACACGACAATCCTCTAACTAACTCTGGCTCCCAGAGTGCGAGCTGGAGTATAAACTTACAAATGCGAGCTTGAAGAGGGTGGATCCATCCATCGAACGACTTCGTCCATGTTTATACCAAGTTCGAGGAGGATGGATCTGTCCATCTAACGATTTCACTTTTTAAACTCAGGGTGGATGTGAACCGACCTTCCACGATCCTAATAAATCTACCGTTCTTGGAGTGCGAATGAAATACTAAAACTCAAAATAGATGTGATCGACAGTCTGTTAACCAACTCCATATTCCCACAATGTGAACTGGAAAATAAACATCAAAATAGGTGTAACCAACCACCCATCGGCTAACTCTTAGTCCCCAGAGCACGGATTGTGGTATAATCACAAATCGGGTGTGATCGATCACCCATGAATCAATCTAAGTCCCCAGAGTGGGGACTAAATTCTAAATATCAAATGGGTGTGACTGACCACCCATAGAATATCTTAAGTCCCCGGAGCGTGGACGTTTCTTTAAACATCAAACGGGCGTGACTGGTTGCCGACGTACAAGTGCAATCCCTAGAGTGTGGATGCGACTACCAATCGATGAGCGAGTGTGATTCGATCACTCGAACCCGTCTCTTTTCAACTTCTTTCCAACTAAGTTAAGCTTGATTTATCGAAGGGGGAAAGCGACTGCTTGAAATTTAAGTGCCAACTACTGATTGAAACATTACAATATTGAGACTCAACTTATCTTTCAGTTATAACCTGAAGCCGTAACTTCGAGACTTAACAAATAAACTCAGGTTTGATTCAAAGACTAAGACCTCACAAGTACATTGGATGGAAGTTCGAACGCTAAAGCAATTAATCAAATAAACACAAAACTGTGCTGAAGACAAAATGTAATTTTATTTCAACTATTCTTTGGAAAAGAAGGATAAGTACAAAAGTATTCCATGAAATCCTACTAGCAGGAGGCAAACCCGCATTTATACACGGCCTACAGGAAACAAAAGGAAATTCCTATTTATCTACCAAAAATGAAGCAAGAAGACATTTCTATTCTCTCGTTTTCTTCTTCTTCTTCGATATTGACCCGCTGGAGCTACCGCTCGGGTGCCTCTTCGAGCCTTTGCCTTTTGATGGTTGATCTCCAACTGGGAGAATTCCGGTGACCTCTTTCTCCAAACTCATGGAAATTGGAACACTTTCTGAATGCGGAGTCAGAGGGATAGGAACACTCTCAATATTGGAAGACGAGGGAGGCATGCCAGTGTCGACAATTGTGCCGCCGGGAGAAATCATTCGTAAAGGAGTTGGACTGGGACCCGTCATCCCACCTCCAATACCACTAGCCCGCGTGGCTGCTTCTATCTCAACGTTGATGTCCGCTATTATCTCTTCTTCATGAATTGTTTGGGCATCCACGGGAATGCTGCCCGTTGGGCTTAAAGAGCTGGCCATGAATGCGCCTTCGCCCATGATGAATGGAAGGTCAATAAGTGGATCGTTTTGAAGACCAAGAAGTTCCTCCGTCATCTGCTCATCAAATGTAAAAGCGCTCCCCTACACTCCATCAATTGATGCTGCGGTTTTTGTAGTGGTTGTCTCTTTTATAAGGGCCTCCTACTCATGATGCGGCTCTTGAGTTGCAAGGGGCACGGCTAATGCATCTTCTACCAATGAATAGAGATAAGAGAGAAAGTTTTAATAAATACTTCAAACAACACTCCCGACTTCCAGTAAATGCGAGGAATGCTCAGAATACCTTCCTCGGAATGGCTCAAGGGTGGAGCTGGAGTAGCTTCAAGGACATGCTCATGAGCTCGAGACAACTGCGGTTGATCAGGGTTGTACGCGGGCATAGATTGGGGATCAACTGCAAGAGTAGATTCGGGCAGGGTTGGCATAGGAAATTTAGAGCCCGCATCATGATGCTCAATGCCAAAGCCCTCTCCATCCTTCGGATGTTGAGTATCGAGTCTCTCTTTCTCAAATGCGATAGTGACATCATGGAGAACTCTTTCTATATCCTCATTCATCAGCTGATTCTCTAATTCAAACTGATCGATGGATTCAATGTGGTGCTCTGATTTTTCATCTTCAACTAAGCGGCACCAGGCATTGTATAGATGTGCTGAATAATTTTTGAGCCAGTTTAGATTTTGATACTTCAGAACATTGGCATTATACGTAATGAGGAGATCTTTAATGTCGCCCTCCAATCTTGCCTCGGTTGTTCTCACTTCACCCTTAACCCTGGCTTCGGCTTCCTGAACCTTTAGCGTTGCTGCATCCCTCTTATCCCTGAGCACCACAGCCTGCTCGCATGCTTCCTGAGCGGCTTTATTTGCATCATCTTTCTCTTTGACGACTTCTGCACGTTTGGCCTTAAGCTCCTCAAGCTCTTTAAGTGCCCTATCTATTTCAGCCATAACTATCGTGGTCCGTTGTCCCATTTCCTCAAGCAGGGCTAAGTGTGTTCGCCTCATGCTTCCATCCTCTAGGTTGCCTCATCATCTCTTTTATTAGCCTATGTCTCTGAATTTATCAAAGATTCATTTTTCATCGTTAAGCACCTGAATTATGCGGTCCTTTTGAGCGAGATCAGTCCGTAGATTTTTGATCATCTTTGCCCGCTCAAAGGCCACCACTGAGACTTTATCTACGGTCTTCATCTATTCCCGATACTGGTCATAAACATCGTGTATGTAGTCGTGCATCGTCTGTTCTGCCTCGTTGGGGATTCGTTTTAAGTGCGGGGGAAAGATGAAGCCGTCAAAGTAGATATTTGGAAAATCCTTTTTTAACTTAGCGATCATAATCGCTCCTTCCCCGATAGGTTCTGTGATGGCTTATTCAATGACAACTGGAGCCTCGATTTCAGTCCTCCGACGTTGTTGCTCAGGCCTGGCTGTTTTAGGAGGTGATATTTGACGTGAAGGTTCCAGGGGCTGTTTACCGAAACCAAAAGGTTGTGTTGGACCTCTAGGTGGCGGAGAGCGTGACCGGGAATGACGCATATACTCCCTCTCTCTCGGTCCCATTCCCTCTCGTAGCGCTCCCTTATCTGACTGGAATAGCCATAATCACAGTCTCTATCAGCCTCATGCATGCGAGACTCAAAGTATGAGCTAGATGAGCGGCACGAAGAACGAAGGCTTCTAAACATAGATTCCCGCCTCGACATTGTATCTGTAAAATAAAAGGAGAAGCATATTTGGTAACCTCCAGAGATGAATATCCCGTGACTAGAAACTGTGTAGTACTGTGAAGTGTATTTATGCGTGTGCATACCCCCCGACCAACCGGTTATATCGGCCATACTCGAAGGAATTGATTTGCCTTGATCTAAAGCGCACTGAAGCCCTTCCAATCTGGTATCTTGTTGGAGCGACACATAATCCGAAATTGGAATGTCTTCAAGTCCTTCGAAGGGATTCTCCATGTGTGAGGGAGGAGCCTCCAAAATTATGACTCCGACAGCTGGTAGGGACACGACCACAAATTTCCATCTCATAGACTTATGAAGCTTATGAGCTACTGCCTTGCCTTTTCTTTTTTCCTCTGAATGTCGAGGACTATCTAAGGGCCTGGCCACGGGTTCGTCTTCAGTGGGCATATCCTCTTCACCACCCTGCTTGGCGATTACAATCTCGGGCGTTCTACGCATGACCCATCTTGTCGGAGCTGGTCCAAGAGATCCTTTAAGTCTTATGCTCCGGTCCCTGTCAATCAGCCCAACAACCCTCTGATTTTCATCCATAAGTACCACTTCGATCTCTCTAATCTCGCCCGGCACCTCCTGGAGAATCCTGACAATTCCCTAAATTAATCGTCTTTAGGTCAAGGAATTGAAGCTATAAAGGAAAAACAACATTAAACTCAGTATCAATGGAGATTAACCAATCAGTGGCCAAAAAAATTGCAACACTTATGCCTAACTAGCCATCGTCTAGCGAATACTGGCGGGCACCGAACATAGAACCACTCGGTTTTTAAATAGCTAAGATTGGTCCAAGTCCCAATCATAATTTGGTAGTTTCTGACTCCCTTTAAAAATGTGAAAGAGGGATCATCTCCCCGAATCTTTACGTTGAATAAGAATTTGACTTCCTCTAGAGTCGAGGGCCGAAAGAGGTGCTCTATGAAGATGATGAATAGGCATTCAGAAGAGCGTACCCATTCAAATGTAACTATGATGGGGCGATCCCTAAATAAGATAACACCTCCCGAATATATTGATTGAGTGGTGGGAACATCCCGGCGTGCAGAAAAATCGATTAAAAGCAGTGTACCCTTCCGGAGGAGTATGTGGCCTATCGTTCGGCCCTGGTAGCAGGACATCGTTCAGCAATAACCCATGTCGTAAATGAATTCTCCCCAACATGTCTTTGGAAACATTAGATGGTACAGAATCTTGTGGATTCCCAATAAAGATTGCTCCTAGTAGCTCGTCCGGCATTGGACTTGTGACTTTGATCGCGATGGCCGGCATCTCCATTACAAAAGGGGGTGGACTTTGAGCCTCTTGTTGTTGTGAACTCTTGAGTTCCATAGCTAATCAACTAATCAAAAACCATCGTTAGGTGACAGTAATCCCATATGTTCCCCTGTGTGAAATGCGTGAATATGTTGTGCAGTACCGTGCTATGAGTTGCTTAAAAAATTATATGAAGATTAACAAAGTATTCGAACGATGAGACTTCAAAATTCAACTGGAGTGACCGTCATCGCTGGCCGTCACAACCGTGCCATCTAGACTTTGGAGCGATTCAAATTGAAGTTCAGAAATTGTTGTCATATTATAGTTCCATCGACGAGCTTCGAAGGGCAGTCAAATAAGCGGTGAAATAGTAAAGTCCAATTATGCAAAGCGGAAGCTCGTCAGAGTAATATGTTCAAATGTACAAGAGGCTTCGAGTTCATTAACATTCAAGTTGGATCGATCACAAAAAGACTCTAATTCGTATTGGTCAAGGAAAGGTAACTTGTATCCATCGAGTGTGCAAGTTCGTATCGATCATAAAGAATGTGTGTGTATCGATCCACTAGCAAGCAATTCATATCGATCAGGTGCGCTCAATTTCGTATCAACCACATGCAACACCCTCGTATCGATAAGCGAATCCAAAGTCTTCATGTCGGTCGCCTCAAATCAATACAAGACCTTACATCGATTGATACGAAGATATTCGCCTAGTCGATATGAAAACTAACAACCCAGATCGATACGAGCGCTCCTAATCCAGATTGATACGGCTCATTCTCCCTCCATTACCGATACGAATTTGAAGTTGAGGCTCAGCCAATCCCTCCACAAGTCCTTCCTATTCCAAACTTTGTCTTCTCCAAACTCATTCAATCATCGTCTCCACCATCCTCGACCTAGCTCCTGCCATCCACGGCCTCGACATCGTCAGAATCGGACATAAATGTGATTAGATGGCAAATAAGCTCGAATCTCCTCGTTTTTAATGTGAATTAACTAGCTAATTATCTAATTTAGGCAGATGGTTCAAAGGAGTTAATGGGTTGGTTGGTACGAAGATGAAGTTTCTTCTTTTGTCAAGTAGTTGAGCGATAAGAAAATAGGGACGAAGGCAGGAAGCAAGAAAGTAAAAAAAATTCTAAGTACCAAACCTTTATATACCTAGGGAATGACCGTTCGTCCCCTAATCATCGTTACCAGCCAAAACAGTCACTGAGGAGATTGATACAAGTTGGTATTTCATATCCATTAAGCGACCGAGACGAAGCAAATGTAAGTCAAGCCTTTCGTTCTGGCAACCTATCGATACGAGGTGAAAGGAAGAAGCTAATTTGAGCTATTCGAATCAACTCGAGGTTCATTGATACGACATGCTCTATTTGTGTCCATCTAACACTACGACCATTCGTATCCATCAGTTCCCATCGATACGAACTGCATTAAAATGCCAACAAATTTTTGTTTGGTCGACATTGATACTGAAACAATTGTTGAACTTTCCACATCAATCCAGGAGAGGATCGATATGAATAAATACCCCAAAATAACTATCGAGCGTTGTTGCAACGTGAGTTTCATATCGATTCAGGAGAGGATTGATGCGAGATTTGATACGAGAAAAATGGCAATGACATGTGGACGTACGAATGTTAACAAGAGTCAGATTAACATGCATTTATGCATGTGATGAATTAACATTCAACTTTCAAAATTCACAGGAATAGGATGCCCACCTGATGTCAATTACGACCGTGAACAACAGTTTGTTATCATTCAAAACTCAGTTATGATAGTGCATAGTACAATCATTTGTGGTCGATAATAGTATTTATATTACCGAGAGACAATCAAAAGTTATATCTTTTGACGAAAAGACAACGAATATACGTCAAGTCAGATAAAAAATAATTTCAGACAAAAGATCGCAACTTTTCAAAGCACGTCATGTTTTCACAAGACGTACTTTGGGGGGCAAATGTTATTCCACCCTTTGGCAAGGCCGTGACACCAAAAACTCGATTAGAAACCAAGAACAGTCTGTCCCGAAGATCGGTTATGCACAGGTTCACTGTGGATACTGGTAAATTTTGCCTGAGTCTAGATTGAGCTACAATCGATATGACACTAAATCAAAACTATAAATCCAACGTTCTAAATTTCAAGTCAATCGGAGTTCGTATGCTCAAGATATGATTGCTGCAAGTCGAGGAAAATAACTACAATTCGTATCGATCAATGTGAATAGTGGTTCATATCCATCACTAGCCTCACTTCGTATCCAACATGATTCAACCTACTTTATATCCATCCCTCCAGAAAACCTCGTTTGTATCCATGCGACATCGTATCCATCAACCCATCAAGTAACTCAGCTTTGTATCCATCAAGCAACAACTTTGTTTCGTGTCCATCATATTTGCTTCATTTAGTATCCACCAATAGACAACGTTTAGTATCCATCAATAGACAATGTTTTGTATCGATTAGTTAATCTACCGATATAAAGCATACTAATAAAGAAGTCGATACGATGGGTAGGCAAGGTGATCGATACGAAAAAGCATCAGAGTTGTCGATACAAAACAAGTAAGTTCGTATCGATATGAATTAGTCATTAATCAATCGATACGAAATGAGGTATTAAAGGCGGTACGAATGGAGGTACACTAATGGATATGAACAGGGCGCATTCAAGAGGAAGACTCGGTCACTCGGCATGTAAAGAGCATCGATTCGAGAGGAAAGCGCCACATCACCTAGCAAGCACGTGCCTAGTATTGATACGACCTAGATCAATACGAACATATCGAAACGAACTCATTTGCACATGAAAAGTCCAAACTTGCATCGATCATAACTCGAGATCTACAAGTCCAAATGCCACAAAATTTTCACAGGAGCTTACCTACAACCTCAAGAATGTACGTGATCAGTTTCAGCCCAAAAGGACCATTTATGGATTGATGCGAACTCAATTCGTACCACTCCCAGATCGAGTCAAAATTACTTGAACTCGATCCCATAGGCTCACCAACATGAGAGAAGAAGTCTTCCGAGATCTGGACGAGATATTTGCTGCCTACGCCTATAAATAATGACCCTGGACCTATAGAAAAAGGACTTTTTGGCTTCTCTATGCTGACATTCTATCGAAATCACATCTATACTACAGTTTTACTATTGTAATCACTTGTAACCAATGAGTAAAGTTCAATAAACATTAGTCATTTCATAATGGACGTAGGAAATATGCCGAACCACTCTAAATTTGTGTGTTTCTGCAATTTTCCTTATCTATTGTTTGGTGTGTTTGTTAGATTTACCTCGTTTTACATTTATTTTCTTCATTTTATCTCTTTAAACACATCCGAAGGGTGTTGTGCCCAATTTTAGTGTAAACAGTCAAGACGTTTGGAAAAAGGATATCGATTCATCCATTAATATCAACGTACGAAACGCTCTCCAAATGTTAGACGATGTTTTTCTAATAACTTCTCAGACCACCAAGGGTTACATAATGATGGTTATTGGATAATTATGGAGTGACCTACCTTAGAGTTTCCTTATTGGTTATAACAACTAGGCCATATTGGAAATCTCACACTTTTCTCGACTTGAGGATGCTATTGAGCTTCAATGTAGATAATCCACTTTGCTTATTGTTAAACCATAGCATGGTCACTGTCGAGCGACTCGAGTTGGGTGAAATATTGGATGTGAAACTCTATTCAATATAATATTGTCTCCTCGGTTGTATAAGGTTAGTATCGTGGTCGACTTTAGTCAACTCAAAGTCAAAAACTTTGGCTAGTGTAGTACAGTTGATAATAAATGTAATTATTGAACCAAAGACTTTGTTTATGGACTAACTGAGCTGAATATGGATGATATTGGGATTTTGATCAAAACCAAATTTCATAATCGTAAAGTGATAGTGTTGATAAAGAGAATTAGTAAAAATATTCATTACTAAAGGGTAAAACTTAAAATATAAAATTAGATTTTATCGATGAAGATTTATAAGCGATAAATTTGACAAAATTGTTACACCACTAGCAAAGTTGACACGTGAACATAAAATTCTAATTGTTCGATATGAATCGTTGAATAAATTTACAACTGCGTGTCGCACAACCGTATTAGTGAATTCTTGGAATCGCCACACGATTTAATTAGTTTATAAAATGTTATATATTAATTAATAATTATAAAATATTAATTAACTGTATATTTGATGTTTGTGGTGCTATCACTAATTTTCTTGGTGGCACTAGTAATTAAGTAGATGTGTATATAAAAGTTATACATATGCGTATCGATGTACAATATCGACACATTTAAATATGATTTGAACGAAATTGATTATTAAATGAGTTTGAGATTTATTGGCCCACTTAGGGTTCTAATTTAGGCTGGCCATAAAAGGGGAGAAGGTGTTTTGAATTTCAAATCTATACCTGATAACTTGGTAAAAGAAGAAAGAATAAAAGGTGGAGAATTTGTCTCCCATTCTCTCTCTACAGAAACCAACCGTACCTCTTTTTTAATAGAACTCTTGTTCCCTCCATCCCTTAGCCATGAGTTCCTATCCATTCCACTCCATATCCAAATACATTAAGAATAAGCAGCACCAAAATAAAGTAAAAACTAGTGGTGCACTTTATTATAGAAATATCAAATGATCAATTCCTTTGGATCTAGAAGATTTCTCTAATCAATGTGCAGCCAAAGGCTACATCTTCGTGGTATTATTCCAATTTTAATTTGTTATATTCTTGTATGTAGTTTGATCATTTATAGAATGATTTTGTGTATACTTTAGTGTCTTCTTTAATTATAATGCATTTGATCTAATTAGACAACAACATTACATTAAACAATTTATATTATACAAAATCTGAAATCAAAATATGTATATAAACATTTTAATTAAGACTTATATATACATTAATATATATTTTAACTTTCTAAGAATTAGAAATATTTTATAATAATTTTTAATGATTATTTTTCAATTTTAAAAACTGAAATTCATTTAAAATCATATTAAAAGCTCATACACATAGATATATATAAATGTGTGTGTGGCGGGGGGAGTGTGGGAGTGGGTGTGTGTATGCATGTGTTGCGCATTTTTGTGTGTGCATTAAACTATTGAATATAAAATTTGAGTTTTACATAAAAAATTCTAAGCAAAATTTATTTATATTATATATATTAATTATTAATTGATATAATGTATTTCTTAGTATTATAATATATATATATACGCATTAAATTAACGTTTAGATTTAAAAAAATTTCTTACTTGCCAAATAGTGTTATATATATATTTAAAATATTAGCTTATAATAAATATACATATAAATTATTTATATAAATTAAAATAGTGTTGTGTACTTTTAAATAAATCAATGAATAAAATATATGAATATAAATAAATGAATAATTATTTTTTTCAACTGCAATAATTATTTTATATAAATATACAAATTTAAATTTAATTAAAGATATTTCAACTGATAGATTTAGATCTAGTTTTGAATTTTAGAATATTTACCAAGTCTTAATTAGATTTTTTTAATACAAAATTTGAACTTAAAATTTATTGACTTAGTAAAAAATAGATTAGATATTTTATTACATATAAATAATTTCAATATTTATTTTTATATATTTTATGAATACATTAAACAATGTCTTAAGATAACTAACACATATATAAATGACCAATGTGTTAGGAACTGAGTTGATGATGTTTTGATGACAACAACCTTATATAGTTATTATACTTTACTTTATAAAATATATACTAACATTTCCATATATATATATATATCTGTATGTATGTATGTATATAGGAAGTATATGTAGGTATCATCGAAGACTGATCAGTATAAAGACTTAAACATCAAGATGAAGATTAGAGATTCAAGATTCAAGACTCTAGAGAATCAAGATTTCAAGATCTCAAGATAAGTGTCTAGTATTTTGTTAAAACTTCATAATAGCACTCTCATCTTTCTTCCAATTTTCTTTTGGGATGGAACCCAATTTCTATCGAAACCAGTAGCCTACAAACCCACGACAAGTAGCTTACAAACCTACGACAAGTGGCTTACAAACCCACGAAAACCAAAATCATTTAAACTACTTTGTACAAGTTCTCGAGTTCTATGGAGGAGCTCTGTAGGAAGGTTCTTGCAATTTCAGTTTGAATAGATTTTTCAAAATGTTTTTAAATCTGTTTTCAAAATGTTTTAGCTTTCAAAATCATGTTTTCAAAAATATTTTCAAACTTTGTTTTAGCCTTGAAATATTCCTTTATTCTGATTTTAAAAACTTCTATTTTTAAAACATCAAAACTTATTCTGATTTTAAATATTACTTATATAATTGACGGTCTATATCAATTATATATATATATATATTTAAAATAATGTTTTATATTCATTCTCTATCTCAAAATATTGTTTAAACACTTTACTTCGCTTCAGAGAAATTTCAACTCGTTTTAAATTCAATTGTCTTTACAAAACAACATCTTTATAATTTTGAACTAAGGGATGTCGACATAAGGGGATACCCCATGTCGACATGGTGACAGTTGGATTCAAAATTCAATTTTCAAAAGAAGTGTCCATTCGTTCGAAAACCTTTCGCCAATGGTTATGACTGTTGTGCATCTATATAAAGGCTTCCAAAACGAATTTAAAAACTACTTTCTTATTTTCTTCACTCTTTCTTCTCCACCATTCCATATCCATAAAACTTCATATTTTCAAGATCGTGCCATCATTCTGCCAAATTCTCAATAGGAAATCATTTAGATACTCTCTCTATTTGATTCTCCATCATTCTACTAAAGATCAAAGTGCTATTCAGAGTTATAGGATTAATTTGTATTCAAAAAGTCCATAGAGTCTATCCATTCAAAAGGATTGTTATTAAGAAGTTTTAGGGTGATCTTGTGTCCCGTAAATCAAGAGAGTTTACCCCAGACTCGAAGATAGGAGGGTTCCTCAAGGCCTTAAAAATTGAGGGTTGTAATTTGGATATTGGCTTATAAAAATCTGTATAAGGATATTGCCTTGGTGCAGGACTGGATGTAGGAGGATTCCGAACCAGTATAAAATCCGGTGTGTTCTTTCCTTTTACTTGCTTTACTTTACTATTTGCATTTGTTATATGTTCTGTGATCATTCTGTGTTAGAATTCTGTTTAGATTTGTGTTGAAAGTTTTAATTTAGTCATATAGTTCATATATTCTTTAAAACACTATTCACCCCTCCTCTAGTGTTATTTCTGCCTTAAGATCCTTAATCCGCATCCCTAACACAATGTATACATAGTGAATATAAACCTCAATACCAACTTATGTAATCATTAACCATGTATACCTTACTGTGTTACACATTACACACGTATATATATGCATGAGTAAATGTTCAATTAATTAACATACATTAATTAAATCAAGAGAATTAAATATGATTTTATTTAAACTAACTGGATTGGATCTTGTATGATCATTAGACATCATATGCTTACTAAGATTCAATTACCGATTTTTTTCCTGAAATTGACTTGTTTCACCTACAGCAGACCGGGTCAGTTCCAACGAGTCCAAGTGGTATATGCGGTCTAATTAGTCAAAATTCAAGGCTAACTAACTAAACCTACTTATCCAATGGGTGTTTAGAAAAGTAACGTCTAAGCTTCAGATTGAATAATTAATTATTCTTTCCACCTTGGCTACCAGTCTAGTCCAAATTGTAGAGTAAGTCCAAAAGGTTAGCCCACATAATTGGCCTTGCATTGTTTGGGGCTTGAGCTAATTTTCAAATTAAGACTTAAAAATTTAGAAATATATTTTAAGTTTAAATGTTAAAATTGAAATATAAAATGGAATTATTAAATCTTATACAACTAATTTAAAATTTTCAATTTTTTAAAAATAAAATAATTAGTTTCGGGTTTTTAATATATATTCAATAAATTTGACTAATTAAATTAAATAGAATAATTAATTTAAAGGTTAGTTAAGTGTGTGTGTATATTGATATATATATATATATATATGTAATTATAATCATTATAGTTATATATTTATCTTAAATTCGTTTAAGATGAATTATATTAAAATTTTGAATTATTTAATTAACTATTTAATTAATAAAACATTTATTAATTAAAATGAAATAAAAGTTAATTGATAAAAATGTATATATGTATTTGCGTGCATGTGTATATATACACACAAACTATAAATATAATAGTTAATTATTTATCGTAAATAATTTAAGATGAATAATATAAAATTTCAATTTTTTTAAATTAAGTCAATTAATTAAGTATGATATTATTAATAAAACAAAAATTCAAATTAAATAAATATGATTTAATTAATAAGATACATATAAACATTATATAAGTTAGTTAAATTATAATAATTATAAATAAATTAAACAAATATATATATGTGTGTGTGTGTGCGTATAATGTAAGTGGAACTGAAATAAACCCAAAATAAATTTTTCGAATAAGCACATACATAAAGTACATACACCGTAATTTTTGATGTGTCCGACAATTGAATCCAGGGTGTTTCATAAGAAATAAATTGTTACTTAAATTCATATCACTCGAAATAAATATATTAAAGATTGTGAATCTCTTATATATAAAGCTGCCTTCTACCATTTATGTATTGATAGATCACTTGCATACTCTTTAGTTGTTGAGTAAACTCAAGTTGGGGATGTTATGTGTAGTACAATTAATATATTGCCTAGGCGAGGAAGATACATGAATGTATTTGTTGAGAAAACTCAAGGTATATGCAATATACTTACATCATTGTGAATTGGTTGGTAAGAGTGAATAATCTCTCTCGATTTATTGAGCAAACTCATGGTCAAGGTTCAAGAAAAGTCCACGGTTAGTAGTTGTATGTGATACAACTGGTAAAGGTTACCCATCTCTCGCGGGCCTATAATTTGTTGAGCAAACCAAGAGGCAAATGAGTCCTAACACTCACGTATTTCTCTTAGGGTTTTGAGGAATATAAAAACCTAATGGAAGCCTTATTAGAAAAATGTAATGATAACATTTAACCTTTCCAACATTGTAAGAACACATGCTATACAAATTAAAATAATATATTTTGTTAAATTTGTGCAAAAAAATAAATGATAAAATGTTTATCAAATAAATTATATAGATAAACTAAAATAAGAATGAAAAAGATATGTTAAATATACATACCAATCATTTTTTTGGCATATAGTTGCTTCGAACTCATGTAAGAGCCAAATTGTACAACTACTAAAACATTCGTATCTTGGTCACTTGGTTGTTTACTTTCACGGGGCTGTATAATCTTCAACGAATTTTGAACTCTTAAGCAATACAAAAATTATAGACATTTGACCTATATTTGAGCAATATAAATATTATATGGTGAACATTCACGATTGTTAATATAAAAATATCGATGAAATTAGTCCATTTGAAATAAGATAGTAAATCATAGTGCAAGATCGTGTATTCAATATAATTGATTACAATAAGGATCTTGTTGTGTTAAATGTAGCATTAGACCTAAAGCAATAAGATGGACCTAGAAGTTCAATCACTAAAATGCATTTTGAATAGTTTGAGTAAAGTGTAACTTATTCCATATTCTTGAATGTTAAGGATGACTAAATTCACTTTTGTAAAAAGTTCGATGTGGTATTGTAGTAAAGGTTTCCTTTGAATGGTTCGGCTATTGAAAGGAAAGCAAATGTATGAGAATGGATGAACTTAGGCATAATAGGGATGAATAGAGTGAATGATCACCTCTGCTTCATGAAGAGATATAGAAAATGAGAATTGTATAAAATAATAGTAGATACTTAATATGAAATGAGAAATATGATTTCTACTCTAAAATGTGTTTTCATATAGAAAATTGTTTTGAATAAGAGTTATTTCTTTAAGTTTTAGATATTTGATTTGGAACTCTAGACTGTAAACTAGTTATAGTGAATGAAATAAATAGCCCATATTATATGGTTGAATGGAGCATCGTATTACATACACTATTATAATAATGGCGGAAATAGTGGGGGCAGATTATATAATACTTATCAGTGAATGCATCAAGATACAAAAATTGTTTTTGTAAATATATTTATGAAATAGTAACTTTTTCCAATATTGACTGAATATAAATATAGTTCTGTTTTAGTATGAATATTGTGAATATTTATTATGAAATAGATCTGTTATAATAATGGTGTTTGTTTTATAACATCAGTGATGCATTAGTCAAACAAAATACAAAAGTGTCTACAAAAATTAACAATTATTTTGGAATTATAGACTAAGGTATATCTTTGAGAAATAATTCTTTAATCATATGATTGCAAATCATATGGTACTGGTGAAATGTATCTCAAACTTTTGACTAAAGATTTAGCCAACCTTGGAATTAGTCTAATGTGTTATGATCAAATGTTACTTGTTGATCGCTAGGCTTAAAAATATAAAATAAGGATGAATGCAAGCAAAGTAAATAACACCATATATAGTGTGGTTTGGCAAACTTGATTTTGTCCACATTAAACTTTCAATCTGTAGGAAGTTCCTCGCTTGGTAAGTATTTGACAGGGGAAACATACAGTTATCCATGGATGGCGTGTCTACCTCCATGGTTGTTGCCCTCGGCTTGTAGTAGTGCGTGCATTAAATCTCTAACTGGACCTAAGAAGTAACTTCTTCGGGTTGCTTGCTACCTTGGCCAGTTAATCGGCCTTGGCATTCCTCACCCTGAGTATCTGCTCCAACTTGAACTTGGTAAAGGTGTTAATTATCTTCTTGGCTACGACAATAGACAAAGCTAGTGCCTTACTCTTCATTTGAAAGTGCTTGCTGATTTGATTTACAACCATCGAGGAGTCACTAAATATAAGGATGAACTCCACGTGTAATTTTCTTGCCATCTTAAGGTCGACTAGGAAAACTTCATAATTTGCTTCATTTTTGGTCTCCATGAAAGTAAGGTGCTCCGTAAAACATAATTCTCTTTATTTAGGTATGACAAAGGATAAGCCCACCCTTGCCCCCTTCTCATTCGATGCACCATCCACATGTTGGTTCCAAGCTTACTGGCTAGTAACGGTCTCTTCTTCGCCACTGTTCGGGTTGAGCACTTGACAATGAAATCTGCTACAGCCTAGCCCTTTATAGAAGTGCTAGGCTGGAAAGAGATGCGATGGTGCTTAATCTTAATAGACCGCTTCAATAATCGACCAGCTGCATATGGTCGGCTAAGGACTTGCTTCATAGGTTAGTTGGTCAGGACTTTGATGGGTTGAGCCTGAAAGTATGACCGGAGTTTTTGGGCTGCCATGAGTAGGTAGAGAGCAAGCTTTTCTAGCTTTGTATACCTCGTTTTTGTGCCAGTCAATCTCTTATTGACATAATAAACCGAACGTTGAACCTTTTCGTCTTCCTTGATCAAGGAAGCACTAATCGCATGGTCATATACTGTTAAATATAGTTATGTATCCTCCCTGTTGATGTGCTTAAATAATACCAAGGGGTGGCTAAATGCTGCTTCCACTCCTCGAATACATTAGTGCATTCATTGTTTAAGGTGAACAACTTTCGCTACTTGATGAGGTCGAAAAAGGGAGAAACCGATCGATTGATTTTGATATGAACCAGATTAATGTTGCAACCATCCCTTTCAAGCTTTGCGCTTGCTTCACATTTCAGAAGGCCTACATGTCCTGGATGGCTTGGATCTTATTGGGATTGCCCTTAATGCCCTTGGCTCCTACAATGTACCTTAGGAATTTACCGGACTGACGAAAAATGAGCAATTCTTTGGATTTAGCTTCATGTTGAACTGGCGTAGTATGCTGAAAGTCTCAGCCAATTTCTATAGATGCCTCTCGACCTTTTTAGACTTCACCAGCATATCATCTACATAAACTTCCATAAATTGGCCAATTTGTTCAGAGAACATACGGTTGATGAGACGATGATAGGTGGTACCTACAGTTTGCAAACAAAAGGGCATGGAGTAATAAAAGTACGGGTCGACATTTGTGATGAAGGAGGTATGCTCTTGGTTGGGGCCGTGCTTGGCAATCTGATTATCCTCAGAATAGATGTCCATAAGGGTAAGGAGCTCTTGTCCACTATTTGCGTCCATAGGCCTATTGATGCGAGGCAAAGGAAAACTATCTTTAGGGTAGGTTTTATTGAGATTGGAGAAGTCAATACAAGTTCTCCAAGTCCTATTTAGCTCTTTGACCCGTATCGGGTTAGCTACCCAAACCGAATATTATGCTTTTGGAATAAAGCTATTGGCTAATAGTTTCTCTAACTCCTCTTTGAGAGCTTGGTACCATTTTCGCATGATCGATCGATGCTTTTGATGGATGAGGGTGACCTTAGGATCTATGTTAAGTGTGTGTTGCAATGATCTTGGGATCAATGTTGGTCATGTGAGCTTGCCCCCATTCGAAGTCATCTCCATTATAAGAGTTTGATTAGATCCTCCCTTACTTATGGGCTAAGCTCTATGCTAATTTGAACTAATTTGCTGGGGTCGGTATTGTCTATAGAGATTGACTCCAAGAGAGTGGCCAACCCACCATCAATGCTTAATTCGCCTATACGAGGGTCTAGTAGGTCGTCATTAGGATCCAAGCTTGTTTCCAAGTCTCATTTATCTAGGTAGTAAATCATACGCTCTATGATATCCTCGGAAGGGATATAAGACCATGCTAGAGTTTGGGTGATGATGTTGCCCTCGACTCTCATAAGTGAGTTTTTTGACGTTGGGTGGGTGGGGGTTGCTATGTTGGATGTTTCCACTTGCCAACGGGGAGCGGATTGACTATTCCATGTTGAGATGAGCTTTTTTGTTCTTTGGGGAGTGGCCAAGGATATTGGATTCCTACTACCCCAATCTTCTTTGTGGATATCGATCCCGGCACAACCTTGAGCACTGTTGGGCTCGAGGGTATTCTCGGGTGATACATTGCCAGTTGATGCAGTTTTGAGGTTAAGGGTAATCCTGGCATGACCCTGAGCACTCCTTTGCTTGAGGGTGCTCTAGAGAGACACATCATTGATTTCAGGGAAAGAAGTGATGTTGATACTTCATAATTGAGGGCAGTCTTGGCACGAACCAGAGAACCAACCAACTCGATGATTCTCTCAAATGACTTACCATTAAGTGTTGCTATCTCTTGTTGAAGCATGAGAAAACCCTTCTTTGCACTTTGAACATTTTGTATATTTTCATGTAAATATTGTTTTGCACATACACATCCACACTGGTTGGTTGAACTGACCATTTCTATGTTCACCACGGTTTGTCTGCATTTGCTCTATCCATTGTACATGTGAGCATGTTGAACTACTAGCTCTAATGTGTACATTCCTGGATGTAGCTTGATCCATTGCTCTGTACTTTGGTTTTCATGCCTATATTTTGTTTGCACCTGAGTTGAATCCAGTTGGGGTTTGACCTTATGATCACCTGTCCTTGCAATTTTAACAAGCAAGTGTATAGCGGTGTGTATGACTTTGTGGTATATATAGTGATACACTGTGCATGTCATAAGTTGTTCGTGCAGGATGAATTAAAAGAAAATGATGACGAACAACCCAAATTACCGAGGCAAATAATATTTCAAACACATACTTCATTGTGCACAGCAAAATATTTCTTTTTCAATTTTACTGCGTCAGTGTTTATTTTGCAGATAGTTCAGATGCTGCATACAGGCTGGAACAAAAGTTGAAGATCAAATAATGAGTGATGAGTGAATATGTAGTGCGGTGAAATATGTATATAGAATTGTAAAGTGAAAATTGTGTTGTAATTGAAACTGTATTGTAATTGAAAACGTGTAAATGTAGTGAGAGCTCAAATTTTTACTATTCGAATTTTTAATAAACCATTTGTTTGAATATGAATTCCAAGTTATTTATTTTATTCAACAAATATTTATTTAATTATGTGGAAAAATAAAATAGTACAATAAAAAAACATTTAAATGAATATATATATATATATACATGTATATATGTTTATTATCATCAAACAAAAATCATATACTAGCATATTCAACAATCTCCCCCTTTTGATGATAACAAATATATATTATGATTTTGACTCTATTAAATGTATTTGGTTTTGATGAATTTTATTTGCTTCCCCTATTTGAATACTCCCCCTATGACAAAGCTCCCGCTTCACATATGCATAAAAATAAAAAATACGCAAATAAAAAATATGACTTATTTGCCAAAATTTTAACTTCTCTCTCTCCCTTTTGTTATTAGAAAAAGAGTAATAATGTTAGAAAATAGAGATAAAGTGATAGACATCAATACAACATTAATACCTAATCGAGTATAAATGGGAAGTTTAAAAAAATTAAACAAAAATCATAAATATTCTGTTAGGCGCATATTCCATTTTAGAGTGATAGGGGTGACGTCGGCATAGAAAACCATATAGTCATGTCCATTTATGATATATTTATGACAGGAATTTAAATACTTACTAACTATGCATAACCGTTAGGACTTTTAAATGAGATTAGTAGTATTTCCTATTTTTATTTAAAAAATGAATTTCAAGCATCTTCTAACTACGCATAACCGTGAGGACTTTTAAATTGGGTTAGAATCAACTCACCTATTTCATCCAGTTTTGATATGTATTCCATACATGCATAACGGTAAGGACTTTTAAATAAGCATGAAAGCACATAATCAAAGATTCCAAGTTGTCGACACATGCATAACCATGAGGACTTTTAAATGAGAGTGGGTACTTTTGGATGATTTTAATGCTAAAAAATGAATAATTTCCTGTTTAAATGCCACATTTTGACATACTATATTGGATTTTGATAAGTGACTGTCGTAGAAATATGATAGGAATAGAGATGGTCATGGAATTTTTACCAACCAAAGTTATTACAAATTTTGTTTAAATTTTTAAAGAAATTTACTAAATATACCGTCTCAAGTCAAATGTATGATTAATATCAACACTCATCACCTTTTTTCAGTCACTATTTATCTTTTCGATAATCAATAGGGAGTCAAATTAGTTAACATAGGCATTTAAGATCAAATCCAAAAATATAAATTCAAATTTCTAAAATTCCTAAACTAAGACATAGTCGACAAAAACTGTTTTCTGAAAGAGGTTTTGTAAAAATGTCTACCAATTGAAAATCAGTTGAAATGAAGTTTATGTAGATATTTTCTTTGGAAATGTGATCTCTAATGCAATGATGTCTAACATCTACATGCTTGGTGTGAGAATGATGTACAGGATTATTTGTGAGACTAATTACACTTTGCTATCACACATAGACTCGTTTAACATTTAGACCATAGTCTTGCAAGGTTTGTATCATCCATAAGATTTGAGCAGAGCAGCCGCTTAGAGCAATATACTCTGCCTTAGTGGTAGATAATGCAATACAATTTTATTTTTGACTTGACCATGCAACTAATGAATGTCCTAACATAAAACACGTTCCACTAGTACTTTTTCTATCAACTAGACTACCAGTATAATCTGCATCTGAATACCCTTTTAACTCAAGGGTAATCATTAGTTGGAACCATAGACCAAACCATGGGGTGTGCAACAAATATCTTGTGATCCTTTTTACATCTTTTAAATAAGATTCTTTTGGATTCGATTGAAACCGTGCAATAAACGATCAGAGAACATAATGTCTGGTCTAGAAGCAGTAAGATAAAGAAGTATACATACGTGTATCTAGAGTAATCATCAACCAATACAAGACAATATCTCTTACCACCTAAACTTGCAATATCTTAGGTCCAAACAAATCCACACGAACTAGTTCATGGACTCTAGAAGTACTTATAGTGTTCGTGACATGAAAAGATGATATTTTTTTTCAGTTTTCCTATAGTACATGCTTTACATAGAGATTCTGTTTTGAAATCATGTGATGGTAAACCTCTTACCAAATATTTTCTTTTTAATTTTTTCAATAGATTCATGCTAGCATGTCCTAATCGTTTATGCCATAAGTTTACTTCTATAATCTTAGCTATCAAACATTTTGAAAGAGTGAGACCATCAAAAGATAGAGAGTATATATTACCTCCTCTTACCTATAAAAAAAAAGTTTCTTCTAATGATTGGTTAATAATTTTGCACAAATCAGAATCAAAAAACAACATTCATTCCCGTGTCACATAACTGGCTGATTGAAATCAGATTATGGTGCAGATTTTCATATAATACATCGTTTAAGGTAAATGTGCCATTACCTACTTTACTTTTGCCGATAATATTACATTTTTCGTTGTGACTCTGCCACCTTTGTATTTCTCTAGGCTAAGGAACTTTGATTTTTCCTTCGTCATGTGCCTGGAATAGCTAGAATCTAGATACCACTCTTGATGTTCCTTAGCCTGCCAACGCACCTACACGAGAAAAGAATTTTGTGACCTATTTGTTTTCATAGGTCCATGATTGTTAGTGGAAGAAAATTTTGAAAAACAAGTAGAACCAAGACAGTCTATGTTTGCTCCTTTTGGCATCTAGATTTGTTTAACTTTAAGGGATTTTACATTCGTGCCTTTAGGAACCCAAATTGGTATAGTTTTCATGTGTTTGGGGTCTAAACTAGTAATTCTTGATTGTATACAATTTTCTATAAATGGTTCACTTGGAGTTTACATGATTAGTTTCACTTCTAACGCTTTTAGATAGAGTATACCTAAGTCCTTGTCTGACAGTATTAATAGTTTGTTTCCCTAATAGCATATTCAGTGATCTTTCTCCTTTGGAGAATTTTTCTAAAGTTGTAAACAATTGTTGGACTTGTGACTTGAGAGATTCATTTTCATTCAATAACAACGTGTACTTTTTAATAGAATTTTCTCTCCTAGTATTTTCACTTTCTTTCAAAATAAGAATTTCAATTTCAAGCGATTTAATTTTAGTTTCTGATTTTTTATTTCCTCTTCAAATGATGGACACTTATCACACTTAAGGCACTTATTTCTATAGTTTTGAACCATTTGATCAAGATGCATATTTAGTTCTATCAAACTATTTTTTTGTGATTAAATTTTAGCATACTTCTCTTTAAATCTTTCAAAACAACCATTTATTTCATGAAAATATATAAGTAATTGAGAGTGAGTAAGTTCTGATACCTCGCTTAGCTCGTCATCATCATTGTCACTTGCTTCTCTTGAGAAGCGCATATTTGCTTTTCCATTCTCACTGCCAGTGCTTTCCTCATTATCTTCATTACTTTCTTCCCAAGCTGCTACAAAACTTCTCCTTTTCAGTTTCTTTCCTTTGCTGAATCGATTATGAAGACAATTTTGCTTGATATGACTAGGTTTATTGCACTTGTGACAAATGATCTTTTGCTTTTCTGAGTTGTTTAGAACTTTGACGATTTTTCTCTTTAGTTGTTGATTTAGGATTGGATTTTCGTATTTACGGTTCCACCTTTTGAATCTCTTAACTATCAGTGCTAGTTCAGCTACTCCTTCATCATCGTCGTCTTCACTTTCCATTGTTCCTTTGAGAGCTATTGATTTCTTTCGCGTATCTCCTTTTTCGCATTCTTCCTTGAATTTTATTTCTAGCTCATAAGTGGTGAGATTTCCAATGATTTCTTCGACTTTAACCTATTACAGATCCTTCGCTTCTTGAATGGTAGTCACTTTTGGTTCAAAATTTCGTGGAAGAATTCTGAGGATTTTTTCGACTATTTCCTGTTCTGTGAATGATCTTCCTAGGGATATTGATTTGTATACAAGATTAGAAAGACGTCCATACATTTCTTTGACACTTTCATCCTTTGCCATTGTGAAGTTCTCGTACTCGCTACTAAGCATGGCAAGGCGCGATTCTTTTACCTAGGAGGTTCCTTTATGAGTCACTTTAAGCATGTGCCAAATTTTGTATGCAGTTAGACAATGTGAGACACGGTTAAATTCAGTTTGATCTAATGAGAAAATAATAGAATTCATAGCTTTAGCATTAGTAATTCGCTGTTTAGTTTCAAGATCTGTCCATTGATCCATAAGTTTTCCAACTTCTTGATTATCTACCATCATTGTTGGTGTGCTATATCCCGTTTCAACAATATTCCATGCATCGATGGTTTTTAGAAAAAATTTCATTCTATTTTTTCAACATGCATATTCAACATGGAATATGGATGGTCTAACTATGGACTGGCCTTCAGCAAAAGCATTATTAAAAGAATCCATTGAAAGAAAAAATCAATTTTTTTAACAAAAAATGGTTTTTGTTCCTAGCTCTGATACCACTTGCAGGATCATTTTCACCTTAGAGGGGAGTGAACATGGTGTATGTAACAGCCTGCAAACCCGTACCCTTTGAGTCGACATAATTCTCCATCATATTAATTCAAAGTGAATGGAAATACGAACCATTAGGGTTAAGAAGAAGGACGTAGGAGAAGAAAATAGAAAACAATATCAGAATCTCACCATCGCAGCGGAACAATATATAATAGTTGAATGACTGATCTTTATACGAAAAGTACTATATCTGTTTATACATTACATCATCAGAGTACAAAAAATTCATAGCACACAACTGGGCAGTTATCATAACTTGTCCTCATAAATATACTATGCAGTTAATCATTCACAGTGGAATATTCATCAAATACGCGTGATACGTCTCGCCATCCAGCTCGTCTTTTGAACTCCACAGCATTCTGTTAGGAAATCAAATTTATGCTTTCGATGACAACAACTATACAATGGAAATCGAATATGCATATATATTTCTATTTATAGGTAATTGCTAAAGCAACATCAACAAGGCTTAAAGAACGTTACAAGAGACTTCAAGTCGATAGGATCAATGGAGCAATAACACAGATGCACAAATGCAACATGCACAATTTTCAGACATCTGGGTGCACCAGCCAGACGTCTGAAGAAATCCTTTAGAATTCAAAACAGAAAGGATCAAACGTCTGAATGGCTATTGTACACAAAAAATATATATAGCCAGGCATCTGAAACATATACCAGACGTCTGGTACTGAACTCGAATTCTGAAATTTAAACTACAACTGCCGCACTTGAAAAGACATCTTCGCTTCTCTTCGCTGCAAATCTTCATCACCATCAGAAGCGACCATAGAACACTTGTTAATGGATTTAACTACTCGAGGAAACTCTCTACCACTATAAATAACATCAAGAATCAAAGAGAAGAATTCACCTTACTTACTTGTGCTCTTTACTTCTATACTCTGATATATTCTTGATCTCTAACAATCATATACTTGTATTTCACTCTTCCATATATTCAGATCTTCTCAATCAATATGCTCAAGATATATATATATATATATATATATATATATATATTGGAAGCAATTGTACTTCATAGTCAATATCCATGTTATAGAACACATACTTGACAAGAACAATCTATTGTAACCAAGCCTATTCCTCCGGAAGAAGTGAGGGTGTTTGATAGTCGAATTCCAAAGGGGAGCTTCGGGACTGGACGTAAGACGGGAGATCCGAACCGGTATAAAATCCTGGTATGCTTATTCTATATTTACCTAGACTGATTTTATATTAGCTACATCATATAGTTAGTCACATATACTTGCATATACACTACACGTTCCACTATATAGACTTTCAGTTGGTATCAGAGCAAGGTTTGATCAAAGTACAGTAACATGTTTTTGATTCATTTTAATATGGCAAGTATTTTTTAAGAAGGATAATCAACAGCACGACCCCCACTTTTTAATGACTTTAACTATGCATATCGGTCAACACGTATGAGAATTTTTATGGAAGCTAATGGTCTAGAAATTTGTTCAGCCACTCAAGATAAATATGAAGCACTTACTACTGCTATGAACACATGGACCGATGCACAAAAAACAGCAGCTTCCAATAATACCAAAGCTATGAATGTCTTATTTTTCTCATTAGATAAAAATGAATTCTCATGTGTCATGTTATGTAACGCTGTATTTGACATTTGGTACACCTTACAAGTTACACACGAAGGCACAAACAAAGTTAAACAAACTAAGATTTCAATGTTACAAATCAATTCTCATCTTTTAAAATGAAACAAAATGAATCTAATGTACTCTAGATTTCAAACCATTCAACACGATTTAATGGCATTTGGATTCAAATTCATAATTTTGATTTAGTATCTAGAATACTCAATTCTTTAACTCTAGAGTGGGAAAGAAAAATATTAGCTATCGAAAAAGCTAATGATCTCTCAGCACTCTTAGTTGAAGAATTGATAGGAAATTTAATGTTCTATGAAGCTAATTTGCAGGCACGAAAAGAACTAAATTCAGAAAAGAAGAACATAGCATATCCAGCAACAAATGAAGACTCCGACTTAGACGAAGAAGAAATTGTATTTAACGCTAAAAACTACAAAAAATTCAAGAAGTGTAGGAACATGACTAAAAAGGAGGAAAATAAAGCTCAACAAATCAAACATCAATCAAATGCTATGAATGTGATCAATTTGGACATATAAAGAAAGACTATCCTAAGTTCAATAATGATAAAAAGAAGAACAAACTTGAAAAACTCAAAAAGAAGAAGCCTTTCAAAGTAACATGGGATGACTCGGATCTTCATCATCTGATAGTGATAGGGATAGTAAAGGAGAGAAAGTTAATGTGTTTTTTATGGCACAAACTAATGAGGCATGCCCCGAACTTAGCTATGACGAACTATTAGAACTTAGCATGGAATTAGATGATAAATTTAGACAAATTAAAAAATTGAACAAAGAACATATAGCCAAAATAAATAGATTAGAACTTGAAGTAGGAATGTTAAAAGACGAAAAAATTATCTTAGAAGAGGAACTAGAATTGTCTCAAAAAAATATTAAAAATTTGGTCGAAAATGAAGCTATTGCTATTAATTTTGATAAAACCAAAATAATAAAGGATAATCTGCTAAAAGAATATGTCAACTTGAAAAGTAATATTGAAATATTGAAACTATAAAATTTAGAATTAAAAGAAAAATTAGATAAAATTACAAACGATGTTTCAAAATTTAATAAAGGAAAGCAAGATTTGGAAAATCTTATCAAAACTTCATAACCATCAGGTCATAGAAATGGAATAGGATTTAAAAATGCCCCTAAACAAAGAGGAAATGATGTTAAGAATTATAATTATAAAATGAATAAAAGTTACCCTAAGTCTAATATGAATACCAAAAATATGAAAATTTGAATTCCTAAGACAAATAATAATTTGATTAGACAAAAATATATTAATAATTTCTTAGAGAATGTAGTCTATGATAAAAATTATATTTATAAAGGTACCAAACCATCTATGGCTACCTATTTTTTCTAACATCTAGGATCCTAACAAAATATATGGGTACCAATTAAAACATCTTTTATTTTGTAGGTACTCAAAGTGAAAAATAAGGAGAAATAGATACTAGATAGCGGATGCTCCAAACATATGACCAGAAATTCAAAAATGTTATCAAATATAACATACATCGATGGTGGAATGGTAACCTTTTGGAGATAACTCAAAAGAATATGTCGTGGGGATTGAAAAAGTCATCAACTCTGGTATTTCTAACTCTCCTATTATTACAAATGTTTTATTAGTAGAAAATCTAAAGTATTAGTCAATTATGTGATAAAGGTTTTCAAATAAATTTCGAAAAAGATAGATGTAATATTTTTGATAATAACAAACAACTTATATTTGAAGGTTTTAGAAACAAAATTATTTATGTATTAAAAATGAATATAAATAAAAGTTCAAATTTATGTTTAACTGCCAAACATGATGATCCATGGTTATGGCATAAACGATTTTGTCATATCAATTTTAAATATATTAATAAATTGGTAAAATATGAGCTAGTTAGAGGTTTACCTAAAATAAATTACAAAGTAGAAAATTTATGTGACGATTGTCAAATTGGAAGACTAAAGAAAAGCTCTTTTAAATCTAAAAATAATATTTCTACAAAACAACCATTAGAATTATTACATTTAGATTTATTTGGTCCAACACAAGTACGATCTATAAATCACAACAAAAATGTTTTCGTAATAGTTGATGATTTTTCAAGATATACATGAACTTTATTTTTAAAACATAAAAGTGATACCTTTGGAATGTTTAAAATATTCGCTAAAAGAATTAAAACAAAAATGGATTTAAAAATTAAAAATATTGGAAGTGACCACGGTGGAGAATTCGAAAATGATCTTTTTACTAATTTCTGTAATAAAAAAGGAATAAGTCATAATTTTTCTTTCCCCCGCATACCTAACAAAATAGTGTAGTAGAAAGAAAAAATCGTACGTTACAAGAATGTGCACGAACACTACTAAACAATAGTGGTTTACCAAAACATTTTTAGGCTTAAGCTATTGCCACGGCTTGTTATGTGTTGGATCGAGTAACCATACATCCTATGACTAAACAAACTTGTTTTGAAATACTTTTTAGAAGAACACCTAAAGTGTCATACTTTAAAACTTTCGGATCAAAATGTTTTATGTTAAATACAAAAGATAACTTAGGAAAATTTGACCCGAAGGCCGATGAAGGTATGTTTGTTGGATATTCGGATCGTAGCAAAGCGTATAGAATTTTTAATAAACGAAATAATACTATTGAAGAAATTTTACATGTTTCGTTCGACGAAAATCTTCTTAACCATCATACTAATGATGATGAAGAAATTATTCCAATAACAAATACAAAAAATTCTATTAATAATGAGACAAATGTGCAAAACAACATTTTGATATCATCCCTTTAAAATTCTTAAGGATCATCCAAAAGATAATATCATTGGAGATCTCAATTCTAGAATAACTAGAGATCAACTTAATTAAATAAGCCATATAGCATTTGTGTCAAATTTTGAACCAGGAAATTATAAAGAAGCCTCAAATGATAATTTTTGGATAATAGCCATGCAAGAAGAATTAAATCAGTTTGAACATAATAACGTTTGGGAATTAGTACCAAGACCAGAAGATCAATGGGTTATAGGAACAAAATGAATATTTAAAAAAAAGCAGACGAGAACGGAAATATTGTTAGAAATAAAGCACTTTTAGTTGCTCAAGGCTATAATCAAGAAGAAGGTATTGATTATGATGAAACCTTTGCTCCAGTAGCTAGATTAGAGGTCATTCGTACGTTACTCGCATTTGCAAATCATCATAATTTTAAATTATTTCAAATGGATGTCAAAAGTGCCTTTTTAAATGGTTTTATTATCGAAAACGTATATGTTGAACAACCCCCCTTATTTGTTCACGAAAAATATCTCAACCATGTTTTTTAATTACAATAAGCATTATATGGATTAAAACAAGCTCCTCATGCATGTTACGAACGTCTCAAAAATCACTTGATTACATCTGGTTTTCAAATAGGCAAAATTGATACAACTTTATTTATTAAACGAGAAAATAACGATATTTTAGTTGTACAAATTTACATTGACGGTATTATTTTTGGTTCAACCAATGAAAATCTATGTGATCAATTTTTAAATATTATGAAAAATGAATTTGAAATGTCACATATGGGAGAATTAAATTTCTTCTTAGGTTTATAAATATAAAACAACTTGAAAATGGTATTTTTATTCATCAAGAAAGATATTGTAACGATCTATTACGTCGTTTTGAAATTGATAAAACTTCGAGCAAACCAACACCAATGAGTACTACTGTTCACTTAGAAAACGATGATAACCGAAAAGATTTTGATGAAAAATTATATCGTAGCATGATTGGTTCTTTACTCTATCTAACGGCTAGTCGACCCGATATTATGATGAGTGTATGTCTTTGTGCTCGATTTCAAGCAAAAGCAAAAGAATATCACCTAAGAGCTATTAAATGTATTTTACGGTATCTATCTAGTACTAAAGATTATGGTTTGTTTTACCCTAAAGGATCATCGTTTGAACTAGTTTCATATAGCGATGCAGATTTCGGTGGATGTAGAACAGATCGTAAGAGTACTAGTGGAACATGTCACTTTATCGGACAATCATTAGTTTCATGGTTCAGCGAAAAGAAAAATTGTGTTTCTTTATCTACTTGCGAAGCCGAATATATTTTAGCAACTCTAGCATGTGCACAAGTGATATACATGCAACAAACACTTACGGATTTCGGCAAAATTATCAATAAATCTTCAATATATTGTGAAAACACGAGTGCAATAAATTTATCAAAAAATCCTGTAAGTAACTCGCGAGCTAAACATATAGATATACGGCATCATTTTTTACGAGACAATGTTGAAAAAGGAACTATTTCATTAGAATACATAAATACCGAGAATCAAATAACAGATATCTTTACAAAACACTAAATGAACAAACTTTTATTAAACTCCAGCGCGATTTAGGGATTTGCTCTCTTCATGATCTGCTCAGTTAATAATCACTCCTTTATTTAGGCTATGATTAGCTATTAGTTTTCTATCCATAAATTGTAATTAACAAATTCTGCACCTTTGATTTTTTAGTGAGTTAGTTTTTAAAAAAATTCTACTGTAACGACCTGAAATTTCCGATCCTGAAAATTCCAGATAGTTATGGAAAGAAAGAAAGAGATAGAAGAAGAAGAAGAAGAATATCAGAAACAACAACATCTCATATTCGCAGCGGATAAAATATAATAACAAATAATAACAGTTTACAAAAGAATATTATATCTGACGATTACATTTTAATATATCAGTGTTACACATATACACAGGCATTAAATATACACAATTATCATGTCATAGATACACAACAATATTATACAGCGGAAGCACTCCATATGTTCTTGCCATCCAACTCAACTCCTGAGCTCCAGAACGTCACTACCTGAAATTCTGTAATGCTCGGTCTGACCCGAGCATTACATAACGACCTGGAAATTTCGATCTCGAAAATTCCAGATAGTTAGTGAAAAGAAGAAAAAGAAAGAAGAAGAAACAGAAAACTCAAACTCAGAATCTCACATTTGCAGCGGATAAATTATAATATCACATAAATAGTAGTTTTACAAAGAAGAACTGTATCATTACACTTATATTTTTATACATCAGAGTTACAACCATTACACAACACTGGACAGTTTAAAACAACCTGTCCTAGATACACTATAATATATCACAGCGGAAATACCCTATAAGTTCCTGCCATCCAGCTCGCCTCCTGAACTCCAGAACGTCCTTACCTAAAAATCTGTAATACTAGGTCTGACCCGGGAAATAATTTTTAAAACTTATATATAAACAGTTATACAATAAGAAAAAATTTACAATTTACAACTTTTAACAAAATATAAGTCATGGCTTCTGTAAACTCTTATATATCCATCTTGACACCTAGAACGGATAGCTCGGTGGATACACCACAACAGCTTCCTACACCCACACCAAATCAGGAACCGACGTATAGGTGGTCCTCATATCACACGTGATTCACTCCCGATAGCAAGAAGTCCAAAAGATCTTTATTTGTTTCTCCTAACACAAAGGACAAAATTGATGAAATACATCGCTATCAAAAACAACAAATAGATCTTCAACACGAACTATATTTTGAATGAAAAGTCATGGCACGTCGACTAAGCTTTTTGGAACAAGTAGCGATGAAGTTTTGTACTTCACGAAAGAAAGATGTCCATGAACCACTTCCGATGCCTTGCAGTTCCTTGGATCCCTCTTCCTCGCATCGTACACCTTCGCACCCTTCACCAAGACGATTCTCTGGTTCCCCGAGAACCCACGAACGAGGAAATATATGGTCTCCGTTTAAACCATGGAGGGATAACAAGTTAGAAGATCATAAAACTCCATCGCCATCTAAATAGATTATATTTTTATTGTATGTGTATCTTGTTTATTTGTAATTTTTTTTCCCACAAATAATACTACATTTCGTTTCCATAAATAGAGAACCAAGGAATAAGCAAAACCATTAAAATATAGGATATTATTAGAAAAATTACCTATTTTAGACGTTTGGATATGGACCTTAGACGTTTGATACTCTGATATTCCTCGAATTTTTAACCACTGTGCATATGTCAAACATCTTTTATAACCCTCCAAACATCTAAAAAAATTCTCTGCCTCCTCAAAATATAAACCAGACAATTTCAGACGTTAGAGTTATGTCTCTGCCACCAAAATTTAAATACTGGACCTATTTCAGACGTCCGATATTTTAACCCAGACGTTTGGAAAATCCCTCTGTCTATCAAATTTTTAAAAACTCGACTAAACCAGACGTCTAGCAATTAAATCAGATGTCTTAAATTATCTACTGTGTTGAAATTAGGGTAAACTAGACGTCTGAAATCACTTACAGAGGTCTGAAATCCAATCAACACTTTAAAAACACCCAGATAACGTCATTTTTTTACTTTCATCTCTATTTTTTCAACTGTGATTTCTCCATTGACGATTTTCTTCTCAAAATCATCTTTTTACGCTTGCTCAATTACAATGCCTCCTAGAACTAAAAATCATAAGATATTCAAAAGAAAACAGGACCAACCAACATCATCCTCAAATCCTTAAGTTTGCTCTGATGATCAAACAGAAAGATGGATGAATCGAGCACCACACTCAATCAAGAGATATGAGGATATACAAAAGAAGAAGCTTCACACGGGTCCATTTTATAACCTACTTAAATTTCCAATGTATGATTTGGATGAAATGTGTGAGAATGTCGGACTAGAAACATTGATATCCTTCACTCCCAATGACATCCAAATCGATCAATTGGCAATATTTCTTTTTTACGCAAATTTGGATAGCACTTCAGTATGGAACACCGAAGATGAAGATAATTGGCTATGGTCTAGCATGTATGGCAACACGATTAGACTCACTCCAGGCATAATAGGTAGAACTCTAGGATGTTCTAACACGGGCGAAGATTTATACAATATTCTCGATATGTGCTTCAAACCAAGGAATAGTATAACACATCAAATTTGGGAGGATGAATTGCCAAAATCTGCCTCTAAATATCTACTTCCAAAAGCATGACTTCTTACTCGAATGATAATTAATACCATCATTCCACATATGGAAAGTCATGAGCAAATAATCGAGTTAGAGCACAAAGCCTTGTATGCTCTATATAGCGAAACAAGGGTGAATTAGGTCAAATTTATCTTTGACGAGCTCAAACATTTTTGGACTCGATCACGACCATCAATTATCTACCCCACATATATTATGAGACTTCTAAGTGCTCACAACATCCCCTCCTACTTATCAACTTTTGAAGAAATCTCTCCAAAATATGCTTCCACCGAGTTTTTCTCACTGATGCACTTGCCCGAGATTATTAATGAAATTTTCCTTTTGTGTGTTATCTTTAATGTTTGGCTAAAAATCTTATAATTCCTTTTGATAATGCCAAAGGAGGAGAAATATAACTACATATTTATAAAAACTATAAATAAGCACATATTCAGGGGGAGATTTATAAATTATATATAAGTATATTGTATAGTTGTCATCATCAAAAAGGGGGAGATAGTTAGGAAATCAAATCTACGGTTTCGATGACAACAATTATACAATGGAAATCGAATATGCATATATATTTCTATTTACAGGTAATTGCTAAAATAACATCACTAGAGAGACAAGAACAAGGCTCAAAGAACGTTACAAGAGACTACAAGTCGATATGATCAATGGTGCAATGACACAAATGCACAAAAGCAACATACACAAGTTTCAGACGTCTGGGTGCACCAGCCAGAAGTCTGAAGAAATCCTCTGGAATTCAAAACAGAAAGGATCAGACTCTGGTTAATGTACTCAGACGTCTGAATGGCTATTATACACAAAAAATATATATAGCCAGACGTCTGAAACATATACCGGACGTCTGGTACTGAACTCGGATTTTGAAATTCAAACTACAACTGCCGCACTTGAAAAGACATCTTCGCTTCTCTTCACTGCAACTCTTCATCACCATCAGAAGCGACCATAGAACACTTGTAAATGGATGCAACTACTCAAGGAAACTCTCTACCGCTATAAATAACATCAAGAATCAAAGAGAAGAATTCACCTTACATACTTGTTCTCTTTACTTCCATACTCTGAAATATTCTTGATCTCTAGCAATCATATACTTGTATTTTACTCTTCCATATATTCAGATCCTCTCAATCAATATTCTCAAGATATATATATATATATATATATATATATATTTGGAAGCAATTGTACTTAATAGTCAATACCCGTGTTATAGAACACGTACTTGACAAGAACAAGCTATTGTAACCAAGCCTATTCCTCCGGACGAAGTGAGGGTATTTGATAGTCGAATTCCGAAGGGGAGCTACGGGATTGGACATAGGACGGAAGGTCCGAACCAGTATAAAATCCTGGTGTGCTTATTCAATATTTACCTAGATTAATTTTATATTAGTTACATCATATAGTTAGTCACATATACTTGCATATACACTACACAATCCACCATATAGACTTTCACATCCTATCCTGTGTCTATAATACTCGGTCTGACCCGAGCATTATAATGAAATAACACCCGAGTCAGTCTGGAAAACCAGAGTGAGAAAATACACTCAATTGGATAATTAAAGTTTTCAAAATCCTTTGAAATCAAAGGTATCTCGTAAGACCATGCCACAAATAAACATGCCGGGTTTTTACCATACGATAAACAAAACATTTTTATCAAATCCACCCGATATTGTAATAGTGTATATAGAAAGTAAAATAGAATCTAGCTGAAATGTTTGCATCTCACGTTTCAACATAGTTAGGCACAATCAAAACTGTACAGGCGCTTATTGGAGATTGGATTCCATACAATGGCAGGGCTACTGGGGTACCGTCCGTCACAGTACGTGGTCTAGATCACTGTACCGAGGATCCACCCTGATCCCCTGCATCAGAAGACCGAAGCCACCTCTTACTAGATAGTCCAAATAAGATCACCTCGCGGTTGGGATCAGCAACCGCCCACATAGCCGAATAAAAGGGACATCTAGACAGGGATGATCTTACCCTAATTGTTTGCTAGCCACTTAACCTTGTGTGCACCTCCCATGTTTTAGCCATTCCCGGTTGATGCGGCTGGAGACTATGCATTACCTATTTAGCACACATTCAATTAGGATGCCCATCGTTCCCCTGACGATGTTCTGATAGCATTCGTCCATACAAGTCCATTCCGAGTTCGAATGGAACCGAAGGCACTACTCCTATTACATCTATTTTGGCATCACCCTCAGGATTAGTAGCCATTAGCCCTTGCACTTCACTGCTCCATCTTCAACTCCAGCTCTTGTCTTCCTCATGAAAACGTTCAAACCGGATCGAAATGGTTTTCGGTAAGTTAAACCCGATCTCGATCTCTTCGAAACGATCGGCGCATTGGCCAATATTGATAGTCGGTTATTTAACTATCATATAACATTCACAAACAACGATCAGGCCTTAATAATTTCCCAAACTATTTATTTCAAAATATCTTCGCAAGATATTTTTCTACACTTCAACCCTTTGAAAACAATTTTCAAATCACTTTTCTCTCGCGGAATATATTTCCAAATATTGTTTTTTTCCACTGAAAATCACCAAGTCTAAATACTTAGATTTTAAAATTGTTTAAATCAATTTATCCAAAAATATATACTTAAAACACTTAAAATAAAAATTATTTAAAACACTAGTTATGAAATTTTTATAATAAATTTCTCATGTAAAACTTAAGCCAAAACAAATTTTAAAATAAAAGTTATTCTATAAGGTATAAATATTAAATAATTATCTTTTAAAACATAATACTAGTTAAACCTTTAAAATAATTACTACTATAATTAATTTAAATAAATATTTACTTTATAATTGTAAAACAATTTAAAATAATAAAATTTCTCTTAAAACATTCTTTTAGAATCACTTTAAAACCTCTAACTTATACTTGGAAATCTTTATTTGAAAATATATTCGGCTTTTCAGGGAAGTACACTTTCCTTTCCACACCTTTAAAATTAAATCACTATTTATTTTTAAACAATCACCCTTTCCTTATATATTTTCATCCTGAATTTATACTTCAAAATTATCCTCTGATAAATATTTCACTTTATTTATAAATCCTGTTTATAAATTTCACAATCCCATTCTCCTTTATCATAGTTCCAACACTTAGTTAGTTTTCAAATTGATTTCCAAACCGACTCCATTTTAAAATAAATTCCTTTACTTATCCAAATTTATTTCAAAACCCATTTATCCCATATTCACACCTTTATTAATGATTTAAATTCTTATTTAAATCGGAAATACCAATTTCATACTATATTGCAAATTCTCCTTTTATTTTCCCAAACTCATTTCAAATCTTAAATTTTTAAAAATATATTTCTTTGTACTTTACAAAACAATATTGCTTAAGTCCTTATTTACATAAAATACTCTTTTCCATTTATTCAAAATCCCTATTTTTTCCATTTTTGAATTAAATATATAGGATTCAAAATCAAACCTTTATCTTTTCCCCAAATTCATTCCTTAATTTATTTGAATTCACTATAATTATTTTACTTAAAATTTTCCTTTTATTTCCTTTAAAAAAGTCCAAACTTTATATATATATTTCATTTTCTCAAATACCAATATATATTCAACTAAGCCATAGCATTTAATAATTTTAATTCCCCTATATAATCAATATAATCCATCACAGATTATCACACAAATCATATTACTGAATATAAAACAAATTTACCATTTTGAGGAATCCAGTTGGAACCCTTCAACCTCTTTCCCCACATCCACAAATGTTGGCACAACAATTTAAAATACCAATCCCACTTGAAGGCGGGATATTGTGGTATAAAGGGTCATCCGCTATTATGCGGGACGCATAGGGTCCCATCCGCTATATAATGCGAGAAATCAATCACTCCAATATATATACTACTATATATAATATACTACATCCAAACTGATTTAAATTATCAATTCAAACAAACAACCAATAATTTAAATTTAACTATTTAAATTTAAAAGGTAATCCAAATGAGTGAGATTAACTCATCTTTGCTTTTTATTTGTAAACCATTTCCACATCATCTTGTTTTCTTCACGATTTTCACCTTGTATAAACAATTCACGATTTATTACTATTTGAATTAATCAAACAACTAATCACCATTTACTTATTTACTTTTAAACTAATAAATTTAATTTTAAACTAATCTTCCTATAATAATGTTAATTAAATAGACTAACTTACAAATAAATCACCTTACTAAATTATTACTTTAAAACAAACTAGTATATTAAAATATCTCTATGTATATTTATTTATTTCATTTTTCTTTTGAAACTACCTACACATATATACTTATAAAATAATCTATATTACCATTTAAAATTTCTACTTTCTAAAATCTTATCCAAAATCTTTTTTTTTGTTTTACCTATATATTAAACATGCATGTATAAATTTTTCCTAGGTATACTTATATTTTTATTTTCTTTTCTATAAACCATATAATTAAAAATTTACTTTACTGTAAAATCTTTTCATCCTTAATATACATATATATAAATATATTTTGTAGAAACAGAAATTCCTTTCTCTGGATTAGATAAATTTTTTAGAACATCTATCATTCACAAATTAATTCAGAAGTATACCTAGATTTAACCCCAAAATGAAACATCTGCTGCTCCCCACAACCTCGCACACTAATACCCCTTCAACATTGGCCGCGCACCCAAGCAAATGATATTCGTCCCCTGACCGTGCCTTTGAACCCTCCTACCTAGCGTGCTCGAACACCAAAGCAAACCCTCGACTTCGAAAGATCACCGCGTCACCCAGTTTTCATGAAATCGCGACCACCATGCCAGGACCACTCGACTCGAATTTCCAAATCAACGCGAACCTCGGCCAACCATGACAATCACGACACCGCTGCGTGCCTGGTCGTGCCGTTGCGACATTGAAGTCGAGCAACATGGAAAAGAAAAGGCGCAGCACATTAAAGCCGACACCAGGATCTTCGAACGTGGAGAACGGTTTCGATTTTTGAATTATTGGATTTGAATTCAAGCTTCCATTTCTCTTTTTTTTAAATCACGACCATGGCTACGAATCTAACTGGGACAAGAAGGAGGGTGAGGAGGCTGTTGATTTCGATTCTGAAAATAATAAGCGTGGCATCGTTTTTATTTCTTTTGTTTCCTTCTATTATATTTTTTTAAAACGAAGGACATTTGGAGCATGATAAAAAAGAGCAGTAGACACGTGTTCTAAGGTTATAAACGTGTTAAATTTGTGTGTTGTATGTGAATATATATATATATATATATATATATATAATCCAAATTCAAATTCAAATCGTCTCGATTTACACACTCTAAAATTCCAAACCCCTATCGAGGCATGCCGCAAGGCGTTTATAAGGTTATAATCCAATTCCGAACGCAATGGAAATGGTTTCGAGTCCTAATTCGATCGTTTGGAGAAGACAGCCTTTTGGACTCAGTTATTATATTAAATTTTCGATATAGATTTCAACGTGTTTATCTACCGTACGATCACACGACAACTTCAAATGCTACAAAAATTGAAATGCGATAATAATACACTATTACGGATCCAATGGAACAAGTTTCGTCGAATTCCGAGACTGTTCCTCGGAAGGCTATTTTTAAATATCGATTTAAATGATATATTTTCAAAACATAACAAAACACTTCCAAATTGAATTCTAAAGCTTTCATTATCTTCAGTACTATTAATATAAATTTTATAAGCCTTTAAATTATTTTTAAAGAGCCTATAATTCCCGATTCAACAATTTATCCAATTTCCAATTATTAAATTCAATAATTTCATTGCCAAATAAATAGTGATATTTGATATTCAAGTTGGACTAACTTTCAAATATTTGAAATCAATTAAATATTCAATTTTCAAATATATAAAATTTCCGGTCGTCACATTCCTCCCCCTCTTAAAAAAATTTCGTCCCCGAAATTACTAGTTAAGAAGAATGGTCCAATACCCGTCTACTATTTTTCCCAAAACCAACAGTTTTCAACAACACCCCAAACAATCTTTTATTAAAGATACTATCACCCTTACTAACTTCTTAAACTCATCCATAGGTTTCAAACAATATCACTTACTCAACCATTTCAAATTTTAATTTAAATCCAAATTTAAATTATCAAAATTTTCTTAAAAATTTTCTAACTCTCTAAATTTTTGAAAATAATTCGCCAGCGTCTTCTTTGCGCAGCTAGCTCAGAACAACTAAAAAATGCCTTTGCGGGCTCTCAAATTTCAAAAGAAAACAAAACGCCAAGTGGCTAGACCAGAAAACCATCAAATTTCATAGAAATTTAAATACATGCCTTTTCGTCGAGCAATTCAAATTTATCTTCTGAAATCCCAAAAACATCAATTTCCTTTTGCCTTAAAAAAAATACCTATATGTCCTACTTAGCAATAATATCCAATACAGATTTCAAAATCATTTTATTCACTTCATTTTACGAAATTTCAATATCTGTTCTACTTAAGCCGTACGATGCATGCATATCATCTGTATGCAATATCAGATCCGATCGCTCACTGGATCACACAACTTCACTTCCGAACTAGTATCGTTCACCCGAATTCTTAGTACGGACTCAGATCTGGTTTCTTCATCAGAAACCGTCATTCTCCTTGCATAGTCCTAAACTATGATAGAGAATTTACAGAATCTATCAAAATCCATATCCAGGGTTCGCCGTCGAAAATTGAGTGGAAAATCCCAACTCGGATCGGAATAACTACCTCGAAATTCTATGCTCGAATCTGGATCAAATCATTTTGCGAATAAAATAATATATGTATATCCCACGTATTTATCTTAATTGATATTATCTATATCAATTCTCTTCAAATTCACATTTATTTCGATTTCCATTCACTTATTCACAATTTTCCCATTTCACAACTTCCAGTTTAATCTTCATTCAATTATTCACTTAGAATATTTTTTCCAAAATCAAATTTACTTAAGAATTTCACTGTCCATTTCTTAAGTTCAATATAAATATTTATACACGTCTTATATTTATTTCACTTCACCACTTAAGCTTTATACCCATTTTATTCAATTTCCATTTGAATTCAATTTACCTTCCCTTCACCAATTTATTCCCAAACGAACTTAATTTTGAATTTTTATGTTTGTTTCACTAATTTTTCTCATTTCTCAATCAACTTAATTCCCAGTTTTTGGCTTTTACTTAGCCCAACTCAACCAATTTTACTTTGCTTAACACGATTCAAATTGACTTTCAATATTCAATTTCAGTTCATTGACTTAACCACTTAAATTAATTAGCTTACTTACTAATTTTATTTTCAATCCTTTATTTGTTTAGTCCAACTTGACTAATTTTCCATTTCACTTGATTTGACACAATGTAGATTGGATTTCAATATTCAGTTTCAATTCCATTTACTTACAATCGTAAATTCATTTGTTCATTTACAAATTATCTCCACCTAATAAATTTTGTTTCAATGTCCATTCCATTTAATCAACTTAGATTCTTTCCTCAAATTCACTTTTGTTTAACTCGATTTACTTACATTCCAATCCAATTCAAATTTTGAACTTCTATAAGTTTTCCAACTTATTTACATACCATTTACTAATCTCCTTAATTTTTTATTGGTTTTCCTACCACTTTACTTTATTTAACTCTTTCAAGTTGAATTTCATTCAAAAAAAAAAATTCAAATTTTTATAAGTTATCAAACCCATTTACTATTTCCATAAACATTTTTAATAAATTTTCCAGAGTTTAAGAAATTTCTCAACATTACAAAATCACCTTTGAAATCATCTATATCCAAAATCCCTTTGAATTCCAAAATCAAAAGAGTTTACCAACCCATATCATTTCTTTGAATTTCAAAACCAAACCCAGTTTTGTAAATAATTCCAATTTAAAATATTTAGACAGCATTTCCTCTCTTGGAAACTCGAAAATGAACATCGATGATGCTGCAGTTATCACCGAAGTTTTTTTCCAACGACCGAAAAGAGTTCAATGCTTTTATCTCTTTAAAACCTTTCCAAATGTTTTAAATCCAAATCCTACCAGATTTCATATCCAATTCAAAATATTTTCGAAATAATACCTACTATTATTCCTCCAAAACCTTTGAAAACCATTTTCAAACCCAAAGGAATTTAAATTTCTCAAAATTTCAAACCCCAAATCCTTTCAATCCATATTCAAAAATTACTCTGGAATTTTTGTTTCATTTCATATTATAAGCCACATTTATAATTTACGTTTACAAATCCCATTTTGTTATATAAATTTAATCCTTAACGTTTGGTTATAATTTTACTTTCCAGTTCAATCTCCACATAATAATGATAATAATTGAATATTGTCACTTCCTAACAACCAAGCAACCATATACTATAATAATTTACAAAAATTATTTCTTTTATATACGAAAATAATTTTGGGCAAAATTATTTCATTTACCCATTTTAAAACAATATTGTGTCTGCTTATCTTGTTTAAGAGTTTAGAAACCCCTATCGATACGGTTGTACTTTCCATACCGACCAGAATGCATAAACACTCAACCGATAAGTCAACACAATATAAAAACAATTTTTATATTCACTAACAAATACGCGCTCATATCTATTATTACACTCAAACTCATTCTAGAGTACTACGGACTCTATTTCTAATGAGTAATCCCCACCAGAGCCAAGGTTCTCGCTTAACCTTTAGCTTTGATACCACTGTAACAGCCCGCAAACCCATACCCCTTGAGCCGACACTATTCTCGATCATATCAACTCAAAATGAACGGAAATACGAACCATTAAGGTTAAGAAGAAGGAGGTAGAAGAAGAAAATAGAAAACAATATCAGAATCTCACCATATACAAAAAGAACTATATCTTTTTATACATTACATCATCAGAGTACAACAAATTCATAGCACACAACTGGACAGTTATCATAACCTGTCCTCACAAATAGATTATGCAGTTAATCATTCACAGTGGAACATTCATTAAATACGTGTGATACGTCTCACCATCCAGCTCGTCTCCTGAGCTCCATAGCATCCTATCATGTATCTATAATACTCGGTCTGACCCGATCATTATAATGAAATAACACCCGAGTTAGTCTGGAAAACCAGAGTGAGAAAACACACACAATTGGATTATTAAAGTTTTCAAAATCCTTTGAAATCAAAGATATCTCGTAAGACCACGCCATAAATAAACATGCCGGGTTTTTACCTTACGATAACCAAAATATTTTTATCAAATCCATATGATATTATAATAATGTCTATAGAAAGTAAAATAGAATCTAGCTGAAATGCTTGCATCTCACGTTTCAGCATAGTTGGGCACAATAAAAACCGTACAGACGCTTATTGGAGATTGGATTCCATACAATGGCAGGGCTACTGGGGTACCACCCGTCAAAGTACGTGGTCTAGATAACCATACCGGGGATCCACCCTCATCCCCTGCATCACAATTCCGGAGCCACCCCTTAATGATAGTCCGAATAAGATCACCCCGCAGTTTGGATCGGCAACCGCCCACACAGCCGATTAAAAGGGACATCTGGACAGGGATGACCTTACCTTAATTGGTTGCTAGCCACTTAGCCTTGTGTGCACCTCCCCAGATTTAGCCATTCATGGTTGATGAGGCTCGAGGCTATGTGTTACCTTTTTAGCACACATTCACTTAGAATGCTCATCGTCCCCCTGACGATGTTCTGATAGCATTCGTCCATACAAGTCCATTTCGGGTTCGAACAGAACCGAATGCACTACTCCTACTACATCCGTTTCGGCATCACCCTCAGGATTAGTATCCATTAGCCCTTACACTTCACTGCTCCATCTTCAACTCTAGCTCTTGTCTTCCTCACGAAAATGTTCCAACCAGATCAAAGTGTTTTTCGAGAAGTTAATCCTGATCCCGGTCTCTTCGAAACGATCAGCGCATTGGCCAATATTGATAGTCGGTTGTTTAACTATCATATAACATTCACAAACAACCATCGGGCCTTAATAATTTCCTAAATTATTTATTTCAAAATATCTTTGCAAGATATTTTTCTACACTTCAACCCATTGAAAACAGTTTTCAAATCACTTTTCTCTCGCGGAATAAATTTCCAAATATTGTTTATTTCCACTGAAAATCACCAAGTCTAAATATTTTTTTTTTTAAATTTAAATCACTTTATCCAAAAATATATACTTAAAACACTTAAAATAAAAACTATTTAAAACACTTTATTTAAAATACTAGTTATGAAAATTTTATGATAAATTTCTCATGTAAAACTTAAGCCAAAACAAATTTTAAAATAAAAGTTATTCTATAAGGTGCATATATTGAATAATTATCTTTTAAAAAATAATACTAGTTAAACCTTTAAAATAATTACTACTATAATTAATTTAAATAAGTATTTACTTTATAATTCTAAAACAATTTAAAATAATAAAATTTCTCTTAAAACATTCTTTTAAAATCACTTTAAAACCTCTAATTTATACTTGGAAATCTTTCTTTGAAAATATATACGGCTTTTTAGGGAAATACACTTTCCTTTCCACACCTTTAAAAATAAATCACTATTTATTTTTAAACAAATCACCCTTTCCTTATAAATTCTCATCCTGAATTTATACTTTAAAATTATCCTCTGATAAATATTTCACTTTATTTATAAACCCTGTTTATAAATTTCACAATCCCATTCTCCTTTATTCACAGTTCCAACACTTAGTCGGTTTTGAAATCGATTTCCAAACCGACTCCATTTTAAAATAAATTCCTTTACTTATCCAAATTTATTTACAAACCCATTTATTCCATGTTCACACATTTATTTATGATTTAAATTCTTATTTAAATCGAAAATACCAATTTCATACTTTATTTCAAATTCTGCTTTTATTTTCCCAAACTCATTTCAAATCTTAAATTTTTAAAATTATATTTCTTCGTACTTTACAAAACAATATTGCTTAAGTCCTTATTTAAATAAAATCCCTTTTCCCATTTATTCAAAATCCCTATTTTTCCCATTTTTGAATTAAAAATATAGGATCTAAAATCGAACCTTTATCTTTTTCCCAAATTCATTCCTTAATTTATTTGAATTCACTATAATTATTTTATTTAAAATTTCCCTTTAATTTCCTTTAAAAAAATCCAAAATTTATATATATTTCATTTTCTCAAATACCAATATATGTTCAACTAAGCCATAGCATTCAATAATTTCAATTCCCTAATATAATCAATATAATCCATCACAGACTATCACATAAATCATATTGCTGAGTATAAAATAAATTTTACATTTTGAGGAATCCAGTTGGATCCCTCCAACCTGTTTCCCTACATCCACAATTGTTAGCACAACAATTAAAAATACCAATCCCGCATCAACGTGGGATATTGCGGTATAAAGGGTCATCCGCTATTATGCAGGGTGCATAAGGTCTCATCCGCTATATAATGCGGGAAATCAATCGCTCCAATATATATACTACTATATATAATATACCACATCCAAACTGATTTAAATTATCAATTCAAACAACATCCAATAATTTAAATTTAACTATTTAAATTTAAAAGTAATCCAAATGAGTGAGATTAACTCACCTTTGCTTTTTATTTGCAACTCATTTCCATCTCGTCTTGTTTTCTTCATGATTTTGACCTTGTATAAACAATTCACGATTTATTGCTATTTTAATTAATCAAACAACTAATCACCATTTACTTATTTACTTTTAAACTAATAAATTTAATTTTAAACTAATAAATTTAATTTTAAACTTATCTTCCTATAATAATAATAATTAAATAGATTAACTTACAAACAAATCACCTTAATAAATTATTATTTTAAAATAAACTAGTAAATTAAAATACGCATATTTATTTATTTCATTTTTCTTTTGAAACTATCTACACATATATACTTACAAAATAATCTATATTACCATTTAAAATTTCTACTTTCTAAAATCTTACCCAAATTCCTTTTTTTTTCTGTTTTACCTATATATTAAACATGCATGTATAAATTTTTCCTAGGTATACTTATATTTTTATTTTCTTTTCTGTAAACCACATAATTAGAAATTTACTTCACTGTAAAATCTTTTCATCCTTAATATATATATATATATATATATTTTGTAGAAGCAGAAATTCCTTTCTCCGGATTAGATAATTTTTTTAAAACATCTATCATTAAATAAATTAATTCAAAAGTATTCCTAGATTTAACCCCAAACGAAACGTCTGCTGCTCCCCCACAACCTCGCATGCTAATACCCCTTCAACGTTGTCCGTGCCACCTAAGCAAAAGTGATTCCTCCCCTGACCATGCCTCTGAACCCTCTTACCCAGTGTGCTCGAACACCAAAGCAAACCCTCGACTTCGAAAGATCACTGCGTAACCCAGTTTTCACGAAATCGCAACCACCATGCCAGAACCACTCGACTCGAATTCCCAAATAAACATGAACTCTGGCCAACCACGGCAATCACGACACCGCTACGTGCCTGGCCATGCCCTCGTGACATTGAAGTCGAGCAACCCGGAAAAGTAAAGGCACAACACTTTAAAGCCGACACCAGGATCTTCGAACGAGGAGGACGGTTTCGATTTCTGAATGTTTGGATTTGAATTCGAGCTTCCATTTCTCTTTCTTTTTTCAATCGTGGCCTTGGCCACAAATCTAACTGGGACGAGAAGGAGAGTGAGGAGGCTGTTGATTTCGATTCTGAAAATAATAAGCATGGCCATCGTTTTTATTTCTTTTGTTTCCTTCTATTATATTTTCTTTAAAAATGAAGGACATTTGGAGTGTGATAAAAAATCAGTAGACACATGTTCTAAGGTTATAAACGTGTTAAATTTGTGAGTTGTATGTGAATATATATATATATATATATATATATATATATATATATATATTCACATATATATATTTTTCAAATTCAAATTCAAATCATCTCGATTTACACGGTCTAAAATTCTGAACCCCTATCGAGGCATGCTGCAAGGCATTCATAAGGTTATACCCCTATTTCGAAGGCAATGGAAAAGGTTTCGAGTCCTAATTCGATCGTATGGAGAAGATAGTTTTTTGGACTCGGTTATTATATTAAAATTTCGCTATATATTTCAGCGCGTATATCTACCGTATGATCACATGACAACTCCAATGCTACAAAAATTGAAATCCGATAATAATACACTATTACAGATCCAATGGAACTAGTTTCGTCGAATTCCGAGACTATGCCTCGGAAGGCTATTTTTAAATATTGATTTAAACGATATATTTTCAAAACTTAACAAAACACTTCCAAATTCAATTCTAAATCTTTCATTATCTTTAGTACGATTAATATAAATTTTATAAGCCTTTAAATTATTTTTAACCAGCCCAGAATTCCCGATTCAGCAATTTACCCAATTTCTAATTATTAAATTCAACAATTTAATTGCCAAATAAATAGTGATATTTGAAATTCAAGTTAAACTAAATTTCAAATATTTGAAATCAATTAAATATTCAAATTTCAAATATCTAAAATTTTTGGGTCGTCACAGTGTACTAAAAATTAATTCAGAAATAAAAATAAAAACAAAAATAATGCAGTAGAGATCACATACAGGTTTACCCAGCTTCGGCAAAAACCTGCCTACGTGCTGCCCCCGAGATTTCTACTAGAAATTAAGTAATCAGTCGCTTACAAAATATGTAAACTCGCGATACCTGCTAACTCGATTAACCTAATTCTAAGGTCAAAACCCTACTACAACTCAGCCATTGAGTTGCGAATTCTCAAACTACGCCCCGTAGTTTGTACCTAGTTACACAACTAGAAATTTAGACAATTTAAACTAGACAGTTTATAAATAAAACTAAACTAAAACAAAACCGTATTAATTTACAACTAAAACCCAATATAAAAATGAAGACTGGCCCAAATATAATAAAAGAGAACTGTCTCCCTTTTCTTTTCAGTTCGTATATTCTGGACGTTCCTTTTGTTGCTCTTCACAAATTAGGGTTTTGATGAACTTGGAGCCACCATTGGAAATAGTAATTCAAATCGATTGCTTTGATGCTTTCATTCATCAATTTGATTACTGCTTTGTTCTTCGATTTGCTTCGGTTACTACAAGGTCGAGTTCGAATGAAATAAAATCGGTATATGATTATTTACTTTATTTACTATGTTGATTTGCCTAAATTCGAACTCGATGATCATTTCCGATGATGATACTGGGCATTTATAGGGATCGAAACCCTATATTTCGTTCGTATAATTTTGGTCTGAATCTATCGTTATTTTATCACTTGCGTTGATTTTTGATCGTATGGTCTTTTTATCTACTGACTTGTCCATTGTTGAATTTGCTTGAATTGCTTTGGGTCGGTTCCGTTCTTTCCTTCTACGACTTTGGAATTTGAAATTTAGATAATCTTGACTTGACTTGTTATCCTCTGCGATGTAAACGAATTTATGAATTTTTAGTTGAACACTTCAATAATGTTTTGTTTGATAATTTCTTTTTTAAACGTGATCGTGACTTTGTTCGCTGCTACTAATAATTTTGATTTTTTTTAAACACTACTGCTCCACTGTTTTTGTTGTATATTTGTGTCACCGTGTATATACATATATGTATGTATATATGAGTATGATTGTTGTGCCTATGCACATGGTTGGCTTGGTGTCTCCATTGCTCATTGATGTTGCATTGCATTCATGTTAACTCATCTGAGCATGTTATCAAGTTGCCTTGTGTCTTTGTACATTTGGAGTCTGGTTTCCTTTGTGTGTATTCATGCCTTGCTGTAGCTTGATGCATTGCCATGATCTAGTTGCGTTTAAGTCTGGATGTGTTGCATTATGGTCTGGTTCTGGTGTGTTCATGAGAATTGTTGTCTGTTTCATTATATACATGTCTGGTGGTGTTGCATTGTAGTTTGGTTCTAGTGTGTTCATGAGCATTGCAATCTGGTTCACTGTATACATGTATGGTTCTTGCCTATGTTGTTATTTTGATCAGTTATGTTACAATTTTGTGGTATGCACTGTTTCATATTATAGTTGAGGTTGTAGTTTTCTTGCTCGATTGGTTTTGGTTTGTATGTGGTCAAGTTGTATTTGAAGTCATGGCTGGTCTAGCTCATCTTGTTATTTCAGTCTGGTTTGAAGTCTGGTTTCATGTCTTTGTGCAGTTCCGCTTGTATTCTCTGTCCTTGTGAAATTCGAAGTGGTCCTGAACTTGTGAGCATGTCATGTGTGTTTGGTGTGTTCACCCATCCTTGTGCACTTGTTTGGATCATCATGATATTGTTATTCACTGTCTTGTTGAGTTGCCATGTTCACCTGCTTGTTTGTGCACTTCATGTTGTTATCATCCCTATATTTGTGCCTGAAATCTGATCTTGCTTGAACATTTTGAAGTCTGGTCTCATTTGATGTCTGATCTGGTGCACTTGAACATTTTATATATTTTCATGTAAGTGTGGTTTTGCACATACACATCCACACTGGTTGGTTGAACTGACCATTTCTGTGTTCACCACTGTTTGTCTGCATTCGCTCTATCCTTTGTACATGTGAGCTTGTTGAACTGCTAGCTCCAATGTGTACATGCCTGAATGTAGCTTGATCCATTGCTCTGTGCTTTGGTTTTCATGCCTGTATTTTGTTTGCACCTGAGTTTAATCTAGTTTGGGTTTGACCTTGTGCTCACATGTCCCTGCAATTTTAACAAGCAAGTGTATATTGGTGTGCACGACCTTGTGCATGTATAGTGATATATGTGCATGTCACAAGTTGTTCGCGTAGGATGAATTAAAAGAAAATGATGACGATCAATCCAAATAACTGTGGCAAATAATATTTTCAAATACACACTTCATTGTGCACTGCAAAATATTTCTTTTTCGATTTTACCGTGTTGGTGTCTATTTTGCAGATAGTTCAGATGCTGGATACAGGCTGGAACAAAGTTGAAGATCAAATACGAGTGATGAGTGAATATGTAGTGAGGTGAAATATGTATATAGAATTATAAAGTGAAAATTGTGTTGTAATTGAAATTGTATTGTAATTAAAAATGTGTAAATGTAGTGAGAGCTTAAATTTGTACTATTCGAATTTGTAATAAAATATTTGTTTGAATATAAATTTCGAGTTATTTATTTTGTTCAACAAATATTTATTTAATAATGTGGAAAAATAAAATAGCACAATAACAAATACATTTAGTATATATATATATGTGTGTGTGTGTGTGTGTTTATTATCATCAAACAAAAATCGTATACTAGCATATTCTATAATAGGATCGTAATGATGTATGATACGGCATCCCGTTCTCGATAGTGAAAGTAATGGATTGATCTGGACCCAACCTGGATGCTTTGGATGCTTAGTACTCTAACAAATATACATGGTAGACTGAACCCACTTCCCTTTGGCACTAGGATTATGCTCAATGGTCATTATTGTCCATATGCGGGCCTCTACATATGGTCAAGACATTGGTGATTGTTGCGACATTATTGTTGGGTTGCTGGGGTGAAGTCGACTAGCTGTCATGATTGTTTCTTGGTTTTAGTTGATTATGAACAAAATATAAAAGGTTTCATTCTTAAATAAGTCTCTCACTTTCATCTTTGAGCCTCCCGCACTCATTGGTGCCATGGTCATTGATTTGGTGTGAGTGGTAGCATTTGATGTTGCCATGAGGCTCTTCCCTTCTTCCAGCTTTGCCGGTGTTTGGGCTTTGGAATTAAACCCGGTCCCAGGTCATAGATTATAGATTTTCCATATCCATATTTAAATCAATATAATTAGCATACCTAGACTGTACTAAGTGCTGGCTTTAGGTCACCTTTCGATGTTATTTTGTCGACCATTAGGTTGACAGTCGGTTTTATTGCAAGGACCGAGCTGAGTGTTAGCACCCTTTTCTAACGTTACCTAGCTCACTAACCATCGTAACGTGGTTTTTAGAAATGAAGAACCTATTCTTGAAATCTACACATAGATGGGACTAAGAATCGACGCTTCTCGATTGCAAATGCAAGAACCAACTGGAGGCTGGTCCTATGAGAGTAGATGTAAAGAGTAGGAATTTTGCTGGGCCAGTAAGTTGACCAACATGGAGGATGGAATTAAAAGCAGTGACGTGATCATAAGGATCGGAACTCCCATCATATTTGTCAATGTACAACAAGGCATTTCACATGTGAATGTAATCATTCCAAATTTCCTTCGAAAATGGCTTGTCAATCTCGTCATTTGAGAACACTTCATCCCTATTATTTCAGGCTTGTGTTCTGTTGGGCTACAACGAAGGATGTTCATTTCCTCCTTATGACCAACATATGCTTGCTGAGGGATGGTCTGGCCAACTATCAACTGTGAGCTCAACAGATGCCTTGGTTGAGTGGAGGATTAATTGCCGGAAGGGTAGTGATGACGATGGAGATGAACTAGAGTGGGAGGCTTCCTCTCCCTATGCACAGAGGGAGACCGTGAGCAATAGCCCACCAGTTTCTTGACGTATTCATAGCAACACACCTATGAGACCTGGAGTGTTCTATGGGAGCCTCATGCTCCCCACTAATGGCTAGAGCACCACCATTGAGACATCCAAAAACAGAGATTCAATACTCAAGTATAGATGGTAGTTTCATTGAAGGGGAATGGCGATGTCATGACTCTCTAGGCATGGCCACATTTGGACCAATATCAATATGGCTTGGCATTCGTGCAGCATACCTCCTTGGATGAACATGAATGTCCATGAGTGGGGTTTCTGGTACCACTCTATCACAGGCCTAGCAGTGTTCATGAGGTCATAGTCACCAAGAAGGGTAGGATGGTGAACATGAGGATCGACAACGTCGACTGTAGTAGGAGATGGTAGGACAGTTTACAGTAGCTTGGGTGTCCAACCACATTATCCGACTTATAATTCATGGGGAAAAGTTCCTATGTTTGTTAGCTGTTACAACACAATATGCCATACATCTTTGCTAAGTCTAGGAATAGGGTGGGCAGCACTGGCGATGGTATTGCCATTGGTTCCAAGCTCTTTAGAGTTGTTACCTTCCATCTTAGAAACTAAACTAGTCAGATCATACTTTTGTAAAGAAGAAAAGTGGTGAAATGGGAGATTAGGGGAAGGCTCTCCTTCTAGCGTCAAAACATTGACTAGAGATTTAGTTAACCTTAGAATTAGTCTAATGTGCTATGAAATTAAAAATTACTTACTAATCGATAGGCTTAAAAATAAAAAATAAGGATGAAAGGAAGCAAAGCAAAGTAAATGACATCAAATATAGAGGGGTTCGGCAAGCTTGCCTACATCCAATATGAAGATCTATTACTGTATTTTTCTCTTCTAATTACAAGGAATTACAAGATAATAATAAAAATGAAGTACATAAGACTAAGAAGTAGCTAACCTTAAGGGATTATGCTTTGATTTGCTGTGAGGAGAGCTTTGGGGAGGAGATAAGGACCATAATTCTAATAAAAACCAATCCATTTTGTAGTGGTAATGCATGATGTAATTATAGTGATTGAAATGGATAATGAATATACGAAATTATGCAGTAAAAACAGGCAGGAGGCATGCCTAAACGTTGATATAGTCTCATGAACTGATGGGAGATAGCTGTAAAGGCAGAAAGGAATGAGTGGTTGAGAAGCATGTCAATTTTTCTTCCATATTAGGCACAAATCTTATTCTTAATGCACATTAAATGCTTACAGCTTGCTACAGGAGTAGGTATACTTCTGGTTGCTTTTCTGTAGTACCCTATATAGTTGTACGTACAGCTTGTCATTTACTTTTGCATGCCTATATGGCAAGGCAAATGAGTGACTTCAACCAAGTTATATATTATGATGGAAACTGAATGCTGCTAAGGACCATAGTGCAAAGAATGTGTTGGTACAACTGTGATATGATGAGACGGGCTATGGTGATGACAAGCCAAAGATGGGTCATGTTTGAGCTGGTCTTGGTAGATGTGTCGGTTCTTTAATCCGTCTTGAGTTATACCAACCGACCATGGAGTTGGTTTTAATGGGCTAGCCTGAAGATAGATTGGATATGGACCATCATGAGTGAGTTGGTTATTTAATGGCTATGTTTTCTGAAGAGAGTTGATTGATGCTAAGGACCAAGTTATAAGAGAGATGTCAGGTTGGATACGAGATGATAAGATGAGCGGCTTGGAATTGGTCAAAGGTGGCATATGAAGTCAAATTAAAGATGGGTCATGCTTGAGCCAGTCTTGTCTAAAGAGTAGATTGAAAATTAACTTGGAGTGACGTTGAGTGTGGGCTGACATAAGAGCGCTGATTGTAGGTGAACTAAGTTGGTGCCGACCGGGCTAAGCGGCGCTTGGTTGTTATGTCCTTGTCATATGGGCTGACTATTGAAGCCGCTTAGGGAGAGCCAAGTGGTAATCGATCTAATGGAAACTAACAAGACGGGCTGGCTTGGGGTCTGCTTGAGTTTGGGTCAATATGAATGGACCGGTCGAGGATTAGCTAGATCTGCTTTGATTGGACTGGGCTAGGCTTTAATTGGCTTGTTCATTACTTGAGGAAGTTAAGCAACCCAAACGATTAATGGAAAAACACCGGTTCAGTAGGAGTGGCAAAAGAGTTGGTGAAATCTTTGGATTAATATATATATATATATATATATATATATATATATATATAGTTCAAAATCTAATGATAACAAAATGGATCACTTCATTAAATTTCACAGATGAATTATCATAGAAATGAACGTGTGCATATTACATATAATTGGTGCATCTATGATAATTTCATAGACTATAAAATGGAAGTCGAAAACATAACATGCAAAGAAAATAAAAGAATTCAAATTGACATAATAAATGAGTGTGTTAGAAATGAGTTCCAAACATATCTAAAAACAAATTGTATTTAATATCAAAAGTCATTCTTGTCTATGATACATAATGATGTGTCAAGTAGGAGTAATCATACTTTGTTGGACAAAGTACGATTGGCGATGAGTGAGTTGAGTTAACTTCTTTCTATAAGGATGCGTAATTAAGAGTAAGTACATAGAATAAATTTATTTGCATCTAAACCTTAGTTTATGAGTTTATACAAGGTAAGAATTAGTAAGAAACCCTTACATATCCAAAGTTGGTAGATTGTGTGAGTCGAATGGTGCACATAATATTTTTTTGTAAGGGAACATGTGTGGATCACCTAAAGAAGTTTGAGAAGAATCAATATTGGCCGGCTAATTTTTGTTATGAACATAAATTTCATAAACTTAAAATTTAGTTAGTTTCAAACATAACGTCAGTTCAAAAATGTTTCTAAATGCCAATTTCATCGAACTGATAAGCACTTGTTTAAAGAAATGCCAACATCATGACAAAGGAATTTCTTTTAGAAATTATTGGTAGTAATGAATTTGAATATGATCCAAAGATAAAACTGGTTACATAAGATGAAATGAAAATAACCAAGCCAAAATAAACATGACTCACTAGCGTGTCTAATAAGAACACATTAAAGAGAAAAATGAGTTTCATATCAATTTTAAGGTAAGAATTTCCTCAATTATCGATAAGCCATCAAGAGTATTAACTCTGCCATATTGCATGATGCGCAAATCCAAAATAAATTCGAAGTACATTATTAAAATAAGATTTTGATAGTTATACCAAAAGGGATATGATCCACTAGTTGAAAATATGTCTTCGAGAAAAGACCAATGCAGTTGGAATATAATACATAACGTTGTTAAGATTGACATCGTAAATTTCGATCGTTGAAATAAGCGTAACAGGTTTATCACACAACGTGCCAAATTTAGTTCAGATTTTGCTCACAAAATTATCATCTAATATGATTTTGAGTTTTGGTAGATATATATTGAAAAAGAAATTCAAAACAATGATTTAGAATGGACTGTTAACACATAATAAACAACATATCGAAGTCTAGAGGAGGAATAACTGAGTCTATGATATTGGATAGGATCTAAGAACCGATACTATAATATCGTCTGATGAGCATCATAATTGAGCAAATATTTTAACAAATAAGTCAAATAGTTTGAATTTAAGTCAAAATGCAAAGAAAGCGTGTGTCTATGAGAAAGAATATTAGGAATTACTAAAATATTTTTAAAACTATAAGTAAACAATATACTGTAGATCGTTAACGACGTACTCATGTTAAAATTATTATTAGTTTTGTTGTTTAACTCTGTATATTGGATTTTAAAATAACATCTCCTATAATCGGAATAAATGGATGTTAGGATAGTCCCATACGATATACATAGACACCATATTAAAATGTTTAATATAGAGCATATGTGATGGATTCCTTATGCATTGGCAGTAGGAATTGCCACATGTTATGTAGTCTAATGTATCGCATTTCTCTTATGTACTTGGCACATTGAGCGAATTTAAAATCCAAATTAAGATCACCAAATAGTGGGTAAGAGCGTTCTATATTTAACAAGTACTAGAGAATTGTTTATAGAAACAATGAAATAATAAGCTTCTTATGAAGGAGTATTCAAACTCAAACTTCATAAGTAATATTGAGCATAACATGCCGATCATAAATTCATATTCAACCTTAGTGAAGGAATTTTAATTTGGAAATGTTCCAAACATAAGATTGTGGCTAATTCAACCATATATAAATAATGCACTAATTTATAGTCGAGCCAGGGGTGATTCCAAATGTTGAGAATCCCACAACATTCTTATGAGAATGTCACGATATGTATCATGAAAGAACCTAGAGCCAACTAGAAGTTGAGAAACATACACCGAAAAATTCCACATGATAAGGTCAATTTGCTAGGGATGGTCGTTGATTAACATATCAGATAACTAAAACAATATAGCATATCTGTTCACTAAGGGATTATCTTGATTAGTTTTGAGAAAATGGATAGGACGAATGGGATTAAGATTCCTTTGCTGACCACAAGTGAAAGTGGAAGATTAAGAGAGTTAAGGATATGCCCTAGGGAAAATTAAATAATTTATTATATATATCTAATTCTATAACAAATAGTGTTCTCAATAAGATGTGTTTAATTTCTATTATTAGTTTGTTATATATTGATATGATTAATTAAGTATTTAGTTTAAATTATATTAATCAAAAAATCCTTAAATAATATATTATATGATAATTATTACAAATAGTTGTAATTATGAGAAAATTATCACAATATAGAATAACATATTGTTTTAAATGTTCTTGTTTAAGGTGTTTCGAGAAAGGATATCGATACATCCGTTGAGACATAGTACATAATGCTCTCAAAATGTTGGACAGTGTTTACTCATGGCTGTTGGAGACACTAAAGAGTTACGTACTGATAGTTTTTGGATAACTATGGAATGACTCATCTGAGAGTTTCATGTTGGTTAATAACCACTAGGTCAAAAAGGAAATCTCGAAGTGGTGATGTTACACAATTCTCTCTACTTGAGAATATTGTTGAGCTTCAATGTAGATACTCCACTTTGATCATAGTTAAATCAAGTTATGACAATCATCGAGCGACCATAGTAAAGTTTAAGTTGAAACATTGTATCAATATAGAAATCATTATCTCGGCTGTGTGACGTTGGCATCACGGTCAACTATAGTCAACTGAAATTCAAATCTTTGGCTACAGTAGCACATAAGGACTTTCTTTATGGACTAAGCGAGTTAAATGTTGATGATATTGGAACTTTGACTGAAATCAAATTATCTTAAAGTGATATAGTTTTAACCAAGAGAATTGGTGTAAATATTCATTATTAAAGGATGTCGCTTAGTAGCTGCTGGGCATTGCTGTCTTACACTTGTTATAATCGATGTAAAGTGGTACAGCCACTATTATCCGGGTTGCCTGTGCAAAATATAATATTTTGTTTTGCCTGTCAAAAAAAAAGGTTGTCAGTTATACTGACGTAGATCTATAAGTGATAAATTTGGTAAACTATCACATATTAGCTAAGATGATAAGACATGTGAGCATTAATAGTCAAATTGTTCGATATTAATCGCTGATTGAATTTACGCATGTGAGTCGCATGTAACAACCCTGTTTTATTACCATCGTAATAAAAATTAAAAATAGAAATTTTTTAAGTTAAAATTTGGAAAAAAAAATAGAATGCAAATCATTTTGCAAAGTCAGTTGTTAAATATCTAAGCTAAGTTGAAATTGACAATATGCAATCACGTGTAACAAGAAATGGTCCATTTAAAAGCAAACAAAAACACCTTGCTGTCACTAAAGCAATTAAGGCATCAGTGAACACTTTATGCTTGCTGTCACATTCATTTTAGAAACAAAATGGTCCATTTGTAAAGCAAAGATGACATGTGCTGTCACCACATAATTTTAAAGCAAATATAAGAACACTTTTCACCATCTTTTCTATACGCAGCATGTCCTTTTTCTTCCTCTAATGCATGTTTTCTTTAATGCATTTGTACAAGTCACTGCCAACATTAATTTCATTGACTTTTTCACAAAAATTTGAAGGGAAAATTAAAGCCAGGCATCATTCTTTCATTTTGTTCAAAGTCCACTAGCCTGCATCATATTGTTCCATTTTTCTTCAATGGCTGTGTAAATGCTTTAATGGCGGTTCAATTGCTGCTCTCTTTTGGATCCTAGATGCAAACTGATTTGGGGCAAATGTGAGGTGAGTGCAAACACTCACATTTCTAATTTAAAAACAACGCTGCCTGTTTTTGATATGTTGTTTTATTTTTGGGTTGACACTTTTTGTTGTTAAATTGTTTATGTTGTATGCAATATTTCGTAGGTAATATCTTTTGATTTCTAGAAAAATTTCCTAGCGCAATATTTATAGTTCATTTGAATGCAATTAATGTATGTCGAAACTGAGTTCCAAGCAATTATTTTGTTCGCATGTAAGTGCCTGTGCCTCTTTCATAATTGCATTATGTATGTTTTGTAAGAAAAAAAAAATCAAGCACAGGCGTTTTATATAATTTTCAACTTCAAATTTTTTTGCAAATATGATGTATACTAAAGCAAATATTGAGTGCACGTAAAATATAAATTTACTCTTATTAGCTATACTCTATAATCTGAAGGCATGGTAGTGGAAATGTTAACCAGTAAAATTACATGAGTGACCTCCCTAGTCTCTAGAAGTAACTATGGTTGAAATTGGTTATCTTATATAATACAATTAACTTTACTGTTAGCTGAAGAACTCATTGCAATCCTATTCCATCCTAGTAAATCAAAAAGTGAAAATGTGTTGCCCAGTAAGCAAAGCATGAAATCATTTTTGGCCAAAGTCCAGGCTATTTTCATTTTTAGTATGCACGTGTTTTTCTTAGTGTGCAGATGTTGTAGCTCTTTTTATAATATAACTGTTAGCATTTCATTACGTGCGTGTGAAACTCTGTTACCAGGTCTCTTTATATTTGGCACCTTATTTACTGTGTAGCGTGCGTACATTTGGTTATGCCTGGTTTCACTTTTTGTTTATTTTTACGTGTAACTTTTGAGGCATACGAAAGCACATCCTGGCATCATTTACCTGCCTACAACTTTTAGTGTGAGTGCATGATGAGAGTAGTGTACATGCATAATAGTTACGTTACATTCTCTAAAAATAAGGTCATTGCATTTTTATTGGAACGAGTGGACAAAGTTATATTGATTGAAAATTTTGGTCCAGGAATTGGAGTAATATAATTATGCGTGCGTTCCAGGCATTTATTTAATTCATGCGTGTATGTTATGGTATAGGTGCAAATGTCTATATGTTTCTTTATTATCACCATGCGTGTCAGTGGCTTTAAAAATTTGGTCATGATATACGTTTACATCTTGGTTCGTGCATCTATACCCTGTTTTATTTTCTTTTCTTCTTTTTATCTCTGTGTTTGAAACGTGAGCTGCCTCACGTACAGATGCATTAAGAATAATTTTCATGCAAGTGTGCAGTGCGATATATTCGTTGTATATATTGTAGTGCGGTCTCATATAAAGTTTATTTTGAACCGGGGTTTGGTTTTAATACGCGTTTTGTTGCCGTTATTTTTATAACGGATTTTTACTCCGGTGCTATATTTTTGAAGTGTGTTGTTTTAATGAAATTTTTGACGAATAAAAAATTACTGTTGTTTTGACTTCAGTAACCGTCAATTTAAAGTGAATTTTTAAGCGGTTATCCCGCAATGCTGATTTGGTATTCGTTTTTTTTACGGTGTTCTATGACGTGCAATTTCCTTGTCGAAATTGCTATAGATATTGACCACTTTAATCACGTGTTTTCAAATCGTTTTAAAATGAAATTGTTTTCAAAAAATTTACAATTTACGCTTTCAAAAGAACGAGCAATCGATTTAAACGCTTCAGCAAAATTGAGGACTATGAACCCTTACTTTTACTGATTCGATTGATTCTGAACTTGTCCATTTGAGAACGTAAAATGTTTTATTTATACAAAATACACAATTTTGCACTTTCAAGGAAACGATGAAGAGATTTAAACGATTTAGCAAAAGTGCGGAGTATGGAACCACACTTTTACTATTTCGGTTAATTCCGGACTCGTTAATTGAAATATTTGTTGCTGTTTGATGATTTTGTTGGGCTTTCGAGCCACTATGCTGGACCTTCGGGTCATATGATGGACCTTCGGGTCAATTACCAGTATTAGACATTCGGATCATCTGTTGGACCTTTGGGTCATATGTTGGACCTTCGGGTCATTTGTTGGACGCCAAAAATTATAGTACTTGGTAGGCTTCGGCCATATGAGATGCACGTGCGGCGTAGCTAAAACTCGTCATCTGCTGGGATCGATCCACTTTTATGTTGATTTCTCTGGTTATCTTATTTTGATTTCTAGATTTTGCGACTGCTGATTTGTCTAGTTATTTTATTTTGATTTCTAGATTTTGTGACTGCTGATTTGTCTAGTTATCTTAATCGATTTCTAGATTTTTATGTACTGTTGTTTCGAATTCAATTGTGAATTTGGAAATTTATTTTGATGGAGTTTAATGAGATTTCTTTATTTAAACAATGTTGATTACTACGTTGCATATTCTCATCCGAGATTATAGTTTTGTGTATCCTTCGAGATTATAATTTTGCGTATTGCTGTTTTGAATTCAATTGGGAATTTAAAGGCTGATTTTGATGGAGTTTAAATTGAGATTTCTTCATTTAAACTATGTGGATTATTTATGTTGAATAGTTTCATTCGAGATTATAATTGTTTTCTTAAGTGTTATTTATTGTACATTTATTTTTGAAGTTTATATTAGACTGATCCGTTTATTATTTTCTTTTAAATAATACTCGGGTCAGACCAAGTTATTTCAGGATAATCGCTATCTCTGATTCAGTTGCAACTTCAGCTTTTGGGATTTCACCTCATTTTTTGTTTAGGCTTTGAGGTGTTACTTTTGGTGTATTGATTCTCGTCTCAAGTATAATATGATGTCTTTGTATATGTGCATTTGGTTCATGAGAACCATCGATTGTTGTAGCATGTATCCAGACTTGTCTTCCGCTATATATCTGATATTTCTATTCTGATGTGATTATACTTATCAGTATTGTTGTTATTATGAGTTGTTCTGAATTTTTCTTAAGCCACCGTGGTTTCGTTTTAGATTTGGATTGAACATATATCTTTGGGAGTAATTTACACAACTCCTATCGATGTAATCAATACTCATCTAAAGCATAACTTATGGATGGTCGCTTCTAACAAGCCTTATTCTTCGCAATAGCAGACGTTATTCCTTATAATAACCTTTGTTATTGTGAGCATAGAGGTGGGGTGTCACATCGCACAACCATATTAATGAGTTCTCTGAAACACCAAATGATAACATTAGTTTATAAAATATAATAAATTGATAAGATTGGTTAATATTTGTGAAGTATTAGTAATTTACATATTTGATGTTTTGGATGCTATTAGTAATTTTGCAAGTGCCATGTGTCTATAAAGGTTATATATGTGTGTATCGGTAGTATTGATATGTGATATCGATACACACTTAAATGTGATTTAATAAAATTAACTATAAAGTGGGTTTGAATTTGATTGGCTCATTTAGGAGCCAATCTAGGACGACCATAGAGAGAGGAGAAGGGGTTTGTAATTGAAAATCTAGATATGATAATTTAGTAAAATAAGAAAGAGTAAAAGGTGGAGAATTTGTCTTTATTTATCTCTCTGTATACACCGACCAAGCCTCGTTTTCCATAGAAATCTTGCTCCCTCCATCCCTTGGCCATGGGGTCCTACCACTCTATTCCATAACCGAATACATTTAGGACAATCAATATCAAAATAAAGTTAAAACAGTGGTGCACTCGGGCATGACAATATCAGGTGATCGATTCCTTCAGATCTAAGAAATTTCTCAAATCAATGTGCAGTCAAAGGCTACGTCTTCAAGGTCAATTCCAATTTTATGTTTTATATATGCTATGTGATCATCTATAGAATGATTTTATATATGTGTTAATGTCCCCTTTTAATTATAAATGCATTAGATCTAGTTAAACAACAATTTTACATAGAATAATTTATATAATACAAAGTTTGAAATCAAAATTATGTATGTAAAAGTTATAATTAGGCCTTATATATACCTTCATATATCTTTTAACTTTCTAAGAACTACAAATACTTTACAATAATTTTTAATGATTATTAATGAATTTTAAAACCTAAAATTCATTTAATCATATTTAAAATGCATACATATATACATACATATGTGTGTGTGCATGCGCGCGCGTGTGCAAGAATCGAATACATTTCATTCTTACTACACCTCTGTTTCCTCTGATTTTAACCACACATTCTGATTTAAATAATGTAATGAGGTGGTAAGAGAGAGAATGATAAAATAAAATTTGGGTTTTAACCAAACAATACTTTTTTGGAAGAAATTTATTTTTATTTACACATAATACATACATATATCTATATATGAGTTAGGATCAATTGCCATTTCTATTTAACACCATTTGCAGCCTTTGATATCAGCCACAAGTTTATATATAAATATTTGGTCCACATGAGAAGAGAGAAAGAAAATATAATTAAATACAAGCTAATATTAGAGTGCTATTAAATAATTCTAAATAAGGGTTGCTATTGATCATATAGATAGACACACACACACACATGTGTGTGTGTCTATGTGTAACAACCCGGTATTTTGTGATTATTTTAATTTTATATTTTATTTATTTTAATTTGAATTTCTAATTTAAAAACTTTATTTTTTTATTAAAATGGATAAATTTTTGTTATATTAAATATAAATTTTGATTTTTATGTGAATTATATGTCTAAACACGAATAAATAGAATCTTTTCCAGAAAATGTGAATTTCGGTCAATATGGTCAAATTTTGACTTTTAAATTTAAAACTTAAATTTTTGAATTTTATCTTTTGTTACAAAAATAAATAAAATTTCAAGAATACTGCTTTCCGTTTCGTCGAAATCTGATTTATATTGTGAAAGTTACGTTTTTTACAATATTGTGTGTAAATCGTTTTATTTAACAAAATTGTCTATTTTAATTGATATAAATAATATTTTGTTTGTCAAATCATGTTCTAATTTGTGTATATATGTTTAATAAGACATTTATGTATATATTTTATTTTAAAAACATTTTAAAAGTATAGTTATAATTTTTCAAAGTTAATTGTAATTTTGTAAAATTTTAAGTCTAGTTTCAAATTAATAAACTATTTCTTTAATTCTTTTCCTATTTTTCTTAACTTACTTATTTATTTTCAGTCTATTGTATTTTTTTATTAATTTTTAATTCATTTACAAAATTACATTTGATTTTATTTGAGATAAAGAAATGGTAAATTGAAGAGGCAAAAACTCTTTATTTTCTTTTGACTTTTCAAATGCTTGCCTTCTCGCCTTCTATGGCCGTTCCCTTCTCTACTCATAGCCATGAGTTTCTATTGAATTTCACGTGAGAAAAAAATCCTTCTCATTTCATTTTCATGGCATTTCAGATCTGAGAATTTTTCGTAATGGCTACTTCTTTTTTTTCTACTTTTCCTCTTCTTTTTATTAATTTTCCATTGAATTTTGCCATGCTTTCCTCCTAGCAATGCTCGGCCATAGCCCCTCCACCATCTCCATGACCAGCACCACCACCATCCATGGCCAAATTACCCTCCTATCCACTTGTCTTGCCTAAGCCGTGACCACCCCTTGTTGCAAACTCCACAAAAATTGCAAAACAACCATTGATTCATGCATAGTCGGCCCTATAGATCACCACCCCTTCATTTTCCACATTTGCCACCCCTTAGCCACCACCACCGGTCCCTCCACTACCTCTGGCCGCCACTTCATCCAACACCTGACCTGCACATGCCATAGCTGAGCCCAACCCATGACAGGCCGAGCCAAGCTGTTGCCCCCAAACTCCATTTTAGCCTTGACCCTTTGTATTCTTGTGTTGTAACTTCCACTCATTTATCTCCTTATAGCCGTGCCTATTTGGATCCATATCCTAGCCTACGACACATCATAGCCGAGCATATGTCCCACTATGGTCGAGCAATTGAATGGTAAAGGCAAGGTCTTATCTTTGTTGCTTCGTATTTCAATTTATTTCTATGTATTTTGTGTTAATTATATTCATGTGTTATTTTGTTTTGTTTTGTTTATGGGTTGTTTACAAGATCAATAATCTTGGTTCTCTCTCCACTTGAATCAAAAGTCGTATCGTGATTTCTGGAATTTATCTATGTATTATGAATCGCTAACTCCAGCTTAAAAGGTGAGTATTCACTCATGACATTTATACGTATATAAATTGTGAATTGACAACATGTGAATCTGTAGAATTATTTTATTATGCTATACCTGCCTGTGATATGAATCATATGATATTAACCCTGTTTATAAGCATGTCATATCATCTGTTACTGCTATATGTTGCTAGACTGTTTATTTATATCTATTTTTCACACTGCAAGTTCCCTGTAGAATAGAATCATTATGGGTTAAAATGATACGTACCCGAACGGACTTTAGAATAAGGAAAAATTGTTATGGGCTGAAATGATAGGCCGGAGCGATTTTTATTTATTTTATTTTACTTGGGATTGCGGATTTGAAATGATAGAACCCAGATTTTTCTTTGTAAACTACGGATTTTTATACATATCACTTGACCTAGGTTAGAAAATACTATGCACACCCGTGGTTATTATATATATATATATATATATATATATATATATATATATATATATATATATTTATGGAAAATTTTAAAGTATTTTAAAAATGTAAATTTATGATATTTTAATTTAAATTGAATTAAAAATGATTTTTATAAAGTATTAATGATTTTTCTACTAGTTAAAATGTGAAACAAATGAATGGCTAAGTGGAAATTCGAAATATAACTAAATTTTGAAATTTGTAATTTTGTTTGAAATGGAGTTTAAGTGTGACGCCCCACCTCTATACCCACGCTAGCCAAGAACATTACTGTGAATGCTGTCAACTAGCACGGAGAATAAGGCTGTTGAGGACGACCATCTGTATAATTGCTTTATGCGAGTACTGATATACCGGATAAAATATAACTTTTCATCTCAAGAGGAAATCCGACATACCGACACGAACTCAAAGCTACTACACAGTGGCTATAATATCTTCGGAAACAAATATAGAAATAAACATAACATAAATCAGTCACAGACAATTCATATCACAAAGGCGGAAATAGATATGAATATTCCACATAAAAGTGTATATCAAAGTAGTGGTCAAAAGATCCACAATAATACAAAAGAATAGCAACACGTGCTATACAAAAGAATACATCTATGAGTCTAAATCTCAAGTGTATACAACAAAATAAACTACTAATCTAAGTAGTTTGCCAAAAGTCGGAATGATAGTCCGATAAGGAGTCAAGCAGAAGCACCTGTAAAATCTCAGTCTGACCCGAGTATTATTTAAAAAGAAAATAATAAACGGATCAATCTAGCTATAAATATTAGATGAAGTGATATATAATAAGAGATATGACATAAACATATAATAATCACAATGCCAAGCTGTGATAAATAAGTAATTGAAAAAAAAACCAATAAGAGATTAATCAATATCACAATAATCTACTCAAGATAGAAAGGAATGTCATACTCCTAATTTCATTCACCAAGCCACAATAAATGGCATATATATCAATGCCCATCGTAAAAGTTGGTGAAACATAAATTCCAGAAATCAACACACGAAATCCAGAAATCACAATAAAAAGGAACAACGACGTCGTACAGCGGGACATCCGATGAACCAAATCACAATAAAAAGGATGGCCAATCCCCAAAAAAACTGGACATCGACACACCTAAAAAGACATGCCCCATGAACAGTCGAACATCGACGCACCTAGAAAGATACGCCCCATGCTCTAGCATCGACGCACCTAGAAAGATACGCCCCATGCACAAATAAACATCGATGCACCAAGAAAGATACACCCCATGTAATGTCGAACATCGACGCACCAAGAAAGATATGCCCCATGCAATGTCGAACATCGACGCACCTAGAAAGATACGCCCCATGCTCTAGCATCGACGCACCTAAAAAGATACGCCCCATGCACAAATAAATAAACATCGATGCACCTAGAAAGATACACCCCATGCTAAGTCGAACATCGACGCACCTAGAAAGATACGCCCCATGCATAGACGAACATCGACGCACCTAAAAAGATATGCCCCATGTCCCGACTTATTGAGCCGATTGCTCCACGAAGTAAACAAACATCGATGCACCTAGAAAGGTACACCCCATGCATAATAAAACATTGACGCACCTAGAAAGGTACGACCCATGTATAAAATGAGAGGAAACTCAATAAAATGAGGGACACTCCTCCACATAGAAAAAGAGACATCGCACATTGCTAGTCTAAACCACAAAGATGATCGTCATGATCAAAGAGAAGTGTCAATTACAATAAGCTAGTAAATATATGAGCTTAGCTTCATGTCCCATAACCACTAACGTAACTTAAATATTTACGAACAAATTGTAGATCTCCACTAGAAAATAGTCACAAGAGATTCAATCGAACAAGTCCAAGAATTAACCGACGAAGTAAACGCAAGCGTTTCATACCACTTGTTTTACTAAGTCGTTTAATTAGATTTCTCATACGAGTGAGGTAAAGGTTTATATATACTAATAGATTGGAAAACGGCTTTATAAATGAATTTGGTATTAAAATAGTATTGAAATCATTTGAGTAAAGAGTTTTGATATTTACTACTAGTATAGAAAACCTTTATATTTTTAAAGTGACAAAGCACAAGGGGGATTGTAGAAACAATCAATCACAAAGATCACATTCGAAGATGTGAATAAAAATCCAACGAAATCGATAGAGGATCCATCGAAGTGGATATATCTAAAATTCCCAAAGAAAATAAGTCATCAAAGATGATAATAAATGATGACAATAAATAGGATCATCACGAATCGATTTAAATTGGAAATTCAATCCAAAAGGGCAAATTGGACTAAAACAGCAGGTTCAGTCGACTGAACAGAGTTTTCAGTCGACTGACCCTGTACCTGGAAATTTTCCAGGTTCAGGAAACTTTCTGTTTCCAGGTTCAGTCGACTGTGCAGAGTTTTTCAGTCGACTGAATCATGCCTGGAAACTTTCGGGTTCCAGGTTCAGTCGACTGAACAGAGTTTTCAGTCGACTGAATCATGCCTGGGCTGTTTTTCAGCCTTATTCAAATGAAGAGCAAACTCTTCCAAAATGCAACCGGACGAACATTGACTCTAAGGGTTTATGCCAATCGGCAACCCGGCCCTATATGCTCCTCGGTGCATCACTAAAAGCATGATCAAACATCCATAAAAGGATTTTCACACAAATTTGACTTAAAAACCCAAAAATTGGAATACTCACAAAACCAATCCAAATCAAGAGCAAATGCACATGAATAAGTGTTAGGAATTCATACCCAACAACCAAAGATAATTATAGTCATAGATGTGAGATAAAAATCTCACCTTTGAACTAAATTTATGAAGATGAAGCTTGAAAGCAATGGCAAGAACAAGCACTCTTCAATCTCAACACTAGAAGCTTGAATCTAAGCTTAAAAGAGAAACATTCCCCAAATTAGGTTTAGGAAATTTCTGAAATTAAATGGAGAAAGAGTTGGAGAAGGTGAAGGAGATGCTTACCAAGGGGTTCTCTTTGATTTTGGAGCAAGAACTTGAGCTAGCAAGAGGAACTAGGGCTTGGAGTTTCTAATTCCATTTCCTCTCCACCATTTTCAGTTGGAGCTTGAGTTTGAGGAGTTGGAATGAAGTAATGAAGAGGAGAGGGGGATTGGGACTGAATACATAAGTGGGCTCAGCCCAAACCAAAACCCTAAGTGAAAAAGTGGCAAAAAATCACTTTCTCCAAACATATCGAAGCTTATACTCAAAAAGGTCGCAAACGGCATTTTGAACTCAATGGAGGTGGTCTCGAGACCGAATTCGACCGTATGCAAAAAGTAGCTTTTCGGACTAAAATCCAACTAACGATAAAATATTTAAATAAAATATTTAAATATAAAATCGATAAATATGCGGGTTGTTACAGACTCCCCTCCTTAAAGAAATTGCGTCCTCGCAATACTTAAGAAGAAAATAAGAAGTAACAACCATAGAAGCATATCAACACAAAAGAAAATTTGAAATAGGAAGTTCACCATAAAGTGCACGAAAGAGTTAGCAAGAAATCTGGTGAAACTTTAATTTCCACAATATTACCGGGCTCAAGAATGAAAACCGGAATCCCTAAGGCATTCCCGTAGATAAAAGACGTGGGGAACGTCAAGAACAGCAGAAAATTAAGCCGGTGCAACGGCGTAGTACAAAAACGGTACGCCCGAAAAACTAGAAACTCAAACAATTTGGGACATCAGCGTAGTACAAAAACGGTACGCCCAATGAATCAAAAGAAAAGACATCGATGTAGTACAAACGGTACATCCGATGAATCAAAAGCAAAGACATCGATGTAGTACAAACGGTACATCCGATGAATCAAAAGCAAAGATATCGATGTAGTACAAACGGTACATCCGATGAATCAAAAGCAAAGACATCGATGTAGTACAAACGGTACATCCGATGAATCAAAAGCAAAGACATCGATGTAGTACAAACGGTACATCCGATGAATCAAATGAGACGGAACATCGATGTAGTATAGTAACAGTACATCCGATGATCCGAACACAATAAAAGGACATCGGACGCTAGTCCTTAAAAGGAATGAGACAAAGCTCAATAAAACGAAGTATACCAAAACGTCCGATGAACTTGATAGAAAAATAATTCCATTCAGACAACATCAAAGAATCAACCACTTGTTACCTACGTCAAAGCGCATTGGCAACACGATTTCCCTTTTCGGGAATAAAAGAATATCAAGAATATAAGATGCTAGGAACTCGAGTCAACATGAAGTTCCTTATGAGAAAATAATTATTCCAAAGATTTATGATCGAGGTAGAGAACAAATTTCTCATCCAAAAATGATGATGTCAAATTCCAAAAGTAAAAACAATAGCCGCGAACACTAGATCATGAGTGGCATATCTAGTCTCGATAAGCTATAATGATTTAGAAGCACAAGAGATAGCACGTTCTCTATGGCAAGAGAATGGCATCCAAACCAATACGACTAGTATCGGTACAAATAGCAAAGTCTTGGTTCCCCTTCAGGAATCACAAGAAAGAATAAGAGTATCGAAAAGAAAGAACTTCTTTTAAATAATTCTCTTTCCCGAAAAGTTAGAACTTTCAAAAATCAAAATTATTTCGATGTAAAAATATTTCTAGAAGAATTTACATTTTACAAGTCAATACATCGTGTTTGACTGTCTCATCAAAGCGTTTAGGAAATTCCTATCGATAACGTTGATCAAGCGCATCGACCAAAATTCTTAAAGCACTCAACGGGCAATACAATCACAAAGTCATCTTTTCTAGGATAAATAAATCTCTTAAAAAGTTTTAAGAATATTCTTTGCTCGTTTTAAGAGCAAAATTAAATTGCACTTATAATTAAATCTTATGAAAATGATTTGCAAAATTTTAAATTTCTATTTCCATCCAAAATCCATAAATAAGAATGGTCTCATCGAAATTTTCATAGAATATTGGATTTATAAAACGGATGAAACAAGCTGGACAAATTGAATGACATAATAATTCATTCATAAGAATCATAACGAGTGCGGAATGCGGTAAGTGGAATGCTAATTTCCGCAACTCGTAGCAAACGAAAACCGGTGGTAAAGTCAAACTGAAAAGACCTTAACACCACACAAAAGATTTCTTAGGTGATAATCCTAAGACAAACTCAAAAATACTGGAAAATTTCTTAAACTACATGAATGAGAGAAATAACACTTTCCTTATAAGTGGGCTTAAGGAATAAAATGATTACACCAAAAATTTGAAATCGGAATCACAAAGAAAAATAGAAATCTGCTTAACAGATTGAAAATGTCGAAGATGAATAGTCCACTCGAAAAATAGGATATGGGCTTCACAATGATTAAGCCGATCCTTTCAAAAAATCAATTCCGAAGCCTAAGTAAATCGGCTCGGAAAGAAAAGTCTCATAAAATAATTTCGACATCAATAAAAAGCAAATTGAGTGTTGCGGATCTACCATCCGGATTCACAATCCTCAAAGAAGTCATCAAGCCCAAAGTATTCAAAGAAAAGAATCGACAAGTTCTTATGATATAAAATAGTGAGATGAAACCCATATCAAAAAGAACTCAAATAGAAAGTTCACGAATTAAAGCAATGCCATCGAGGATTGAATGAAAATACCTTGACCACGAGAAGTGTTTCTAGGAGCTTGCACTACATTGAGCTCTCCCTCCTTCTTACTTTGAAGTGCGGAACATGCAGTAATATGGTGACCCGAACCTTTGCAATAACGGCAAAAGAGGGGTTTCGGGCACTCCTTTACTTGGTGGTCTGTTGAACCACAATTGTAGCATTGTCCACTACTAGAGGTAGGTGCTTTTGCTACCGGGGTTTCTTGTCTCCCTTTCTTGTTGGAAATGGGGCCTTTGAATTTAATAGGCCTCTTCAAGCTATTGTCGAAGTTCTGTTGGGCACGCACAACTTCAACATCACCTTCATTATCGGCCTCTTCAAAACGAAGAGCGATATCAATAAGCTGATCAAATGAAACCTCAGGTTTCAGAAGTAATGGCTTCTTAAGATTCTTATTCAAGCCATAGACAAATCTCTGATTTTTCTTCAATGGGGTATTAATGTACTCAACCCCGTATTTGGACAGAAATTTGAAGGATGCGACATAGTCTGTCACAGAAGATTCACCTTGAACAAGGTCTATGAAACGCCGGGCTAAAGTTACTTTTTCAGCCTCCGGCACAAATTTCGATTCGAATCTTTCCCGGAATTGCTCCCAAGTGAGATCCGCTTCAACGATTTCAGAAATTAAAAGCTCATACCAATCCAATGCTCTTTCTTGGAGCATGCTAGAAGCTACTTGGACTCGATGAAGGTCAATAAGGTTCATGCGAGAAAAGATGCGATCGCATGATTTGAGCCAAGCTTGAATTTCTATAACACTCTCGGATCCCGTGAATGGCCTTCCACCCAAATCAGTGAAGTCTCTGCACAAGCGTGCAAAACCGGATCTAGGATGAGTAGCCTCCTGATTGGGACCCGCTGTTTGAGCATTCTTGACAAGATCTAAAAGCTGCTGGGCAGACATAAAAACTCCATCCTGTGGAGTAGCACTAGATTGACCGGCGCTGGGGCGGCCTGGTCTAACCATTTCTCTTCTTTAAGAAAGAAAGAAAGAAGAGGAGGTTATTCTCAAAATAAATATCAAGCAATCTTGATAGATAAAACAAGGAATCATAAAAGAAAGTAGGACAGAACGGTACGAAGACCCGAATAAAATCCTAAAGCACGACTCCTAAGATGGACTTAGGACGATGATCCTTGTTATAATATTCCATATTGTTCCGAAGTTTGGCTTTGATACCAAGCTGTGACGCCCCACCTCTATACCCACGCTAGCCAAGAACATTACTGTAAATGCTGTCAACTAGCACGGAGAATAAGGCTGTTGAGGAGCGACCATCTGTATAATTGCTTTATGCGAGCACCGATATACCAGATAAAATATAACTTTTCATCTCAAGAGGAAATTCGACATACCGACACGAACTCAAAGCTACTACACAGTGGCTATAATATCTTCGGAAACAAATATAGAAATAAACATAACATAAATCAGTCACAGACAATTCATATCACAAAAGCGAAAATAGATATGAATATTCCACATAAAAGTGTATATCAGAGTAGTGGTCAAAAGATCCACAATAATACAAAAGAATAGCAACACGTGCTATACAAAATAATACATCTATGAGTCTAAATCTCAAGTGTATACAACAAAATAAACTACTAATCTAAGTAGTTTGCCAAAAGTCGGAATGATAGTCCGATAAGGAGTCAAGCAGAAGCACCTGTAAAATCTCAGTCTGACCCGAGTATTATTTAAGAAGAAAATAATAAACGGATCAGTCTAGCTATAAATATCAGATGAAGTGATATATAATAAGAGATATGACATAAACATATAATAATCACAATGCCAAGCTGTGATAAATAAGTAATTGAAAAAAAAACCAATAAGAGATTAATCAATATCACAATAATCTACTCAAGTTAGAAAGGAATGTCATACTCCTAATTTCATTCACCAAGCCACAATAAATGGCATATATATCAATGCCCATCGTAAAAGTGGGTGAAACATAAATTCCAGAAATCAACACACGAAATCCAGAAATCACAATAAAAAGGAACAACGACGTCGTACAGCGGGACATCCGATGAACCAAATCACAATAAAAAGGATGGCCAATCCCCAAAAAAACTGGACATCGACACACCTAAAAAGACATGCCCCATGAACAGTCGAACATCGACGCACCTAGAAAGATACGCCCCATGCTCTAGCATCGACGCACCTAGAAAGATACGCCACATGCACAAATAAACATCGATGCACCTAGAAAGATACACCCCATGTAATGTCGAACATCGACGCACCAAGAAAGATACGCCCCATGCTCTAGCATCGACGCACCTAAAAAGATACGCCCCATGCACAAATAAATAAACATCGATGCACCTAGAAAGATACACCCCATGTAATGTCTAACATCGATGCACCTAGAAAGATACACCCCATGCTAAGTCGAATATCGACGCACCTAGAAAGATACGCCCCATGCATAGACGAACATCGACGCACCTAAAAAGATATGCCCCATGTCCCGACTTATTGAGCCGATTGCCCCACGAAGTAAACAAACATCGATGCACCTAGAAAGGTACACCCCATGCATAATAAAACATTGACGCACCTAGAAAGGTACGACCCATGTATAAAATGAGACGAAACTCAATAAAATGAGGGACAGTCCTCCACATAGACAAAGAGACATCGCACATTGCTAGTCTAAACCACAAAGATGATCGTCATGATCAAAGAGAAGTGTCAATTACAATAAGCTAGTAAATATATGAGCTTAGCTTCATGTCCCATAACCACTAACTTAACTTAAATATTTACGAACAAATTGTAGATCTCCACTAGAAAATAGTCACAAGAGATTCAATCGAACAAGTCCAAGAATTAACCGACGAAGTAAACGCAAGCGTTTCATACCACTTGTTTTACTAAGTCGTTTAATTAGATTTCTCATACGAGTGAGGTAAAGGTTTATATATACTAATAGATTGGAAAACGGCTTTATAAACGAATTTGGTATTAAAATAGTATTGAAATCGTTTGAGGAAAGAGTTTTGATATTTACTACTAGTATAGAAAACCTTTATATTTTTAAAGTGACAAAGCACAAGGGGGATTGTAGAAACAATCAATCACAAAGATCACATTCGAAGATGTGAATAAAAATCCAACGAAATCGATAAAGGATCCATCGAAGTGGATATATCTAAAATTCCCAAAGAAAATAAGTCATCAAAGATGATAATAAATGATGACAATAAATAGGATCATCACGAATCGATTTAAATTGGAAATTCAATTCAAAAAGGCAAATTGGACTAAAACAGCAGGTTCAGTCGACTGAACAGAGTTTTCAGTCGACTGACCCTGTACCTGAAAATTTTCCAGGTTCAGGAAACTTTCTATTTTCAGGTTCAGTCGACTGTGCAGAGTTTTTCAGTCGACTGAATCATGCCTGGAAACTTTCGGGTTTCAGGTTCAGTCGACTGAACAGAGTTTTCAGTCGACTAAATCATGCCTGGGCTGTTTTTCAGCCTTATTCAAATGAAGAGCAAACTCTTCCAAAATGCAACCGGACGAACATTGGCTCTAAGAGTTTATGCCAATCGGCAACCCGGCCCTATATGCTCCTCGGTGCATCACTAAAAGCATGATCAAACATCCATAAAAGGATTTTCACACAAATTTGACTTAAAAACCCAAAATTGGAATATTCACAAAACCAATCCAAATCAAGAGCAAATGCACATGAATAAGTGTTAGGAATTTATACCCAACAACCAAAGATAATTATAGTCATAGATGTGAGATAAAAATCTCACCTTTGAACTAAATTTATGAAGATGAAGCTTGAAAGCAATGGCAAGAACAAACACTCTTCAATCTCAACACTAGAAGCTTGAATCTAAGCTTAAAAGAGAAACATTCTCTAAATTAGGTTTAGGAAATTTCTGAAATTAAATGGAGAAAGAGTTGGAGAAGGTGAAGGAGATGCTTACCAAGGGGTTCTCTTTGATTTTGGAGCAAGAACTTGAGCTAGCAAGAGGAACTAGGGCTTGGAGTTTCTAATTCCCTTTCCTCTCCACCATTTTCAGTTGGAGCTTGAGTTTGAGGAGTTGGAATGAAGTAATGAAGATGAGAGGGGGATTGGGACTGAATACATAAGTGGGCTTAGCCCAAACCAAAACCCTAAGTGAAAAAGTGGCAAAAAATCACTTTCTCCAAACATATCGAAGCTTATACTCAAAAAGGTCGCAAACGGCATTTTGAACTCAATGGAGGTGGTCTCGAGTCCGAATTCGACCGTATGCAAAAAGTAGCTTTTCGGACTAAAATCCGACTAACGATAAAATATTTAAATATAAAATCGATAAATATGCGGGTTGTTACATTAAGTTAAGTAAATAAAGTATGATAATTGGTTTAAATTTGAATTTAAAATGATTTTATAAAGTGTTGTTGATTTTTCATGAATTAAATAGTTAAATAAATGAATGTTTAAAAGTGTAATTTGAAATATAACTTAACTTGGAAATGTGAAATTTGATTTGAAATTAAAAGTTAAGTTGAGAAATTAAAATGGAATTTAAGTTATGTAAATAAAATAGGATTTAAGTTATATAAATAAAATGGAAATTAAGTTATATTTGGAAAATGGTAATAAAAATTTAAGTGTTAAGTAAGTTGTTAAAATGTGAAGAATAGAAAATTGTACAGTTGAATTTATAAAGTGAATTATTGAAAATTTGATTTTATTTATAGGAAATTTACTTTATAAGAATCATAAGTTAAGGTATTTTAATGAACATTTTTTAGTGTTAAAATATGTTTTTTTTATAATGTTTAAAGGGTTAAAATCAAAGTTTATTTGTTGCTGAAATTACATTGAAAATGTGGAAATTAAATAACAGCACTTGAGAAATGCTATCATTTCTGAAGTTAGCTTAAAATCTGAAGTAAAAGATATTACATCACTTTGTAAGTGTTGTAGTTGCAAAAGTGAACTAAATCGTTAAAATTAACTAAGGGCTATTGTAGCACTTATTAAGTGCTGCAGTTGGCTGAAATGAGATTTTTGAATATAATTGAACTATTACAGCAGTTTTATAAATGCTGTTTTTGCTGAAAATAATTAAATCTTTTAATTTGAATCCTGAACTATTACATCAGTTTTGTAATTGCTGTCTTTGCTGAATTGAACTATTTTTCAACTAAAACTGAACTATTACAGCAGTTTTTAAATGCTGTCTTTGCTGAAATGAATTGTTTTCAGGTATAACTTACCACGGCATTTTTCTAAATGCTGTTAAAGGCTGAAATTTGAATGTTTTGAAGTTTTAACTAAATAAATGAACTCTAAAAAGGCTAAAATTTTGGGAAGTTAATATTTGATTTGAAGGTATAACGACTCCACCTTTTTATGGTTTAAATGGATGATTTTAATTCGGAATTTTAATTCTTTGGAGTTTTAACCACCGGTACACTTCTCTGTATTCCTTGTGGTTTTGGATGTACACCTTCAATTTGAGAGTATGAGTAGAGGTGAGCGATTACTGCAGCTCTTCACTACCCTAGTCACATTTACACTGTTATTTGCATTAATTAATTTAATGTGGGCATTTCTATGATAGTGTTTATTTCTGCTTAACGATGGCTTAACGGATCCTTAAAGGACGGGCGATCTCAAACATCCTTTAAGTTATTGTGCATTACTACTACAGTTCACTTGAGTTGTTTTACATTGTATAAGTATGTATGTCCTGACTCGAGAGTTTGTATTTTACTTTACGCTCGGGTCAGGCTGAGTATTCACAGCTTTGGATTTCTCTTTCTGGAGATAGGAATCGCCGGAGATTATGCCTATCTATTTCAGTTTCTGTGTTCTATTTCAGCTCTTGTATTAGTAGACTTCTATGTATTTGGCTTCTCCATTGTATTTGTTTTCAGACTGATATTATGTATTTTGTTTTGAGATTTTGTTATAGTAGCTTCATGAACTACTATGGTATTTTTATTTCTGCTGCGAGTTATTCTGATATTTCTGTGTCTGTGATTCTGTGATTGGTTTTATTTGCTCCAAATTTTATTACAACCTGTTATTTTGAATTATTCAAGTCCGACATGTGTGTATTATTGTCGATTTGAATGGTCCAAAATAATGGGTCGTTAAAGTGTGTGTATGTGTGTGTGTGTATTGTTTATACATATTAAAACAGTGTATGTTTAATATATATAGACACATACATACACATACATTTTTTTCTATATATATTGTTTATACATATTAAAACAGTGTATGGTTAAGAATTTCACCACCTGTCGTAGCCTCTCACATTCCGAATTCAGTGTTCAAAACTTTTGCAAGCGATGTCACTGCACTATGTTGTAACAAGTGTATAAATTTTTTTGGGTCATTATGGTAATGGTAATCGTTACCGATATGAGAAAACTGTTACTTACGAATACTACTTTTAAGTCGAAAATGACTACTGATACTTTACTGTTACTGTTGGTAAAATGATCGTTGGTATACCGATAAACTAGTAAATAGTTAATTGGTAATGGTAAAATTATCAATTAATAAAGACATTAAAATTTTATCGTATTAAGATTCTGATAATGATAAAGAAGAATTTTTTTTTTTACAGATTCAAACCTCATCAATGATTATGTCAACATTTACGGCTCGTTTGGATCGACTTTTGTAAGTCGTTTTTTTGCTTTTCGAAAGCCAAACCCTATTCATTTTGGCTTTCAAAAAGCTGAAAATGGACTTATTTAAGTCAATCCAAACGAGGCGTTAGATTTATTTTAGCTGAATATTATCTTGGTTTGTCACAAATTATTTACAATAGCATGAATAATAGTAGTATTAGATTTTTGATGTTAAAAAACAAAAAAGGAACATTATCATGAATAATACTATAAATATCTTCTTAAATATGATATATTTCAAAATAGTTCATGGATATGATTAATAAAAATTGTGAAAAAAACAAGATTAATTTAATTGGTACTATTGCAGTTTTCATATATTTTGACATTTCATTACCGTTCACAATGGTTAATTTATGTACCATTAACATAATACATTGTTGTAGCTCAATATTGATTACTGATTGTTTGGACTTACTATTGTAATAAAGCCCTGTATTTCTTAGTCTATCCCACTCTTGCAAAATTGCTTTAGACGTGCAGATCTTCCGTTTCTTTGCTAACAGCTCATACCCGTTCTTGCAATTGTTTCAGTATTCACCTCAGTGCAATGTTTCTCTATGCAGATCCTTCAGCTTCACCATGATGTCCACTTTTCAACATTCGTCAATCGATTCAGGCTGGCTACCATTTAGAGCCAGTTTGTTTCCTAATCTCACTTGGTGCTTCATCACTCTATGATTCAATGCATCAGTCGATAAGTTGTCTTCCTTGCGATGCCTCTCCATTCGGTAAATCCATGCATTGCTCCTGCTTTTGAAGCCGCTTCTATCTGTTTTTTTATTGCCATGATTAAACATCGGCAGCAATTGGATTCTTGCCACGTTATTTATAAATCTACAGTAACATAGGCGACGTCTCTCTCTGGTCATCATATAGTAGCAATATTTTCGAGGTATGTGTGTTCTTATCTTCATGTTCCCACTGATTTCAACCTACTTCTGCACCGATTCAATGTTGCTTCTCATAGCCACACTCTTGCTTGTCATTCATGGGTTTAGATGTGCTCACCTTCCTTCCGCATCTTAGCTGAGCTCTCCACCGGCTTCGGCACAGTTTTCCCTAGTTCTGCTTCATCATTGTGCAGGACCAAAACAACATCTTCGTTCTCTCAAGCCTGCCCCCTACTTTTATTGTGATCTTGTGTTTATAGTGCAGCCACCCACAATCGGCCTCACTGCATTGATACATTTTCACTTGAGTTTGGCTTCATCGAGCTTTTTCTGTCACTCACAGCAGCGCACCACAACTAAAGCATGTTTTCTTTATAGCAGAGCAGCACTATTCTTTTGAAAGCCATCGATCAGGACCAATGATCGATCATGGCTCGTATTATTTGAATGCATCAATGTTCACATTATCTCATTCAAATCATGTATTCATGTTAATTTACTTATGTTTGTATCCCATTTGTGGATCATAGAATGTGAGGATCTTATATTTCATATTCATCATTCTTTTTATATAACGTCACCCATCAGCCTTTCCGATGGATTCTGGCTTGTCGATGGCTTTTGGCTTGTCGATTTAATTAAATAACGAGTGCTCTTCTTGTAATGAAGACTGCTCTCTCATAAAAAATAATGTTGACTAGTTTTAACTAAATAAACAAATAATATGCATAAATAAATAAATAAAAATATTATTTTCGATGTAATAATTATTTTATATTGATATACATATTTAAGTTTAGTTAAAGGCATTTTAACTGGTATTTTTACGATCTAGTTTTGAATTTTAAAATGTTTTACTAAGTCTTGATTAGATATTTTAAATACAAAATTTGAATTTAAAATATATGACTTAGTAAAAAATAGATTAGATATTTCGTTACATATAAATTATTTTGAAACGTATATTATATTTATATATTTTATAAATTTATTAAACAATGTTTTGAGACAATTAATGCATATATGGATGACCAATGTTTACATGCTAGATATAAATCATAATATCTACTTATGTAATCATTAACCATATACACCTTGCTATGTTGCACATTACACAGATATATACAAATGTGTATATATTGATATACTCAAAACATATAACTGTTAAATTAATTAACATGCATTAATTAATTAAATCAAGAAAATTAAATAAAATGTAATTCTATTTAAACTAACTAGACTAGATATGGTACAACCATTAGTCTTTATAGACCCACTAAGATCCAATTTAATAATTCCTTTTGAAATTCACTCATTTTACCCATTGCAAACTAGGTCAGTTCCAAAGATATATATGTATAAATTAAAATAATAGTAATTAATATAAAATTTTCATATGCTCTCAGGTTTCAGTAGAATCAAAAGGACATTTTTTATTTTGAAAAATTCAAAAAAAAAATAAAATTCAAAATTCTGAAAAAATCAAACATATATGTTATATAAAATCCATTATGATTGATATTAAATAAATAATTTTTTTAGGTCATGGGCTTTAAAATTTAGAAAAATATAACTTTAAATTAAAATAGTCAAATTGTTTTGAATTCAAAATTTTAAATTATAAAATATAAATGTTTATAAAAATTAGTACAACTATATATATATACATTATTAAATCTAAATAATTTATTTTAAACATATATATATATATAAGCCAATAAATTATATTACATTATTTACATTTAATTTTTAAATAATATTATATTACATATATTTATATCTATGCAGTTAAGGCCTTGCAAAATCCTCGCTATAGCACCTAACGCTCTTCGAGCGCAATGCTTTTTCAATTTAGCGCTATTAAACAGTTGATTCGCTTTAAGCCCCATAACTTTCCACTACATCCACTAAATTAAGGCTTTTTAGTACCCACTTTAGCAGCATTAATATAAAAAAGGTTGATTTGACTAGTTCTCTTTTAAACCAATTCAACAAAGTTGGGGTAAAGATCTAATTTTAAGGGATAAATGTTCTATATAAGTTAGAAATATATTGTAGGCACCAAATTTAGACTGCATAAATCATGATATTCTTCCGGTTGTTATATAAAATTAAATAACATTTCTTTGTCTACGTAAATGATGTGAGAATGATAATATATTAATTTTCAATATTTGGTTTTATATATAATGAAGCTTTTTGACCTCTACTATTTTTCGCTATATCCCCGCTATAACATTTTGCATCTCCACAGCTATAGAACCACTAACTGCTTTAATTGCATAAATTTATATATAAATATTAATTAATAAATTAATGAGCAAATTAAAATAACACTAATTTAGATTAATGGATATGATGGTATATTATAAATATTTATATATATATATATATATATGACATCATTATTAAACTATGACATTGAACTTATTATTAACCATAAATAATAAAGGTGAATTAAACACTTATAACATATATATTTATCATGTTGCCCCTTGTTTAGATCGCCATATTTAATACATCATTATAATGTTTGTAATATGAATATGAACATATTATAATACAAAAATACAAAATTAAAGTAAAATTAAATTAACTACATAATATAATTATTAAATCATAACAAACAAACATAAATTTAATGTACAAAAATTAATAAAAAAATTGAGATTCCTTTTTAACCGTACATAAATATTAATTTATAATACAAAATAAAAAAAATAATTTTTTAAACTTATGTAAATATAAATATTATATTTATAATTAATTAAACAATTTAGTTAATAAAAGGATACATATGAATATATATATATATATACACATATATATAACTTAATAAATTATAAATATTATAATAATTTTGTGTTTGTGTGTCATGTCTAAAGAAAATAAGAGGTTTAAATAAATTAAAAACCACAAAAAATCTAGGAGCATACGTTGGATGCATATTGACATAGGATGTCATGATTTATACTCATATCCATTACATAGTCGATAATACCCTATAAAAATTCTTTTGAATTTTGAATTTAAAATTAAATTGATCTCCATCGTTTCTCATATAAATAGAGTAAGTTACATACATATGGTTATTAAGAATCCTCTAGCCGTAGAATATCTAAAGTGATGTTTGTATCATCATATAAGTAAGAATGTTATGTAACTCTGTTAAGTACTCTCAAGGGTTACATGTTACCCTTAGGTTATATTGGAATGATGGGCCGATGGTATCTAATGAACTTTATGTTTTGTTGAGCACCCTCAAGGTCATAAAGACAACTAGGAGCAAAGTAAAATAAATGTTAGGAATTATATACAAGATATAATCAGTAAAATGTTACTTACCGTTTATGTAGACTATAATTTGTTGAGTGCCCTCAAGATTGCAGTAACACGATAAATAGGTCCTAACACCCAAGGAATGAATTTATGAAATTCCCATACCTCTTTTAGGGTTTTTGAGAGATGCAAACAGCTGGAGCCGTATTAAATAAATATAATAAACTAATCTAATAAGTATAAAAACAAATGTAATGTTATCTAATTTACTTTAATGAATTTACATGGCTTATCGTGAAGCTATTTCTCTATAAAAACATACTAACTGGCACTTAGCATAGAGACTTGTTAAGGAGCATTAAATTGCTCTCACACATGGAAAACTTTTGTTTGTTGTCGCCAACAAACCAATGGCTAAACTCGACAAGGATTCCATGTCTAAACAAATTAGGTCCTACATAAAGTGGCTAATGGACTCTAAGCTTGTTCAATGCTATGTGTTGGCCACTATGAGCATCGAGCTTTAAAGGCAACACAAGAATATGAATGTGCAAGACATATTCCAGCACCTGCAAAAGTTGTATGGTGAGTAATTTTGTACAGCAATGTACGATATCTCATGGAAATTATTCCATGCAAAGATGAGCAAGGGCACTCTGGTCCAAAATCTGGTACTCAATATGATTAGGTACACTTAAAGGTTATTCGAGTTAGGAACGACTCAGGATGCCAAGCTAAAGACTGATTCGATCCTTCGATCAATGACTCCTTTGTGTGACTCGTTCATATTGAATTTCAATTTGAACCCATTGAAGTGCACTATCATGAAGCTCTTAATTTGTTAAATACATCAAAGAGTATGTTCATAAAGGAAACGGATGTGGTGCTTGCTGTTAAGTGTACCTCTTCCTTAACTAGTTTTAAGAAGAGGAAGCATTGGTCTAAAGGTGGAAAGGTAAAGCCAAATCTAGTCGTAAGAAAGGTAAATGTCACTTTTTCTCAAAGAAGGGACACCGAAAGAAAAACTGTTTGGACTATTTAAAGATGCTCAAGGGGAAGGAATCTAATTCCGCTCTTAATGTATTTTCTTTATAGAAAATTATTTATCTATAAGTGGTTCTAGTTGGGTTTTAGATACTGCATTTGAAACTCATATCTACATAAACTTAGGAGCAAGAGGCCCATAGCAAGACAAAGCATGGAATTCTTGTCAATTGAGCGACTATAACTACCATCATAGTAGGAGACTTCCATGTGAAACTTGCTAGTGGACATGTGTTGATTTATATAATTGTTATTTTGTACCAAACTTTTACAGTGGAATAATTTATGTTTCCCATTTGATGAAAAATGGGTACAGTTTTATTTGTAATAACAACATTATGAATAGTTGTTATGATAATAAAACAATCTGTTTTGGCACTCTGAGTAATGACATTTATATTCTTAATCATAACCATGTTTTTGCTATTGAGAATAATAATGCATCTAAAATAAACGATAGTTATCTTTGCTATTATAGACTATGCCATATTAGTAAGAAACGATTGAACGGGTTAAGAAACCAAGGGTTTCTACCATCATTTGATTCGAATCATTTGATACTTCTACATTGTCTCTTAAAGGTAAAATGGCCAAGCATCAATTTAATGGAAGGAATGAAATAATTAATGAACTCATAAGGCTTGTACATACTGATGTATGTGGTCCTATGTCTACAACTGCAAAGGTGGAACCTTGTACTTCATTCTATTTACTAATGATTTATTTATATTGATATGTGTACCTTATGAAACATAAATAAGAGGTCTATGATAAATTTATAGCATTTAGGAATGAAGTAGAAAACCAAACTAATAAGAAAATTAAAACACTTCAATCCAATCGAGGTGATGAGCACGTTGGATATGAACTGTACCTAAAAGAGAATGTAATCCTCTCTTAAGTCACTCCTCCCTATTCTCCTCAACATAATTGTGTTTTAGAAATGAGAATTGAACTTTGTTAGATATGGTTCGATCGATGATGAGTAACACTGATTTGCCTCTTTCCTTTTGGGGATTTGCGCTAGAAACCATGAAATGTATGTTGAATAACGTATCATCTAAATCTATGCCTGAGACCACATATAAGTTATGCACTGGTAAGAAACCACATCTGAATTAATTTAAGGTTGGGGTTGTCCAACTTATGCTACGAATGTAAATCCAAGTAAAAATGAGGCAAGATTAGTTATATATAAGTTTATAGGGTATATGTTAAACTCTTATTGATACTTATTCTATCATATCGAGGAACTAAAGTCTTTTTTTGAGACATCCTCCCTTTTAGGAAAGGATTTTCTCTCTTTTGAAATTAGTGGCAGCAAGATATACTTATATGAGATCCATGAAACCTCCATAGAAACCAAGTATTTGGATAATAATTCAACATCCAAAAAAATACAAAACATATTAGATGGTCTACGAAGGAATCTCGTGCGCAAAAGAGATACTATGGGTTTCTCATTGACGGTGAGAATACATATTGCCATTATTCATGATGATGATCCCCTCATGTACTATGGGTTTCTCTTTCCGTAGAATGGTCATAATATATTTTTGGCTAAGCAGTTTGGGAGATACTGCAATTTTAAGCTAGCCAGCTTTTAGGTACATTTTAGAGGTAATTAGCCTAAGTCCAAAATTAGGCCCGTTAATTATTTTGGGATTAGGGCTAACTACAGCTTAGAGAAAAGTCCCAAATAACTTTTCCACTTCTAAAAACATATTTATTCCTCCATTAAACTATCTCTTGTTAAATCCATCATTAGTCATTGCTATATTGAGCCAAATCTAGTAATTAAGGGTAGATTAATAAGGAGACTAGCTAATTAGAGATCTTAAAATGGGTAATTAGGACAATGGAAATGCAGATCTACATCAGTTCATCTCAACTTAGAAATGAATTACGGCCAAATTTAAGTGGTTTTAAAATAATTTTAACACGTGTTTTCATATCTTGGTTGATTATATATATGATAAAATATGATATGGATGTTATGTTTATTGCTATGATATGATGCTTGTTGTGCTTGTTTGTATGTTTTAATTGCTAGTTTGAATGGTTATACGGTTATCGAAGAGAAATGGTTTTTGGAGTGTTCCATAGACAAGGATCTTAGTGTAGATGGAGTGGCTAAGTGATGTGCACTCTGATTCAATTACACAAGCAATGGAAGATCCGAACAATGGAATGAACTCAAATGAATTAACTATATAATGTTTAGAGTCAAATCGACGCATGGGAAATCGCATGTTGATCGAGCATTCAAATCGAAAATAGATAAGAGCAAGATTTTGGCTAAAAATAACTTAGCCAAAATTTTAGTTAAGTAACTTTATCGACACCGGTTGAGTGTACTAGACTTAGGTGAGACTTGAGGGTGATGAATTCTAGGTAGAGAGCAGAATGCATGGACAAGACTTCAGAAGTTAGAGTCAAAAATGTAGAAGTTGATCGATCTCCTTGATGATTGAAATGTAGAGGAGCGGCTAAGTGTTGAACGCAGGAAAACACAAGACTTACTTCATGACTTTTAATGGAAAACGCAACGGGAGCTCTGTGTCAACTCGGTCGCTATATGGGGAAGAAGTACTTTTCTCAAATTTTGGATGTACAAACCCAAATCGATCAACACCGATCAATTTGGCTTCTGGGTGAATGTAGGGCGAGCAAGCCTAGGGGAATATGCACCGTCGATCAAAAGTGGATAGGATGGTATTTTGTGAGATATAAGCCAACACTGATTGATGAGGCTGTGTGTTGATGCGAGGTAAATGCGAGACAACTGAGAGGCATACACGAGGCCAACTCCGGGCAGACATATGGTAGCTTTTGAAATTTTCAAAGAAAACAAGAAGTGATGAGAATTCAATGACTTGATGTTAAACCCATATTTTCCAAACATTGTCAAAGTGAAATTAATATTAATTGAACTAAAGAATTGCTCCCAAAATAGAAGCTAAAATACAGGAAAGAAACGAGAACAAGATCCAGGCAGTACTCCACCAAACCCTCAAGATAGTGAAAAACATAAAACCGCGCTTTCCATAGATATATAGCTTCGGTAATAAAATACTGTGCCGAAAACCTAAAATAGCCACAAAGAGTAGAAACTGATCTGTAACCCTAACACTTACTTCAGTAGGTAAAAATACGGCACGACCTTCAAGCATTAAATATTAAAGGCCATGATATAGTTCCCAAAAAGTAAGCTTTAACAAGTTGGAACTGCGGCATAATCTTTATGTAACAACGAGATGTAGAGATTGTGCTGTATCCTCGAAAGAAACATTAACAATACAGAATAGTGGCACAACCCCTTAAGCAGCTATACACAAATAGTGATGTGTCATAGCCTTAAACTAAAATCTAAAGTGGTAGGTTTATGCCACAATTTTTAAAGATGCACTGATGTCTTGATTTGATGATGAAGTGAGAGTGTTGCACCGCAAACCTATATTAATATCGAATTAATAAAGAATGCACCACCATCTTTATGTGACAGGACAATGCTGTCATCTTTTATTTGACAAAACAGTGTCGCAATCCTAAAAAACTGCCCACAAACATAAAGACTTATCGGATGAAGCGATGGGAAAAGACTGCCCACAATAAAGAGTCGAAACTTATTCCTCAAAGAAAATCAAGAAATCCCAACTTCATCCTCAAAATCTTAAACACGGCTCGAAGACAACGCGATGACGCAGTCCTCTAATGGAGAGAGCGGCTCAAAACAAGTTCATGCAAGCCAATCACCCTTCAAAATAGCGGCACAGTATCTCCTACTAAGCCATGCAACTCAACTTCTACCATCTCCAACACTATATTATGCTAACATCTTAGATTGGATAGTGCGGTACAGCTTTAGGAGTGTTGGTGTAGTTCAAATGCTATAGAGTATCAATTTCCTAAACATAATGAAGGCATAACTCCCCATAAACCAAAGCGAAGTCCAAAAGTGTTGATGGTGATGTAGCTTTCCTTGAAATGAAGGATAGTTTTTTCTTTCTGACCTCTTCTACACATATGTGAAATCCACAAGTCTGATTCTTTACAAAACCGAAAAGCCATAGTCTACTCAAATTTGGGTTTTCCCGCTCCAATTCGAAGCTTCCCGCCCCAATTTCGAGCTTCCCGCTTATGTTCAAAATTCAACCATCCAAATTACATATTTCCATCGAAGGCCACGTTAATAATCCGTGCACATCAAACAAACACGTGGCATGATCCAAAGGCAGAAATCAAAAGAGCTAAAGAATAACGTTGAAAATCCATGCGAACCTTTGTGTACTATAAATAGATAGGACATTGTAGCAAAAAGTGGGAGATTTTTTAATTTACCCTTTTTGGACACAGAACTCAAAAATTGTACTCTCTATCATTTTTGTTTGTACTAAGAATCAAAAGAGAAGGAATAAGACATTTCATCTATGGATGTAGAATTCATTAATATCCCAACCATGTAAATTCTCTATATCCTTTTTTTATCGCTTTTGGTACTTTACTTAACTGTTTAATTCTATTGGTGCTTAAAATGAGATAGACTGATTCAATAAACCGACTTTTACAATTTTTGGACTTTTTCCTCATAATTGTGCAAGCGTTAAATTTACATAATTACTCCTCTTAAAGGAAATATTAATATCACATAATTCTGTTGATTCATAATCACAAAAGCGTTTAGCGTCGTGATTACTACATAAAAATATTTTAATGTTTCTGAGATGAAAAATCTCATTAACATTTTTTAGCACTTGAAGGAGGGTCAATCTCTCTCTCCAGCAAACCTTGCCTATCCATTTTCTTCAAAATACCATTGCACTACCATAAACCCCGCAGATTCCACTCCATCTTCACCTTACCTAAAAAATGTCTAAAAAGCCACTCCTCGCCTCCATAACCCAACCCAAGGTAGATGCCTATGCAAAGCCTACTTTAGATCCTGTCCTAGTAGCTCTTCGAGCCTTTACTGCCCAAATGAACCAACACATGGAGGGATTAGAGCTATCTATGGCCCAACATACTACTTTATGGTTGATCTGCTCCCAACCGTCAATAGTTCACCACCATTACTCGCCAACTATGTTGGCGATGCAGCGTGTGAGTGATAAGGGAACCCTTAGAAATGAGAACGATGAAGCCGGCCTAAAAACCAATGCCAAACTCAAAAGCATAATCCTTTTCAATCCTCAAATCAAATAAAAGCCTGCTAACAACAACCCACTATTGCTATAAAAAATTAGCCACGAATTACTTCCGTTGATGATGACATTACTACTCTACGTGGACGGCTCATCCTAAATAGATCCCAGAGAAGACGAGATCCGTCAGTAAAAAGATCATATAGAGCTGCTATCAAGCTTTTCCAGAAAAACAGCAAAGAAGTGAGGGAAGAAGGTTCTTCCCTATTTAGTGAAAACATCATAGAAGCATACTTTTTTGACAATTTCAAAGCCCGTCGATTAATAAGTTCGACATAACCATAAACCTAGATGACCACATCTACATGTTTGAGTACTATATGGACAATCTAAAAGTAGGGAGGATGGCTCAGTGCAAACCCTTCCTAGTATACCTAGTCGGGGTTGCCTCTAGATGGTTCATAAGATATGGACTAAGGGAGGTTCGTTCTTGGCAGCGGTTATCCGTCGGTTTTCCAAGACAGTTTAGCTCGGGAAGGGAAGCTTTCTCAGATGCAAATACCATGTCTTGCGTAAAGTAGGAAGAAACTAAGAGTTTGCACAACTTCACAAAATGATTCATCTGAGGTGCTCTGAATTGAGGTCACTTGTGAAGAAGAGCTACTAATGGTAGCGCATGCCGGGATTACAAGGGATACTACCATATAGGAAATGAATAGCAGAAATCTGTGCCATAGCACGAAAGCCTTCTATAAAAGGGTTGGGCGGCTACATTGGAATGGAAGAGGCCGGGTCCGCAGCACAGTCTGAAAATGCTTTTGTTCCCTACAATGAAAAGAAAAGAGGAGCAAAAGGATACCATCAACCTACGAAGCGACAGAGGGAATTAAACTTCATAGCAAAAAATCCCATCACCTATACTTCTAAGTAGATCTACCAGATGATCAGGACCAAGCTAGCTTATAATGTATCAAACAAAGGAAAAAGGCAGAACAGAGTAGAGGTGGACCATAAAGCTGCTTCCACAAATCCAATCACCATCACACAAACAACCATCGGTACTTGAGAAGTGAAATAAAGAGACTGATTCAAAAAGGATACTTAAGGAGCTTCCAGAAGGAAAAAATAGAGAAAGGATTCAAAACCTTACTCCAGATCTGATGAAAACCTAGCAGGAAACCTCTCGAATCTCATAGCCTCAATCCATGGAGGACCATACCTTTTAGGAAAAAGCAAGAAAGCACAGGAGCAGTAAGTTCAGAAAATGAAAGTAGAGAAAAGAACCATATTTAGTGTAATACCAAAAGTTATGCAGGACATAATCTTCACCATAACAGATGCTGTTAGGATTGTCTTTCCACATCAGAATCCACTCATAATTACAATCCAATGCTTAATTCTCTGTATCCTAAATCCATGAAATTTTCGGTCGATTAAACCCAAAAATCTTGAATTTTGAACTCAAATGCACTACTTGTTGAATCGACTATCAAGTTGGCTATCTACAGTGCAGTGGGACATGTTTTGCTCATCTCAAACATGTGGTTTCAATATGATTGAATTTTAATTTCAAACTCCAGTTGATCACAAATATTTATTATATGTTTGGAATGTTCATGTTTTTGACGTTTTAACTTAACAAATATTATGTCTGAATACTCCTTAACATCATAATGTGAGAAAAACACAATTTATATCCTTTAGTTTGAATCATGACTGTTTGAAAGTTTAGATATAAGCCAATTTTCTGTTGTAACGAAGATTTACATCAACTCATTATAATTTAACAATAATTGGTTGATGTTGTGCTATGTGTTATCATCCTTAAAATTTTATGCATCTTGCATAAATTTGAATGTTTGAAAATATTCTTGAGACTGATAATACTCTAAGGTATTTAAAACTACTCCAACAACACCATCTGTCGAGAACTTCAAAATTAAGCACCATCGAGTTAGAGCAATACTAAAATCAACAAGGATCGGCCATAAATGTGTGTTATGCTGATAAACCGTCTTCAGCTACAAACTTCTCTGTTTGCACGGTCTTGCGAGGTTATCTCATATATGTACAACATCTAATCAGAGATGTTGCCTCCTTAGTAAATCCCAAAAAAATAAGAAGAACATAGAAAAATCCTTTTCATCTAACCTTATTTCTTTGGAAGCATGTTTGGATGAGATGCTCATTGAGCGTCCGTTGTCAATTAACACTCAACCAACTGTTGTAGGCCTAATTTTGGTCATTATGACCATAAGGTCAAACATTGGGACTTTAATCCTACTAAAGTCTTTGTTTCTTAATACAATATCATTATTCATTCTACGAAATTGTTTTGCAAGAGAATCATCTGATAGAGTTAAGGGTGTATTCTATGGGTAATTATGTAATTTATTATATAACTTAACTCCTATATGAGAATCTTGTTTGAAATAAGTACGCTTTTGACTTTGTTTTCTATTGTGTGTACTATTATGATATAATTAATAAATTAAGTACATTATATATATACAAGTAGGAAATCCTAAAAAATGTATTTAATTGACTGAAGTCGCAAATATGTTCGTAATGTGAGTATTGAATCGAAAGTTTAAAATACTTATCTTTAAAATATTCTTAGTCAAGAAGTATCGAGAAAAGGATATCAATATTTCTCTTGAGATCAGTGTATGTATTGTTCTCCATATGATGGACGATGAATTACTCATGGCTATTGGGGACCCCAAGAGATTACATACTTGTTTAGAACAATCACAGAACAACTCAACAAGAATCTTTTACAAGTTGTTACAACTAAGTCAAAATGGAATATCTGATGTAACAATTTTGCATTATTTTTCAAACTTGAGAGCATCGTTAATCTTAAGTATCATGACTACTTTGATTATTGTCAATCACATGATATCATAATCATGTCTAGACCATAGTTGGGTAAACGTTGAACCATTTGGAGTGAAACACTAGTCAAGGGAGGATTCATCTCCTTCGTTATAGAAGGTTAGTATCACCATAACATGTAGTCAACTTAAAGTCAAAATTTCTTGTGAGTAATTTGGTTGACGATAAATATTATCGAATTGAACTATGGGCTTTAAATTGACACTACATAATTAACTATGGATATAATTAAAGTTTTTGACCATTGACCAAACTCTCTATATATATTAGTGATATAGTGATTATGAAAAGAAAATGTGCACAAATATCGTTACTTAGGGCGTAGCTTGATAAAGATTAGAAATTGGATTACGCTAAAATGATATGTAAGTGACTGAATTTGTGCTTGATACTGTACTTCGGCAAAGTGTGCACAAACTTTAATATTTAAATTGTTTAAATATTATCGAGGGTGGAGTTCACACCGAGGAGTCAGCACAACAGTATTTATTAGTAATTTGTTGAGTTCAACTTGATTAAATTAGTTTATAAATATTATAAATTACTAAATAAAAATAATATAAATGTTGTATTATTTTATATGGTTTTTATTTACTAATTTAATGCCTTATAATTAGTTAAACTAGTATATAAAAGTTATATATTAATTTAGTTGATTGAATAGGCCTAACTGAATAAACAATAATTAATATATGATATTAATTAGGCCTAAGATTTTAAATAAAATCATATACATGTGGTGGCCTTACTATGGATTCAGAATGGTTTGACTATCTCTTTTTGAAGAGATTGGATCTAAATAAAGATAGGAGAAATATAAAAGATTCTTAATATCTTATGGCTATAACTACCACATCTCTCAGTTACACAATTCTTACTCAAAACCCCTTAGACTCCGTTACCTACAAGTTGAATCCTACAGTTGGTATTTGTAAACCAAGCTAGAAGGAAGAAGGAGCCATACTTTAAAGAGGAAAAGCTAGCAATACAATGTGTCAATAATCAAAAAGATTTAAAGACAAATATTAGTTTAAACTTGAATTTTTTAGTCCCATCCACCATAACATTTTTAGACACTAAAAAATTTGAACCAAATTATATTTAACATATGATATAGATATGTTTATAGGTAAAAATTATATGAAAGAAAACATTTTTTTAGCCAACGTACTTTTACATTACATAATATTTATTTTGATTAATGTACGTATCTATACTATAAAGCAAAACCTTGAGTCAAACGGTCAAAGTGAAGCCTTTTTGACACTTCCAAAAAGTTCTAAATATTTGTTGTTGTTTGTTACTGAACGAGACATTTACTCCGGGTCGGTTTGGTCATTCAACGGAAGGAAGCAGTTACCCCATTATCAAAATACTGCTACCACTCACGTTTTCTCCCCATCATTTCTTTTTCTTCCCTTTTATCGGCTTAGGAAAGGGCCTCATTAGCTAATTCTCTTTCTTCCTCAAATTCTTTTGTTTCCATCGTGATTAAATTTAGCTTGGTCGGTAGAAAAATAAATAGCGGTAGATAGGAATACGGTATTTCTTTATGTTTCCAGATTTTCATGTTGGATCGTTAATCGATGAGGCAATTAATTTAACCTTGGCTTGGTCGACGATCTAAAGTGCTAAAGGTCAGTCCTCTCAACTTCGTTTATGTAAGAAAAATTTTGAGTTATTGTCTAGGGATTTAGTTGATGAATTTGTGAACAAGTTGTAGAACTTAACCATGTTTTGGCTAAACTTCATTTTGCTCTTCAAATTTTAATTTTACTTCCAGTTCAAAAGTTTTTATTTCAAAGTTAAACTGGCATTTCAATAAACTCACTCAATGTTTTTGATAGTTACAATTGTTAATTATAAAACTACACTTGCCATTCTTTTAGAGCAATATTAAAGCCAGATGTTTGTAGTAATAAGAGTGGAGATGGTAGATTTTATTTGGGTATCTGTGTGTTTATCAGTTGTAGATCTTGGTATAGAAGTGGTTCCTTGATTTCAATGTTTGGGTTAATGCAGGATTGATGTTGCTGAAAGAATAGCCAGCGCGAAAAATTTACTTAAAGGATATCTAGACTTTATCCTTGGTTTCAGTACTTTCTTACTCAAAGGGTACGAGATTAAACTTCATGATGCAAAGAAACCAGTTGAATTTGAGGAAGCTATAAGTTTTATTGACAAAATTAAGGTTCGTTACTTTATCTTTTGTATTAAGACAGAATTTTACATAAGTAATTTAGGTCAACTTTTTTACATATGATGCAGAATCGCTTCCAGGCCGATGATCCAGTTTACAAATCATTTTTGGATATTCTGAATATGTATAAAAGGGAGAATAAGCCTGTTACAGAAATTATCATGAGGTATGATGTGTTAGCAGTGCTGTATATAGTTATGGCTGATGTTCTAATTTTATAAACTGCCTTTTTAAGATGTTAAAGCCTTTGCAGGTAGCAATTCTTTTTCAGCTTCATAGTAACTTCTTACCTGATCCTTCCACAACAATTAGCGCACACATATTACCTGCCAGAGCCTCAATTCCTACAGAGGATGGTAGCTCTATCATGCCATCGGTGAGAAACCCTTATGCTAGCTCTATCGGTGATAAGGTAGTTTTCCATTTCAGTTTGTAGGCCTAGATTATGTACTTGATGCAACAATATACACAATATAAAGTGAATACATGGTCAAAAGATCAAAGTGAAGCCTTTTTGGTACTACCTAAACCACCCTCCAGTTTAATACAAGCAAAAATAAGTTAATATGGGTATTTTGGTCATTTGAATCCACTTACAAATCAAGACCATGCAACTGCTGCCTTCCCACTACGTTTTATCCAACAAACAAGCAATATGCCTTTTTTATTCCACAAATAAATAATCGATTCCCTTCTATTCACCATTTTATTCAACTTATTTCTCAATGAAATCCATGGTTTATCTTTCCCACTTTCTCTTTGCCACTTTACGTCTTTACCTAGAACAAAGACACTACAAAATTTTATTGTGTTTCTCATCATCACAAAAACCAATTGCTCCTGAATAAGTTCTGAGTGGTGCCACTACAAATATTTTATCTCCCATTTGAATTTGTTGGTTTCATGAGTAGATATTTTGCTGATCATTAGATCACAGGTTTGACTCTAATTGATTTCAATTGAAGCATTTATCTTCTTCTCTATGTGGTAAAGTGTTTCACAACTGCCAAACCATAATTAGATTAGGTGCTTAAAAATGAAAGTAAATTGCGACTTAATGCAATTTATTTTTGTATTTGCTTACAAAGTTAATCATTTTTTTGTTCAAATTATTATAGAATTCTGAATTCCAGGCCCTAAAATTTGATAGATCTAATTTAACATAGCATGTCCTGCAAAGGAGGGCCGGAATTCATAATTTGGTTACAGGTATTGCTTTTTAGACTGTAGCTATTCTACATTAAAGGATTCTTTTTAGAGTGTAGCTATTTTTTCATTAAAGGATTTTGTAACTTATGATACATTAATATAAATTTTCTGTCACTTCCACTAAAACTGATGATATAAAGCGCCCCTATAATTTTGCAAATGATATAGTTTGTATATTCTTCTCTGAACAATGCATGTGTGGATGACTTAGACTATAATGTTTATGGAAAACTAAAAAAGAGATGATGTTTTTTGAACTTTATTAACATAACAATAAGATATGCTTATATTTGTTATTATTTGAAACTTATAAGAATGTAGTATTATCATTACAGAAGTTTTTTACAATAGATTAAAATAAGATACGCATATTACACTAATATATCAGGTTGTGTGTTGTATTTTGAAATTGAATTTACACTATAAAGTTTTTTTCTTGCAATAATATTAAATTAGGCTGGGTTTATTAGTAGGTTCGTAAGATTATCCAAAATAAAGCATCTAATATATGTGCTTCTTCATACAAAGCATTATTTTAACACTGTGACTTCTCAAATTTTTTCTATGGCTTCATAGCATTAGTTGGATACAATCTGGCTGCCTTTTATTTTTTGGAAAACATGGCATCCGCAAAATCCATATAGTTTTTGAATATCGTAGGAAACTGTTATTTGTACATGTTGATATAACTTTAATTTTACTCTTCTTTTGTTCCATTTGACCGTTCGCTATCTACATTTTGCAGAGTGGTTAGAAAACGCCAACACACTTTCTAATTTAGTAACTTTTACTCTTTAATTATGAAATACAATAATATCTCTATTCACCTCTAATGCTTGAATCATTGCCTTGGATATACACCATGGAAGGACTGGGTCTTAGAACTTATTATATGAAATGTGTTCCTATAATGATCCTTTAAAATTGGACAGTTCAGTATAAGTAACAACTGATGGTAATCTAAATTTTTATGCAATTCTAAAAATGAATTTTAAAATGTGTTTTTTCTTATTTGGTCTTAGTATGAGAAAATTTTAAGGAATCAATTTGGGTAGACCAACTGTCAATCTTTTTCTTCTTTTAACCGAAGTGCATAATTCGTAAAAGATATTAAATAGCGACTCAGTGGAACTTTGATTCCGTGGTTGTCATCTCCTTTTTTAACTACTTTAATATATTTTAATATCCAGATCGTTACCACATCCATTTCTTAATACAGATCACAGCAAAGAAAATGTATGTAAACGTCCTTCGGATGCTTCTAACGATACCAATATTTCATGTGCGATCAATGTCGCTTCCATTAGTGTTCTTACTACTACCCTAACATGAAAGGCGTGATCTTTAGCTATTGTGAGGTATTTTAAACAAGGGTGTTAACGTAATAATAGGATTTAAAACTTTGAAATTCCTTTAAAACAGAAATAAATCTTCTAAGAAGATCAAGCCGTGAGTAGTATATAATATAATATAGTAATAATATATGAACTTTTGAAGTAAGTTGTATTAAGAAAGAAAATAAAAGGCTTACTTCATCCAAACTTTATGCTTTTTGAATTAGTGAAAATTGTCAGAGTGCAAAATATATTTCACCCATGCATTCTGCATGTTTAATTTGATTATATGTGACCATAAGTATGACGATAAACCAGATAGATACGGTGTACTTTTGTTTGTCTTCCAAAAGTTTTAAATATGATCATTAGTTTTAAGTTTTTCTTTAATGTTAAGGTTTTATGGAATTATGATTAACTAAGATACATAATAATAATAATAAAGAAAATTAAATAGTTTAATATAAAAGTCTCCACTGAAAGTCTCGGTGTTACTTACTATTTCTTAATAGTAAAGTTTAATATAAATAGTTTATATCTCCATTGAAATGATTCTCTACCTTATAATTGTGTATCTATAGGATAGTGATTGAGGTTAGGAACTTAGAAAACAAATTGATGCAATGGTGTATGCTCAGTGTAATTCTAAGATACAAAAGGCGTGCATTGTTTGTTGCCTTAAGAGAATCTAAAACTTCATTAATTTAGCATAGTTGATAACATTGTATTACATATTTATTTTTAATTTTGCAGAACAACGAGGTGATTGCTAACCGTATGCAGTTGACGTCATTCTCTATCTTTCTTGCAAGTAAGAAGTTAAATTTTAAATCTAACTATAAGCAAGCAACAATAATTATTCCTTCAGGTTATTTTTCATAATTATTTTCATACGATTAATTTCTATACAACTTAATGCAGAAATTTTAGTCCATACTGCTGCTAAAATGATTGTGCTTAACAATGTTGTTTAAGTTGCTACCTCATTGTATATGCAATATCATATTTGAGTCACTAAATTGTGAGCTGGAAAGATTTTTGATTGAAGTGAGAAATAGATATCTAGACTGCCTATCTCTACAATAGTAGATAAGTATCCACCTAAGTTACCAGAAAGTCGAATCACTAATATGGGTTCGTCTACTGATATCACTGCATTTTTTAAGCATTGGTTAAAATAATAGCCTCGAAGCCTTGCATGTTCAGAACCGTTGTTAAATTACTACTAAGATTATAAGCATAGTTAATCATTTCTCACAACTTGCATTCATATTACATATTGTTAGATGTACAAAAGGAATTTGAAGTTACATATCACCATGAAGGGAGAATTGAGCTTACGTGAGTGGAATGGAACATGGAGTCACCCATTAACCAAGAGCAAGAAAGAGTCAAAGGCATGGTCAGCTTGGATTTGTTGTGTATGCCTCATATTTGATACAGCAAGGGTGTGGTGTAATTATGCTATATTTGTGTCATATTATTAAACCCTCTACATTATTTTTACTTTAGTGCGGTTATATTATGTAAGTAAAAATGTCTTGCATGTAATGTTGAAATAAACTATTTATACAGTTGTTGTAATGTACCTACACTGTGAAAAAATTGCTACATGTTCATGTTGAAAGAAGATCAAACATAAAGCTACAAAGCTACATGGTTGATATTTGAACTCAAAAATTTGAAAGTAGAGAACACCTGTTTTTATTAATGAATGTAAACATGTTACGTTATGATGTATGATGCATGCTTCATTTTGTTACATGAGATCTGTTCTACTATGCGATTTATGAAATATTCAATATGAGCAACCATCTTTTTCTTTACAGTTAAATTTATTTCTGTATCTATTCATCAAAAATTATTTATTGGAACAAACTACTTGCTGCACATAATTTATGTATCTCCACTATAATAATTTCTCTTAGGAAGCAACAAACGAAATCTAACTTAACAGCTACTCAATTTGAATCTCATTTTCAACTTTGGTCGCATTTATCTATCCACCTATTTTTAACCTCTATTTCAAAATAATATCCTTATAAGTTAAAATCATGGAGGAATACCATCTTAATCTTCATCTCCATTTAAATCTTCAACAATTATTACATGGTCTTATAAATTGTTGCAACGATATTAATCTAAAGGAAAATTCAAAATCTATACATTAGCATTAAGTAGTTTTATATTACCATTTAAGGAAGAGAGCATCATGTGTAGTATGATCACTGTAGTGGACAAGAAAAATTCTTTGTATATTAGTATGATTGTGGATTACTTTTTAAAAAGAGAAGATTATGCATGTTTTCCAGGTTCCAAACTCCAAGAAGCACTACTTTTATTACTTTTGGCATTTTTCTAGATATTAATACAATAGTTTATTACTTTCTTTGTCCCGTTTTATTATTATGAGTTCTTAATTTATAATGTTTTTTTATGGGAGTTTTGAATGTAGTATTGGAGGTTGTCAAACTATGGCTTTGATACTATTTATTTGTGACATATAATTTATTGTTGATCAGAAACGTTATTGTTTGAGAATATTGTACATGTATTTTATCATGTTAGTCATCTCTTCTCTGATGTATGATAATATATGCAATACAATGTAGATCAAAAAAATACCACATGTACAAATTGGGTTATTGAAGACTGCAATCTGTTTCTATCCTCTATGGGGACATTTTTGGTCACTTGCTCTGTATGCAACTTTTTTTTTTGATATTCAGATGATTTAATTGTTTTTCAAACAAAATCTATCAGGTTTTTCATGTCTTTTATTTCATTTCACTTGCAGCTGTTTTTGCGCAATTATTCCAAGATCAATAGTGTTAGGCTGTTGTGCATTCTTTAAATTAAATCATAATAGGGCAGTTTATAGAACTACTGTCTTTACCGATTTCCTGGATTAAATTACTGTTCTTAAATCTAGAGGATATTGCCACCACTAACTGATTATGACTCAGAAATGTCGAACCCTTCAAGTATGACTTTCTCTTACCATGGTTATTCAAATCTCTGCCCTCTTCGATGTCACATCACTATGCTATAAAGATAAAATGTTATACACATCAATATTGCTATAAAGATAATGAGGTACTTCCTTTTATTTTTATTGGTTAAACTCCGTCTTTCAAAGTGTTAAACCCAAGTTATAAGAAGCAACTTCTGCTAGAGTTGTGCTTTTAAGGACTGAAACTCTTCACTATAGGCCATGAGAGGTTTTGAATATTGTTAATAGTATTCCCAATGAATATTGTTTAAAAAAAGATTGTTTGTGTGCCTCTGTTCTTTTTCAAATACTGCATCAACAAATGAATGTTCATTTTATTGCATTTCCTCGCTGCATCATCTGCTTCCTAGCTGCTTTAAACTTTTCATTCGGTGCTGGCCAGCCTATATAATTAGACCAAAATTAATATATAGTTATACAGTATTGCAATTGTACAGAAAAGAAGGGAAAATGTACAACATACACACACATACACAGACATACATACACACACATATCTATGTACATATATACGTATGTGTCTCTGTGTGTACATATATCACTACTATGACTGTAGCGCACACAAAATTTTCCCACTTTCTTCTTGGTACACGTCCAACGGACGTACCACCATACTCGTGTATATAATTTTAAACTATATGTATATATGTATATGTAACTGTGTGTATTGAAAATGGGTTTCTTTTATTGCTTTAATATAACATAAATTACAAAGCACAACGCAAACAATAGCCCATGTATATACATCTGAGTAAAATAAAATAGTTCCCTCCTTATATCATCTCTAATCTTCGTTGCAGATGTTACCACAGCAAGCCTAATTCTCAAAGCTTCAGCCCACTAAAGAATATAAACATGTTTAGTGGGCCGTTTGATAAAAAATGGGTTGAATGCATGAAAACTGCCTCACGTGATTCCTCTTTGATTGGTGTGGAAAAAGGGTGGCTATTGTAACCACAATCTAACTTTCCACATCACGTATTCCTCATGTGAAGACCTTCTTCTCAATCGCCATCACATGACATGATTATGTCGAAACTCCTTCTTTGACAACTTTGACAGACCCCCTCAGTGCTCGACTCATATATGTGTCTCCCTAAACATGGATGAAGATTGTGTTTTATAAATTGGGTACGCAAAGCCTAATCTTACATCCCTTTTGAGATGCTACAGTTATCTCAATTTGATTCCAATGTAAACTGGTTACATCAATCTCCCGATATGGTAACTTTTGAGTCGAGAATGCCAAATATTATAAAACCATATTCATGGTTAGTGATAATGTCAAGATTTACACTTCTACTCAAAAGTAATCACGCATCCATCTGTAAATTTCCTCGCCACAAACACATAACTTCTGCTTTTGGAAAAAGCGGCAATTGAGATTTTATGAAATTAGCCCATGCTAATGTTGGGATTCAAACTACTTTGAGCGAATACCCATCAATCTGAAGGTAGATGATGTTAATTTTTAGATCTTTACTTTTGCCAGATTCTTTGAACCTCATATGCGATTCTAGACTTTACATCATGTCCAAAAGAATAAGCCTTTACAGCAATTGGTTTGATATTAAACTGAAGCACCAAAATTTCCTTGAATTGGTACATGATTTGATAATAAGAAACTCACTTTCGCCAATTATATGTAAAAGAACAAAGGGATACTTTACAAATAAAACTTGGATTTCCAGATATCAAATCGAACGTTGTTTGCAAGATCCACAATCGAAAATCGATTGGAGGAATATTTTACCCAATTCGTGTATTGCATCACCGTCTATTGGTAGTTTCTTTCCACACAAGAGAGAAAGAATATATATATATATATATATATATATATATATATATATATATATATATAGACTTTAAATAAAAAACCAATTTTTCTCATATACACATACACACGTACATAGATATATAATATTTAAGATAATGATAAATTTGAATTTTAAATTTAAAATATATACGTGTGTGTGAAATTTTTAATATATATATATATATATATGTATATATATATATGTATATGTATATATGTATATATATATGTATATATATATTGAAATTCATGATTTTGAAATCTAAAAACTAAATAGCTAAATTATACATATTAAAACAATAAATTTCTACAAAATATTAATATTACATATGTTCATATATTTATAACTATGTATGTATAAATTCATTTGGATGTGAGCATTTAAAAAAAAAATGATCGAAAATGTGTGTGTGTGACTGTGTACACATATATCTATGTTTGTGGAGGGAGAAATTTGGATCCCTCCCTCATTTTTATTGTTTGATACATGAAAATCCCTCGGTCAAAACATGTTTTGAAATTGCAGTCCTAAGGTTATTTTCAGCAATGTTTTTAGATTTTCTTTTTGGAAATCAAATTTACACTTAATCGTAGGTTTCTATGACTAGTTTTTATTTAAATCTCTTTTCCAAAACTATGAATATCTGCGGTTTGCAATGCAAATATTTTTCGTGAAAACTACAAATATTTGCATTTTGATTGAAACTAAAAATAAAAATGTTTTTTATAATAGGTTTTAAGGAGGGGCAACTGCTATATTGAAACTCAAAGAGAATAATTTACAAAATTTCCATATATATTATGTATATGGACAATGATGTATGTTAAGAAAATATAAGATATATAAAGACCCACCATTTGTAATACCCGAAAAATCCATGAGCCACGACGCATGTATTCCTAAGTACCAAAATTGATGAATCTTGGGGTGGTAAAAGAAAACAATAGGGTATCTATCACAGGTTCGTACAGGACTCGTAACAAAAGGACTAGAATATAATATAAAGATACACATGAATTTGACTGAGAATATCATAACAATATAAAGGCAACAAAAACCATCATCATAATACATAACACTCTAAATATATGGAGTTCAAATGATATAACGTCCTAAAATAATACGTCTCAATGCAAGATAAAGTCAGAGATATCCATATACAAAATTATGGATAGAAAATCGTAGCAATACATAGCTATGATCTTATAATCTGCTCCAACTAGTAATGTCTGCCCAAGCCACTAGTCCGTACCTACTCAAGGAATGGATAAAAGGAAAACATAAAGACAGTCATATATAAAGTCCGATGAAAAGAAAAAATCACTATTGTTACACCCCATAATTTAATTAATTAATAAATAAGTAATTAATTATGAACTTATGAAGTGAGACAATGTAAAAATTGGTAAATATAAATAGAACATTTTATTTACTTATTACGCTTAGTTGAAGCAAGTGACACAAGAAAAATCCTAGGTGAAAATCTAAATTAATAATAATTAAATGCAATTGTAAGCAATAACAAATTTATAAGCAAATGGGGATAGTGGGCTGGCAGCCCAAGTTAATCTTTTGAAGCAAAGATAACCATCTCTTTCTTTTCAATTTCTTTTACATTCAAAACTTAAAGCATAATCTTGAGCTGTTTAATGGTATTTGCGACCTAACAACAAGAAGAAGAAATGAGAAGATTAAAACCAAGGGAACTAGAAACTTCATCAGCTAAAGGTTTAGGTGAGTAATATATTCTCTAATCCCTTATATTCCTCGTGGCCATATGATAATTTGGGCATTCTTAAGATTTTGCTTGTTTAATTGGTATGGAGAAATAAATGTATGGATAAGAATATCATATTAGAAAATAGTTTGATTAATTGAATTTATCCTTGAGTAGATAAATGGTTAAAAATTAATTAAGAACCGTATATGGGGAAAAAATTTAGTTATGAAGAATACTATACAAATTTAATTTACTATCTAAAAACTGGGTACAAATTAGCAGTTTTCGAGGGAAAATTTAGTCTAGCTGAAGGGTTATGATAGGGAAATGGAGGGTAAATAGGCGATGACTAGAAGTTATTTGATTAAAGAGTTCAATTAATTATTGTATATAGATCAGATCCACATTTTGTGTTGAATGCATCAGAAAATGGTCAGAAAATGCTAAGTCAAATGAATCATAAACCGACATGTGGAAAGTCAATGGCAAGGATGCATGAATGTTTTCTAACATATTCTAAAGGGCAAACTTTAAGGAGCTAGAGCCGAACTAAAAAGTTAATAAAGCTGAAATCATAAGTATAATTGCTTAATTAGAAAACCTAAGATAAGCAAGGTTTGAGGTTAGGGTTGGCAACCTAAGATATTAATCGAGGACTGGAGGCAGTAGATGGTGAATGAGGAATTATGAGTTGAGAAGGAGATTTCAGATGAATTAAAGAGTTAATTTAACAAATCACCGAAACAAAACTATAACAAGCTTCCCTAGATGAGATGAGAACATTAAGTTCCAAGAGCATTGTAACTCTTAAAAAAATGTGTAAATCAGAACTCGTAACTTCCATAGATAATTAAAGCGCGATGTCGCTTAAGATGGCCAAGATTGGAACCCGAGACATTGATGAAAATAGTACAATCAATACTAATAATCACATGATGATTAGTTGAATGTTAGCTTAATGAACAACTAAGTAAAAATTCTTATAGTGTTTGGTTAGTTAGTAGATTCGCTGGAAAGAGTAAGGCTTGTATGCCATCCACAACTGAAAGCGAAGGAGTAAGGCCTATTGGCATCCGCAATTGAAATTAAAGGAGCAAGGCATGTGTGGAATCCACAACCAAAGCAGAGGAGTAAGTCATGTGTGGCATCCGCAACCAAAAAAGAAGGAGTAAGGCCTGTGTGGCATCCGTAACCAAAAAAGAAGGAGTAAGGCCTATGTGGCATCCGCAACCAGAAGCGAAGGAATAGGGCCTGTGTAGTATCCACAACCAAAAGTGAAGAATTAAGGACAATGTGGCATATGCAACCAAATGCAAGGAGTAAGGCATGTGTGGTATTCGAAGTACGAACGTCATTGGTGTAAAGCCAAAGTGGCAACCAAGAGAATGATGAATGATGTAAGGCTTTAGGTGGTAGTCTAGGGGTCGAAAGCGAAGGAGTAAAGCCTATGTAGTAGCCGAAATCAAAAGAGAAATATATATTAGGCTTGTGTGGCAACCTAAGTACGAAAGCGTTGGTTTAAAGCTTGGGTGGCATTGGTTTAAAGCTTGGGTGGCGACCAAGCATGACGACGCATAAGTCCTTAGTGGCAGACGAGAAATAGTGGAATTAATGTATATAGTATCTAGGAATAAGGCCTTAGTGATAGCTGAATGGTAGGACTTTAATGATACATATCTGGCGCAAAAAGTACGTAAATCTCTAGGAATAGGCAAGAGTAGGGTATTTCGGTACAATGGAATATTGTAGTTTTCTCTATGACAGAAACCGAGGAATGCTTTTGGTTATAGTATCACAGTAATGTTTACACTTGGTAATGATCCTATATAAATCCCTATATGTTCTGATATTATCGCTTTGGAAAGTGTAGAGATAATCTATTTCGCATGTAGGAGGCATGGTCTTACCATCTTTTATGCTTTGTGGTAATATGTTATTCACACTGGACTTTATGTCTGTCCATGTTTTTATTCTTGTTTACCCTATAAAATCACAGCTGCTTATTGGAGTTGGTTGATTTTATAGGTTTAGGAAGGTTGCTTTTGGGGATAGTTGAATAATACAAGCCAAAGATGAAGCAGGAGATTTGGGTGTTAAATTTACGTTTATTTCCACTATATTTAGTGTTAGTTCCCACATTGTCATATGGGGGACACTAATAGCTATACTATGTACTATATTTTTGTCCCTGCATATGCATGACTTTGGGATGTAAAAATAAAGTTAAGCTAAATTTGTGAAGGTTTGTTCCATTTTGTATTTCTATTCTGTTTACTTAAGTCTGTATAATATGACTAATTTTATGTCTATTGCCAAAAGATGATTCCAAGGTGAATACGACACATTGAGGTCCCATCTTTGAGTTTTAGAATGAGGGATGTCACGGTTGGTATCAGAGCTAAGGTTAGGGGACAGTTAAAGTAGGACAGAGCTTAGAATAAATAAACAAATACCTTGGGGATGGTATATGCTAGCATAAGACATATTAGTATTTTCTATATATAAGTATAGATAAGTTTAGTAGGGATCGTCTATTACTAAATCACTTCCTTTCTTCCACTTGTAATAAAGATTTTCTTAGCAATAAATGGTTTTGAGAATGGAAAAATTACTCTGGGAGGAGCTAATACAAGAAGGGAGAATGATAGTACTCAAATTGTCGAAGACAATAGTGGAAGATGTAGAATACATTAGCCTATGATTTTTGTTTGATGATAATAAACACACACATATATACATATACACACACATTCATTTAAATGTATTTGTTATTGTACTATTTTATTTTTCACATAATTAAATAAATATTTGTTGAATAAAGTAAATAACACAGACTTCATATTCAAACAAATATTTTATTCAAGCAATTATTTTACAAATTGAAATAGTACAAATTTGAGCTCTCACTACATTTCACAATTTCAATTACAAAACAATTTTCACTTTACAATTTTCATACATGGTTCACCTCACTACATAATTCACTCAACACTCGTATTTGATCTTCAACTCTAATCCATCTAATATCCCATATCTGAATTATCTGCAAAATAAACACTAACGCGGCAAAATTGAAAAAGAAATATTTTGCAGTTCAAAATGAAGTGTGTTTTGAAAATATTATTTGCCTCAGTTATTTGGGTTGTTCGTCATCATTTCTTTTGAATTCATCATGCGAGAACAACTAGTGACAGGCACAGTGTATCACTGTACATGCCACAAGGCCGTGCACACCGATATACACTTGCGTGTTAAAACTATAGGGACAAGTGAGCACAAGGTCAAACCCACGCAAAAGCTGGATTCAACTCAAGTGCGAATGCAAATAACAACAAAACAACCTTGACCAAAAATTGAACATGAATATAAAGCAACAAAGTGGTGAACACAATATTTCAATCCAACAAGACTTCAAAACTCCCCAGACCAATATTGGACTCAATGCGGCTACCAATTCCAGGTAAATGAAACAACAAGAACTCAAATACACCAGCATGATTCAACAAATGCACAAACCAAGACGAACCAGTGACAATCAGACATGCACATGATACCAAACGCAAGAACCAAGTGCACATGAAATAGAGGCTAGAATCACAAGTATACCAAACTCCAAGAGGACACAACCACACATGCAACTATAATGTTATGAAGTCATGAACACATGATAAATGTAAGATACATAAATGCAGGTCATAGACAAAACAATGAAACTGAATAATCACTTACCAGATCACACAATTGGACATGAATGTATACACAGTGACAAACATGTGCAACAAAGGAGACATCGATGAATACAAGCAGTTCAACAGACTCGGTTCAATATGCGACACATAAAACATGGATTCAACATATCCAAAAAACCTGAGAGCATACATATGAGACTCAACCAAATCAGACCTTCTAGTCTACAGTACAAAATAAAGACAATTCAACTCGAATGAACCAAATCAGACTTAAATGAAATATCTCAAATTCAAGTATCGAGCAAAATAACAAGAATTGAACAAGTCGAGGTTATATCTAAATGTAACTGACCAGCAAACAAGAATGTACAAAAAACAGCACGAAAGGACTCTTAGCAATAAAAGACCAGAACCAAGTTCAGGTCAGAGGCATGAACAACCAGAGTGCAAACTCAAGGCAACATGAAGACAAGACCAATGAAAACTACATTCATATAGAACAGTGAAGCAACATGTATATACATATGAAACAGAGTGAAATGCAAGGCTACCAAGTTCAAATATACACAGTAGCAGTTCAAGTAACAAAATCAAGGATTTGAAAAAGCAGCAGAAAATGTCAAGTTTAAATGCCAAAGTCAAAGCCAGGTGATAACACGAATAGAAAAAGTCTAGAAAATCTTAAAAATTCAAATACCACAATCGATTGCTAGCAGATCGTGGTGAACTGGTCAAGGGTATTTCAAAATAAACAAGTCAAAGTCGAAAATCACGTCAACCCAATATATGGTCACAAGTTTCAAACACCGAAGTAGTATGAGCAAAAGAAGAAACCGATCCAAAGCAACGGAGCAAAATTCAAAATCACGGAATAACATACGAATTGAACAAGTCAGATTTATCACAAGCACCCAATCGAAAATCAATGGCCAAGCATAGCAACGTGACAAATTCAAAAAGATTTATACGAACGTAAATTTAGGGTATTAATCCCTGAAAATTACCCTTTAACATCATCGGAAAAAAGCATACAAGTTCGAGACTAAAATCAGTGAGCATACTTAGAACGAATCAGAGAATATATTCAAAATTCAAATCAGTCAAAGTCGAGCATAATCAAATTGAAAAATCATGTACCGCATTCGAGCTCGACAATTAGAGCAACCACAACATTATCAAAGCCAGGGAGATGATTGACGAAGCCAATCAAAGCATAAAATCACTTCAATCGATCAATAAATCAAGCGGAGCCAAAATTTAGAAGGAAACCTTAATTACAGAAGAAAGGAAGAAGGATCGCCGAACATAAGCAAAAAGGAGAAGACGACTCTTTAATTTAATTTGTTATTGGGCCGGTCTACTTTATTGTATTTGGGCTTTATTGATTATATAGGGTTTTGTTATTTAGTTTTTATTTTATTTTTCTTTTAAAATTGTGTAACTCTCTAGTTGTGCGACTAGGTTACGAACTACGGTGGTGTAGTTCGAGAATTCACAACTCAATGGCTGAGTTGTGGCAGCGTTTTAAGCATAGAGTTAGGTCAGTCATTAGCAGGTGCCGTAAGTTTACCTGTGTAAGCATCCGACTGCTTAATTTCTAGTAGAAACCTTGGGGGCTGCACGTAGGCAAGGTTTTGCCGAAGCTGGGTAAATTTGTTTGTGATCGCTACTGCTTTATTCTCTGTTATTTTTTTAATTCCGCATGAACTTTTATTATTATTAGTATCATCCTATTTCCCCCCTCTAGGGTGAAAGAGATCTTACAAATGGTATCAGAGCAAGGAACAAAAACCAATTTTTTTCTAAAAGTTTGAATTTTTTTTTAAATGGCTTCTTTTAATAATGCTTTTGCCGAGGGCCAGTCCATAGTTATACCACCTATGTTCAATGGTAAATATGCATATTGAAAAAATAGAATGAATTTTTTTCAAAAGCCATTGATGCATGGAATATTGTTGAAGCAGGATATAAGACACCAACTATAGTGGTAGATAATCAAGAAATTGAAAAACCAATGGATCAATGGACAGATCTTGTAAATAAACTACATAATGCTAACGCTAAAGCTATGAATTCTATTGTTTGTTCGTTAGATCAAATTAAATTTAACTGTGTCTCATATTGTCTAACTGCGTAGGAAATCTGGTGCACACTTGAAGTGACTCACGAAGGAACCTGCCAAGTCAAAGAAACTCGCCTTGCCATGCTCAGTAGCGAATACGAGAACCTCACAATAGCAAAGGATGAAAGTGTCAAAGAAATGTATGGACGACTATTTAATCTTGTATACAAATCAAAATCCCTTAGAAAACCATATATAGAATTAGAAATAGTCCAAAAAATCCTTGGAATTATACCATGAAAATTTGAAGCAAAATTGACTGCCATTCAAGAATCAAAGGATCTGAAACAAATTAAAGCTGAAAAACTCATCGAAAATCTCACCATTTATGAGCTAGAAATCAAATTCAAGGAAGAACGTGAAGGAGTGATACGCGAAAGTAATCAATTGCTCTGAAAGGTACAACAGAAAGTGAAGACGATGGTGATGATGAAGGAGCGGTCGAATTGGCATTGATAATCAAGAGATTCATAAGGTAGAACCGTAAATATGGAAATCCTACCCTGAATCAACAACTGAAGAATAGAATAGTCAAAGTTCTAAACAATTCAGAAGAGCAGGAGATCATTGCCACAACTGCAATAAACACAGTCATATCAAGCCAAATTATCCTCAGAATCGACTCAACAAAGGAAAGAAACCGAAAAGGAGAAGTTTTGCAGCCACTTGGATTGAAAGTGATGAAGATAAAGATGAAAGCACTGGCAGTGAAAATGAAAAGGCAAAACTATGTATTCAAGGAGAAATAAGTGATAGCGATGATGACGAGCTATGAGAGGTATCAAAACTTACTCGCCCAAAAATACATATATATTTTCACGAAGTAAATGGCTGTTTTGAACGACTTAGGAAGAAGTACGCTAAAATCGAATCACAAAGAGGTAGTTTGATAGAATTAAATAAACAGCTTGGTCAATTGGTTAAAAACTGTCGAAATAAGAGCCCTAAGTGTGATAAGTGTCCATCATTTGAAGAAGAGATAAAAAACCAGAAATTAAAATTAAATCGCTTGAAAATGAAATTATAATTTGAAAGAAAGTGAAAATACTAGGAGAGAAAATTCTGTCAAAAAGTGCACTATGTTATTAAATGAAAAGGAATCTCTCAAATCACAAGTTCAACAATTGTCTACAACTTTAGAAAAATTCTTCAAAGGAGAAAGATCACTAAATATGATATTAGGGAAACAAACTGTTAATACTGTTAGACAAGAACTTGGGTATACTCAATCTAAAAGAGTTAGAAGTGAAACTAATCATGTAAATTCCATGTGCATATTTGTGGAAAAAATGGACACAATCAAAATAATTGCTGGTATAGACCCAAAACACGAAAACCATACCAATTTGGGTTCCAAAAGGCACGAATAATCCCTTGAAGTCAAACAAATATAGGTGCCCAAAGGAACAAACATAAAGTGTCTTCGTTCTACTCAAACATATTTTTCAAAATATTTTGCCACCAACAATCATGGACCTATTAAAACAAATAGATCATAAAAATCTTTCCTTGCATAGGTGTGGTGGCAGACTAAGGAACAATAGAGTGGTACTTGGATTCTGGATACCCCTGGCATACGAAGGGTGAAAAATCAAAGTTTAGCCTAGAGAATTACAAAGGTGGCAAAGTCAAAATGGGTCAAATGATGTATTATATGTTGAAAATCTACACCGTAATCTGATTTCAACAGCCAATGATCAACTGAGAAAATTTTGAGCATCACAGTTAAATTTGACAAGGATGAAAAAGGTAAGGTAGTTGATCGAAAAGAAATATCGAGGTATGATTGATCACGTCTTCATCTTACTGCTTCTAGACATTGTGTTCTCTGCTTACTTATGTACACGGTTTCAATCATATCCAAGTGAATCTCATTTTAAATGATGTAAAATGATTATAAGGTATTTGTTGAACATTTCACGGTTTGGTCAAAGGAAAATTTAGATGCAAATTACGCTGGTAGCCTAGTTGATAGAAAAAGTACTAGTGGAACGTGTTTTATATTGAGGCATTCATTAGTTGCATCATACTTCAAGAAGAAAATATCTACATAAAATTCATTTTAACTGATTTTCAATTGGAAGACATTTTGACAAAACCCTTTTTAGAAAATAGTTTTTGGTTCGTCTCATTTTAGGCATTTCAGAAATTTGATTTTATATTTATTTGATCTTGAATGAGTATTTCAACTAATCTGACTACCTACTGATTATCAAAAAGATAAATAGTGATTGAAAAAATGATGAGTGTTGATATTAATCATACATTTTGATTTTAGACAGTATATGTAGTAAATTTCTTTAAAAATTTAAACTAAATTTGTAATAACCTTGATTGGTAAAAATTCCATGACCATCACTATTTCTATCATATTTTTAACGACCATCACTCATCAAAATCCAATATAGTATGTAAAAATGTGGTATTTTAAACGGGAAATTATTCATTTTTTTAAATTAATTAGCAATAAAATTATCCAAAAGTATTCGCTCTCATTTAAAAATCCTCACGGTAATGCATGGATGAACTACTTGGAAACTTTGATTATGTGCTTTCATGCTCATTTAAAAGTCCTCACCGTTATACATGTATGGAATACATATCAAAATTGATTATGAAATTAATTATTAAATAGACAAGTTGATTCTAATCCCATTTAAAAGTTCTTACGATTATGCGTGGTTAGAAGATGCTTAAAATTCATTTTAAAAAAAATTAAGAATACTACTAATCTCATTTAGAAGTCCTAATGGTTATGCATGGTTAGTATGTATTCAAATTCCTGTTATAAATATACCACAAATGGACATGACTATATGGTTTTTATACCAACATCACCCCTATTACTCTAAAGTGGAATATGCGGAATAGAGTATTTATGATTTTTGTTTGATTGTTTATTGAAATTTAATATTTATACTCGATTAAGTATTAATGTTGTATGAATTTCTATCACTTTATCTCTATTTTTCTAACACTATTACTCTTTTACTGATAACAAAAGGATGATAGAGAAGTTAAGATTTTGGCAAATAAAGTCAAGTCGTATTTTTGTATGCATATTCTCATCTAGGTTCATTTGCATATTTTTATTTGTTTTCATGCATATATAAAGGGGGAGCTTGGTTGTGGGGGAGCATTCAAATAAGGGGAGCTAATGGGATTCATCAAAATCAACTACATTTAATAAAGTCAAAATCTTAATATATGTTTGTTATCATCAAAAGGAGAAGATTGTATAATACAATAGCCTATGATTTTTTGATGATAATAAACATATATATATATATTCATCTAAATGTATTTGTTATTGTACTATTTTATTTTTCATATGATTAAATAAGTATTTGTTGAGTAAAATAAATAACACAGAGTTCATAGTCAAACAAAAATTTTATTCAAACAATTATTTTATTACAAATTCAAATAGTGCAAATTTGAGCGCTCACTACATTTCAATTACAATTTCAATTACAAAATAATTTTCACTTTACAATTTTCATACATGGTTCACCTCACTACATAACTCAATCAACACTCGTATTTGATCTTCAACTCTAATCCATCTTGTATCCAGTATCTGAATTATCTGCAAAATAAGCACTAACACGGTATGATTAAAAAAGAAATATTTTGTAGTTCAAAATGAAGTGTGTGTTTTGAAAATATTATTTGCCTCAGTTTTTTGGGTTGTTCGTCGTCATTTCTTTTGAATTCATCATACATGAACAACTTGTGACATGCACAATGTATCACTGTACATGCCACAAGGCCATGCACACCAATATACAATTGCATGTTAAAACTATAGGGACATGTGAGCACAAGGTCAAACCCAAGCAAAAGCTGGATTCAACTCAAGTACGAATGCAAATAACAACAAAACTGCCTTGACCAAAAATTGAACATGAATAGAAAGCATCAAGGTGGTGAATGCAACATTTCAATCCAACAAGACTTCAAAACGACCCAGACCAATATTGGACTCAATGCAGCTACCAAGTTTAGATAAATGAAACAATAAGAACTCAAACACACCAGCATGATTCAATAAATGCACAAACCAAGATGAACCAGTGACAATCAGACATGCACATGATACCAAATGCAAGAACCAAGTGCACATGAAATAGAGGCCACAATCACAAGTATACCAGACTCCAAGAGGATACAACCACACATGCAACTGCAATGTTATGAAGTCATGAACACAAGACAAATGCAAGACTAAATAAATGCAGGTTCATAGATAAAACAATGAAATTGAATAATCACTAACCAGATCACACGACTGGACATGAATGTATACACAGTGACAAACATATGCAACAGAGGAGACAACGATGAATACAAGCAGTTCAACAGACTCAGTTCAATATGCAACACATAAAAAATGAATTCAACATAGCCAAAAAACCTAAGAGCGTGCATATGAGAATCAACCAAATCAGACCATCCAGTCTACAGTACAAAATGAAGACAATTCAACTCGAGTGAACCAAATCAGACTTAAATGAAATATCTCAAATTCAAGTATTGAGAAAAATAACAAGAATTGAACAAGTCAAGGTCATATCCAAATGTAACTAACCAGCAAACAAGAATGTACAACAAACAACATGAAAGGACTCGTAGCAACGACAGACCAAAATCAAGTTCAGGTCAAAGGCATGAACAACCAGAGTGCAGACTCAAGGTAACATGAAGACAAGACTAATGAAAACTACATTCATGTGGAATAGTGAAGCAACATGTATATACATATGAAACAGAGTGAAATGCAAGGCTACCAAGTTCAAATATACACAGTAGCAGTTCGAGTAACAAAATCGAGGAGTTGAAAAAGAAGTAGTTTGAATAGGATTTCAAAATGAATATGTTAAGTTTAAATGTCAAAGTCAAATCCAAGTGATAACACGAATAGAAAAAGTCCAAAAAATCTTAAAAATTCAAATACCACAATCAATTGTCAACAGATTATGGTGAACCGGTCAAGGGTATTTCAAAATAAACAAGTCGAAGTCAAAAATCACGTCAACCCAATATATAGTCACAAATTTCAAAACGCCAAAGTAATAGGAGCAAAAGAAGAAACTGGCCTACATCAAAGGAGCAAAATTCAAAATCATGGAATAACAAATACGAATTGAACAAGTTAGATCTATCACAAGCATCCAATCGAAAATCAATGGACGGGCATAGCAACGTGACAAATTCAAAAAGATTTATATGAAGTAAATTTAGGGTTTATCCCTATAAATTACCCTTTGCCTTCATCCGCAAAAAGCATTCAAGTTCGATACTAAAATAAGTGAGCATACTTAGAACAAATCAAAGAATGTATTCAAAACTCGAATCAGTCAAAGTCGAGCATAATCAAATCGAAAAATCACGTACCGCATTCAAGCTCGACAATTGGAGAAGCCACAACATTATCAAAGCCAAGGAGACGATTAACGAAGCCAATCAAAGCATAAAATCACTTCAATCAATCAATATATCAAGTGGTGCCAAAATTTAAAAGGAAACTCTAATTGCAGAAGAAAGTAAGAAGGATCGGCTGAACATAAGCAAAAAGGAGAAGACGTCTCTTTAGTTTAAATTGTTATTGGGCAGGTCTATTTTAGTGTATTTTGGCTTTAGTGATTATATAGGGTTTTTTTATTCAGTTTTTATTTTATTTTTGTTTTAAAATTGTGTAACTCTCTAGTCATGTAACTAGGTTACTAACTACAGTGGTGTAGTTCAAGAATTCGCAACTCAATGGCTGAGTTGTGGCAGGATTTTAAGCGTAGAGTTAGGTCAGTCATTAGCGGGTGTCGTAAGTTTACCTGTGTAAGCATCTGACTACTTAATTTCTAGTAGAAACCTTGGGGGCAGCACGCAGGCAGGGTTTTGCCGAAGCTGGGCAAATTTGTGTGTGATCTCTACTGCTTTATTCTATGTTATTGTTTTTAGTTCAGCATTAACTTTTATTATTAGTAGTATCACCATATTCACCCCTCCTCTAGGGTAAAAAAGATCTTATAGAAGAGCACCTTCAGTCGTAGTAAATAAAGCAGTCCCAGCGGTAGCAGAAATGGATGTGAATGGCTTGTTTCGACAGTTTATGGTAAAGATGATACAAGAGGTCATGCCGAATGTGGTTGAGCCAAAACCAACGACTAGAGTGGACTTCTCTAAGTTAAGTCAGGACTATAAGAACCTTAGGGGTAAGATGTTCACTGGGAGAGAACCGACGGTAGAAATACTAAATTGGTTGAAGGTGTGTGAGCAAATCCTTAGGGATTTAGGGCTAAATAGAAAGAAAACGATGTTGGCTTCGAGGCAGGTGCTTGAATATGCTTTAGATTGGTGGGAGACCATAACAGTAGAGACTCTTAAGGAGGAGATTATTGGGAGTAGTTTAAGGAGAGATTCGACGCCCGGTTTATTTCTGGGTCTTTGAGGAGTGTGTGGTTGAGGAAGTTCATCAATCTCGAGCAAAGGGATCTTTCTTTAGATAAATATATTCAGAAGTTTAAGTCCTTTGAAAAGTATGGTCGAGAATTGGTTAATAATCCACTAAAGAAGAACGAGAAGTTCGTCAGGGTTTAAAACAGGGTTTGGATCAGAAGGTGATGGCGCATTTGGCAGCACCTTTTTAATTTGTTGTGGATATGGCGAGGAGGTATGATACATTTACTGAACCCATAGGGGTTGGAGTTGCGAAAGAAGAGTTTCACCCTTACTAGAAAGGAAAGAAGGGACAACCGCCGAAGGGAAAGGCCCCGTAAGGAGGATGCCTAAAGAAGGGTTCGATGTATATTTGAATGAAATAGACTTACTTTGTAATGATTTGTGATAAAATTGGGTTTTAAATATGTATATACTAAGTGGGATATTTTTGAGGTATTGTAAATTGATTCATTTAAGAAAATGATATAGTTGTGAAAAATGATATTTTCAAAGAAGCATTAAAAGAGGTTTTACTTTTATATATGTATGAAGTTTAAAGCTTTTATAAATAAAAATGAAGAATAATATTTATTTCGATACATATTAAGAGGCTTAACTTAAAAAATCAAGGAGTATTTATTAAGCATGTTATATTTGCATGTATGAATGTATGGGCTTGTATAGGTATATGAGTATGATAATGTATGCTTCGATGTATGATGACTTCTGGCTGTATGGAAATGGATTCATGGAATTTGTAGAGGTAGGTACATGTTGTATATGTTTAAAAGTGTGTCTTTATGGAGGTAAATAGTTGAACTAACTTAGAATAAACATGTTCCTATGAAATAGCAATATAGACATGTATTATTTGTTAGATTTCTGGTTGTACGCTAGTGTGAACTTGTATGTTTGTAATTATAATATGAGACATACTCAAAGCCATATTTTTTTAGTAAAAACTAGGTACATGAAAGCAATGGTATAGCTACATAGAAGCTTGCTTGCTAATTTAAATCGCATCTAAATGGTAAGTTGCTTGCTGATAAGTTGCATAAAGAGGTATACATGATAAATATAGTATATATTATGATGTATATTGTATCTACGTTGTTGAATATTGTACATTCTGTTGGTTATACCATTTATTTCAAATTGGGTATTGCGGGAAAGCACATTGTACAAAGGTGATGCTATCAAATTTTTCTATGTTAGGGACTAAAGTGTTTATAGCTTAGCATAGTAGTATGTGACTTGCCTTACATATATGCTAGTGACTGGTTACTTGTTTGTTTATAGATATGTGTGGTATAGTAGCATAAGACTTATTCTGTGTCGCTATGTTAGTTGCTTAAACGCCAGTGTTGATGAATGTTATTATTGGTGTAAGGTTTGTGGGTGCTAGGCTAATAGCGGTTTGTTACTTCGCTTCATAGGATTTCGAGGACGAAATTCTTAAGTAGGGGAGAATGTAATAACTCATATTTTTTAAATACTTAATTTAATAGTAAATTTGAATCAGACATCCAAAAAGATAATAATTGAAGATGAATGAATTAGGACTGGAGACCTCATCTGTTGAGCTCCAAATACTCGTTTATTAGAGTTTTTAGTATAAACATTGATAGGTTTAAAGTTACATCATTTTTGAGATTTATCCATAACTATATGTATTTTGTGGATATAAGTGCACAGCCGGGCCCAGTGGAATCCCGATTGGCAGTTCATGTTTCTAGAGAGATAAAAATAATAAAAATTTCATGCTCTAAGAATTTCTATAATCAGAATATTTGATGGTTAATATGACTTCGAAGCGCACGAAAATGCATCTTGAGACTCTATCACGAATGATGTCATATTATATACCGCTGCAAGAGAAAACTAAGATGAAAAATGATGTTGAAGAATCATCGCGATGCGATGCTCCTACAAATCATACGAGCACGAAATGTGAATGGAAGTATTAATTATTTAAATAAAATAAGATATTATTTACATAATATCTTCTCCTCCACTCACCATAATATCTTCTCCTTTGCTCATCACAATATATTCTCCTCTGCATTGAAAACAAAAGAAAATTCGACCTAGGTAGAAGAGGATAAGGTGAAAGAAAGAAAAGAGGAAAAAAAAATCATGATTCTCGGTATCAGTCTCCACATCATCAACCTTCAGAGCATCAGACAACTTGAGGCTTGCTGTAACGACCCGCAAATTTATCACTTGAATAAATTATATTTATTTTAATAATATTTAAATATGGGTTTAAAAGTAAGAAATAATCATTTTTTAAGTGATAAGTAATAATAGTTATTTTGGTTGGGAAAATATCGTGAAAAAATTATCTAGGTAAAATATTGATAATTATTAGATATCTTCCTAGGTAAAAAATTGATAAACTAACCGAATATCATTTTATCAATAAAACCGATTTTAAACAATAAGAATCATGCACCACTCTAGATACACAAACCAATATATATTTTCAAACAAGATTATGAAATATACTAATTTATTTTGTTTTTGAGAAATAAAATGTATTTATTACATCAACAGTTGATATCATCGGTTTTATGTATTTCTTTGGATATTCAAGTTAAGTTTAAATAAATAGTAATTGGGTTTTATTAACAAATAAACTTATTTTAATTATTTAATAATACTGTTAAAAGAGTTTTTAATTTTTTTTACCAAAATAGATAGTTCGTAGAAAAATAGAAAATGTGACCGAAGAACGTTTTTCAGAATTTCGACCCTTCGACACCAAAAAGTTGTCAGGAACGTTATTCGTCTTTGTGCACCCTATATATGCATATATAAGAGATAATTAACCAAATAATAATATACTTAATTAGGTTTTATCTTAAGTTAAATAAGGTTAGGAAGTGATGTGACAAGTCATGTTTTTTTTTAAATATAACATTTATATACAAATACACTTATATATATAAAGTACTTTATCTCTCTTGTCATTTCTATAGCATAATCATCATATCCTAAGGATGGAACAAGAGGGGGAATGATGGATGTGACTAGAGAGAGGGGTGTAAGTGGGATGTGACCTTACATGATAATGACATGTTATGTTATTTTATTCAAAGGATAATTTAGTACTTTTCTCCAAATCTTTTGCCTGTAAATACACACCCAAGCACACTCATTTTCATTTACATTCTCTTCTTCATTTTCTAAACTTTCTATCCAAAAAAATCCTATGGCTTCCAAAGTTTGAAAAATTAAAAAAATTCACTTCTTTAGCTCGAAATTGCTTATTTTCGCTACTACAACACTTCTACAAGTTCTACAAACCTTCACTTCCCAAAACCAAGCCCACTCTCACCCCACACTGTCAAACTGAGCATGTTTTTCCCAGGTTAGCTGGATACTTTGGAGTTAGAGAGGAGCTGGATGGTCAAGATGTATTCATGCACATTTTTCTTCCGCTATATTATAGAGTCTGTATGTTTGTCAATGTAAGGACAGATTTCTATAACTGTCCAAGTTTACGATAATTCTAGTGTACTCTAATGTTGTGTATATGAATAAAGATGTTTCCTTATTGTAAAGATCATTGTTGTATTATATATTATTCGCTGTGCTGTGAGACTCTATGTTGTGTAGTTTTCTTCTATCTTCTACCTTCTTCTTTCACCCTAACAAATTGGTATTTTCGGCACTTGAATGTTCGACATATAATACAGTGGACGTATTAGTGTCTATTTTTGAGGGTCGAAAATCCGGTTCGTTACAGTTGGTATCAGAGATAAGGTTGAGCAAACACTTAGGCCTTGATGGGGTAAGCTCATTAGGGATAGAATTAGTACTATCCTAGATTGAGTGGAGTATATTGTATATAAGAGCGCGTATTTGTTAGTGTATAAAAATGTTTTATATTGTATTGGTTTATCGGTTAAGTGGCTTAAGAACTCTGGTCGAGACATGGGATACCACGATATTGATTGGGGATTCCTAAATACTTGAACAAGGCACCGACACAATATCGTTTAAAAATGATAAATGAAATAATTTTGCGTAAGGTTATATTTTATATAAAGGAAAGTTTTCAAAATTAATAGGCTATTGACTGTAATTAATGTTAGGGAGTAACAATGGAAGTGTATTCTAAGGATATTTTACCATGATTAGGTAATAAGAAATGGGTATGCAAGAAAGGCTTTGACGGAGAAAGAGATCGAAAAAGTCAACCAAAAATCATGGAAAGGTTGATGGACAGGCCACCAAAGTAGCAATAGTTCCAAGTGAAGAGGTATTGGGAGTTTAGAAGAAGCCGACAACCTCACCTAAGAGTAATAGTGTCAATAATTGCAAAAGGAGGAAATTCCTGCCATGTTGGAAGAGACCGTGGGAAGGCAAATTAGAAGAGGGTAGTCAACAAAGGAAATTCTTTAAAAAGGGATAATAAATTAGTTGCTACCGCTATCACAAAACGTGATATATCATGGACAATTGTACCCAAGGAAAGGAAGTACAGTAGTTCCAAAAGTTTGGGAGAAACATTGCTTCTTTTGCAAATAACTTGGACACATAAAGAAAGATCGCCCCATGATTCAAAGAGCACAGCAAGTCGGAGGAATTATTATGAAGAAACCAGTCACCCCGAGAGATAATTAAGGGAATATACACATGGAAACTAGAGGATAATAGTAGATGGAGATAAGTACCTTTAGTATGAACTCTTAATACATAAGGTTTTTGCGAAGTTATGTATAATATGTATACCCTTGGAAATGTTTTGAATGATATGAAGTTATCTTTAGTTGCTTTTAAAACCTTTCTTTAAACTTATTAAATAGTTAGTAAGAGTTTGAAATTAGATGTTTGATAAGAATTTAAGTTATCCAGGAATCATGAATACTGAATTTTTCATAACTAAGGGATATATGGTTCAGGAAGATCAAACCCCAATGGACTTTGCTTAATTATGTCATGATTTTGAGATTTTAAGTCAAAGGAAGTTTTTGGGTTCGGAATCAATCATGGAGGTTAAGAATTGGTTGGGATGGTGTGACAAGCTATGTAATGACATGATGAATTACATCCCTAGATCATTCAAAGAGATGATATGTAATGCTCTATGGTTTAAAGATTTTGCTCCACAGCCACCTATTTCCGCACCAACTGAAGATAAGAAGAGCAAGTTCAAAGAAAAAGCTCCCAAATATGGTTGTTTCTGTTATGGGGAAAAGGATCACTTTGTTAAAAAATGTAAGGTTGGTAAGAAAAAGAAATGAGAAAAGATGAAGGCTTTTAAGGAGAAAAGCTTGGAAAATAGATCACACAAAGGAAATGTTACTGATGCCACTTAAAGGGCCACATCGTCAAGGATTATCCAACGCTCAAGATGGGAGAGCAGCCTAGACCTTTTGTTATCCTCACAGAAACATTTGCTTCAGCAGCAGCAAAAGGAATGGGATTTATGGAAGGATCGATTTAGCCCCAGGAAGATAAGCACTAGTATTAGAAACAGTATCCTAAGTTGTTCCATGTTTAGCAGCTTCTGCTATATATTATCTTTTGAAGTGTAATTCTTGTCTATGATGGAGTCACTTGGCATGTATCTAGAATTGTGTGTTGCTCGAATGATATTCTATCTATGTATCGTTCCTTCTGTTGTTCTTAGTTGATATTAATTTTCATCCCAATTTTACCTCTCTTGACCTTATAGATAGACAAAGACTAACACCAATAAGGTTCATGGCTTTAGGTTATGTCAAACTCAGTAAATGAAGGGTTGACCCATCAAAGGGTATTTTGACTAGAAGGTAGATTAATAAATGAAAATTTAATTCCAATTAATTTAATAAGATGATTTAATAAACTTGGTTTTATTAAACAATATTTTCGATTTTAACATCAAAATAAATAGAAGAAAATTATATTTTAAAATCAAATGTTATATATACTATTAGGATGTAGAAGAATATTACACAAGGAAAAATTAAAATAATTTTGTAAGTAAATTTATATAACTTAAATGGTTGAACCTAAGTAGAGATTTTGTCAATTATTTTTATATATTAGGAGGATAGAAAATTATTTGTTAAGAATTCTCAAATGAATAATGTTTGGTGTTTTGGGAAAGGACTTTGGCAAATTTTGAGGATGAAATTCCTTTTAAGGGGGAGAATGTAACAACCCGCAAATTTATCGCTTCAATAAATTATATTTATTTTAAAAATATTAATATATGGGTTTAAAAGTAAGAAATAATCACGTTTTAAGTGATAATAATATTTATTTTGAGTAGGAAAAATATCATGAACAAATTACCTAGATAAAACATTGATAATTATTAAATATCGTCCTAGGTAAAATATCGATAAAATAACCGAAAATCATTTTATCGATAAAACTGCTTTTAAATAATAAGAATCATGCAGGACTCCGGTTACATAAACTAATATATGTTTTCAAACAAAACTTTGAAATAAAATAAATTATTTTGTTTTTGAAAAATAAAATGTATTTATGACATCGACAATTGATATCATCGGTTATATTTCTTCGAAAATTCAAGTTAAGTTTAAATAAATAATAAATGGGTTAATAAACCTATTTTCATTATTTAAAAATAATGGTAAAAGAGTTTTTAAATTTTTTTACCAAAATACATAGTTCGCAGAAAAATAGAAAATGTGACCGAAGAACGTTTTTCGAAATTTCGACCCTTCGACACCGAAAATTTCTCGAGAATGTTGTTCGTCTTCGTGCACCCTATACACACATATATAAGAGATAATTAACCATATAATAATATACTTAATTAGGTTTCATCTTAAGTTAAATATGGCTAGGAAGTGATGTGGCAAGTCATGTTTTAAAAAAAATATAGCATATATATACAAATACACTTATTTATATAAAGTATTTTTTTTATCTCTTGTCACTTCTATAGCATAATTATCATAGCCTAAGGATGGAACAAGAGGGGGAATGATGGATGTGACTAGAAAGAGGAGCGTAAATGGGATGTGACCTTACATAATAATGACATGTTATGTTATTTTATTCAAAAGATAATTTAGTAATTTTCTCCAAATCTTTTGCCTATAAATACACATCCAAGCACACTCATTTTCATTTACATTCTCATCTTCATTTTTTAAACTTCCTCTCCAAAAGAAATCCTATGGCTTCCAACGTTTCAGAAGGTTTAAAAAAAATTCACTTTTTTAGCTCGAAATCGCTTACTTTCGCTACTACAACACTTCTACAAGATCTACAAACCTTCACTTCCCAAAAACCAAGCCAATGCCCACCCCGCACCATCAGACAAAGCATGTTTTTCCTAGGTTAGCTAGATACTTTGGAGTTGGAAAGGAGCTGGATGGTCAAGACATATTCACGTATATTTTTCTTCTGCTGTATTATAGAGTCTATATTTTTGTAAATGTAAGGACAGATTCCTATAACTGTCCAAATTTAGGACAAGTCTAGTGTACTCTGATGTTGTATATATGAATAAAGATGTTTCCTTTTTGAAAATATCACTATTGTATTATATATTATTCTCTTATTGTGAGATTCTGTGTTGTGTCGTTTTCTTCTATCTTCTACCTTCTTCTTTCACCCTAACAAATCGGTATTTTCGGCACTTAAATGTTCGACATATAATACAATGGACATATTAGTGTCAATTTTTTAGGGTCGTAAATCCGGTTCGTTACACTTGCGCAATGAAGTAGCGTTATGCATGGACTCTGGTCAAGTGGTGGAGCACTAAGATGGAGATCACCATCTTATGTAATAGCCAGAGATGGTTTTGGAGATGAGGTGGAGTGGTCAAAGTTCGGTTAAGGGTTTTGGAGGGGGTCAATGGAAGTCGAGGGTACCAAAAGGGGGTGCGTTAGACTCGTAGGGGAAAATGGGTCAGTTGTTGTGGCCGAAGATGGCGAAGTTTGCTAGAATAGTGAAGGTGATGATGACCATAGTCGAAGATATACAAGAGTGGGAATTTTGCGTTTGAGAAGATGATTGGGTGAAGATAATTCAATGATCAAGTTACTTAATTAAGTTAATTAATTAATTTATATTCTTATAAAATGTGTACCTTTTGCATACGAGATCCAATCTAGATGCGGTTTTCTTTATGGTGACTATCAAGATTTTCTACAACACGACACAACTTTCGTTGAGGTTTAGGCTATTGAGAAATGCTGATAAGGAGAGTAGGAATAATTCTTTGTATTTTACATATGTGTATAAATCTTCACAGTCACTTATATTGTATTATAAGATCACGATGATGTAAAATGATACATATATATAGTACATATTTATGCTTGGGTTTAGTATGGATCAATTCAACATATGTAAGTTGTTTAAGATCCTATGTAGATGTCAAATGCATGATTTAGACATATGTTATTTTTCCCTATTAATTATTCATTTAATCGTTTCTGTTACCGTATGTGTGAACTTTTGTTGAATCGTGTATTTATGTATGTATGATACATGTGCTTTGGTTCCATATAGCGAGCTAAGTAGTTAAAATCAGATCATATCACCAATATATTGTCGAATATCTCATATTGCTCCTTAGTTGATAATTATTTTCAAAATATCGCTTAAAATGTCGTTACAGATATATTGCTTGATATTTTCCAACATATCACTCCTATATTTGGTGTAGAAACCTAATACTTTTTAAAAATATCGATTTTCATTTTAAGTGTTGGAGAAAATAAAAAATAAATATCTTTGTATTTTTAATATTTTTTGAGTATGTGATGAATGACAATATATAGTAAATATTAGAAATCACAATGAATTTTTTAGTTTTAACGGTATGTTTAGAATCTTCTTCGTTAGTCTTTCAATAATGAAAACTCTAGTTATTCCATTATTTTGTATGTTTTACTCTGTCTGAACACTTTACCACTAAAAACAAGATTGTAAGAGCTACTACTTTTTTTAACTATTTCTTTATTCACTATTTTTAATTGGTAAGTTAGCTTGTGAAAATTCTTTTTTATTTTTAATTATAACCAAGCACCAAGAACTAAAAGTTGAAGAATAGTAAATTTATATATTTGACATACTGATGAGGAACGTACTAGAAATAGAAATAGCGATCAAATCAACATTACTTGTAATTCAATTGATAATGAAAACAAAGAAACTATAAATATAAAAAATATAGAGGTGATTAGATGACTAAAGAAACAAAGAATATAGTATAAAAATGATGAAAATAATAAAGGCGCACATTATATGAACTCCTCGATTTTGTTAAACCTATTTTAAGACATATATTTAATAGAATATCTTGGTAAACAAATTGTAATCTATAAACAATATGCAATTATTCTTTAATAGTAATTTGGCAATGGAGATCCAAATATCAACAAATTTAATATCTTTATAACATTATAATATAGTACAATGTTGTTATAGCATGTTCTCAGATATTTTATAGCTGTTATCGTATATTATAATGATATTTTAAAGTATCTCAATCGGTACTTGACTGATACGTGTCTCGTACCGATATTAACTAGTTAGAATTAGTTGGGCTAATTATTACACATGTATTTATATAAGTTTGTGTTCGTATTTGTATGTTGATGCGTTTTTTAAACATTTATATATAGTTTTATATCTCTGACTTAGAGCTATCGAAAAGTGCACGAAGAATATTATATATATTTATCGATGCATGGTCTAAGCATTTATTATAGTTTTGGTATTTCCGATTTTGGGGCTACCAGAAGATGCATGGGAAATATTATATACTTTTTGATACCCAATTTAAACATTTATATATAGTTTCGATATGCTCGACTTGGGGCAATCGATTGGTACATGGAATATATTAAATAGATTTATAGGTAGGTAGTTTAAGTGATGTGCGTATATATAGTTGTCGATTCTTAGTTTAGGAAATTTATGTGTGTGTATATAGTTTTAGTATGCCTAACTTGGAGATACCGATTAGTGCGAGGTAGTTTAAGAAATAAATCAATGATCAACACAGGGATAATAATACTTTGGTGTTGTGTATAAATGTATGGAAGTGTCTACATAGAAATTGATAGTTACTACAGTTTTGGTTTGTCTGATAGAGGCAACCTAGGAAATATGGCACTAGTAAAATGAATCCAGTACCATGAGTGACTGCACAACCTATAGATGTGCTTTCGACATAAGGGCGGAGAGAGATTGGGATGCCATTCTAATATAGGTTATATACTATCCATTGCACATTTAGGTGTTGCGATGGGTATAAGTAGTCAAGATCCCTGGGTGTTGACTCAAAATCAAAGGTAATATGTGGTTCCAGATATGTCTCTTCTGGTAGCTAATGGTAATTCAGCTCATGGATATTAGTTATGAATATTCAAACAAATGAGCATAAGTTATTATTCATGTGTGATTCGTACAGGGTTTTGGGTATAGGGATGCTTGGATATAAAGCATTGTTATACGGTTGTATTTGCTTTATATATATGATTAGACTAGGACTGGAAGTTCAACGACACATTCGACCATAGAGTGAAGTATTATTCCTACGCTCTTTTATCATGTTATTAGTACCGTAGCTTGTATAGAATGTACTAAAATAATAATAGAATCATTATTATTTATTATCATAATTGTTGGCTTATGGATATGGCAGGACATGATATGATTAGTACTGCTCATAGATCCTTGCTCATGTTAGATGTATATAGGTTACATGTATATGTTATACTTAGAGATAGTCCCCTCAACAAATTTTTGCCCGACCCTCATTTCTATATTTTTCCTTTATGAACTACTTTGGTTACTCTCACGAGTAGGCCTAGAGTCAGGTATTTGTTAGAACCACTATTGCGAGATTTCAATGACAACAACTATACAATTATGTATACAGGATATATCTTATCATATTGCACATATATATATTAGAAGAAGATCACGGTGCACAGTAAATTATGGCTCACAGAAAATTGTAGAAAGATGGACCATACTATTTAAAAGTAATGTCACATTTTTGTATATAGTCATAGATATATGTTGTACAATCTCCTTGATTGATCAAAATATATATAATTTTACATTGAAAAATCTTACTAACAAATATTTTAATTTTATAATTCACAGTATGACAGACGTTTGTCACTTAGTCTCAAACATCCGTGACAATTCTTTGTTCACCATTTCCAGAGATCAATAGACGTCTGTGATAGAATGACAAACGTCTCTGAACTATGTCGACTTAAAAATAGAAAACTGCAACTATTGTTTTTTTGAATGGGTGCTTCTCTCTGTTTTGAACAAACTTCTTTCTTCTTCAACAATTGCAATCATTCATCTAAAAGCAATCTTTCAAGAAGTCATAACTTTTCAAATACAATCTCTAATTCTATACATACTTCAATCGATTGAGATTTTAACTTAACTTGCTTTACTATTCTCTAACTTCTATATTCGATTCCCTTATGCTATTATTAACTTAATATTCTCAATCACTTCCAACCAAAGTCTATATATTTTGGATAAGCTATTTCCTGCCAATCTAAGCAACGCATACTTATTATCATTCAAAGGAGATTATAGGAAGAATTGTACTAGCGGTCAATATCCAGGTTATCGAACACACGATTGTCAAAGAAACATTATATGTATCAACCTATTCCTCTGGACGAAGCGAGGGTTATTTTTTAGTGAAATGCGAAAGAGGGATCTTCGTGACTGAATATAGGTGGGAGGTTCGAACCAGTATAAAAACTTTGGTCTGCTCGTTTTTGTACTTTACTTTTTATTTTGTTATATTGCTACATTTAGCTCATATATTGGTATACACTCACATACTAATACACTAGTCATATTAGATCCAATCCACTAGACTTTAATTTGGTATCAGAGCATGGTTATTTCAATTTATAGTAACATGTTATTGAATTTTTTTTAATATGGCAAGTACATTTCAAGAAGGTCAATCAATTGCTCATCCCTCTCTATTTATTGGTTCTAATTATGCTTATTGGTCAACATGTATGTGAATTTTTATGGAAGCCAATGGTTTAGAAATTTGGAAAACTACTAAAACTAGATATGAAGAACCTACCACTGACATAAGCACTTGGACCGATGCACAATAAACCACGGCAACTAATAATTCCAAAGCCATGAATGTATTATTTTGCTCACTTGATAAAAATGAATTTTCACGAGTTATATTTTGCACTACTGCATATGATATATAGTGCACTTTGCAAGGTACTCATGAAGGCACGATAAAAGTCAAGCAAACAAAAATCTCTATTTTAAAAAATGAATTTTCATGATTTAAAATGAAAGAAAATGAATCTATTATTGACATGTATTCTAGATTTCAAACTATACAACACGGTCTCATGGCATTTGGGGTCAAATTCACTGATTTTGATTTAGTTACAAGAACCTTAAATTCTTGGACTGTCGAATGGGAAAGAAAGGTTTCAGCCATCGAAGAAGCTAATTATTAATCCAAAAATGAATCAACACCCTAGATTGAGTGTGAAAGCGCTAGCCCTATTCTTACAGAGCAATAATATGGAGAGAAAAATGTAAAAAGAGCTGCAATAGTAAAAGGAAAAAAAGATTTACATAATCGTTGTTACAATTTAAATTGGATAATAATATGATTGAATCTTCTAAGTTAGATCAAGTCACAAGTACAAGAGTTTGCTGTAGAATCATAGTGAACCTCTATACGACTATTGTGTGGGAGGAGGAGAGTGAAGAATAGTTTCTGCAGAGTTTTAGCGGCCAATCCAGAAGATCTCATTTAGTTACAGGTAGGATTGTATTTATAGGAGTTGGAGAGCTATTGGGCTAGGTCGACTTGTCAAATGCTTGCAAATGACCGTACGAAGGTGCCCTGAGAGTTTCATAGCGAGCCAAATAAATTCGATGGATTGCTAGCAATTCATAGGTTATGGATCACTAGCGATCCATAGCTTTGGGTCGTTAACGAATCAACTGCTTGAGATGCTTTCCATCATCCTCTTCTTTAAACTCCATGGCTATCTGGCACAGTCATATGGATCGCTAGCCATCCATGTACTTAGAGTGTTTTCAAACTTTTCCTTCTGGATTGAGTTTGTTGTCTTGTGATGATGTTCTCTATGTAACTTCATAGCTTGTTGCCATGTTTTGATAATGATTCACATACTGGTTACATTGAACCGTTGATTGAATTAGACGAATACTTACTTCTCGATCTAACTAGCTTGTAATTCCATCAAACTTAGCCATCATTTCTAGAATACCTATTGAACCATAATGCAAGAGGATTAGTCGACCTACGAGCTATCCTTATAGATCGCTAGCGATCATAGGAGATGAATCGCTAGCGACCCATCACCTTAGTATTGTTCTCTTTCTTTTTCTCTGATCCTTCTTGGTTGGTCCTTCTAGTCCTTTCGGTTGGCTCTTGAGTTATTTTGACTCAATAAAGCTGTTCTGACTTCCTTTGGATTCTGCTATGTTAAAGACCCAAATAACAATTGCCCTCCAGAATAGGCCTTCATTGGAATAATGGTGTGCTATGGAAGTAATTGCTTTTTAGTTTCCGCTTGGTGAAGTTCAAGCGATCATGTTAAGGCCATCGCATGAATTTAGCTTTGGCTGTTAGGCTGCTCATTGAGTTTTAATGTGAATTGCCGTTGCTTGTTATAACAAACCAATTTTTACCCCGTAACTTTCAGGATGCCTGCTAATAACATATGGATCATGCTTGGAAAATTCGAGAGAGATCGAACGCATTTTGATGGATCGCTAGTGATCCAATGACTTAATGGTTTTTTTCAGCTAGCTTCATATTTTACTTATCGAGCCGACCCTCTCTTCCCATCTTGCTTTCATTTGACGATCCGAGCTATCCTTCTACGACCCAATCCTAAACCTATCTTGCTATCATCGTCGACATTTATCGCCACCGGAGCTCCTCACCTCCGACCACCCCTGACTTCGCCACCGCCTTGACTTAGTCATGTGACTTTGTTGATTTGCTTCTTCGAATCGCAACCGGTCCTTCTTCTCTGAATCACTGCCGACCCTTTCCATAGGCTGCCAACACTCTGAGTTTATTCGCATCCTTATGATTCTTGATTATAGGTGGTTTAAGTTGATTTTCATGCTCATTTTGCAATTTGATGACGGGGTTGTATTGGTGATGATTGTTGTGGAAAATCTGAGTTGATTGTGATTTTATGGAAGAAGATAGTAAATCGAGTCTTGAGTTATTCACGGAATGGCACTTGGGCCTTGCCTCAGTGCTTGGCATGTTTTTCTATCTTCATCCACAGAATGAAAATTGACTTGTACTGAGTTACATTGCTAATACAACATGACACACCGTGAATTGGTTTAAATCCTTCGGGAGTGGAATAACAGCTTAGGATAGCGTCTCATAAGCAGCTTATGTTGTTATCGCCTTTCGAAGAGTTTGGATTTTTATTGGATTTGCACACTTGATGTACCTGAAATGAGAAGAGCTTTCCGCCTCACTTCGAACAATTGATCCGTTATCAATCGTTGATCGATAACGGGTAAGTGTAGAAGAAACAATTTCAAAAAGTGATACGAAAGCCCTTTTCATTCTTTACTGTGAGCGAACTATTTATACTGGATAGAGCGTTTGTAGTGTTCAGGACGTCGAGCTCACCCCACATAGATAACACATTGCACTTGCCTGGTATCTACTTAAAATCCGATATGTCAGCGTAGATCGATATTCCTATAAAAATTCAAGTATTGTAGGGGAATTTTTTGTTAAAGATAGAATTATCTGACCGCGTTGGACGCAAGTTATATTATATAGAATGAAGTATCCGTCTTCTCACCGAAAGTCCAATGGAGGAAGTCCAGCACTTTTAGAAGCTGAATCGTTGTCCATCGCTCCTTCCTCTTTTGCTTCGTGAGCTAAATACGGTCAACTAGTTTCGATTGGCTCGGTTGTAGACCGAACTCCTTCGAATTTTAGAGTTCTACTTAATCCACCAGAGAGAGCTTCCTTCGTAATCTTTGCTAAGTTTTCGCATAACATTTTCTTGCAGCACGGCATTCCAGTGGACGATGTGCGCCTTCTAGTGAAGAATGAGTTTGCCCATATGACGCCTTCAGGATACACTGCTTGCCGCCGGTACATGTGCTCAAACGGAGCAGTTCCTTCCATCAAAGACTTTTTGAAAGGAACTCTTTCGAACTTGGAAACTGCCCCTTCCAAATTCATCCTAACAGATATGTAACCCTGCTTTGCCTTCATGTTTTTTTTATAGGGACATTTAATCAGGCCTCGAGTTTCGATGAGTTGAGTTTTTCTCTCGTTTAATAGGAGGGAGGAGTGCCCATCCCTTATCGTCATTGAGGCCAAGAGGATCGTGATGCAGCTTCAGAGCAATCTGTCTTAGTTTAAGACTCGTTGCTTCTTCGTTAGATATTTCGCAGGGTTTAACCGCCTTTAGAAAATAGGGGGTAGGTTCTCTTCTTTACTTATTTAGTTTTGATAAGTTGCTATGGGATTTTTTATAGGTCAAATAATTCCTATAGTTATTCCAAGGCCGAATAAAGACCTATCACTCGACCAGATTTTCCATACCTTGAAGGTCGTAGATGCTAGGGAGAGATCAACTAAATTTTTGCTAATAGACGAAAATTTTCTATGATACTGGCTATTGCATCATGGGCGATCTGCCGTAGCTTTTGAAGTCCCGTCTCCTTCTCGTTCCAAAATACGAACACGCTCTGCTTCTTCATCACATGGCTCTGAGGAGGGTGTTTTTCAAGAAAATGAAGGCTTGTTTGGCGAGTCTACTGAAGAAACTCATGAGGGAAGGGATGTCATGACTGAAGCCAGCTGTCCAGCCACAATGACCATAATTCCAGAGGAAGGGGAAGAAGAGTTCAAGCAGTGAGAGGGAAAAGCTACAGTGGAAACAGAAAAAGAGGATAGTGAAGTTAAGACTAGCAGTAGTTATGATTCTTCCTCCGATGATGATGATTTCGATGCAACTTCTGGTGACGAAGACTGTGGATCATGTAACGAGACTCGAGAATGTGTCAGGTTCTTCCGGATTCGCCTCCTCTAGAGATCCGCAATAAAGATGCTCCTTCAGTAGCCGAGCAATGTCAGGATTCCTGATTATAGATGTCGGCGTAGACTTCGTGGATTTGAGCAACGTTTACATGGATATCAACAAACTTACAGGGGAAGATTTCGGACTCAAGGGTCACCTCCTCGTCTGAGTCGTATTGCGAACGGAGCCAGCCTGATTTCGACCACAATGGCCTCTCGATCCGGCTTGTGACGTCCTTTTAGGCCCCCCAAGACACATTACACACTAGGGCCACATTCACTTATACATGCATTCTTTCGGCCTATTTCTCGTTATTAAAGCTCTTTATTTATTCTTCATATTGGGTACAATGAGTGGCAGTGGACTTTATGACGATCTCGAGCAATTCACTGATTCGCAACGTTGGTCGAAATGGTCCATAAGCCGCCATTAGCCCTGTGAGACCGAAGAGGAATGGAGAAGGCAGAAAGACTTGGAGGCCAAAGCTCGTCGCTATGATGACAGAGAACGAGGTCGAACATATAAAAGTGTTTACGAGAAGAGAAAAAACCCTGATGACCGAAAGAAACTGTCTAAGAAGTCAAAGGTTGATCGTGGTTCTCATCCTTTTGAGCATCAGGTTTCTGCCCCGGTCCCGACTTCTATCAGTCTTGAGATTCCTGTTACCTCCGTTCAGGCTCTGTTTTCATCTCAAGCCCCATGATTAACGTGGTGCCTGCTTTTGGTTCCTTGCATCCTCATCGGAGGTCGACTTACATTTTCTGTTCGATCCCCGTAGACTTGAAGCTGCACTCCCCATATGGTTTTTAAAGGGTGTTAAGTTTGATTGCGACCTTCACCCAGTCCACAAAGATTCTTATATGCACCACCTTTAGGCGATTCGAAATGATTTAGAGCAAGCTGAGTAATGGGAAAAGTTATGCAAGCAACCGCCCGACATGAACCATAATATTTATCAAAAGATCCTCTTTTAAATCGGAGAAAAATGATTTCGTCAGCAGAACGTGACACTAGAATTAAGCGACCGATACAAGAGAGGGATGCGGCACTCTGGGAGAGTAGGAGCAGTATCAGCTTGCTTAGGAAGTTGAAAGAGGCCGTGCATAAATAGAGATTGTATTTCAAGACGAAATTAAGAAGGCCCATGCGGATGAAGTCAAGTTGAAAGAAGAGCTCGAAGCTCGAAACATTATTATTGAAGCTTAGAAGAAGACTATTATTGATCACGACAAGATTATTGAACGGCATAACAAAACAATTGTGGAATAGTCCCATGATTAAAACGTTTTCGATCATGCCCGTATGATTGCCTTGCTCCAGGAAAGAGTTGTGCGGCTTGGGGCTGAAAAAATTCATGTTGAATTTGAAAGGCCACTGTTTCAGCGGATTATTTGGAGTTGCAGGACACTTTTGAAAAGAAGATGGAGAAGATGGACGATACCGTCTTAAACTTCTATGAGAACACCCTGTTGCATTAGGGGAGTCTCAGCTATTTGGGCCCTAAGTTCCCATGCACTCTCGTCGTGGCTTTAGAGGAAATTCTAGCCGGTTTTCGGGAGAACGGTGATGTCTGTACTAATCGACAGTGGGAGGATGCCTACCTTAATGAGGAATCAAAGAAAGCACTGATAAAGGGCCAAGAGATCCTGTGGATTGAGAAGGAAAAGGAAGCTGTCGATGTTGCTATGACTGCAATTGCCAAAACGTTGCTGGAGCCATTCATTTCTGGGCCTAGAAAATCATCAACACAGCCTCGCGATTAGTTGGTGAGTACTGCCAGTGCTGCTCTATCGTCTGTTCCTCCAACAGCCGTATCTTTAACTTCAGGTGGCCCTAGAACTTCTTCGAAAATCGTGTAACCATCAAAATAAGGTGAAGGCGGGGAATATGAGACTGACGTTCTCAGTCATTCCTCTGATGCAGCTAACCTTCTTGTTTCCCCTGAGTTTGAGAATTTTTAGCTCACACCACAGGAATAAGATGAGCTTAATGCTTTCATTTTTGATCTTATAGGTCCATCTTCTTTTCCTACTGACCCGCCGATTTCTTCGAAGCTTGGACTTGCAGCTATTTCAACCACTCGATGCTTGTCTCCGTAGCTGCTCCGATTGCTGCATATCTATCTGGTTCATAGTCGGGTTCAAAATCTGAGAAGATTGCCGTATTGCATGGTCTAGACAACCCTTACGTATCTTTGGAGGGCGATTTCACGACAGCTGAAGCTCGAGAGCATTCAGACCAAACAGTCCAACTACATAGTTCCCAACAGCAATTGGTTGCTGTTAAGAAGGAAAAGGTTTAGGAGATTAAATCCTCGAGGAGCTTCTGCAAATCCCGAAAACATAAAGTCAGGGGGGAGATGCCAGTGGTACGGAGATAGTAGATATTTCGAGCAGTGACACTACTCCTAGCGAGGATTCTGAGAGCAAGAAGAAACTTCCGACTAAAGGTGGAAAGGAGAGTGGTGGAAAGAAGCGTTGAGAGGTCTGGATGGCAGTGGAGTTGGTTTTTGGGACATTTGTTTTGTTTTGTTCAAGTGTAGAGTCTGCAATTACTGCTTTTATTGTAGTGTTTGTATTTTTTTCCTTTTTGTTTGCCAATATTGTGTGGGTACGGCTCGACTTTGTACGGAAAATGTTGTAAGTAATATAATGTTGACATTTTGACTACAACTTTATGTGTCTACTTATCTGTGTTTTATGCCCTTATGTTAATTTCATTTACTGCTATTTTATTTTATCTGATCCTGTGATTATCGCCAAAATTCTTTGTTTGGAGTAACTGAACTGTGAAGTGTTTTTGTTTTTGAGTGTTTTTATTTGAGTATTGGTGTGTGACCCCCGGTTCACGGTGTTGTTTACTCCGAACACCTGACAAATGACCGGTTGGTCCGAGTGATTTTTGGATGTCTGTAATCTGATCTATTTTTTTGTTCATATCTTCAGGAACTTATGATTTGTACGGCTTGATTTAAGATTTATTGTTGGTCAACAATTGGAATTTTCTACTGACTCATAGTAGTTTGACATTGTTGGATTCATACCCATTTCTCCCCATAGCAGGAGTAGGTTGATTCTTGTTGCAATGGACGAGTTTCTCGGTAATACCGGTACTTAAGAATACGCGCGGCTTATGAAATGCATGGCTTTTAGGATCGATATAACCCGTCGACCCAGAAAGGCACGGATCTTCTCGACGTTATCAATCTTCGGACAACATGAGGAGTTTATGCTTTAAGAGCTTGATTTAATGGCTCAAAAAGGTAATGCATGGCTTATGGATGCACGACTTTGATTTGGGCCTTCTTGGTGCTGCCGGAGCAACACCGATTCTTAGAAGGCGAGGATTGGGTTCCGCCAATCCAACGGTTTGAGTCGATTTGCTTCTGTCAACCCAGCGGGTAAATGTAGCATGCTTTAGCATGATTTCACTATCTCGACCAGAGATTGAATGTCTTTGAGTCGATTTGATCCCGTCGACTCAATAGGTTACTTTTATGAACGTGGTTTTATCGGTTCAGAAAGCAAAGCAATTTTATTAAGAAAAGTTGGGCTAGTTTTGCCTATTTACAATGCCCTAGGTATCCCATGATGGCTTATTTGCTGAAAAATAGGAAGTACAGAAGACAATTTCATATAAAGTAACGACAAAGCGATTCGTTGTTCCATGCTTAGGTGATTTGGATTCCGTCAACGGCTGTTAATTTGAAAGTTCCATCCCTTAGCTTTGGACTGATCACATACGGCCCTTTCTAGTTTGGTCCGAAGGTTCTTGGTATGAGATAGACTCATTTGAGGACAAGGTCTCCCACTTTGAAGGTTTGGTTGTGAACTTTGAAGTTGAAGTACCATGCGACCCTTTTTGGTGAGCAACGGTCCTCGGTTCGGCTTCTTCCCTCTTCTCGTCAACCATATCAAGTGACTCAAGCAGGAGCTGCTCGATTTTCCTTTAATTGAAATCTACCTTCGATGAGAGGAGACTTCTAGTTCAATGGGGATCATTGCTTTTAACCATACGCCAAGGCGAACGGAGTATGCCCGGTTGCTGCTTTGTGTGTTGTTTAACGACTAATTTTCTATCGGATTAGAAAATAATCGAAAAATTTAAATTAAAAATTAAGCACAAACGCACAACATAAAATTCTATTACGTGGAAAGTATGGATCGATCCGTTGGGAGATGTATTGATTTAAAATTCTATTCAATCAAATTAACCAAGAGTTTGTAATTGTTTTAAGCTAAAAATGTAGAAAACTAGTAAAAGAAAGTGGATAAAAATATGAGAGTAGAAGGCAATTTAGTGGTAGTGTCCTTCTCAAGATCACATAAATCAACATATATAAAATTATGAGCTCTCTTTTGGTCATTAGTGAATTCAGTTGATATGTTTATCATAAGTATGGCCTATTTGTACTATTAATTAGCCTAACATAAACCATCAAACTTTAACATACCCACTAAACCACTTTTTAACTCTCATGGAAATGACAATGAACTTGAAAATAAAATATATTCTAAGCATGATCTATCTACTATTGATTAGAAATATAAACCATCAAATTTTTGTTTTTAATATTCACTTCATTACCATAATCATATGTAGATGAATAGGTAATTTGTGTTTGTGTTTGTATTTGTCAAAGCATAACCTATTTGGTGTCAACAACATAGGCTATCGAATTCAAAACTAAAACAACAAAATTTTACCCATTCAAACATTGTCATTAAGCATAAAAAGAGATCAAAAATTAGCAAAATGTTGAATCTACATGATTAAGAGAGCTTCATTACCCCTAAATTGAAGAGGTTTAGCCTCTCAAATTTGTTATCGTTTCAACAAATATAGATTGCAATATGAAACAAAAACAAGAAGAAAATGCAAGCTAATTAAAAAGATAGCTAATTAAAATGAAATAAAAGCTAATCTACTTGCATAATAAATGAAACTAAACTACTAACATAAGAGGAAAGAGAGCACGTAAATAGAAAAGAGCATGCATTAACATAGCATAAAAATAAATTACATAAAAGAAGAAAATGGCTAAGTAACCGTGAAATAGAGAAGAGAGTTTATATTTATTGTTGAGCCTAAAACTAAACTAACTAAAAAGGAGGCTAAAAGCTCAATTACATAAGGGTATTTATACAAGCCTAAAACCCTAATGCATATTTTTGGTGACTACCCAAAATACCTCTCTCGAAAGTATGGCCACTAAGTTATCATTAGCATGAGATAATCCTCTATTTAAATGTGCATGAAACTTTAAGCTCCACTAACTTGTGCATTAGCTCCTAACTGTATATCAAGGTAAGTGGGTAGGTGAGGTCCTCCATGATTTCATGAATTGAATTATTTCCATCTTCATTTGTTTCTTTCTCTTGTGCATGCATGAATACATAAAGCCTCTTATAATTTCCATCCAATTTTCCTACAAATAAAAATAAAATGTACAAATAAATATTCTCAAAATTAATATGTGCACAAAATGACCATTTTGCCCCTATATGAATATGAATAAATGATGATTTGAAAATAATTGAAATTTTGGTTTAATCGTGTTAAAATATACTAAATGCTCATTTATTTAATTAAATTAGATTAAATATGGAAGTAAAAATATACACATTTGCATGCACATTATGTGTTGTTCTATAAGCCTATAGTGCGAGTGGAAGTTCATCAACCCAATTCCTTTTATCTTTAGCCAGCTGCTTTTTGATGGTGGACTTAGTGATCTTTTTTGATGGTGGACTTAATTCGGAAGCGTTTGCAAAAGTCTTTGAACTCGGCGCTTTCGAATTGGGTCCCGTTATCGGTGATGATTTTCTATGGCACGCCGTACTTGTAAATAATGTTTTTTGTAAAAAAAGTAATGACTTTATTTGTGGTAATGGTGGCTACCAGTTCCGTTTCGGCCCATTTTTTGAAATAATCAACGGAAACTATAGTATATTTAACCCCTTCCTTGGCTATTGGCAATACGCCAATCAAATCAATTCCACATAATGTGAATAACCATAGGCTGACCATCTGTGTTAGCTCTATTGAAGGGGTCATTTTAATCTTCCTGAATCTTTGGCATCGGTTGCAACCTACGGCATCGCAGTTTACCGTTGGCCAGAAATATCCGTATCGCAGGATTTTCTTTGCAAGGGTTTGCCCCTCGGTATGGTCTGCACAGTGGCCTTCGTGAACTTCTCTCAGGATCCGTTGAGCTTCTTCATCAGTCACACATCTGAGCAAGGGAGTAGAGAACCCCCTTCGATAGAGTATCCCATCCTGTATTATAAATCGTGGTGCTTCCTAGAGAAGCTTATTCCGCTGGTTCCTATCCGCGGGAAGAGTTCCTGTAAGCAAGTAGTCTTTGATTGGGTTCGCCCACGTTTTGGGTTCAATGGTGATCTCAAAAACCCAGTTGATATCCGTTTCACTTATACTTGGATCGGTCAGGATCTCAACCGGGACTGTTGCAACGATGAAGCTTCTCCAGAGCTGGCCAGTTTAGCTAAGTAGTCAGCCTTCGTTTTTCCTCCCTTAGGATGTGAGTTATGGTGCAATGTTTGATATCATTCAGCAACTCTTGCACTTTAGATAGATATGGGGCAAGGTTTTCCCCTCAAGCCTGGTATTCACCTTTCACCTGGCAGACGATTATTTAAGAGTCGCTGTATATGTGAACGACTTTTATTCTGAGTTCCTTCACGACTTTCAGTCCCGCCATCAATGCCTCTACTCCGCTTTATTATTTTATGTGCGTAGGGGGAAGCAAACGGCTCATCCTTTGGGAGTTTCAAGCACTACCTTTGCCCTGAATAGAGGTTATTAGATGCGCCATCAACGAAGAGCTTCTATCATGTTTCCACTTCCGGTGTTATTTCATCTTCATTATCCCGTATGGTAAATCCGACTATGAAATCTGCCAATTCTTGCCCATTGATTGCCTTTTCAGGATGGTAAGTGATTTCATATTGACTAAATTCAATATTTCATTTGACGAGTCATCCGAAAGTCTTGGGGCGATACGATACTTGCTTCAAGGGTTGTTCGGTCAATACTTTGATTGGGTGTGCCTAGAAATATGATCGTAACTTCCTAGATGCGATTAAGAGACAATACGCTAGCGTTTTCAATTTTAGATAATTTTTCTTGGCTCCAGTAAAACGTTTACTGATGTAATACATGGGTCACTGGATCGTAGCTTCCTCACGTATAAGAGCAGCGCTTAATGCATGAGGGGAGACTGCTAAGTAGATGAACAAGTCCTCTCCGTCTATTGGCATCGATAAGATTGGCGAGGTTTCCATATGCCACAGCAACTCTTCAAACACAGTTTGACAAGCCTCATTCCATTCAAAATTCTTATTTACTTTCTTTAGTGCATCAAAGAATGGTATACATTTGTCGATGGCTCTTGAGATGAACCGTCTTAGCGCTGCGACTTTCCCATTCAAGCTTTGTAACTCCTTCTTGTTCTTCGAGGCCTGGACTTCTCATAGGGCGGTTATTTGCTCTGGATTTGCTTCAATGCCTTTGGCCTCACTATGAATCCCAAGAACTTTCTGGAGGCTACCCTAAACTGACATTTGAGTGGATTGAGTTTCATTCCATACTTTCGGAGTATTTCAAACATTTCGGCAAGTTTGTCTAAGTGATTTAACCGACATGTCATCCGCATAGACCTCCATGTTTTTTTCGATTTGACAGTTGAACATGGCATTTACCAGTTGATGGTAAGTAACCCCAGCATTCTTTAGGCCAAGTGGCATTACTTTATAGCAATACAATCCCATGCCGGTAATAAATTTGATATTTCCTTGGTCCAGTTCGTGCATCATGATCTGGTTATACCTCGAGTACACATCCATAAATGATAGTAATTCAAGTCCAGCCATCCTGTCTACTAGCTGTTTGATTTTGGGCAGTGGAATACTATCTTTCGGTCAAGCTTTGTTCAAGTCTAAGTGATCGATACAAGTTCACCATTTTCCATTGGACTTCTTGACTAAGACCGGGCTAGATACCCATTCGGGGTTGGTTGCATCACAAATAAATCCATTGGACAACATCTTATCTACTTCTTCTTCCAATGCCTTGGATCGTTCGGGGGATCAAGCTGCGTCTTTTCTGCTTCACCGGCGTAAACCTGGGATCAATGTTGAGTGCATGGCATACAATTTTCGGTGATACCCCATACATATCGGAATGTGTCCAAGCGAACATATCCAAGTTGGCATAAAGAAATTTAGTGATATCTAATCGCATCTTGTTTCCAATGTGCAGTCCAATTTTCAGGACCTGCGTCGGGCCATCCTTGTCGACTAGAACAGACACCGTATGTTCTGTCGATGCTGCCCGATCCTCCCCTGAACTCTTCTTTCTAGGGTCCAAAGCCTGGTTGAATCGACTATGGTCCCAAACCAAGGGCAGCTTTGTAGTTGCTATTTGGCCGGTTCACGAAGAGAGTTCTCCCCAGATCCTTCCCTTATTCCTTTCTTTTAGATACGTGCAGTTCTACGATGTAACACTCCCTGGCGGCACATTGATCTCCTTTGATCGTCCCAGCTCCATTCGTCGTTGGGAATTTCATAGTAAGGCACCACTGAGCTAAAGCAATTATGAAATCAACCAGCGCGGGCCGTCCCAAGAAGGCATTGTATGTGGAAGTTTCATCTACAATCATGAAAGTTTGGATGAGGGTCACTCTTCGGTTGCCTTCCCTAAGTTCTACAGGCAAGTCAATCGTATTGATGGGTTGTTTGGGTTCGCCGATGAATGCTTGAATTTTTGTTTGGCAGACAGATACATCTTTCATGCTGATCTTAATCTGGTCAAAAGTGCATTTGAAAAGAATATTCACAGAACTACTGCTGTCAATCAATACTCATTCGACCACAGCGGGTCTGATCCCTACTATCACTACCATAGGATCGAGAGTTGGAGCTTCAATCCCTTCGGTACGGAATACTATATCATCGTTCAGAGTTTTCTGCTGCTTAGTTGGGAATCCATCTTTGACCGCGAGACACAAATCTTTCAAAGCATGTTTTAACGAGCTCGCATTCCGCTCCATTTTTCCCAATTTCTCTGTGCGGGATGAGGTCCTTTAGATATCATTCCAATGATGAGTCTCTGGTCAGTTCACTTAGATCTTTCTTTGCTGGTTCCAGTTTGGTTTCTTCGATCCCTTGGAGCTTAAGGGCCCTAGGTTGGTCAGGATCAATTTTCTCACGTATTGCTGAAGCTTGTTTTCTCGGATCAGTTCTTCAATCAAGTTGTTTAGGTGATGGCACTCATTTGTCTTGTGACCATGCGTTTCATGGAAGCGACGGAACTTCCCGTAGCGCTTTTGTTGTTTAGTTGCTTCCTTTTTAGGGGGTTTCTTGTACTCCTCTGTTCCCTGTGTTGCGAGATAGATGTTTTCTGACATATCACCGAGCGGGGTGTAATCTTTAGGCCTGAAGCCTTTAAGTCACTTATTATTACCATTACGTTTGTTGGAATTCTAATTTTTCCTCTTTTGGTTTCCATATCTTTTTCTGTACTTCCTTCAGCGGTCCCAGAGGCATTTATGTTCTGGTTTATTGCCATGTCACTCTGCATAACGTTCATCGGTTGCAGGCTAGTGGACTTCCTTCTAACTCTTGTGCCTCTTACAATCTCAAGTATTGACTCATCTTACGATTGAAGTCTTTCCTAGTGCTAGGTTTTTTCATTTTGATCCACTTTTCAAACTCAGTTTTAGGGTGGATGGTGTGGGCCAGAGCCATAAAAATCGTATTCTCATTCGGATTGCTTACTTCCATCACTATAGTATTGAACGGCTTCATGAAAGACTTCAGAGATTTGTTTCGTCCCTGGAATAGACCGGACATAGACATTACATCTTTAGGCTATGTTGTGTGAAGCTGAATTGATCAAGGAATTTTACGGCTAGTTGATCGAAAGTGGAGATGGACCTTGGCGGAAGCTTAGTGAACCACATGGAAGCAATTCCTGCCAGAAAAATCAGGAAACATCTACATTGAATAGCGTTCGAAGCATTTGCTCCATCCATGTACCAACTGTACTTGTACAGATGGGGTTTTGGGTCCTTTGTTTTGTCATAGGATGGAATAATTGGCATAGTGAACCTTTTGGATACCACTCATTCAACATTTCATCAGTGAAGGGAGTCTGATTTGGAGCGAATCCCACTCATCGTCTCTTCTATTCTTATTCTCATCCATCATTCGATTGACCATATCCACGATATATGCCTCGGCTGTCCGGTAGTCTGGGGGTCGGCTTTCAGTCACTACACCGAGTGTTTGGCTTTGCAAATGGTATTGGTGAGTGGGTTGAAGCCTAGGCTCTCCTATCTTTGGAAGAGCCATTCCCTCGGGATTCCGTTGGCATTATGGTCGACTTGATTAGGACAGTATGGATATCCCTGACATTATCGAATGCATTGGCATTTCCTTTCAACTTGCCGTCATTAAGTTGCTCTCCATCTTTCGAATTGGAGAGGTCCATGGCTATATCCTCTTGTGGGGTCTTCGCTCCGAGATTTAAGTTCATAGCTGGTTGCCTTGCAGTCGGTGGAATACTTGTGTTTCCTTCTACGTTAGTTCTCACGGTTCCAACTATCACTCCTTTTTGCGGTTGCTTCCCGTTTCTTCTGTTTAGACCAAAAACGGAAGAATTTTCTTGTTCTATGGCAACCGCGGGTTCTGCCATGGTTCTTGGAGCAGGATGTGATTGTAAGGTCAAGAGGGAATTAAGCTTATCCATAAGAGCTCTTTGGTTGCTTTATATTTTCTGATTGATTTCATCAACCATTTTATTTAATTCATCTATATTTACAACTTCACGTTGATTAGAGGATCCTGGCACCTGATCTCCTAATTTAGCGCCATTTACTTCAATTTGTTGATGATTCATGTCTTCTTCGGTAATTACTGCTCTTATGGATCTTCCAAAAGCAGTTCTTTTTCTTCCCGAAGCCATTGATTCTTAGCAGCAGATCTTTCGAATAGAAATTAAGGACCTAACTTCTAGACCTATCTGATCCAAAGTAGACTGCTATATTTAAACCTGATTTGGAGTTCTCAGTGAAAGCACCAAAATGTTAATCCAAAAAATGGATCAACACCCTGGATTGAGTATGAAAGCACTAGCCCTATTCTTATAGAGCAATAATATAGAGAATAAATGTAAATAGAGCAGAAATGTAGAAAGACAAGAAGATTTTTATAGTGGTTCGACTATTAATGAAGTCTACGTCCACTTTATAACTTTCTATTAACCGATTGTTGTTATAAGTTGAATCGGATTACAATATGATTGAATCTTCTAAGTTAGATTAAGTCACAAGTACAAGAGTTTGCTGGAGAATCACAGCGAATTCTTATATGACTATTGTGTGGGAGGAGAAGGCTGAAGAATAGTTTTGTAGAGTTTCAACAGCTAGTCCAAAAGATCCTGTTTATGTTACAGGTAGGATTGTATTTATAAGGGTTGGAGAGCTGTTAGGCCAGGCCGACTTTCCAGATGCTTGCATATGACCATATGAAGGTGCCCTGAGAATTTCATAGCGATCCCAGTCAATTTGATGGATCGCTAGCGATCCATAGCCTTGGATGACTGACGTATCAACTGCTTAAGATGCTTTCCATCATCCTCTTCTTTAAATTCCATGGCAAGCTGGCACAGTCAAATGGATTGCTAGTGATTCATAGTGCATGGATCTCTAGCGATCCATGTACTTAGAGTGTTTTTGAACTTTGCCTTCTGGATGAGTTTGTTGTCTCGTGGTGATGTTCTTCATGTAATTTCGTAGCTTGTTGCCTTGTTTGGATGATGATCCACACACTGGTTGCATTAGGCTGTTGATTGAATTAGACGAATGCTTACTTCTCGATCTAACTAGCTTGAAATTTCATCAAACTTAGCCTTCGTTCCTAGAATACCTATTAGATCATAATGCAAGAGGATTTGTAAACCTAAGGGTTATCCTTATGGATCGCTAACGATCCATAGGAGATGGATCGCTAGCGATCCATCGCCTTGGTATGTTTTCTCTTTCTTTTTCTCCGATCCTTCTTGGTTCTTCTAGTCCTTTCGTTTGGCTCTTGAGATGTTCTGACTAAACTAAGTTGTTCTGAATCCTTTGGATTCTGCTGGGTAGAAACCCGGATAACGCTAACGATCTCTCTCAACTCAAATTCGAAGAATTAATAGAAAATTTGATGTCATATGAAGCTAATTTGCAAGCAAGAAAGGAGCAAAATCAAGAAAATAAGAATATTTCTTTTCAAGCAAATAATAACAGTTCCGACTTGGATGAGAAAGAAATTGTATTCATAGCTAAGAACTATAACAAATTCAAGAAATTCAAAAAGATGATAAAATTTAAAACTGGTGGCAATTCAAATTCATCAAATCAAACATCAATCAAATGCTATGGATGTGACAAGTTCGACCATATGTAGAAAGATTTTCCACAACTCAATAATGAAAAACAGAAAACCAAATTTGAGAAATTCAAAAAGAAGCAAAGAGCCTTTCAAATAACTTGCGATGACTCTGGCTCTTCTTCCTCTAACAGTAATAGTGAAAGTGACCCAAAACAAGCTAATGTTTGTTTTTTGGCTAATACTGATGAGGTACACCCTGAATTAACATATGATGAAATTTTGGAAATTGACATAAAATTAGCTGATAAATATAGAGATTCAATGAACTAAATAAATAGTATATAGGATAGACAAACAGTGCAGAAATAAAAATTGGCTTATTAAAAGATAAAAAAACAATATTAGAAGAAGAACTAGAAATAGCTCAAAAAGAATGCAAAAATTTATCTTTTCAAAGTGCTACTCTACTACATAATTTAGAAAATAGTAGATTAAAAAACACCAAACTTGAAAAAGAAAAATTAGAACGTAAGGCAAGTGTAGGTTCAAACAATATTGAAATATATCATCTTAAGAACAAGTTAGATAAAATAACTAATAATGTATCAAAATTTACTAAAGTAAAACAAAATTTAGAAAGTTTGATTAAAATATCAAGACCGTCAGGAAATCAAAATGGATTAGGATTTAAAGCTAAGCAAAATCATAGAAACTATAGTACATTATATACTAAGTTCAAGAAACCTATTTCAAAAATTAAGATTAATACTCCTGAAACAAGTAGTGTCAAAATATGGATTCCTAAATCAAGTAACAAATTTATTAGGAAAAAACATATAGATGAATACTTGAAAAATATTGTTTATAGTAGAAATTATGTTTTTAACGGTCCCAAACCCACTTGGTTATGGTTACCTTCATCCACTAACACATAGGATCCTTACAAGAGGAAGTGGGTACCAATTAAATCTTTACTATTTTGCAGGTACTCAAAAGTAAAATTAAAAGTAAAAGAATAGGATACTCGACAGTGGATGCTCCAAACATATGACGGGAACTGCACACATGTTATCAAATATAACATATATCGATGGCAACACTGTGACATTTGGGGATAACTCAAAAAGATTTGTCATCGTCATTAGAGATGTTATCAGCGTCTGCATATCCACTTCTCCACTTAATGTTTTGTTAGTAGAAAATTTAAAACATTACTTACTACATATAAGTCAATTATGTGATAAAGGATTTAAAATTGATTTCCAAAAAGATAAATGTAGTATATTTGATCAAAAAAATCAACTTTTAAAGGATTAAGAAAACAAAATATTTATATTTTAAATACGAATATTAAAAATAGTAGTGATTTATGCTTGACTGCCAATCACAATGACCAATGGCTATGGCACAAACGCTTTTGTCGCGTAAATTTTAAATATATTAATAAATAGAAACTCTTGTAAATACTTATAACGTTACCCCAAGAAATTTATGCAAGGCAGGGCCATCAAACCAAAATTGGATTGATACTCCAGCTCGCCCAAGTTGGTCTCTAATTAAGCCTCAAGATGAGAAAAATAACATAAACTCTTGGGATCAATCTAAAATAAAAAATCCTTCGAAAGATGATTAATTCTATGTACCAATATATAGATACACACACACACACAATATATATATAGAAATAAATATGTAAACCATATAATATATAATCTTGTACATTTATTGATTATAATAATTGTTTATTATGATAACGCTATGAAAATAGTCGATTAAAATGAAAAAGGCTCAAACAACAAATTTAAAAATTCACCTCTGCCTCTCTTAGACGTTTGTGAAGAATAGACAAATGTCTGTCAGATTCCTTGGGAAAACAATACGAAGTGATCTCAAGCGTCTATCACTCTTCCTCAGACGTCTGAGCCAAGTTTTGGTTGTTATCAAAAGGCACTTCATATATTATTTTTTTAACCTAACTCTTCAGCTATTCACTAATCCACTTCAAATCTAAATCTCCAACTCTAAAACCCTAACTTCCCAAAACCCTAATTCATCAAAAATGGCTCCCAAAGCGAAAAATCATGCTAATAAGAGATCAAAGAGAGGTCAATCTTCTTCTCTTCAAACTCAACTTGTCACTGGTGCCCATATTCAAAAATGGCTTCGAAATAGTCCAATTGCAAAAAAAAGATTTGAAGAACTAAAGCAAAAGAGACTTCATTCTGGTCCTTTTTACCGACAATGCAAATTTGGGGATATGGTCTGTAAGAACTCACCATCACCTCCGGTTGTCGAGAGTTAATTAATTTTGATGAAAATGAGAACAAATTGATCAATTCGCCATTTTCTTTTTATGCAAACTTATGTAGTAAAGATATTTGGACACAAATGAAGATGGTTCGTTATGGACTAGTGTGTACAGTCGTATTTTGAAAATTAGCGTAAACACAATTGGTCGTTTAACAGATTATTCCTTTACTAGACTTGATTTAGAAGAAAATCCCAATCAATGAAATCTGCAATGTGACACAGTGACCCATCAAATTTAGGAGGAAAGAATGCTGCAATGAAAATCCATTTATCTATAACCAAAAGCTAGGCTATTAAATCATATGATAATTAATACAATAATTCTCCGTTTAGGTAGTCATGAACAAATATATGAAAATGACCATAAAGCTCTATATGCTATGTTTGATGTAATTTAAGTAAATTGGGCTAAATTTATTCATGACGAAATTAAAAGCTTTTCGTCTCACCGCCGACGCACAATTATATATGCTCCATACATCATGTTTCTCTTGCAAAGTCTTGGGGTACCTTATTATATTTCTCATTTCGAAGAAGTTCCTGCCAAAGAAAGTGGTATAAGGTTTTTATCCTTAATGCATCTTCCCGAAAGACCACCTCCAATCATGTCCCTACCTTAATGGACTATTGAGCAGCAGCAACAAATGCGTTCATCCCCTCCTCAATAGGCTCAAGTTCCTCCTCCTCCACAACAAACTCAATCACCTTGTCTTCCACCACAAGATGGTTCCTCTCATCATACTACCGAATGTCATTCTGATTCGAAGATTTTCAAAGATTACACCAATCCGACTCAAAATGAATCCATCCATGATATAAATCTTCGAAATCAAAAATTGATCACGGTCAATCAGAAAGCTTTGGAGAAAAATCAAAAATCTTTGCACACTAAAATTATCGGTTTGGAATGATCTTTTTCTACAAAAATGACCAAAACGGAGAAAACTTTGGAAAAGGTTGTTTCCACTTTAGGAAAAGTAATGAGAAAAGTTCATGAAAGATCATCTTCTAGATCCTCCTCCTCTCCTTCTCCAACGCCGCCTCCTTCAGCACAAACTTCAGTCTATCTTTCTTATAGATCATCGTCTTAACAAGATCGAGGAAAGAATAATGTAGAAAGAACCAGAGGAAGAACAAGAAGATAGCGATGATGTGTTTTGGCCCGATCCTTTAGCACCACAACAAATGAATCTTTCAACATTTCAAGGATTGTCTATTCAAGAAAATGAAGAATATACGCAATGGCTAAAAACTATCATTCTACTTCATCCACCTACCATGACTATTTTGATAATTATGGTAATTTCTTTAATTAGAGTTATCATGACTATCAACAACTATTCCTTGCAATTTTAGGATCGTTTATTTTCTATTCTTTATTGTTCATTCATGCTCGTATCGATGTTGTTATTTCCCTAACTATTTTTTGATTTTTATTGTTCATGATTTTTATTGATTTTTTTTTTAGTTCATTTATGCAATTCTTACTTTTGATAATGCCGGAGGGAGATAAATATGCATTTACATAGGGGGAGTAATGTTCAGGGGGAGTTATCTTTTCATTACTTATTGCTAACCATTGTGCAGTTGTCATCATCAAAAAGAGGGAGAATGTTAGAACCTCTATTGTGAGATTTCAATGACAATAACTATATAATCACATATACAAGATATATCTTATCATATTGCAGGTACATACATATATACATACATACATATGCATACATACATACATACATACACACACACACACAGATATATATATATATATATATATATTAGGAGAAGATCACGGTGCATGACAAGATTATGGCTCATGGACAACTGAAGAAAGATGGATCATACTATTTAAAGAAAGGTCACATTTTTGTATACAGTCATACATATATGTTGTATAATCTCCTTGAGTGATCAAAACACATATAATTTCACATTGACAAATCTTACTAACAAATATTTGGATTTTATAATTTACGGTATGACTAATGTCTATCACTTAACGATAGACATCCGTGATAATTCTCTTTTTGTTATTTCCAGAGATCCACAGACATCTGTGATAGAACAGACGTTTGGGAACTGTCTCGGCTTAAAAACAGCAAACTGCAACTGTCGTTTTTTGAATGGATACTTCTCTCTGTTTTGAACAAAATCCTTCTTTCTTCAACAGTTGTAATCATTCATCAAAGAGTAATCTTTCAAGAAGTCATAACTTTTCAAATACAACTCTTTGGTTCTATAAATACTTTAATTGGTTGGGATTTTAACCTAAATTGCTTTACTATTCTCTAACTCCTGTATTCAAATTCTCGTGTGCTATTATTAACTTAACATTCTCAATCACTTCCAACCAGAATATATATATTTTGGTTAAACTATTTCCTACAAATCCAAGCAACTCACACTTGTTATCTTTCAAAAGAGATTACAGGAAGAATTGTACTAGCAGTTAATATTTGTGTTATATCGAACATAAGATTGCTAACTGAATACTATTTGTATTATCCTATTCCTTCAGACGAAGCGAGGGTTATTGTTTAGTGAAATACCCAAGGGGGGCTTCAAGACTGAACGTAGGATGAGAGTTCCGAACCAGTATAAAAACTTTGGTGTGCTCATTTTTGTACTTTACTTTTTATTTTATTATATTGATACATTTAGCTCATATATTGGTATACACTCACATACTAATACACTACTCATCCACTAGACTTTCAGTATTTAGAGGCATGTAAGTAGGATAGCTAGATCTTTGGGAGCAGGGAGACTATGATCTTTAGGATTATGATCTACGGTTATCGGTTTAGTATTTATGCATTCGAAGAATTATTTGTATATGAGTCCATGTACTGTATTTTATGTATCATTCAATACTCAGTTTGTATTGAGACGATGTATTCTTATTATATTGTTATATCAGTTTTATTCTCATACCATGCCTTATATTGAATGTCTCTAATATTTGATATGCATATGTATATGTCGATACAATGTACAATATTATTCTGCTATGAAATTATATCGGTATATCAGGTGAGATAGTTTATTTACTCACACCGTCTATCGCTTACGGTGTTTAGAATCATATGTGGTTATTTAGCAAAGATTCTAGGTTATCGTAAATGGCAAGTCATTATGGTCTAAATTTTGCCCCATTCGACTTAAAATGAAGTAATTGTGACTCCTACGATAATGGTTCAACCTTCATCTCCTACTCAGATGATGCTTTTAGAAAATGGCTAAGTGTAGAACTCAAAACCGAGCGAAGTAGTGCCTTGGAGCAATGCGCATGAAAGTCAAACTAAAGCTCTCAATAGATAAGGCTTGGAGGCACCTAACTCGAACCATGGGGGTCCAGTAGGTGGCCTAGCGGATCATGCAAATGGCCCAGTAAGGTTATGATCGGTACTAACTAACTAAGTAGTTAATATCGGATAATATCGCTAATACATCTCATATCACTTGTAGTTTTCAAAACATCACTTAAAATATCGTTAACAATATATCATCTGATATTTTCTAATATATCGCTCTGATATTTAGACTAAAATAACTTTTTGTAAGAATATTGTTAATTATTGTATGTGTTGGAGAAAATATCTTTACAAATAAACATATTCACATTCTCAATATTTGTTTTTTGTATATGGTGAACGACTATTTGTATACTATAATAGAAATCCCAATGCATTAATTTTTTAATTTTAACCATACAGTTTTAGGTTTCTTCATCATTTTTTCAATGAAGAAAATCTACTTATTCTATTATTTTATATGTTTTATTTTTCTTGAATACATTACCACAAAAGACAAGATCTTGAAAGAGCTACTTCACTTTTTAATTATTTTTATTCATTGTTTCTAATTGGTAAGTTAGCAATATAGATGATTGGATGACTCTAGTCTCAAGATGTATCGATATGCAATCTCGATACATCTTGACTATAAATATTTAAAATGATATATTTATTTTAATTGTGATAAATTACTCACGATTACAACACTTTATAAGTACTATCACAGAACATATCTTTTATGGGTTCTCTATTAAATATACTTTTAATTAAATTAATTGATTAATATAACACATTATATTGAGTATATAATAAAAAGGAAACACCTTTTATTTTAAACAAGATTGCTTATCGAGTTAGATATATGTAACAAATTACATAATTGACCCTAGGGTATACCCCTAACTCTATCAATATTAACCAACGGAGAACTATCGAGTGAATCATTCCATAATTACTTAATAACTATCAGTATGTATACCATTGGTACTCCCAGCAATCATGAGTAATACACTGCTCGAAATTTAGAGAGCATTGCGTACTCTAGTCTCAACGGATGCATCAATATCTTGTCTCGATGCATCTTGACTAACAATATTTAAAATGATGTGTTTATTATACTATGATACAATACTCATGATCACAACTATTTGTAATGATTATCACAAATACATTTTAAATATATTTTAATTAAATATTTAATTTGTTTATAACACAATATAACAATTATATATAATAGAAAGAAAATGCCTTTATTATGAGCGAGAATTGATTACAGAGTTAATACTTTACAATAAATTACAAAATTGACCCTATGGCATACCCCTAATTCTATCAAGATGTGCATGTGAATTATGAAGAGCGAAATAGCCATAAGTCCATTCCATTTGATGAGTGGCTAGGTGCGTTTATCAAATACCACTCGATCTTAAAGATGCAAGTCCCTTTTGTTGACGAGCAAATGGCTGGACTGGTTGAATTTTTTTTAACCTAGAAGGCATGAACCCCTTTCACCACCAAATGCTTGAAATGACCTATTGATTGTTCTTTAACTCTGCCAAAGACAGCAAAGTATAAATTCATTTTGAACATAAAAAATAAACTCCATAAACTAGGTACCCTCTTGATTATGTAGACAACAACATAAAGGTATGACTTACTTTTATGAACAAATTCTAAATGAAATCTGGACCATTTCTCGATTTGTGCATATCATTCTTGCACAGGGGCCATGCTAATCTTCTCTGTATCATTCCAATTTTATCGGATGTCCCCAAAGGGACAATTCTAAATGATAACCGTGGGAACAATAGCACATTACCACTCGAATACATGAAACCAACAGGAATGGTGGAAAAGAATTACGATTGGGAAAGAACAGACGTTCTTGACCCCTATATATCAGATATACATCTTGATTTATAGACTAAATGAATAGCTGCACCTGAGCGTTATGGAATTCTTCCTCGATTGAACCATTTCTCCACTATAATTGGATCTCAAGCAAAGCACGCTTCGTATCCACAAAGCATACATTAGAGGGCAAAGTGGTGTGGGAAAATTTGGCATTGTCTCGAAATAAACTCGAATCAGTTGGAAAACATGTCCGATATCGAGACATACACCTAGACTAAAACCACGCCTAGATCCAAGTTTCGGGTTGGAAGATACAAGAGTATGAAAACTTGTCCTTTACCTAATCGATATGGCCCCACCTTGAAGAGAAACTAGCTATGTCACCCAAATGGAATGTCCAAAGGTAGTTGAGTGTTATGCTCAACAATACAAGGCTAATGGTCCAAGTTTTGCCTTATTGCAACTTAAATGAAGAAGTTACAACTCCGACATTAGCAATTCAACCTTCTTCTTGTACTCAAAAGATTCTTTCAGAAAATGACTAAGCGTGGAATTCAAAACCCAGCAAAATAGTGTGTCAGAGAAATGCACCGAGAGGCAAAATGAATCTCTAGACACCAAAGGCTCGGAGGAAAAGTCAGAGGCAGAAGAACCATACCATATAAACAGTCTGGTAGGTAGCTTACTGGACTGTGGAAACGGTCCCGTAACTGATCTACCGGGTCCGCTAAGTTGTCAATGGGCCATGCAAATGGTCATGTAGAGTTTTGATCAGTACTAATTAGAACTTTATTGCTAAAAATTCACTTTCTTATAACCAGGCCCAGATGGACTTGGCCTTCCTCCTAGGTTTATGGTCCTAACCTGGATGACTTTCCATCTCCATGCAGTAGCTTCCGAGCCTCATAGCCTCAAGAATACACCTATAAATACCCTCTAGCATCATTATTTAAGGAGAGGGATCCAAGAGCAACAGATTCCATATAATCAAGGAAAGAAGCTCCTAGAGCACCCTTGGATAGCAAGGAAATATCCATAAACTCTATTATAGATCTGATTTGATCAGATCTATCATTCGAAAATGATCGTTGGAAATTGGATTGTTCTCTTCCAAGATCTAAGGAAGCCAGAGCCTTGCCAAGGAATTGACTGTCTGCAATTGTTGTAACCGGTCTAGAGAGATCTAGCAAGTGTTGAAGTAATTGTAAATCAAAAAATAATAATAAAAGATATAAAACGAACATAGAACAAAGATTGTCGAACTATTATAAAAATTCAATGTGTCATTACTTTTTTCACGGTTTACCACTTACTTTCTATTATATATGTCTATGTTTTATGATCTGAATTATAGGAGGAACTTGACATATTTGAGGAACACAGATTCCACCTGCTAGAAATCAGCACTACAATCGCCCTTAGGACCCTAGGGTCTACCAAATCTCTATTATGTGGTGTTTGGTCATTTTTGATGCAAACATATACAAACAAGATAGATTCAAAATTCAAATGGAGAGAAGTAAGAGGGCATAATACAACTTATATGAGTGTGTACAATCCTTAAAATTTTAACCTTGACGATTAGAACTCGAAATTAGAGTCAAAATACCATTTATATAGGAACTCAAAAAGAAATCTATCGGTGCAATCCTTGATGGTTCAATATTCAGATAAATGACTTTACAAGAAGAGTCGATTAGTAATTTAAAATTACGCTGTCACACATCAAGGAATGCAACTCTTGACTAATTGCTTCGTTCATAGAAGATGAGCTTTGAGAGATAAATGTTAACCAAACCGATCGTATAGAGGTTTGTCTACTGCAGGTTTACTAAACCAAATTGTGTGAAGCCAAAAAAATAAGAAACATGTCTTCTTAAATTTCCCCAATCTAATTTACCTTATTCACGCCACTAATGTCTCCATAGATCTCTTCAATTTAAAAAATTTCTATCATATTATTATTTGATATTTAACTAAAATTAACGAAAAACCAGATTAAATATTTTTTAAATTATGTAATTTACCAGTCGATTCCCCACATTATGCGGTTGTGCTAGTGGCAAAATTTCACTTGACTAATTCGTGCTAAGTCTAATAAAAAGTTGAAGACGGATTATTTGGTTTATAGCTCTTGAAAACTCAGTAAGATAATATCATTACGAACAACTAGATACATGGAGTCGATGTAAAGAAACAGAAGGAATTCCGAAGAAAGAATACCGATCGCTAATAATTGATAGAATCGACCATTGGAAATTTTATGTGCTCGATATTTTGAGTCAAATATTTGGGTCGTTGCTTCTCCTTCCAGCCAAGTCAAAGTGATCGAGCACATTATTCTATTTTTCTGGACCACATTCTCCATGATCTTTAAGGGCGTCACCAGTGGGTTCTGCCCTTAATATTCAGGCAACTGAACATTAAGGGTTGAATTGGGATGGGATCCTCAGTGGTCAGGCACCCATTTTATGGACGTCCGAACATCAGGTGCCCATGAAATGGCATTTGATTTCCCCTCCTTTTCACCCCCTCCCGCCATTCTTTTCCACTTTCCCACCCGGGCTTTCATTTAATTTTTTTTTAAATAAAAAATTGACATGAAATGTCGTTGCGTCCAATTAAAATAGCTAAAAGAACCGTTCGTAGACATCCGCATGAAGAAGCTGGACCAGTACACCATCATCCAACCATCGGACTATGATCCGACGATCTGCATATACTACATGAGTTTCCAAACAGTTATTAGTATAGGTCTGAAACCGCATTGTCTACAGTGCAGGTATATTTTAGGCATAATTTTAGTAGAATAATTTGTATACATTTATCCCATGTGCAGGTATATTTTAGGCATAATTGTAGTAGAATAATTTGTATACATTTATCTCATATTCATATTAAATAACTACTAGTATATTTTAAAAAAATCATCCTTAAATTATGTATAGGATTAGTACATTCATTGTCGTGGCAGTTGGGTCAAGTGTATTATACAGTTTTACGACACTCCCCTACCTTCTATCATAAAGGGGCTACAAGCTAGCCCTTTTGGCATATTTTTGACGATTAAGCCTTTCCAGTCCTTCAATCGACCTCTCACCTAGCCATTAGTTGAGAAGTGGTGGCCCATGACGTATACATTCTACTCTTCAGACTTTGAGTTGGACATTACTCCGATCGACTTCTACATGCTCACCAGTATTGAGATGGGAGGACATGGGCTTAGGCCATTCTCATTTGACGAGTTATACAAGTGCTCTAGGTTTTTTTTTACCCTTTTTCTACCTCTTATATATGCTAGCTACATTAATAGCGGTTCTGTGAAGTTGACTTACCTTCAGCACAACATCACCACTTACAGAGAGGAAGCAGATATGATGATGCGATCGCTTGGGCATTTTTTTGTACTTGCTTGGTTCGACCTTTGTGTCGAACCAAAAATGTACGGTCCATTTAGGTTATCTAGCATCACTTGCCCGGTAGACCAGCTTCATACTATTGATTGGGGCGTAGCCATTCTAGGTACTCTATATACCGTGCTGGATTCATTTGCGTTTGGCGATGTCATGTAAATTTCGGCTTTTTTTGCATATTGCCGTTATGGTACTACGAGTACATGGCAAACATGCATCTCCGCATCCAGGGGATTGCTAGTTAGACTCCCGAGCAGCTCTTTCCTAGGACAAGACGATGGAAGACACTTCGGTATGTGCATCATGCTTCCTTAGGTGTTGGACATGACCTGATGGAGGCTAGGTCGCAGCTTGGCAGGCGCAGTTGCGGCAACATCATATAGATTCCTTGGGTCTCCCGTTGTACTTGGCTTGTAGATGCAGGACTTACGGCGGACGACCATCCCTTAATTATCGCATATTCATTACCTAAACGTTGGATCGCTTTGTACACACATGCATTCTTGTATATGTGGTATTTAGGAGAGCGTGTGCATATCAGACCACAGGCGATCGTCATATACCAGCCGATCCATTATCACATGAGGACATGTTTGACAGACACAGGATGATTGGAGATCAGTATTTGCATGCTCTCCCACAGTCTGAATGGATGGATACCAGTACATACTCCGTAGATGGAGATTACGACACATATTGGGCTAGAGTAGCACCGCGTCATTTCATGTCACCAGATTTTGTCTGTGGTCTCAACTTTGATCATATAAGACCTCACATCCCAACTAGAAGAGTTCAGGTACCTTATGTTTCATTCGATCCTATTCCTTCACAGTTCTTCCAGATTCCGATGCAGTTGGAGCCCGATTATGCTTTTAAGACATACGATGTTACAAGTATATTGATTGAGCAGCCCTTGGTCTTTCCAGAGCACCATGAAATTCTTGACATGCCTTCGGTCGGGTTATACCTTCCGTATGAATTTTTAGAATTGAACATTCGTCATTCTCTTCTGCAGAATAAACACAATATGAATTTAATTATGAAGTTATATTTTAAAAAAAGCACCAGTTCAGCTTCGCCACCCATTCCACTAGAGTTTGCTTTTTTTATTTTGTAAATTTGTGAGTCATAAAACTGTGTTTGTCGGTTAACCTTTCCAAATCGACCAGTAATTGCAACATTGTTCTTGTCTTCTCAACATGTTTTTGGTTGTAAGCGATCATTACTTTCGCCTAAAATGTTTTTCCACTTTGGTCATTTTCCTTCACCGAGTCGTTCGACAAGTGACGGTAGATTAAATAAAGATCATTGTCTTCTTCGCTATTCCATGGAGCATAGGAATGGAAGCTTAAAATGGGAGCACCATGTGGAAGAGCGCTTTAATAGGGTTGTGAATCAAATTCTCAATAATCCATATTCACCGCTTCACTGTATTGTAACGGATGAGACATACTTTGATTATACTAAATTTGATAAGATAGTTTAAGAGTAGAAGAACTGCATGTTTTGATTGATAAAATGAATTGAATGTATAAGATGAATTCTGAAATATGACCGTTTATAGTCGTTGTAATAGAGCCGAATACAGATACGACAATTTATAGCCGTTGAAATAAATCGAATGCTGAAATACGACCGTTTATAGCCGTTGAAGTGAAGCCGAACGCCGAAGTACAACCATTTGTAGTCGTTGAAGGCTCTCTAACAAGGCGACGCCCATTTAATGGGCGTCTAAAGTCCAGGTGCTCATTTAATGGGCCTCCAAGGTCTGGTTCCTAATGAGCGTCCTGGCTCAGACGCCCATTAAATGGACGCCAAAATTATTGGGCGTCTGGAATCAATTCAAGTACCTGAATCCTATCTGAAATTTAACTTCATATTAAGCGCTGAATTGACGACTAGGACATGCAAACTGAATGTAAATGCCCTGAATCGCACTCGGTGGAGATGCCCTAATGTGCTTCACTAACATAAATGCTATTTTTTAAGTTTTGAAACCTGAAACTGTCTCATAAGACTATAAATACCAAAAGGACCAACACATGATCGGGACTTTTGCTTAGGATCACTGTATTTTTCATATCAATTCTACGACCATTCTTTTAGCTCTGTATTTGAGTGATTTACTAAAAGTATTTGTTCGTTCCACAGAAATATACCATCTTGTCATTGCATTGCATACTCCTCTTAAAAACATAGTTTGTACTTGCATCCAGAAGTTAATACTTTTCCCAGTTGATCTTTGAAGTTCGTGCCCAAAAACACAAACAATACAAATGCCTTAATTCTAGTTTACAAAGCTTCAAACCTACAGATAATGTTGTTCATAACAATACACAGATTAACAGGAAAAATCAAATGTAAGCTAACAGTTCAGAGTTGGATGAAAATATGCAATACGATTATTAAGAAACAATGAAATTCATGAACACTATGAACATTCTTCGATCCATGCGCAGTAGTCCTTTATTATCTGCTCACCAAGCAAAGGAACAAGCCTGTCTATAAGACTTTGCATTACCCTGTAACAAAGTAATTCAAAGTATATAACTTTACATCTAGCAAATATATCATTTATAACGAGATCTGTACTGTCTGGTAAAGCTTTATTTACAATGAGCTTACATATTGCCTGGTTTCTCCACTACTGATACTGGAAGCAGACTAAATGGTTTTGTGTAAACCTGCAAATTTGCAACTAATATATAGTGAGTAGTGAGTGAACATATGACTAAGTGAAAGATTGCATAATAGTGCAAAACCTCCAGTGTAATGTTTATAGTAACATCAACTTGCAAACATGGCTCTGAACAACTCTCCTCCCATGTAATATGGTTAATCATAGAAGCTGCAAAATGAAGGAATCGTATATGTTTAATTCAAAGTAGTTCATAAGACAGCTCAATTATAACTATGATCTTAACTTTACTTAGCAAGTGGAATTAGAATGCACAAAGTTGTTGCTTAGCAATATGTGCACTAACAACTGCACCATCACTGAAGTTTAGAAAATACACACTAGATAAATGCAATATTTTTCAATTAGTTTGGAGTGGTATAAAGTGTGAAGATAGAATACCTATGCTCTGTTATTACCTGAAAAGACTTCGTTTTGCCGTTGAATCACTTCTGAACCCACAAACTGTGAATTTCCAATGAGAATATCACTATATAATAAGCTCAAAGAATCTGACATGCTTAGAAAATTTTATATGTATTTGCAGAACCCAGTATAAAATTTTAATAAGAGAACATGATATACAGTTATAACACATTATTACTAAATAATTTAAGGCAATAAGCAACAAGCAAAATAGAACTAACCTTACATGAAAGCATTTCAACTGTGCAGTCTATGGTTGTTGGAGCCACTCTCAAGTCCATTACAGGTACCACATCAGAGTTCAATAGCTGAATTTTAGGTAAAGTACACCTAGTCAAAAATTCAAGTTTCTTCAGAAAAACAATTCAATTATTTTGTTGAGTTTCTGAAACTCATCACACACAAAAAAAAAGATTTACGTGGATCTTAAAAATGTACAAAAGCTAGGGAACATGGACTGAACCTATAGGTGTTAAAATCAATAGGTTCAAAACTTTGGAGAGCACTTGTATTTAACAAAGTTTCTATCCCTGATGGATGACTGAAGAATTTACTAATGCTGAAATCTTTGCCTTGGCTATCACCATATTTGGGCAATTCGATCCTCTCTTTGCGTTTAGCAGTCAAGTTTGCTTTTTTACCATTCTTAATCACTGCCATCACTTCACATTTTCTCCTATATACAAAAATATTAAATACATCAACTACTAGCTAACTCAGTACATATATGTAAATATAAATCTGAAACACAATTGATCAGTAAACTGAAAAACAAACCTGACATGAGAAGAATAGGTAGCTCCAGCATCGTATAAAGAAAAACACTTCGTGGACATTGTTCTGCATTTGGTTGGTTTTGAATATAACAAATAAGTGGATGATAGATCTTTATATTGAAAGAAAATAAATAAAAGAAAGAATTCTGGGTGTAAAGTACGATAAAATATGGGTTTTGAATATATAAAAACTATGGGTGCTATATTATTGGGAGTTGATCTGTCTATTGGAGGAAGTTTGGTTGATGAATCAATGAAATTATTGTCTTGAGTTTTAAGTGAGAAGATAACATTATCTGTGGCCATACAATGAGATGTTTGTATGTTAGTGGAGTCTATCCACAAATTGAATAGCAACAATTTAACTTGTATGGTACTTCCTTTTTTTTCTTTCTTTTTTTCTTTTAAGTGCAATCTAGCTTTGAGTTATATATTCATATAGCAACAAGATGTTTGTGATACATATCCATAAGACCATAATTATTATTTGCACTAGTATAAATGCGCTCAACTAATTGCGTACAATAAATAAAGATATCTACTGTTTATTTAAGAAATATCTGATGTGAGGAAACAATATTATTAAAAAATGTTGTTTTTATTATGTGTGTTATAAGTAAAAACTTTTGGTGGTCTTAAACGCTTTTATTTTAAGCGGTATTATTGATGATGGAGATTGCAAATCAATAGTGATATTTCGTTGATAGATGGTCACGAAGTGGTGGTGGTGCATGCTACAAACCAGTACTGATATTCCGTTGATGAGTGATTGGAAAGTGAATCCTATATATGATATTTACGGAATTTCAAAACAACACGGTGGAAATTCTATTGATTGAACTTTCATTATTAATAGTAGAGATTATTTGTTTAGTTTCATAATAGTATATACTTCTCATTTTGAACTTCTATTTAACCAGCAGTAATACCATGTTTACTATTTATTTATGCAAGTTGTTACCCGCGGTGTCAATGTCACATCGTGTAGAAACGTCAATCTCATAGAACGATTTTTTTAAGGTTTTAATGCATATGAATTCAGCATCAAACAATTATATAAATGAATATGCATAAAAAACACTTATGAATATAAAAGATATTTTGAATATATGTGTTAAAATTTTAGTGATGTATTATTCTATTAATTTAATAGAATATTTGTGGGGAATATCTAACAAAATTGCTGATGTTATTGCTTAAATATAATGATACGCATGAATGTCCAAATAAACATGAGTTTCTTAAATTTTAAAGTTAAATTTTCCTTTATTTTTTCTCCGTCCTTTTCTAGATCTATGTACGTGATCACTTATTAAACTTTCACATAATACTGTAGTTTAAAAATTAATTGATTGTTACCTCACTTCTATTGTATACCTAATTTTTTTTTCTTTTGATTCTATTAGATTTTTCGATTGTATATTAGCTATTTGTATTTTATTTGTTGGGTGCCTCGCATTGTGTGTAGATAATGAGCGCATATTGGAAAAAGAATAGTCCCACATCGTGAAAAATAATGAAGGTGGAGTGATATATATATATATATATATATATATATATATGAGCTTGGTTGCATGTAATAATAAAAGATTCCTTTTGTTAAAAAGTGTCGGCCAAACTCATATGTTGCCACCATAGAGGGATGTGTGGACTGGAATTTCAACATTATTATCCTTATTTTACTCTTTTTAAATTTATTATTTTAAATAATTGAATTAAAGGTGTTTATGGAAGTTTATGCTCATATAAAAAATGTGAGACTAAAGTTAATACAATAATTTTTAAAGATGAATATTACTAAAATTTTACATCAAGATAATATACTTTTTCTCAATCAACAATGGCCTCTATCCCTGCCTATTTTAGGTCGCCTTTTCTCCTCTTTCCTTGTCTTCCCACTTCTCCTTCTCTTTAGCCTCTTTCTTCTCTCTTCCTTTTCTCATGACCAAAAATCGTAAATCCAAACCGAGATTTGCTGCGTCTCTGGAGTCACGCTCGATCACTAGATCTGGAAGACTTTTCTCGGGTTCTTCCATTTCGTCCCCTTTGGCTTCGGATGTTGTTGCTCTTGCCTTTGATGCTGAGTTACCTCTTGTTCCTCCTCCTCTGGAGATTGCAAGCTCGAGTCTTTCCAATCCTTTAGTGACTCTTTTGGAATCTATAGCCATTTCGCCTCCTCGATCGACTGTTTTATCTGTCGAAAAGAGTAAGCACCTATTATCTACTATGTTGACTGATCGTAATCAACGTTGGTGTGATGCTGAAGTAGTTTTGCCTGATGGAAACGTGAGTGGTGATAAGGTGAATTTTGTAAATGTTTTTGTCGTTGACTCTGTGATTGGAGACAAGGCTGGTTTGGGTGTTCTTGTGACCCCTCCTTGCGTGCAACCGGTAAATCCTGTCGTTGAACCTGTTATGCATGATTGTGTCCAATCTGGTAAACATGGAAATGATAATGCAGTTGTGAAGCCTTTTTTTCCTTTTGATTCTATTAGTTTTTTCAATTGAATATTATCCATTTGTGTTTTATTTGTTGGGGTGTCTTGCATTATGTGTGGATAATGGCGCATATTGAAAAAAGAATAGTCACACATCGTGAAAAATAATGGAGGTGGAGTGATATATATGAGCTCGGTTGCATATAACAACAAAGGATTCCTTTTGTTAAAGGATGTCGGCCAAACTCATATGTTGCTCCCATAGAGGGATGTGTGGACTGGAATTTCTACATTATTATCCTTATTTTACTCTTTTTAAATTTATTAGTTTTAACTAATTGAATTATAGGTGGTTATAGAAATTCATGCTCATATAAAAAATGTAAGACTAAAGTTAATACAATAATTTTTAAAGATGGATATTATTAAAAATTTACATCAAGATAATATACTTTTTCTCAATCAACAATGGCCTCTATCTCTGCCGATTTTAGGTAGCCTTTTCTCCTCTTCCCTTGTCTTCCCACTTCTCCTTCTCTTTAGCCTCCTTCTGCACTCTTCCTTTTCTCATGACAAAAAAATCATAATTCGAAACCGAGATTTGCAGTGTCTCTGGAGTCGCGCTCGATCACTAGATCTAGAAGGCTTTTCTCGGGTTCTTCCATTTTGTCCCCTTTAGCTTCGGATGATGTTGCTCTTGCCTTTGATGCTGAGTTGCCTCTTGTTCCTCCTCTGGAGATTGCAAGCTCGAGTCTTTCCAACCCTCTAGTGACTCTTTTGGAAACTATGGTCGTTTCGCCTACTCAATTGGCTGCTCTATCTGCCGAAAAGGGTAAGCACCTATTATCTACTATGTTGGCTGATGGTAATCAACGTTGGTGTGATTTTGAAGTAGTTTTGCCTGATGGAAGCATGAGTGGTGATAAGGTGAATTCTGGAAATGTTTTTGTCGTTGACTCTGTGATTGGAGACAATGTTGCTTTGGGCGTTCTTATGACCCCTCCTTGCGTGTAACCTGTAAATCTTCTCGTTGAACCTATTGTGCACGATTGTTTCCAATCTGGTAAACATGGAAGTGATAATGTAGTGTTCATGCTGGAATGACTGCTGGTGTGCATTCTACGCCTAATTGGACAATATTATTCTCTAAGCTACCTATTGTTAGTCCTTGAGATGATGGTTTTGATGACAGCAACCTTAGAATAAGATTATAAAATATAAATACTAGCACTATAGTTTAGATATATATATATATATATATATATGTAGGATTTAAGCATGCAGGAACCAAGAATGAAGATTGTACAATATAGATATGCAAGAAATCAAGATTGAAGACTCATGAGTATCAAGATTTTCAAGATTTCAAGAATAAGTAATTTAATTAGAAATTTTGTTAAAACTCCTAGAAAAGAACTGGCATCTTAAAATCCAATTTATTCGTGGAATGGAATCCACTTCGAGCCCGTTAAAGGGATGGAACCCTAAGTAGGATGGAACCTACGAAAAATCTAGTGGAACATTGATTTGTATCCACTAACTTTTATTCAAAATGATTTTACAAAATTATATCTTGTTTTCAAAATGTTTTCAAACCTTCCTTTTAAAAGATCAAAACATCTATCATGGTTTTAAATACTTTTAGCCTCAAAATAATCTTTATTTTCAAAATCAAATTATCCTTGGTTTTAAACTATCTTTTAATAATAATATATTAATTTTTATACTTAGATTTAAATATAAAATTATAGTAAAATTATATATATATATATATATATATATATATATATATTATTCTCTATATTTACTTATGTATTTTAGCTATAGTTAAGTATATTTGTAAAGTTTAAAATAGTTTTAATATAAGATAGAAGTTATTTTCAAAGAAAAATGAATCATCAAAATTTCTTTTGGCATGTCGACATACCCAAGGTACCCATGACGACATGGTGAAAGTTAATTTCAAAAATTTGAATTTCAAAAGAAGTGTCTATTTATCATATCCTTTCACGAATGGACATGGCTGTTGTTCTTTCCTTTACTACTTTTACTTTATTTCTGCATCTGTGTTTGATTCTGTGATCATATTTGTGTCTGAATATTGCATACATTTGTGTTCAAATTAATAAAAACTCAAAAAGATTTAATAATTCCTTAAAACACTATTCACCTCCCTCTAGTGTTTACCCTAGCCTTAAGATCCGTAATCCGCATTTCTCACATTTGGTATCGGAGCAAGGTTTTCAAAGTTTTCATAATCTAAATTTTGAAAAATTTTAAAATGGCAATTTTTTTAAAATTATTAATACTATTTTCATATGAATATGTCACAGAATCATCATGATATTTTTGTTTAAATCTATATTTAGTTATTTTGAAAATTCACTTGATTCTTTAAAAAGTTATGTTGTTTTGCAGGAGAAGAGTTATGTCTAATGACTGTAGGTTAAAAGATACCAGATAATCTCATTCATCGATCAAAAAGAATAAATGGATATATAATGGCAATCGACAATGAAATGTGTACCAGATCAATACAAAGCTTTTGATTCTCATATACAACTTGACTTGATACTGTACTTCTCTCCATCTGCTTTGCAATGCCACTAGTTTCATGCGAATCCGTCAAGGAATGACCAAATTATGGTAAAATGAAGTTTTGGTGAACAAAGAGAAAAAGAAGGCAAAACTGTTAAAGGTATTCTTCAAATTGCATCTAGAGATTTGAGAATTTTGTTTCCACTCCTTTTTCAGATTGTATTTCTTGTTCTCGCGGTCGTTTTTATGGATGGATCATCAAATTTTGATCAAAATTGAGTGAGATATGATAGTTTGAAGTTGGCCATCCAAAATTGAAAAACTGTGTACGGGATTTTCTACATTTCTTCTACTGTTCGACCTATTGCATCACAATACCGTCTAAATTCGACACCAAACTATTACTAGATCGTAGTCCTTGCCTTCCTCTTCGATTTGCCGCTAGTTTCATCCAATTCCGTTAAGAAACGAAGGAGATATGTCTTCTAGTAGTTTGATAGTAAGTAGAAAAACGGGAAGAAGAAGAAGAAGAAGAGAAACTTTTATGAAAAATAGTGACTGTTGGGCCTATTTATAGTGGTTGAAGTGTCCATTCATTTAAAATTCAAATTCGAAGTTTTGGCACCAAGTTAGTCAATCTACTAAATCATCTGCATCTTTCTCATACGGTCTTCAAATTCAGCAAATGAATATATTACGTTGATCAGAAAAACGAGCCCGTCGCAATAGAATGGATCTCGTAGTTAAATTCTAAGAGATATAAATGTGTGGTTCACGACAATGGAAGAACAACAAAGTTAGAAAGATGGAGTGCAAAAATTGTACGCTTTACTATTATTTCATCTTTATTGTTTCATTTAGGAATATATATTTATGCATTTAGTTAGGTATAGAAATTTATCTCTTTTATAAGTTTTAATATTTTGGTCCATACATCGACACACCATAGTTTAAATATTGATATGCCAGTCTAAATTTTTATGAAAAAAAGTCTTTTAAAATGTGTTTTATTTCAAATAAAATCATACTATCAAATTATTACAACTATACTAAGTAGAAAAGCATACCTTCATTAATGATTTCAACTTTTCTAATGTTAATTTTACTTCTCATACTCTATTTCTCTTAAGATACTAATTTTATATCTTTAAGAAATTAATAAAATGAATTTAGAATGTTAGAATAAGGCTCTATTAATATATTTCTTCAATTAATAAGATAGCACCACATCACATGACCGGAATTTTAGATAGCATTTCTAAAATGCTTCTTTTCTTCTGTAATGTTTTGTAAGTACTGCAAATTCATTTTTATAGTATTTTTTACGCTTTGAAACGCTGTAGAGTTTCAGAAACTTTACATAGCATTTGGTAAAAGCTACAGTTTCGGTTTTATAAAGTTTCGAATATATTTTACTACAAAAACTTTTTATAGCATTCTTTAAATGTTATTTTTCTTTATGAAACTTTAAACTATGTAAAAATGATATTTAAATTAAGTATTTTTCTCTATTCTTTTTAGAGTTAGTTTCTAACTTATATTAGAATATTTTAAAATTAATTTCATGTTTAAATGTTTTTTAATAATTAATTATTATTTTTTAAAAGTAAGAGGCCTTAATATAACACATGTTTATTTTAGTTTTTCAATCTTTATTATTTTATTTAATATTTCATTATGATATTTTTAAATTTAAAAGATGTTTAAACATGTTTCTAAATATTTAAACCAATAATACTTTAATATAAAGGTTTTAATTAGTAAGTTAAGTATTTTATAAACATGGAAGTTTGGATTCTTAAAAAATAAAAAAAATAAAAAAAAATGAAAAAAAACAACCAAGTTAAAATAATTATTTTAAATAAATTAAATAAGTTGGCTATTAATTTTTACAAAAACCATATTTGATCATATATATATATATATATATATATATATATATATATATATAGTTTAAATCCATAATTCTTAGCAATTTGATTTTGATATTGAATTTGATTACTACTTTTCATGAATATGTTATAATTTTAATATCATTTATTACCTTTAAACTCTTGTCCTTATTACTATTTTGGTCCCGTTCATTAGTTTTTTTAACCTAAGTTTAGTAATTGGTGTGTATTACCTTTGTTTGGTTGAAGCGAGTTATAATAAATTGTTTGATATACGTATACATACATACATACATATACATATACAAACATATACATATATATGCTTGTCTATTAAATATTACTTATCACTCATGTTTATCTTATAATCTGGATATCTCTTAGCATAGTATATATACCATCATATCATGCTGCATATTATTATTATTTTTACTTCGTTATCATTTTGTTTCATATTACATATCACTATGCATCCTATTTCATATCACATTTCATTGCATACTACATCATAAATTACAATGCATGAAATATCATAATCATTTGCATCACAAGTTGCACTTCATTTTGCATATCGTCTCATGCTACATTGCATATGTCATGCATTTCATACTGCATTACAAACTACATATTGCATACATGTATACATAACGAGTGTATTTTATTTTAGGGGGGTTTGTAGTATTGTCTTGTAATATAGGATTATTAGTTTTTGATTTGTTTGATATGATTTGATTAACTTGATCGACTTATTTGACTTGATTAACTTGTTTGATGTGTTTGACTTGATTGATTTGTTTGACTTGTCTAACATGAATGGTTTTGATGAGTGTGTTGAAATATACTTATACATATTTATGTATTGAATAATTATAATATAATTATGTTAATGTCTTTCACATCCCATTTACTATACTTTGTTCTAGTATTAGTTTAAGAGGGAGTTTTATAGTTTTATGTTTTTAGGATGGTTTTTGTTGATGACAAAGGGGGAGAAATATAAATAGGGTAGTTAGGCATAGATTAATGGGGAGTTATTAGTTTTAGGGGGAGTTATTAGGATAGAAGTAATATTTTATGAACAAATGTTATCATCATCAAAAAGGGGGAGATTGTTAGTCCTTGAGATGATGGTTTTGACGACAACAACCTTAGAATAAGATTATAAAATATAAATACTAGCATTATATATATATATATATGCAGGATTTAACCACGCATGTACCAAGAATGAAGACTGTACAGTATAGAGATTCAAGAAATCAAAATTGAAGACTCATGAGTATCAAGATTTTCAAGAGTTCAAGATTTTAAGAATAAGTAATTTAATTAGAAATTTTGTTAAAACTCCTGGAAAAGCATTGGCATTTAAAATCCAATTTATTCGTGGAATGGAATCCACTTCGAGCCCGTTAAAGGGATGGAACCCTAAGTAGGATGGAACCTACGAAAAATCCAATGGAACATTGTTTTGTATCCACTAACTTTTATTCGAAATGTTTTTACAAAATTATGTCTTGTTTTCAAAATGTTTTCAAAACCTTCCTTTTAAAAGATCAAAAACATCTATCCTGGTTTTAAATACTTTTAGCCTCAAAATAATCTTTATTTTCAAAATCAAATTATCCTTAGTTTTAAACTATCCTTTAATAATAATATATTAATATTTATACTTAGATTTAAATATAAAATTATAGTAAAATTATATATATATATATATTATTCCCTATATTTACTTATGTATTTTACCTATAGTTAAGTATATTTGTAAAGTTTAAAATAGTTTTAATATAAGATAGAAGTTATTTTCAAAGAAAAATGAATCACCAAAATTTCCTTTGGCATGTCGACATACCCAAGGTACCCATGGCGACATGGTGACAGTTAATTTCAAAAATTTGAATTTCAAAAGAAGTGTCTATTCGTCATATCCTTTAATGAATGGACGTGGCTGTTGTTCTTTCCTTTACTGCTTTTACTTTATTTCTGCATCTGTGTTTGATTCTGTGATCATATCTGTGTCTGAATATTGCATACATTTGTGTTCAAATTAATAAAAATTCAAAAAGATTTAATAATTCCTTAAAACACTATTCACCCCCCTCTAGTGTTTATCCTAGCCTTAAGATCCGTAATCCGCATTTCTCACACCAATGAATGCTGGGTCTTATGTTCTCCACAAGTTTGTCAACGTTGAGATCAACGGAGTGATAATCCCGCCTTTTGAAGTTCTACAAGAGAGAACTGTTTTTTAGGCCGACTGTTTGGTGGGTTTTTTTCTCGATTCTAATCCTCCATATCAGCGTGTTAAATCGCATTGGAATATGATATGGAAGCCTATAGGTGGTCTTAGTGTGCATTACGACAACTCTATGTACTATATTAAATTTGTTAGGAATGATGAAAGGCTAAGCATTCTTGAATCTGATCCAATTACTATCTAGGGGCAGCCTTTCATTTCACGACCTGGAGTCCCTCTGTGGATCAGGCGAAGGCTCATGTTTTATATATCCCCGTTTGGGCGCATTTTTCTCACATTCCTTCTGTTCTTCAACCTATGCTTGGGCTTAATTGGCTAGCTGGTACAATTAGAAAAGTTATTTGCTTTGACTCTAACACAGTAGCCAGGAAACGTTTGGTGTATACTAAAGCCTTGATTGAAATCACCCATATGAAGCCATTGCCTTCTTTGATCAAAGTCAGAATTGCAGAGGGTGTTGATGCTGAAATTATAGTACGTTATAGTTGGAAACCAGATATATGTGTTTCATGTCAGTCTTTTGGCCACTTGAAGGAGACTTGTTCCCTTTTATCTACTGCTTCTATGCCGTTTATTGATCGGGTACCTCTTCCTCATCCCAATCTACAATGGGTTCCGAAACCACCTTGTTCGAGTTCCCCGCTTCCTCCTGTTATTGATATTGTGGATCCTGTTGATTCTTTGATTATGGAGCCACCTGTTATTATTATTGATCCTGATTCGGTTATGTCTGTGGAGCTTTAAGGTCATTCAATGGTTGAGGAGCTTTCCTCTGATGCTATCTCTTGGAATGTAACGTAGAAAGCATGGATTCATCATGATTCTGATATGCGGCTCGACCCCATCAGTGGATCTTTCCATTTGTATGTGAGTAATGACACTGATGAGAGTAAGCACTTTTCCTTCCACATTGAGGATGACGGTCTTTCTCTTATTTCGTTCGGAAACCTTGCGGAGGAGAATTTTTTTTTGTTATTGGATACTAATTGGGATAGGAGTTTCTTATATTGTGAGTCCTCTGCTCGCTTTTCCCCAGGTTTAGCACTTCACTTCTCTAGTTTTATTCATGTCTCTGGTTTTTTTGAGGATGATGAAAGTTCTAGCTCTTCCTCGTTGGAAGCGGGATAGTGTTGGTTCTTTTTAGTAGTGCTATCATGTTGATAGTCTCCTGTGCTGTATTTTTTTAATATTTTTTATTAGTGATCTGGCCGCTATAAAACCATTTTAGTTGTTATGTGCATGTGCAGAACACCTGTTCTTTCATATATTGACAGTGGCACGACCCACTATAAAGCCGACAAGCTTTGCTAAAAAAATTTTACAAAATAATTACATAAGAAATACATTGTTCGAAGCTACTTCAAAATTATTCAAGTCCGGTGTTTTAAATTTTATACCCAAGTTGAATTTGTAAAATTTCATGATTAGAAATAATGTGTAAACATTTTTGGAATAACTTCAACTTCCTAGTTTTGAAAATGAAATATCCATGCATAATATTAAAATTTTAAAATTCATTTTTGAAAATTAAAAGTTACAAAGATTAATAACATTGAATTGAATGGGTTCTAATAAAAAAAACTATCATTTGTAAAGATGGGAAGTAAAATAAATATAATATAAAATTTATCTTCAAAAAAGAAAACCATGAAGAATGCATATGTGCGTGTATTCTTGTGTTGTTAAGATGAATATGAAGTGTTAAGTAAATATAAAATATCAATATATATTTGTAAAACAAAACCATAAAGAATTTACAACTAAAAGAGAACAAATTGTAATATAAGGTTATAAAATAAATAAAATCGAAATATACGGAAAAGAATATTATTTTTGTCAAAGTTGGGATTAAACTCATGATCTTATTAAAATAAAAACGTATAACTATGTCAAGCAAAAGATTCAAACTCACGACTTGATGAAAGAAATGTGAAGTAACTTTATCGGACAGAGATTTCAACTTATGACCTCATATGTAAAACATATGAGCATTTTAGAAGTTCGTGTCTACAAAAAAACCCATTTGTAGCTCCTTGATAACAGCCATAAGTTTCTATTTAAATATATATTATTTCTCTTACCTATCACATGAATCAAATATTTAAATATAAACTGTGGCTGATGTAAAAGAGCTACAAATTGTGTTAAATAGTATTAGCGGGGGCTATTGATCCTAGTTCATACACACACGAATGTTATTGTAATGGTAAATTTCTTATTGTCATGTACTATTAGCATTGTAACAATTACCGATCATTGACATATCAAGATATCATTAATAACAACTAAAATCAAATTTTAACTTGTATTGTAATTCCATCCTTATCTTTTTTATTGATGTTAAGTGACCCGATGAAATTTATAATAAATCATCATTTCAGTACAAATACATACTGAATCTTTTAAAATTTTTTAACAAACGAGAATATATCATTGAGAGCATAAATGTTACGAGTCTATTGATATACAAAGATCATTAATAATGACGATAAGAAAAATTTAACAAACTACGAAAACTTTATGGTAGCAATTTCTGCAAACTGGAAGTGATGATTATTGGCAACACAATTAGAAAGTTTTGTCAAACACCTTTCTATGAGTTTGAGAATACACTTCAGCATCTTCTCAAAAATGAGTTTCATGGAACTTCCTAAGAAATCATTTATGGAAAAATTAAGATTTTTTTGGCAAACATTTGCAGTTTGTAAAATAAATAAAAAAGCGTGAATATATAAAACTGTGAATATTTGCAATAAAATTGCAATTTTCGCTGAACATATTATAGAAGTGTTTCGTGAGATTTGGTTTTCGAAAGAACGAAAGTTTAGTAAGCTTGCAAATAAGGGTGTGAGTATAGTTTCCATATCATTTTGTACATCAATCATCAATTATAAAAAAATAGCAGTAGGTACAAACTGATACCATACAGTATCATTATATGAAAAAATTACGATAAAAGATAATAATAAGTACAAAATGTTACTATATCGTAACAGTTAAACATAAAAATTAATACTATGAAGCGACATTTAAATATGAAATACAACTGGAAGGTAAAATAAAAAAATAATTGCTGTCTAAATACAAAATACTACTAAGCGGCAACATTTAAATCTAAAAACGATACATATACTATAACGTAAGATTTTTTTTTTTTTAATTTAGCAATACAATACTATGCAGCGTTATAAACATAAAATGTTACTAGAAAAAAAAAAAAAAAAGTACATGCTATTTTTTAGTTCCAGTAAAAAAAAATGCTACTAAATACTTATGATAATTCAAAATGATACCGTGTAATACCATTTAAACACTTACAAACCGATATTATACTATGTGAAAAATCATAATAACAATACAAAATGCTACTCTGCCGTCACATTTAAACATAATATAATACCATAAAACAACATAAAACAACATTGTAATATAAGATTACACGTGTCATTTATAAAATGAAATTACAATTCGTAAAATACTACAACAAATCAAAAGCTACTACCGTGGTTCATAAATGCTACTATTGAATGGCATTATGAGCTAAAACATCCCCTCAATCTAAAAAATGTTATTACTATTCATAAACCGATGCTATTCAAAAATTGCAATTACAATTTATAATCTGATACAACTCAAACTGCTAGTATAAAATAGCACTATGAGCGAAATTATACATACTTTATCTACAAATGTTGTTATAATTAGCATTACGCCACTACAAAATAAAATTACGAGCAAAAATTTACATAACTAATAAAAAAAAGATATATAAAATGATAGTAGATAGTATACTCCTTCTTAACCATCTTCACCGTATCATCTTCAAAAGACAGTCAATCTCCTCATTGTCATTACCACCATCGGTCCACTTCAACCTTGAAAGCTGTCGTCCAACTTTAAAACCATAGCCGACCTCTTTTAATCCATCGCCGCCGCCACAGCAGTCGCCATCCATCTCCAAATTTGCGTCAAAGATATTTCTTCTAGCCGACCGTATAGGTTGAAGCCGTAATGTTTTTGTCAACACCTCCGTGCCCTTCTATTGCCCGCCGCGCCTTCCTTTTGCATGTGATAGTTTTGTCGCGTCGATGTCATTGAGACGCAAAAATAAGTGGGTCGACCACCTCGAGGTTGTCCTTCAAAGAGATATAAATAACAAAAGCAATAGCCCAAGAATTTAATAGATTAGAAAGCCCAATATATAGATCCAGTAGAAAAATACAACGAAGCTTCTCGAACCCTTTAGTCAACGATTCCTCAAACAACAATATATTTGCTTCTCCCCCCAACTTTCTCGCGTGTTCTCCAATAAAATAATTAATATTTTACTTCGATTTTTTAATTTATTGAGGCAAACTTTCATGGCGACGGAGGGCGAGGTGGCGGAGAAGCAGTCGTCGTACACTTATTGGGTCAGATCATCGACTCAGGATGCTGCCCCGCTTCCGGTACCCAAAAAGCTAACAGCTGAGGATATTTCGAGAGAGAAGTTGAAGAGTAATAGCTCGGTTGGATCTGTTTGGAATCAGGTAATGTAATGATATTAAGTTTATTTTATTTTGTAGGTTTAAATCATATTTGTATTCCATGCTTTGGGCGTTCGAGAAATTGAAGTTTCATTGTGATTTTATTTGCCTGCGTTAATGTTTGTAGGATGGTCTCTGTTAGGAAACAGAAATGTAGATATAAGATCTATTCTTCCAAGTTTACAAATTTGATTTTCCTAGGAAATAGATGTTCTTACTATAGGAAGAAAGAAAGAAAGAAAGAAAGAAAGAAAAAAATCGGCTGGGGGGAACCACTGTTGAACTTGCACATTTTGTTATATGTATTTTAATTTTCTATAATGAAATCATATATACATATATGTACATATATATTTTACATGGAGATTGGAGGAAAACTTGATTTTTGTGAAAACGCTGGCTCTTGAAGAATATCCGTCAAGAGCTGAAGGCATTAAAAATGATTTTCGTGAGACACTTTACATTGAATGAGTTATCAATATTTAATTAGCTACCTGCATGCAAGGGTCTAAATTGTAGATGATTCATGTCCACTAGCACAAACTATTATTAATATGTTTTATATTTTAGAAAGTCGAGAATCCCATTGTTATCTTGAACATCTTAGTGAGTGGCTACCATTCCATCCCAGTTCCCAAACATTATAGTATTTATCTGTTATCTATTTTTGAATGTTGGATTGTCAACGTTTGTCACGTATGATTCATTTTTAAATCAAGGATTTTGTTAATGTATGACTCTAGGGCACATGTTAAGAATGTTATTTATTAGGGCACATGTTAAGAATGTTATTTATTAGCGAAAGAACAAAAAAAGATTTACTTTAACCTTATATAACTTTAAAAAGATGAAATTCAAGGGGGTATGTTGGTAATTCAATAAACTTAATTGTGCCCTGTTAACATTTTCCTTAAATCAAATCTATTGACATTTATACGGGTGTGAACTATCACACACCAATTGGATTATGCACGAGAGTAGCATCAAACCTATTAAATACTGCTAGTTAGGTTGAACTGTGGTGCAATGTCAGGTCTGTGTCGTTTTGATATGTGTAATTGATGTCCAAACATTGCGGGAAGTTTTGGTCCTAGTTTGAGAAAATGATTTTTTGCTTACTTTACAACCCAGGTCTTTGAGGTATATTGATTAATTTCTTTCATAATATTTGGAATTTTGGAGAGGCGTATGGTTACATATTAACAAGGTTTTAAATATTGAATTTCGATCATGTTTTTTCTTGGGATTTCCACACAAGATCTTGGGTGTACATCTTGGACCTTACTATGCATCTACGGACTATCTCAGTGTAGCTTAGTGTCCAAAATTGATGCTATAATGATATCTCGAATAATTGTTAGTTGAAGAATGATAATAAAATAAAATGATTTCTCAAATAATTATTAGTTAAAGAATAAAATAAAATTTGTAACACATTTGATTGATTAACATAAAAAAATTGAGATGGACATTTTGGAGATGAAAGAAAGCTTGATTATTTGGATTGATTTGGTAATGATTAAATAATATCCTCTTGTTTGAACACTGAAACGAAATGAAGTTGTTTTTGATTCATCGATACCAATGGTAAAAAAAATATGTCTAGGGATTGTAAATGGAAATTGGATTGGATGGTTTCTCCTGAGCCTAAATGAAAAAAATAAAAATAAATATGTAATTGAAGAAAAATATATAATTTTGGATGAGATCTCGATGAAATTTTGATTCATATTTCAGGAGAGATCTGAACATTTCATACGAGATGAGTGTCAAAGGAGATATGAATGATGTCTCCTGTCATTTAAATGTGAAAAGAAGATCTTGGAGAAGGTTTCGAGCGAGATATATGAGATTTAAAACCATGCATATTACAGAGTAGATGATAAGTATAAGATTTGCAATGGAAAAAAACATGCTCTTCCTTGTAAACACCTTAAAATATCGGTTATAGCCAGCCATATTTTTAATTTTAATTTTTAAGTATGAACCTGAAAATAATTGTTAATATATCAGGTCCATATTTTGGTGGATAGTTTACTTCATTTTGAATTGCCCATTCCTGGAATTAAAATCCAAAGCCACATTTTGTATCTGTGCTCTAATTTTGTATTTATTATATTATTATTACATAATAAATCTTTCCCCCTGATGTTCTTCCTTTTTTGCTTAAGAGATTTTTTGCACTTCACAAAATAGATCATTCTTTATGTTTAAATGAACATTCGAGATATGAGCTTTTTTAAAATCTTTTTTATGCATTCTTTATCTTTTTAAAACTTTCTGTAATGATAAAATTTGATCTTTTTTATGCCAGAGAGCTCATAAAGTGTCTTGGACCTCCCAATTCTCAGTGTAACATTTTTTTTCACTTCTCACTTTTTTTTTTGTTCTTTCTAATTCATATCTCAATTATTTTGCTTGTATGCTTCTTGCTTCCTTTTCCTGTTGTGACACCCTTGTTTAAAAAAAAAAACTCTGATCCGGAGAGTAGAGCTGAGGAATTCAATAGGTCTGCCACTACCAATCCTTTTGAAGCCAGACTTTCACAGAGTCACTTTTCGATTCTGAGGTTTTAACTCATTTAAGGGATTATTACATGCCTCCGCTAATAACAAGCGGCTAAAGTGAAGCTGGCAGCGCTCGAACCCTCTCCCTCTGCTGGGAACTCCTGCCAACTCAGACTAGAGCTGTGGACATGACTTGTCTTGTTTATTCTTGTTCTTTTTATTCTTGATTATTTCACTACAAGCATACTTTAGTGGAATGTGTGTCATCAGTGCAAATGAGCATGTTCTAAATTCAAGCATTTGTAATGACTCCAAAAAAATTGTCCACCGTAGGCCTATATCTCCCGGCAACCGATGATTCCGGTATATGCAAAAACACATATGGCAACATTTGACGCTTTACATGTGTATATACACACATACACGTGCGTATGCAATCACATGCCACACATATGCATGCATTTATGTATACGTATATGTATATTGTTGTGGATTTAATTAATTTCATGAATGCTCCATGATGCAAGTGAACGCTGAATATAAAAAGGTGAAAAGGATGAGTGTTTACGAATAGTTCTTCCCTGTCTCCTTGGGATTGGCCCCAAAAACTTTTAACAAACACAGATTGGACCCCTGCCCAAGCTGCTGACTGATTCCACCTTTATATCCATATGCATGTATATATGTGTGCATAGATATAGATATGAAGGTGGAAACAGCCAACAGTTCGGTCAGGAGATCCAAGCCTATGGTTTGTCAAATGATTTCAATTAGAAGTTGTAGCTAAAAATGCCGACTAAATGTGAAATCTTATTTGATATTTTACTAAAACAAAGGAGGCGATTCCAATCCCAATATGAAATGAGAACAATGCATCAAAAAAATTGTTAACCTGTAGGAATCAGTAGTGATACTTAATAAACATGTGTCGGTGTTCTCTAATGTGTGTAGAAATTTTGTGATTTGCTTTCCCTTTTTATGACTCATTATATCATCCTATATAGAAGGCATCTATATATGCTTCATATGTATCAGGAATGAAAATATAATGTTTTAAGGTGTGCCTCTGCGGCATATATAAATGTAGAATAAACGATCAAATGTGATAAATGGATTTGCCAGTTACGGTAGGAACCAAAATATGATAGTTGTTTGGTAGTTTACTAGTAGATTGTAACAATGTTAAATGACAACCTCACGAAAACTGTATGTCTAAATTAATTTAGGTACCGACGATATTGCAGTAAGGTCTATGGTCTAAAGTAATTATGATATTCTATCCGGGTCCCAGATGATGTATAATGATAGGACATGTTAACCAACAATATCTAGTTATTCATCAGCATCATCGTCTTTTCCTGATCTTTTTCACAAATGAATGGGATCAGCCGCATGAATTCTTTTTCTTCGTAAATTTCTACCTTGAATCATATTTTTAGTTGGTTCAGTTTTTTATATATTGAGGTTTTGGAACCAGTAACTACTATAATGTCTGCTCATTCATGTGGGGTTAATTACAGGCTGGAACATGGGAAGAAAAGAATCTCAACTCATGGGCAAGTAATCGAATAAAGGTATAATATCATATCTTCTTCGACTAAACTTTATGTAACTTTTTTTTTTCACTTCACTAACCTTTATTTTGCATTTATGCTCTTATCCTATTTTCATCCTATTCCCACCATGCAAAAAATGTTAGGTAACTGCAACTTATTAATAGTTGATCTTTGGCTGTAGGAACTCCTTACCTCTATGGATACGCTGAAATTCTCAAGTGGTAATGCAAACATCGATGAAATTTCCAAATGTTCTGGAGATGTAAGTTCATCTTCGCCATCTGTTCTTTTATTTCATAAACATTTACATGCATGCTAACATTTATAAACCCAGATTCAGATATGTAAAACATCGAAATGTTTCAAAATGATTGTTTCACAAAATTTCACTGACGATCATTATGGTTGTGTACCAGTTTAATCTTCTGTTTACTAATTTTTCCCTGCATTTGATCAGGCTTTCTTGGTCACAGTGAGGAATAAAAAGAGAGTTGGCTATAACTACGAGTTGACTTTGAAATTCAAAGGTATATACCCGAAAGTATACTTTTTGCACCTTTTTGATATTTTCTCTATATTTGTTGATTTGATTTTATACGGTGGAATCGGTTAATGGTGATAGGTGAATGGATGATCAGAGATAGCAAAAAGAAGGTTAAGGGACATTTGGATATTCCTGAATTTTCATTTGGTGAGCTTGATGATTTAGAGGTATTCAACATTTGTGTTTTGCTTCTTTTGAACTGCCTATAAATCATACATACATATACATATATATGGACATACATATATACACGTACATACACACTTGCACACACAAATGTATTAACTAAGATATGCTAACATTTATTGGCGGTGCACGCAGATTGAATCAAGGTTGAGTGATGAAAAAGATCTTACAACAGAGGAGAAAGCTCAAATCAGGAAAGATTTGCAGTCATTTTTGGTTCCCATTCGCAACAAACTGATCGAATTTGAGCAAGAGCTTAAGGATAGATAGAGGAGTCGGTCATTCATGCATATGTATTGTTAGTTGCACCACTACGAATTCAAATCAATCTACTGCATTTTATGAGGACATTGTAATTGGCATAGTAAAGGGTTGTGGCGCATAGTTTGTACTAATTTAATGTCAAGAACGGTTTTATTTGTGATTTCATTTCATTAGATTACTGGGATGCAACTGTTTACTTATCAGCGTTCAATGGTAGCAGTATATGAAAGGTCCAAACGTTATTGATTGCCATATCGTTTTTGCCTTTTGTAAAAGTTAGTAGCAAAGCGCATGCATGCTAGTTGTGAGAAAGCTACTGATGGAGGTTTTTATCAGCGGAAAACTTAGGCCCCGTTTGGTTTTGTTTTGTGTTTCGACTTTTGTGTTTTCAACATACACTATAAAATTCAAGCAAATGTGGGAAATTTTTTACAATTCTTAGCCATCACAACGATGGACGGAAAATGGAGGAGATGAATTGTTTTTCATCCTATTGTATGTTTATGTTCTTTAATTTATAAATACAAAACATTACAAATTTATACACGCATACACATATACATATATATATATATATATATACATATATATACATATATACATACATATATACATACATATATATATGTATGTATATATGTATGAGTGACTATTTAGACACAAAATTAGGTACAAATTGGGGACACAAAGCATCTCAGCCGTTAGATATTTTTGTCCTTTTATGAGAGGTGGAAGTCAAGGGACAATCTAATGGTCAAGATCAATTGTGTCCATATTTTGTGTCTAAACAGACTTTCCCATATATATATATATATATATATATATATATATATATATTGAATGACACACACACACAATTATGTACATGTACATATAAATCATTTGAAAATATAATAATTTTTTTTTACATATTTTATTTTGTTTTAAATTCCAAAAACAATATTTAAGTTTTTTTAAACGTTTAATATATATATATGTGTGTGTGTGTGTGTGTGTGTGTGTACATATAAATAATTTAATAATATATATATATATATATATATATATATATATATATGCATAAATTAAATATATTTATATACAAATATACATAGATACATATATATACATGCATGCATGCACACACACATATATATAATATAAAATACATATGTACGCATTTAATAATGCTCATGATATATTTTTTAAATATTTGTTAAATGAAATTTTCGATTGGAAATTAATAAAATTAAATGAAAATTATTCTCGAAAATATAATTTTGTTTTTTTGATATTTTATAAAAATTCTAAATGATATTTTAGCATTTGAATATTTTAATATATATTCTGTAATTCAAAATCAATTTTAAATTTAAATTACTAATTTTGACATTAATATAAATATTTAATTTATAAAAGTTGAACTTTTTTAATTTTTCTTCCAAAAGCATATTAGGCGTGACGTAAATTTTTATAGAGTGTCTTTCGGTCGAAGGGCCCGATTTTATAATCTATTTACTTTTTTAGGTCCTATTGTTATGCATTTATAAATTAAGGCCTCCTATTTAATAAAAGTACTTTAATATCATTAGGACAACAACTTATTTGAAACAGATCCACTTATTATGTTAAGAAATTATTTTTATATTTAAAAAATAAAATAAAATCCGTTGTCATATTTCACAAAAAAAATCTATTTTTTCATTAGTTATATATCAAAATCGATAATTATATGTATCATTATAGTTATATGTATACATAATAACCTTTTTGATGGTTTGATGATTATGACAATGTCTAATCTGAAATTGATACACTACTTATGTTAAGAAGATATTTTTGCATTTTAGAAAATAAATAAAAATCCACCATCATATTTCACAAAAAACAAATTTTTTCCATTAGTTATACATCAAAATCAATAAATATTTGTATCATTATAGTTATACGCATACATAAGAACTCTTTTGATAGTTTGATAATTATGATAATGCTTCATTTGAAGCAGATCCACTTATTATGTTGAGAAGATATTTTTACATTTAAAAAAATAAATTAAAATCCACCATCATATTTGACAAAAAAATCCACCTTTTCCAGTAGTTATACATCAAAATCGATATATATATATATATATATATATATATATATATATATATATATATATCATATTAATTATATGCGTACATAAGAACGCTTTTGATAGTTTGATGATTATGACAATGCTTAATTCGAAACAGATCCACTTATTATGTTAAGAGGATATTTTTACATTTAAAAAAATAAATTAAAATCTACCGTCATATTTCATAGAAAAAAAAATCCATTAATTATACATCAAAACCGATAAATATATGTATCATAATTTTTATACATACATAAAAACCCTTATATACATGTATTAAAACTAATATCCAAATGCACGCAATATACATATAGATATATACATATATGTGTGTGTATGCGCGTGCGCGTAAGTACGTACACACACGTATGTATAAAGTTCGATAAATATTGATATCATAAATGAAAATTTGATTTAATCCATCGGAAGTCATTTTAATGCCGAGCATAATTTTATATTTAAATCAAAATTGCTTATATGCAGTCCGTAGGCATAGCTCAACTGGTTGGGACTGCCTTGCAACCATGGAACAAAGTTCTTGGAGGATGCAGGTTTGAGTCCCATCATGCCGAGATGTGTTTCACATTAAGGCTTGAAGCAGTTATCCCCGATGAAACCAAGAAATCGGTAGGGGATTGATGCTCTTGGTTGGGCTAGCTTAAAAGGGAGATCAGTGTGGCAGACAGCTGAATTCCCTAACTCTACTCTTTGGAGTAGGGTTTTTTAAAAAATAAAAAAATTGCTTATATATATCAAACTTACAAACATACATAAGTGTGTATATGTATATATGTATTGTTAGGGTTGTCTCACATGTTGCAAGAAGGACGATGATTTAGAATTGGAATAGTCGCACATCACTAAATAATTTGAAAAAGTGGTGTATAAATATGGGTTGGTTGGCACGTAACATTGGAGATTTCTTTTGTTAAAATAAAGTGTGTACCAACTCATAAGCGTATGTCACGTACTGAAGAAAAGGAGCTTGGTATGACCGCCGTTACAGAACAATTGGTATCAGAGCTGAAGGTTGTGAACTGACCCATGCAGAAAAATAATGCTCTCAAAGTACTCCAAAGGAGATGTTAGTCAAGTGGCAGATTATTAGGGTTGTCTCCCGTGTTGCAAGGAGAAAAAATGGTTGAAAATTTGAATAGTCCCACATCGCTAAATAATTTGAAAAGTGGTGTATAAATGTGGATTGGTAGGCACGTAATATTGGGGATGTCTTTTGTACAATAAAGTGTATGTCAACTCATACGCGTACGCCACGTGCTAGAGATGGAAAGCTAGGTCCGATTGTCGTTGCACGACACACACCCATGTGTGTGTGTGGGTGTGTATGTGTGTGTTGTGTGTTGGGGGGGGGGGGGAGGGGAAGGGGGGTGTACGTATACACTCATACATACATACGTGCTTGTGTTATTTTTATCAGAACTGACACACACTCTATATTATTCACATGCATTCCTTAATGCTGATAAATATCAGTATCGTATAAAAAAAAATCGAGTTTGGTGTATCAAAAGTTAATTTATAACCAAGTATAATATAATATTCAAGTTAGAAAGCTAAATATGTGTATCAAAACTTATGTACATAATTGATAATATTAGTATCTTATGTGAAATTTGGTTCATAGTATCATATGATATTTTTAAGCGTGTGCGTAGTTTTATATTCAAATCAAATTATTTTTTATATGTCTTAAATCTGATATACATATCTGTGTAAAGATGTATAAAGGCGATAAATATCAGTATCATAAATGAAAAATTGGTTTAATTCATAAGTCATTTCAAAGTTGAACATAACTTTGTATTCAAATCAAAATTACTATATACATGCATATATCAAACTTATATGTATGTATGTATACACACACATGCACATGCACATATCCATACATATATACATGCATGCATGCATATTTCAAAGATGATTTATATAATAAATGAAATTTTGATTTAGTATATCATAATTTATTTTATAGTTGGACATAGTTTTATATTTAAATTAGAACTACGATATGTATGTATATGTATGTGTATCAAATGACATATATGCATACACACACACATACATCAAAGTTGATAAATATCAGTATCATAAATGAATTGAGTTTAATGTATCAAAAGTTATTATAAAGAAGAACATAATCTAATATTCAAGTTAGAAATGTTATATATATGTATCAAAACATATATATATATATATATATATATATATATATATATAAACTTAAAAATATCGATATCATAAGTGAACATTTGGTTAGTTGTATCGGATGATATTTTTAACAATGAGCATAGTTTTATATTCGAATCAAAACTATTTATTACATATCTCAAAAAAAAAAAAAACACACACACGTGTGTGTATCAAAACTGGTAAATACTATTATCATATATGAAATTTTAGTTTGATATATAGAATATTATATCAAATGGCATTTTTAAGAATGAACATAATTTTATATTCAAATTAAAGCTATTATTACATGTCTCAAAACAGAACATACATACATACATATACATATATACGTGTGTGTATATATACATACATACATATATGCATATTTCTATGTGGTTATCAAAAATGATAAATATCAGTATTGCAAATAAAATTTTGATTACTGTATTAGAAGTCATTCTAAAACAATGCACGATCTTAAATTGAAATAAGAAACTAAGAGATTTTTTATTGTATAATTAGTAAAATCTTATAATGAATTAAGATAATACAATGAAAATTCATATAAGTTTTACGGTAAAAAAAATTAATTCTAGATTTGATCATTTTTCACATGATAAAGTAATATATTATTCACTTTTCAATGAAAATATTTTAAAAAGTTGACCGCGAAGAAACTTCATAATTAATGGCGTTGATTTGATTTAATTAAATTAATTGATAAAGTATTTATGCAAAGGGTATAATTGTCTTTATAGATTTTTTTTTAAAATGAGTTTTTTCTTAACATAGGTTTTAAATTTAGTGAATATTAGGCTCAGATCCTTAAATTCAAACTTAATACACGAAAAATCCTCCTAAAAAAATATTGTAAAATAGATCCATAGAATTAAGTTACTGAATAATTGCATACATTTATGCAATTATTCAGTGAATAATCGTAGACATTTATGCAATTATGTCCAAAAATTGCATAAATGTCTGTAATTATTCAGTGAATAATTACGAAAAATTTCGCACTTTTTTTGGTGAATAATCACGGAAATTTCTGCAATTTTTTAAAAAAATTGTGGGAAATGTCCATAATTTTTGGTGAATAATTGCCGAATTTTCCACAATTTTTCATTGAATAATTACAGAAATTTCTGCAATTTCTGCATATAATTACATAAATGTTCACAATTATTCACTGAATAATTGCACAAATGTGTGCAATTATTCAGTAACTTAATTCTAGAGACCTAATTTACATACTTTTTGTTGGCAAGGATGTTTGGTATATTTTGAAACTTAAAAGGGACTTTAGCCAAACCGTCCCTTAAATCTAAAAAGCATGCCCTATTTTTAAATAAAACAGAAGCATTACCTAATTTTTAATTACTATGTGTTAGTATATCCTTCTCACAAGAATCCACTTTTATATAATTTAAATTACATTTTATATAACAAATTTGTGTAATTCATAGATTTATGTAATAGTTTTGATTTAAATAATATATACTTACATATTAAAATAAATTCAAAATCTTTACTAGTCTAATATAATTTATATAAAATTTTAAAACATAGTTTTATTATATAATGTTTAATATTTATATTTATGAAACATATGTGAACTAAATAATATATATTAAATTAGTTTTAAATTAAAAATAGCTTTTTATGCCCCGAGTACTAAACATTTAGAAGTTACAAAAAATTTAAAAATTTATATAGCACATAAATATATACAACTACCTTAAATGTCACGATATATTTATATACTAGATCTGTCACCTGTTATTCTAAACATCATATTATATATAAATGATATTAACTTATTATTATAGATCAGAGAACATACCTTCACCAAAGCCTATAGAATACATGTAAAAAAAAGAGATTGACTTCGTTAACTAAATTCCAATTCAACGAGGTGCTAGCTCCTGAACCAATGACCACCAGCTATCAAATACTGTTTATTTTTTATTTGATCTTGAGATAGAAATGGAGGAGGGGATATGGATAGCTTTCGACCAGCTATAGAGGGGGTGGAAGAAGAAAAAGTTCATGGAAGAATAAGGATTATCATCTATTTATAAAGGAGGGACCGTGGATAAAATGTAGGATCATGATCCACTCTTTTCTCTTCCCATTCCGTACCTCTTATCCTATCTAAAACCCAACCCATTCTCCCATATCATAGATGCCCTCTACCTAGTCTAAGCATGGCCAAATTCCCCTTGTCCATATGGGTTTCAAACCCATTTCAAGCCTGAACAGTATTTACCGCATTTTAATCCAATTTAAAAGTGTATCGGCATCGTATATCAATTAATATATTTATAACTATTATAAACATATGTATTAATATTGTTTAATACATCAAATAAAAATTTTTAATTAATATTTCATAAGTTTTAATTAACTTAAATAGTTTATAACAGTTACAAATTAATTAAATATTTGGTCAAAGGAGTATTCAACGTTTGGTTTGTGTGACTCGTTAGGCGTAAATTCGGTTAGCAATTAATATCAAACTATTCAAATATTAACGTTCAAATATCACTTAGTAGGCGACTGAACTACTTTGGTCAGAGATTCTGACTTTGGATTAACTTCGTTTGACCATGATACTAAGCCCATATAACTTAAGAAATGAATCCTTTCTTGAATAGTGTTCACTTTCAATACTTCCACTCGACTCAATTATAGTCACTCGATGAAAATCGTGCTATTGTTTGACTATATCAAAGTGGAGCTCTCATATTAAAGATCGACACTATTCTCAACTCAGGAGAACTATGTAAATCGGTCATTTCTATATTTTCTTTTTGACCTTAGTTATGTTAACCAATATAAAACTATCGAGTTAGTCATCCCATAGTTATCTAATAACGATGAGTACGTAACCCCTTGGTGCCCCCAGTAGTCATGAGTAATATTTCGAGAATGTTACATACTCTAGTATCAACGGATGCATCGATATCTAGTCTTGATGCATCTTGACTAGGAATATTTATAATGATGTGTTCATTATATTGCGATACAATACTCATGACTACAACTATTTATAACTACTATCACAAACACACCATTTATGGATTTTCTGTTAAATATATTTTGTTTAAATATTTAATCATTTATAACACATTATAACAAATATATAATAGAAAGAAAAACACATTTATTGCAAATGAGAATTGATCACAGAGTTAATTAATTTATAAGAAAATAATAGAATTGCCCCTAGGGTATAGCCCTTACTCTATCAATCTCCCACTTGCGCTTGGGGTCAATTATGGAATCCTAATCTCATCCCTTCAATTAGCTACTCGAGAACCGATCGGGCTAGACTCTTAGTAAATGGATCAGCTATGTTACCCTTGGTATCTATCCATTGTATCACGACCTCTTTCTTCTCAACAAATTATCTAATAAAGTGGAACTTTCGATGAATATGTCATGACTTCTTGTATACTCTAGATTCCTTTTCAATCTGAATTGCCACATTGTTATCACAGAACAATGCCATTGGATTTTCAGTATTGGGAACTAATCCGAGCCCACTCAAAAACTAGTGCATCCAGACTGCCTCTTCAGCTGCTTTATTAACGGCGATGTACTTGGCCTCTATACTTGAATTACTACTGTTTCTTGTTTGTAAAATTTCCAACTTAAGGCTATGCCATTAAATGTAAAGAAAAAACTAGACATTGACTTTCTATCATCAATATCACTCTGAAAGCTAGAATCTGTATACCCCTCAATAAGGAGGTCTCCATTCCTATAAATAAGGAATAAGTCTTGAGTATTTCTTTACTTCAGTATACATTTTACGGCCGTCCAATGTTTTCCTCCAGGATTAGTCTGTTATCAGCTTACAGATCCTAATCCATATACCATCCTGTATAGTACATAACATAGTGTACATTATGGATCCTATGGCTGAAGCATAGGGAATCCTTTTCATATGCTCTTTCTCTTTATCGGTATGAGGAGAGTCCTTATTGGAAAGAATGGTTCCAGACTGTGTTGGAAAGTTTCCACATTTAGAATTCTCCATAATAAACCTTTTAGTATGGTATCTTTGTACAGGGATTTGGAAAATTCCAACAACCTCTACCGCTATAGATCTTTATACTTAGTATATTAGCTGCTTCTCTCAAATCCTTCATGGAGAAATTCTTGTAAAGGCAAGCTTTCACTGATTGGAGCAACGAAATGTCATTTTAGGTTAACAGAAGATCATCAGCATATAGTAGTAAGAATTCAATAGTGTTGCCCTATTCCTTTCTATATACGCACTTCCTCTATATTCTGATGAAAACCAAACTGTTTGATTACCTTATTTTAAAACACATGTTCCAACTTCTTAAAGCTTGTTTAAGTTCATAAATGGACTTTAAAAACTTGCAAGTATTTCCCTCACTCCCACTGACCATAAAACCCAAGGGTTGCGACATATAGATGGTCTCTTTCAAACCACGATTTAGAAATGCTGTCTTCACATCCATTTTCCATATTTCGTAGTCAAAGAATGCAATAATGACCACTATAATCTGAATGGACTTAAGCATGACTATGGGTGAAAAGGTCTGATCATAATCAACACCTTGAATTTGACGAAATCCTTTCGCAACTAGCCTAGCCTTATAAGTCTCTACTTTTCCATCTGCATTTAGCCTTTTCTTAAAAGTCCATTTGCATTTGATGGGTTTTATCCTTTCGGGTGCTTTCCATAAAGTCCATACTTTGTTTTCATATATGGAATCCATTAAGATTTCATTGCTCCAAGCTAAAGTACAAAGTATTTACTCTACAGTTCTTGTTGGAAAGAGAGAGAAGTGTCGTCATCTAAGACACGGTCCTTATTCTCACCATCCATGACAAAACCATAGTACCTCTCTAATGTGCGAGATTCCTTACTAGACCTAATAGGTTGTGTGTTTTCGTATATGGGTGAACTTGGTTCTCTGTTCTCCTACTAGTTCGACCTCAGTGTTAACTTCTTGGATCTTATTCAAGTTTACAACTTCGTTGTTAATTTCCTTTGATAGAAATTTCTTTTCTAAAAAGATAGCATATATATAGACAATAACTTTTTGTTCCTCGATAATGTAGAAAGTATATCCCATTCAGTTTTTAGGATATCCTATAAGTTTACATAGTTTCGATCTTGCCTCTATTTTACTTTAACCAATGTTTTTAATGTATACCGGATAACCCCACAGCTTCAAATACTTGAGTCGGGTCTTCTTACCATACCACATCGCATATGGTGTTTTAGGAATAGATTTAGTGGGCAACAAGTTCAACAAATGTGCTGTAGTTTCTAGTGCATATCCCTTGTAGGACAGAGGTAACTCAGCTTTACCCATCATCGTTTAAGCCATATCTAATAAGGTTCAGCTCCTTCGCTCTGACATACTGTTGTGTTGTAGAGTATAAGGTGGAGTAATCTGAGAGATGGTCCCATTATCTTTTAAGTACTATTGAATTCCTATCCAACGTACTCACCTCCAGATCGAAGAATTTTAAACTCACGGCTCATTTAATTTTCTACCACATTTTATGTTCAAATTTTTTTCCATAGACATTGGATTTATTCTTCATAAGATACACATGTCCTACTATTGGGAAATCAGTAGTGAAGGTAACAAAGTAAGACCTATTATATTTGGTGATTACATGCATCGGATCACTTACATCACAATGTACTAACCCTAAGAGTTCATCAATTCTTTCATTCTCCCACTGAAGGGGTGCTTGGTTATTTTACCTCTGAGACACGACTCACATGTGTCAAATGATTCAAATTCAAGTGATAAGAGAAAACCTTCAATTTTTAGTTTTTATAGTCGTTTCTTACTAATATGACCTAGCCTACAATGCCAAAGATAACTATCATTTATATTATTAGATGAATTATTTACAGAACACATATAATTAGTATTGATCACATAAATGCCATTTTTAAGATCACCATCACAGACTTCATTTCCATTCAAACTGATGTTTATAGCATTACTTGCATGATGAAATATATATCCAGTCTTTGACAATCCAGAAACAGAAATAATCCCACAAATAAAATAATTTACAAAACAGCACTTATTTAAATTCAAAACCACTCAACTAGGCAAACATAAATGATAATCTCCTACCGTAGTTGTATCTACGATGGATCCACCAGCAACTTGGAGCCTCATTTATCCTTTTGCCACGTGGTGCCAGTTCCAAGCCCCTATGACGAATTACATATATGAGTTACAGATGCATAATTTAAGACCCAAGACATTTTATTGATTATAAAATAATTTTGAATCATAAATATATCTAACGAAGCTGCAGAACCATTCTGCTTTCTTTTTCTAATAATCTTAAGTAATCAGGATAGGTTCTTTTTCAATAACCTTTCTAGTGGCAGTGGTGATATTCACCCTTGTCATCAATCTTCTTCCTTTTCTTGTTTCTCTTACCTTCTCTTTTTTGCTTCTTCAAACCTTTCGAAGATGATGCACTACACAATAAGCACAACCCTTTGATCCTTAGATGCAGACTTAGTCGACCTCAACATATCAAGGAGCTCTATTGAGGTGTAAGAGAATTGAGGTTCAAATAAACTTATAAGTCATTGCTTCTTTGTACGTCCAACTCGGAAAGCCTATCAATATACCTCTTCATCATCATCATATAATTACCCACTTTCAATTCTTTAGTCATTTTGGTATTGATGAACATTTTCTTCATAAGCTCATACCTTAAGGAACGTGACTGTTCACAAAACTGGGATTTGATACTGCCAAATATCTCATTGACATAAATGTTTTCGTGTTGCATCTACAACGGCTTGTCTAACATAGATAACATGAAGATTTGGGTGATCTCTAGGCCAGAAACCCATTTCTCATAAACAAGTCTAAGTTCAAGGTCCACATCATCAACGAGTTATTCTTTAGGTTCACATGCAATAAGTCGACCAAAGACGCTTGTAAATCAATGCTATCTTAATCATTCTTAGCCAATTAGTATAGTTAGATCTGGTAAGCTTATCATTATTAGAAAACAATTTTAGAGTTAACAGTTTTCTATAAGTTTTAATTGGTAGATTATTAGGACAATGTCATATTAGATGTTCTTATAATATTAGTACGGTTAAACTTTATGTTTCAATTTAGTAATAAGCTCCCACTAGTCTTTTATTTTTCACCAAAACCTAAGTTGAAACACAGAAATCTTTCAACTTCGCTAGTAGGTGTTAGGAATGGTTTGACTTGGAATTTCAACCTTGGCTTTGCGCAACAAGTTATAGCTCCATGGACAATGGATAACTCCTTATCGATTGTACCATATACAACTCCTAACCTTTGATATTTTGTCATAATTTCACTTCGACCTTAAGTTTGCTCAACAAATCGAAATGAAATTATTCACCCATACCTACCATATCGCAATGGCTTAAGTGTAGTATATGTACCTTAAGTTTGCTCAACAAATATATATATATATATATATATATATATATAGTTATCTTACCTCGTCCATTCAGTACATTAATAATACTACACATGATATCCCTAGATTGAGTTTGCTCAACAACTAAGGAGTATGCAAATATTATATATATATATATATATATATATATATATATATATGGTAGAGGACAATATTATATTGAATATTTATAATCTTCAACATATTATATTAAGTGATATAGGCTTATGGAATAATGTATTTCTTATGAAATACCCTCGCGATTCAAGTGTCGATCACATCAGAAATCATGATATACGTACATTTACATATATATTTATTCCTCAAGTCGATTTAGGGTTTCTTAACGTTTCACCTTTAATTTACACATTCATATTATATAAGTTTTATTATTATATAACTTTTATATTTAATTCACTTATATAATGATATTATATATAATCTTATATTAATTAAATTTTAATTAATTAATTAATTCATTAATTAATTTTATATTATTTTAATGTAACATTTATATAGAATATTTATTATTATAGTATAACACATATATCGTATATATGTGTATATAATTTAATTAATTACCCTTTAATTAATTAATTTAATTAAATAATTTTAAATAAATTATATTAATTTTCAAAATTCATTTTATACACATACATATGTACTTATGTTATTTTAACATTTAAAACAACATAACATATATCATAATGTATAATACATGTAAATATATTTATTAATTAATTAACCAATTTTATTAATGTATTTTATTAACCTTATTTTTAAAATTTTAAATTTCAAAAATAATTTATATTAATTTTCAAATATTTTAAAAAAATTCATTACATTATAACATTTAAATATGTATATATTTTATTTTATCATATATTTAAAATTTCAAACAATTTTGAAAATTAGCCTAATGCCCAACTCAAATTGGCTCTTTTCTATTAGGGACAACCTTTGGGCTCACATATTTGTTCAGGCTAGGCTGGTAGCTATGTAGAGTATAGTACTTGTTTACCCAAACCAATCCTTAAATATTACTGTTTTAGACACTCTATGATTTGGGATGTAGGCTTAATCAGTTAACTCTATCATGACTAATTTAGACCGCATAGGCTATTAGTCTTGTATACCAATGTTAGAACTAGGTCAGCACGTAGCAGAAGAAATAGGAGAATTTCAGTTTTTTTTACTATGGATCTTTTTTGGGCATATGAAGTCTAATTTATTTAGAATATTTCTAAATTACTTTTAAATAAAATCATTATTTTTTTTAAATTTATATTGTAGTTTTATATTATATATACCATATATATGCGTGTGTGTGTGCGTGCGTGCGCGTGCATGTGTAATATAATAATCTGTGCAAAGTTTGACATGCCCTTGTATAAGTGATGTGATTTACACTATAATAAACATGTTAACCTCTCTAGTATTCAAATATATCATCCAAATGTACAGTTATGTGCTTTAATTTATACATACAAAATATTACAAATATATATATATATATATATATATATGTATTATTTTGAATTATTTATATATATGCATATATGGAACTTACGATATATATCTAATTTTATATATGCATATGTAACTTCATTTGAAAATAGATTAAAAATTTATATTTTGTAATTTTGTTTTAAAATCCTTTTTTTATGTTTTTTAAACATTTTATATGTATCTGTGTGTGTGTACTTATAAATAATTAAGTACATACATACATATTAATGCATAAATGAAATATATGCATACATGCATTTGTACACACACACATTTAATAATGCTCATGGAAAAATTTGTTTTTTTAATATTTGTTAAATAAAATTTTCGATTTGAGATTAATAAAATTTAAAAAAATTATTTTTCAAAAATATAATCTTTTTGACATTTTATGAAAATTCTAAATGATATTTTGCCATTTAAATATTTCAATATATATTTTTAATTCAAAATAAATTTTAAATTTAAATTTATTAATATTAATTTATAAAAAAATTTAGATTTTTTTATTTTCTACCAAAAGCATATTAGGTGTGAGATAAATTTTTATAAAATTTAAATTATATTTTATATAATATAATTATTATTTTTATAGATTTATGTATTTTTTCGATTTAAATAATATATATATATATATATATATATATATATATATATATATATATATTAAAAAACATGCCGAAAGATTTACCGATCTAGTGTAATTATATAAAATTTTAAAACATATTTTTATGATATAATGTTTGATATTTAAACTTATGAAACATATATGAATTAAATAATATATATTGAATTAAAAAATAATTTTTTACCCATGAGTACTAAATGTATACATGTGAAAGAAAATAAAATTCAAAAAGCACATAAATATATACAACCATCATAAATGTGACGATATATCGATATACTAGATTCGTCACCTATCGATCTAAACATCATATGTTAAGAAAATAAAATTAACTTATAATTATTGATCAGAGAAATATCTTCACTAAATCCTATAGAATACATGTAGAAACGACGAGATTGACTCCTTGAACTAGATTCCAATTCAACACGGTGCAAGCTCCTGAATAGTATATATCGACTATTGAATAATGTTTATTTTAATTTGATTTTGAGTTGGAAAGAGAGGAAGAGACATGGATAGATTTCGGCCAGTGATAGATAGAGTGGAGTAGCAAAAGTTTAAAAAAGGAGGAGGGTTATGATCTATTTATAAAGGAGAGATTAGAGAGAAAATGTAGGATCAAGTTCCACTCTTTTCTTTTACCCATTATCTACCTCTTATCCTATCAAAAACCCAACCCATTCTCCCATATCATAGCCACCCTCTACCTGGTTTTAGCATGGCCGAATTCCCCTTGCCCATATGGGTTTAAACCCACTTCAAGCCCAATAATGTTTACCACATCTAAACCAAATTTAAACGCGTATCAGTATTGTATATCGATTAATATATTTATAACTATTATAAACATATCTACTAATATTATCTAGCAAATCTAGTAAAAAAATTAACTAATATTTCATAAATATTAATTAGCTTAATTAATTTATAACAATTACAAATTAATTAAATATTTGGTCAAAGGAATACTCAATATTTTGGCTGTATGACTCGTTAGGTGTAAATTTGATCAACGATTAATAAACTATTCGAATATTAACGTTCACATATCACTTAGCAGGTGGTGTGACAATTTGGCTAAATTCATTGCTTACTTAGTTTCGGCAAAATCCAATTTTACTTTATTAAGCATTACTTGGTAGTGACTATTATTTGCACCAAATTTCTTTGTCAAAACTATATCCTTTTAGACTAATGGAATTTGGTATTGGTCGAAATTTCAATATTGTCCATATTCAACTCTATAGTCCAAACATAAAGTCCTTGGTTCAATAATAATAGTTATTATTAACCGAACTAATTTGGTTAGAGATTTTGACTTTGGGTTAACTTCAGTTTACCGTGATACTAATCTGATATAATTGAGGAGACGAAACCTTTCTTGAATAGTGTTTCACTTCTAATACTTCCACTCAACCCAACTGTAGTCACTCGATGAACTTCGTACCATGATTTGACTATAATCAAAGCGGAACTTTTACGTTGAAGATCGACAGAATAGGAGAACTGTGTAGTTCTGTCACTTTAATATCTTCTATCTAACCATAATTATATTAACCAACAGAAAATTATTGAGTGAGTCCTTCCATATTTATCCAATAATTATTATCACGTAAGCCCTTGGTTCTTACAGTAGTCATGCCCAACATTTGAAGAGTGTTATGTACTCTAGTCTCAACTGATGCATTGATGTCCAGTCTCGATGCATCTTAACTAGGAATATTTAAAATGATGTGTTTATTATGTTGTGATACAATACTCATGATTACAGCTATTTTGATAGTTATCATAAGCACACTATTTATGGATTTTCTTTTAAATATATTTTAATTAAATATTTAATTACTTATAACACAATAATGTAATAGAAAGAAACATACCTTTATTACGAATGTGAATTGACTATAGTTAGTTAATTTACAATAAATTACAGAATTTTCTGTAGGGCATACCCCCAACTCTATCAAATATGATTTTTAATCTCAAAGCTTCAAAAAACAATGCAATTTTTTATTCCAAAGCTACTAAAAGCATGAATGAAGTTACTGAAAACGTCAAAGCAGTTTCAGAAATCATAAATGAGATCTCTGGTATCACAAATGCAGCTGCAGATAATAATATATCTTAAAATAATGATGTAATTACTAAAAACTAAAGCAAGGACATGCATCATCAAAACAGGTTTAAATTCGGGTAGGATGCAATATCACAGTGTTAAAAAATAATAGCATACTAAATGGGAATGCACGTCAAAGAGTGATCATACGAGAACCCATATTGAATGTCACTTTGTCAAGTGGGGATGCATAACAAACGCAAGATCCCACCGTTCAAATGCAGGTGGCGGATGAGCAAATACACACGAATGGGGATTTCATCAAACAGCTCATAAAGTCCCCATCAAAAGGATAACCCAAGCTTATATACCGGCATTAAACCAATGAATTCAAAATATAGTACAAATTGAATAGAAGAACATAACTTAGATTTAGGAAATGCCATCGAAGCAGCATCACCACTCCTAAATCTACCACCTCCAAATGATGATAGTTGTTGGTAGATTCCCTTTCTCTTGCAAACATGAGCAAAAAGAAAAAGAGTAGAATAAAGAACATAAATGAAATCATCGCTGCTAATGAAGTGGATAGTACCGAGGATAGAGACTTCAAAAACAAGTACAGTTTAATTAGTACTCTATTTTTTTGATATGGCAACCAGTCAAGACTGTTGACCAGAAAACTCTACTATCTATTTATCTTATGCTGGCTGTGTAGTCGCACACTACATAGTCGTTTCCTTAAAAAAGGCATATCACGAGGTATCCAAAATGGGAAAAACATCCTAAAGTTCTAGACAAATGCTCTTGCAAAAAAAGAGGCAGAAGGATTGTGAAAGATCGTGCACAATAGGTGTCCTTCATAGTATCATTTACAAATTAGTTTTATACTTTTATTATATAATGTCTATTATTGCGTGGAATATAAGAGGTATAAATTCCCCCAAAAGACTGCTGTATTTGACAGATTTACTAAACATTCACAAGCCCAGTATTTTAGGAATTCTTGAAAATAAATTAGATAATAACAAAATTGAAGAATATTCAGCTAAAGTGTTAAATAATTGGAGCATAATAAATAATAATATAATGGACGGCAATGGGAAAATAATGGTTTTATGGGATCCAAATCTTTAGGAAATCAAGCAATATTTTATAAATTTACAACACACAACTGTATATATGTAAATAAAGGAGGGTTTCTAATAAAAACCACCTATATTTATGCATCTAGCAATGAAAGTGAAAGAACTTTACTTTGGAAGCATTTAGAATTTTTGAATAGTAATATGAAAAACCCTTGGTTACTAGCAAGAGAATTAATACTGTTTTGCATGCTTTTAATAAAAGAGGAAGTATTCCTATATCTTTGAAAAAATTGGAAACAATCAATAGGTTTCTTTTGAAAATAGGATAAGTAGAGCCTACCATTTTTGGTAATAAATTTAGTTGAAAATCTAGAAAATATATGAATATTCACCGTAAACTTGATAGAGTATTGATAACCCAAAAATTCACAAAATATTTTCTGAACTTTAATTGCAATACACTTCCTCAAGCAACTAGTAACCACTCGGTACAAATTTATCTCCTAGAAAATAGCCATAATAAGACAATTTTCCCTTCCAGATTTATTAATGGATGGACACATGAAATTTCATACAAAGAAGCGGTTAAACACAGCCTTGCTGTTGTTGTACTAGGCACTGCCCAGTACAAATTCAGCAAGCTTCTACAAAAAACAAAAAACAATTAAAATTTTTGCCCAGTACAAATTCAACAAGCTTCTACAAAAAACATAAAATAATTAAAAAAGTGAAAATTAGGCACGCACTCTTAAAAGCAAACTTAATTCACTAAAACTCCTCCTGCAAGAAAACATACTTTGCAGGTCCCTGTTTTTCATTTCGGCTGTTTTTCCCCTAAAATACCCCTCCGCTTCTTGCACGATTTATTTTAATAACGAGCTTATCTTTCTTGCTTTCATCTTCTTCTATATTGGCGAACTTATCTTTCTTGATTTCATCTTCTTCTTCAATGGCGAGCTCAGCTTTCTCGATTTCAATGGAAAACTGCAATTATACATAATAGTTGTAGAAATGTCTGCAATTATATGCAATAGTTGCATTTCTGCAACTATATGCAATAGTTGCAGAAATGTCTGCAACTATATGCAATAGTTGCAAACATTTCTGCAACTATACCATATAGTTGCAGAAATTTCTGTAACTATATTAAATAGTTGCAGTAATTTCTGCAACTATATGCAATAATTGCAGACATTTCTGCAAGAATATGCAATAGTTGCATTTCTGCAAATACGCAATAGTTGCAGAAATGTCTGCAACTATATGCAATAGTTGCAGACATTTCTGCAACTATACCATTTAGTTGCAGAAATGTCTGCAATTATTTGCATACTTGCAAATTTAAAAAAAATGAAATATTCAAAATTTGCTAAATTTTCTGCAAATATATGAAATAATTGCACCTTTACTACAAATATGAATTTTTGGTATTAACAATGGATCTCATTTTAAAGATCATAAAATTTATGATTTTTTTGGTGAAAACGGTATGTTGATCCGATTTTTCTACATAAAGTTATACGCGTTTGAAATGTTAAAAACATAAAGGGTATTTGGGTCTTTTTGCGTGTGCGAATTTGAAAATAGGGACCGAAAATGTAAGTTTAGTTTGGAAAGGATGTTTTCTCTATTTTGAAACTTGTTAGGGATGTGAGCCAAACCTACCCATTAAATAACTTAGAATAAAAATAAATCCACAAAAGAAATTAAACAAATTGGAGACGGATGTGAGTATTTGCAAAATTATATAGACAAAGAAGCTTAGACACTTTTCAAGTTAACAGTTTTTTTCAAACTTGGAATAAGTTGGTCAATGCTCTTTATTTGCAAGCTATAAATGTAAAAGAGGAAGCAAAAGTAGACGGGCTTATCAATGGGGATGAAGCTAGTAAATTTTTCATAGAAGAATGTCAAATAGGAAACATAAAACAATATAGGAAAATTATTTAACGCTAATAGTGTTATAATAAATGAAGCTTCTCAAATTAAAACAAAAGCCATCAGTTATTTGAACACACCATACAACATCGAATCCTACTAGAAAACTTTCCCAAATATTGACATAAAGTATTTTTGCATCCTATTAGTTAGGAAATTCTACTTTCTCCTGTATGTATTGATGAAATTTCCACTTAAAAAAATTATCTATAATGCAAATAATGATAAAAGCCTCGGTCCAGATGGATTTGGTGCTAAGTTTTATAAAACATGTTGAGAGGATATTAAATATGATGTGTTTGAAGTAGTTAATTTGTTTGTAAATGAAATTTTTTTGAAAAATATAAATCATACTCATATTACTTTAGTGCCAAAAGTTAAAGCCCTTAGTAGCTTTGGGGAGTATAGGCCAATCTCTTATTGCAACTTTATTTACAAAATTATGGCTATTATTCTTTGCAGTAGAATAAAAATACCTAAAAAATAATCTGCTTTCATGCTAGGAAGACTAATTGCAAAAAATACATTATTAGCACATGAAATGATTAGCAATTTCAACTAGGGCTGTAAAAATAAAATGTGGTTGATTTACACAAGGCTTTTTTTGAAATAAATAGACATTTTATCTTGTATATGATGAAACAGCTTGGATATAATGAAAGTTTTTATCATCTAGTTGAAGAATGTGTTAAAAAAGCTACCTGCTCAATTTTAATAAATTGCTCTCCTAGTGGTTTTATTCATAACAATAGAGGAAAAAGGTAAGGATCCCTCATTTCTTCTCACTTATTCGCCATTTCTATGGAATTTTTTTCACTACAAATGTAAATAGAATAAATTAAAGGAAATTTAAAAGTCACAAATAGAACCAAACCAATACATTGAGGACTTTATTATTGTTTTTAAATGTAGATAAGCAAAGTGCAAATACTATGTTGAAGATATTTGGGAAAATGAATGAGTATGCAGGTTTACAAATTAATGAATGCAAATGCAAACTATACTTGAGTAAGATATGCACAAGACAATCAGAAGTTCTAAAATCTTAAAATTTCGAGAGGGTAAGCTACCAGTCAAATATTTGGGACTGCCACTTAGTGTGAGTCAGCTAAATGGCAGAGACCTCTTAAGACTACAAGACTTATGTGAGGACCTGCCTTTTCGACCCTCAAAAGTCAACACTAATACATCCATTGTATTCACACGCGGAGCATTCAAGTGTCAGAAAGATGGATTGTTCGGGTGAAAGAAAAAGAAAAGACAGAATATAATCTCACATTATGATGAGTAATATATAATATCCAAATGATCTTTACAAAAAAAATATAAATGCAATAATCATAGCAAACTAACTTATCATCAACCTGGGCAGTTACAACACTACGTCCTTACAAATGCTGATAAATACAAAGTAAGTAATGCAGTAGAAAATAAAATATATGAATAGGTCTTGGAGGCATTCGACTCATCTCTTGAAGGTCCAAAGTGTCCATGGATAAATCTAGAAATATACTTAGGACTGACCCGAGCATTATAAGAAAATAAGATCCGGATCAGTCTGGTAAACCAGCGCAAGAAACTCAAATCATATGGATTTTTACATTTACAAAACCCTTCGAAAATAAAGGTATCTCATAAGAGCATGCTGCAAATAAACACGGACAGGTTCTTTCCATACAATAGCCAAACCATTTCTATTAGAAAATCCAGTTATATTATAATAATGTCTAGGGTAACATAGAAATGGTTACATTAATTATATTCAATGATATATTTAGTATACAACTAAGTTCGTAAAGCACGTATTGTAAAATGGATTCCATCAATGATAGGGCTATTAAGGTAGCGTCTGTCATGGTGCATCTCTAGATAAATATATCGAGGGCCTCACATAGATCCCCTGCAAATCAGGACCAGCCTATCCCTTACTGAATAGTACCAAATATAATCATTCCTTGGTTGCGATCAACAACCATACCGGCTCGAAGCATATATCCAAAAATATCAATCTGGATCGAGGATGACCATACCCTTATGGTAGCAAACCATATAACCCTGAAGTATATCCCTTGTTTTATTCATTTTCGAGTGTGAGGCTTGAGGCCACATATTACATTTTAGCAAATCCTACTTAGAATGCTAACAGTGCCATATAGGCAACAATGCAATACAAATATTCATCCATACAAGTTGTTCGGGATATGAAAAATAAAAGACGCTACTTCTACTACATCCCTTTTAGAGTCACTCTTAGGATTAGTAACAAGTAGCCCTTGCACTTTAAAAACTCTATCTTCTAATTCCATCATCTTCAACATATCTTCAATTCGAACGCTTATGCCAGTTCGTAGCGATTTATGGATAACTTATGCTTATCTGATCTCAGTCTCTCCGAACCAACAATTAATAGTTTTTAGTTGACTCAATCCTGATTCTTTAAAAAGCAAGCGGATATATGAGTTCAGTGTAGATCTCTAATATATGCCATTAAAGCGAGAGACATTTCACTGGAATGAGTTCTCCCATGTGATCTCAAACTGTATAGACATGTGAAGCTTATATATACTTTCTAAGTCAAAATTGGCTAAGATTTGATAGTTAGTGATTTATCTATCAAATAAGCAACATTCAAATCAGAGATTTAATTTCATATGAAAACCAAACATGATTAAGCATGTAAGCAACCATTAAATCTTTTTACTTAATCCTTCTATTAATTAAAATTTCCTTTCAATTAGCTGTATTAAATTACCTTTACAAAAGATATATTCACAAACCCTCTCCACTCTTTCCAATACTTGAAAAGTATTAATATACTTCCCTCAACTATATAAGTATACCCGCAAAACATTTCACTTCAATACTTAGAAAAAGTCTTTGTATACTTATATCAATGATATAAGTATATTCAAAAATCTTAAGGAAGATTTTCTTTTTTCCAAAATCATATTCAAATGGGACAAAACAAATGTTATTTAAAAACATTGTTTACTATAAACACAAACCACTTTCCGTTTGCTGTAAGTAAATGGATCATATGAAAATTAGATTAAATATACTTACCACCACTTTCCAATTTCAAACTTGTATATCCCTCGATTAACAATAGATTCAGTTAAGTTAGAGAGCCATCCTTACGTCGACATCCATTCTTAATTCTCACAGATAGAGACGAGTTTCCTTACCTCAGAATTTGGTGTTAAGATGAAGAGAATGCTTTCCATACCTCCATAAATTACAAAGATCATTTATAGAAATCAAATCTCCTACACTTGCCATATTTTTTATATTTCGACTTACTCTATCCCTTGTCCAAAACCGAAGCCGGGTAAGTCAAGGCACTAGTTACTCCATCCATGCCTTAGTTAAACACTCCGGATATGAATTTTATAGATAAAGGATTAATTTACTCATCGACTTTTAGTGTCAAGTAAAGGACTACTTAATTTCCTTAAGTAACCGAATTTGTATATGGAAATAATACTTCATATACTTAACATCAATCTTTGCTTTCAAACTAAAACTATTCTTTGGTTAGAAAATAAAGTCGTTCAAGTTGGGATATTACTACCACTCAAAACTTGGCTCGACAACATTCTTATCTTTTAGGATAGGTAGATGTTTCCATACCTCAAAGCTTAATATCAAGTTTAAGATTTCACTAATTTTGTATACTATTTAAAATAAATAAAATATTATAAACAAACTCCTCTCCACTTTTTTTAAACTATTTACTATAAAAAAATGTTATAGTTCATAGTTTCTTCCTACGTTCCTGAGAAATTTATTACAATAAAGATGCCATAATCCATGACTTATTTTCTCTTTGAGATTCCACTTAAAACCTTTATAATACACTTTAAAACTTCCATATACAATCTCACTTGAAAGTCTTTGTTTAAAACTAAGTTTGATTTGGAAAGTCAAGATTCCCCCTTTCATCAGAGCACCACTTGCTTTATTATATCAAATAATCCTTTAAATCACTTATATAAATTTCAAACCTCCTTTAAAACACTTTAAACAAATTTTAGAACTTCCATTCAAATCATAACTTAACGCCATCACTTTTAAAAAGAAATTGACTTTGAAAAGTAAAGGGATTTTTTTAAATAAACCATTTGTTTAAATGCCCCAAAATAAACCTTTTTTAAATTAAAACTTAAATCTCTACTATCTTTAAAACGTTCTAAATTTCAAAGGTACATTTTTAAAATAATTAAAATATAGTTCAAAACTCTTATACAAAACACTATTTGAGGATCATTAGATAAAACCCAACTTTGATTTGAAAATGTAAGATTTTTCCTTTATGTCAAAGCAAACCACTTACTTTAAAATAAGTTTTTTTTTCCATAAATATATAAATTTCAAACCACTTTTGCAAAATGGTTTTAAAGACAAAGGTCAAGTTCGGAAATAGTTTCAAAACATTTTTAGAAATCAAAATGAAAAGGTCGCATAAAAGAGGATTAAAGAAATCCAATGCCATATTTAAAACATTCTTGAAACTCCAAGTAGAAACAAAAGTTTTTCAATGGGAAATCAAGATCATAAATCCCAATAGCATTTTCAAAAGTCCTAAAGAGGCTTTGGAGCTACATTAGCATTTTATAATGCTACCACTTCTTGTCTTCACCAAAAAGATTCAACTTTTAAACATATCAATTTTTATATACAACATATCCAAGCTACCAAACCATGTTATACATGCATTACATATACACATATAATCATGTAATGTAAAATCAACAGTTGCGAGGAATCCCTTTGGATCCCTCTACAAAAAGTAAATCTTTAGAAGAGTATTTGTCACGATCTATTTACTACGAAACACTTCGGCTCTCTTCCATAAGTCCCTTGTCTAATCCTATGTGTTCACAATAGTCCCCAGTAAAATAATAGTTATTGATGTCATCTGCTTCCAAGCGAGAATCAACAACAATATAAAGCATTATACATGTATAATTATGTACAACATAAATGATAATAATTATTTGACAACATGTCATTATTTTAAATAGTTCAAAATGAGTTATCTCACTTTTATTTTCAACCACTCTTGCAACAAGCCACTATTTCCTCCCACGACGCAAAGATAGCTCCAAAACCACTCAACCCCCTTCAACGGCTCACGTCCAAGCCCTTCCAATGACCCCAAACCCATACGGCTAAGAAGAGAAAAAGGGGGAAATGCTTTGAATCTCCTATTTCCAAGTTGATAAAGTGATTTGTTATGTTATTTAATGATTATAGTATTTATTTAAAAAGGTAAAGACTTATGTAGAGTTTCTCTTAATCTAAGAATTTTATTATGAGAAGAGAGTGTAAGAGTTGAGACTTTTGCAAATGAATAGCAATAAAAAACGAGAACCTTGGGCATGTACTTATAAATTTGAGAAAAGTGGCCAAAAGATCACAATACCCTTTTGCTAGATTACTTAACTACCCCTCCATGATTTAATCCAAGGTACATCCTTTCGTCATGCCTTAGCCACCCTAGGCTCATCTTACCATCCTTTAGGTACTACATATCATGCCTCCCTTAAAATAAGGCTTAATTAAGGTAAAATATTCACCTTACTTTAATTACACATTAAACCCTTTCTTGAAGCAATTAATGAAACTTGCTTTTATCTAGTTCCTTTATGTACTACATGACTTGTTATTATATGTATATAAGCATATGATAAAAGTATGCATATGTGCAACAATGTTGCGACAACTTTCGTTTGATAAAAGTCAAAAATCCCAAAAACAAATTTCACTCACATTTTTAATTATTCATCGAACCATTTATTTTTATAAACAAACTTTCAAAATGAGTTTACCATCGTTGCTTATTAATTAAAGAGGGTTATTTATCATTAAAAACCATTAATTGAATATTTAAAATTAATTAAATATTTGTAAATCAAAGTGATAAAATTCAGTTCTTTATAGCTTAATTCAAAGCAGAATAGAGGGACGGTCTAGCAAATTGTTATCATTAGCAGGCAGATTATAACCAAATCACATAGTCATCACTATAATCATTATGTATTAGTTGCAAACATATAACATTCCAGCAAAAGCAATTCAGAATATAGAAAAATGTGTCCAAATTTCATTTGAAGAGGAAAATATCATAAAGTCAATTGGAGTGTTGTTTGTATATCAAAGAAATCAGGTGGATTGGATCTAAAAAATTATCAAGACTTAAGTGCAATTTGTAATCCTAAGTTATTTTGAAAACTTTTGGAAGGAAAATCTTTGTCGGCTAGATGGATGAAAGAAAAATATGTCAAAAACAAGAATTTCTGAACCATACAAGTGGAAAAACACTACTCCACTTGAAAATACATTTTAAATTGCAAAGAAATAGAAAATAAACTCATGAGAAGGAAATTCAAAGAAAGAAAACAAACCATTTTCTGGTTTGATCCATGGATTTATGGAAAATCATTTGTAAATCTATTGGGATGGCTAAATATTTATCAATTTGGAGACATAAATACCAAAGTAGACTGCATTATTAGAATCACAAATGGAGTACAATCAGAAGCCAACAACATCAATATTCAAAATAGAAATGAAAAGGTTACCATCAATCCCAGTTTATTCAAAGACAAATGGAAATGGAAATTAAGTTCTAATGGTACCATCTATTTGTACTAAAATCAAATCATGCAAATTGGAAAGATACCTAGGTAATCGAGAAATTGATTTGCTTAATCTCCAAGAAACCCTTCATTATCAAGTCTATTTAAATGAAGGAATTCCATATTCATATGAACAAGCAAGTGTAGTATCGACCATTATTCTTTCCTCTCTCTTTTGTACTCTTTTCTTTATTGAAATAAAAAGTTGTTGGGTCTCCGTGGACGTAGGATATTATATTCGAACCACGTTAAATCTTATATGTGTCTTATTTCTGTTATTTTTCTACGAGACTGCATAATTCTTTTTAATTGTCAATGGCATCTAAATAGGCAATACTAGATCCTGAATAAATAAACCGCTTCCACTCAAATTAAAAAAAATTCACTACAGTTTGGTATTAGAGCTAGTGTTATTGTTTCTGTTTGGATATTAATGGCTACTTCTAGTAAGTCTGTTGGTAGATCTGGTGTCAATTATGAAGTAGCACGTTTTGACGGAAAAAGAGATTTTGGTACTTGGAAGATGAAGATGGAGGCTGTATTGAAGAAGGAGAAGACTTACAAGGTTGTTTCTGCGCCTGAGAAATTGAAAGGTATTGATGCAGCTGATTTGGAAGAGATGGAAGATGAAGCTCTCACAACAATTTAGTTGAGCCTTTCAGATGAATTTCTTAGAGAATTCTCTCAGAAGAAGACAGTGAAAGAACTATGTGATGCATTATCGAATGCATATCAAGACAAGTCTCTCACTAATCGGATTATTCTTCAGCAACAACTCTATTCGTTCAAGATGAAGCCTGAAGCTGATCTCATGGAGCATGTAGATGCTTTGACGACTTTGATTATGAACCTAGAGGCAGCGGAAGTTGATATTACCGATGAGGCTCAAACTGTGATCCTCTTATGTTCCTTGCCTAAGGAGTATACTGCTTTTATTAATTCCATGATTTATGGCCACAGTAAAATTAGCATGTCTGATGTAAAGGCTGGTCTTCATAATGAAGTATTAAGAGGTCGATTGGCGAGCACTAGCTTGGATAGTGATACCTAAGGCTTATCTGTTCAGAGAGGTAGAGGACAAAGCAGGTCGAAGAAAAGTGGAGGACGGAATTATTCACGGTCTCAGTCTAAGGGGACTAAGAATTTGACTTGCCATTATTGTAAGAAACCAGGGCACTTCATAGCACAATGTCCCAAGCTTGAAGGTAGAAGAAAAGATCCAAAGCAAACCTCAGCTTCTACGACACAGAAATCAGATACAGAAAGTGACACCGATGTATTTACAGCTTCTGGCTCTTCTGGGAAGAGCAATTTATGGCTGATTGATTCTGGCGCATTCTATCATATGACACCTGATAGGAACTGCTTTTCCACTTACCGTGAAATTGATGGAGGAGAAGTTCTGATGGGTAATGATGCTTCTTGTCGTATGGTGGGTGTTGGTAGCGTGATGATTAGGATGTTTGATGGTGTTATTCGTACGATCACCGATGTTAGACATGTACCTGATTTGAGTAGGAGCTTGATTTCTGTTGGGGCATTGAGTAGACTTGGTTTGAAGATTGTAGTGGAAGGAGAGAAAATGAAGATATCGATGGGTTCCATGATTGTTATGAGAGGTGTGAGGGCAGAAAATCTTTATCTATTAAAGGACACTACTGTGATTGGTGAATCAGCTTCTGTTACATCTGTTGATCCAGATTCTTCCAGATTATGGTACATACGGATGTGTCACATCGGTGAGCGCAGCAAGGATGAGTGGAGAAAATGAGGATTGATTGATGGAGTTCGTCATTCAAAACTTGGTTTTTGTGAAGAGTGTGTTCTTGGAAAGCAGACGAAGATTTCTTTTGGTACAAGAGAGCATAAAGCAAAAGCTGTCTTGGAGTATGTTCATAGAGATGTCTGGGGTCCCTCCCCTTGTCAGTCTTTAGGTGGAGCCAGATATTTCGTTTCACTTATAGATGATTTCTCTCGTAAAGTATGGATATACTTTCTTCAGTCAAAGAGTGAAACCTTTTCCAAGTTTCGGAAGTGGAAATCTATGGTTGAGAAGAAGTCGGGGAAGAAATTGAAAGTTCTCCGTTCAGATAATGGCGGTGAATTTGTATCACAGGAATTCATCGATTATTGTGAGTCCGAAGGCATTAAGAGGCATTACACCACACCAGGCGACCCCCAGTCTAATGGAGTTGCAGAAAGGATGTGTAACGACCCGTACTTTTACGGATCAAAAGATCGTAGAACTGTCGACATTAAGTCGTTGATGGTGTTAAGTCGTTTAGAGTATGAGTCAACCATAGCTTAAGTCGTTCAGAGTTGAGTCGTGTAGTGCTTAGGTCGAGTGGAGCGACTTATAGAAGTTACGACTTAGTGGTTGAGTGACTCATAAGTGTGGCCGAGTTAAGGAGGTAGCCGACTCAGAGAAGCAAACGACCTATAGATATTGGCCGACTTAAGTAATGGACCGACCTAGGAAGGTCACCGACTTAGTGGTTAGCGAGTTAAGGTAGTTAGCGGATTAGAAGGCCACGGGTTAACGACTTAAGGCTGGGGCGACTTAAGGTTTAGGCGACCTAAGGGTTGGCGATATAGGAGATAGGTCGGATTGGACGAGTTACCGACCTAAGGAGAAGTAGGTCGTTTGGGCGACTTGGTGAATAGCTTAGGTCGGCTATGAGATAGGTCGCATGGTGTTTAAGTCGTTGCCGTGTTTGTTAGGTCGCATAGGAGTTAGGTCGGTATCATTGCTGAGTCGTATGCCGTTAAGTGGTAGGCCCTACGTTGAGTCGTGAGTCATTAAGTCAGCTTGAAGTGGATGCGCATGTGTTTTAGGTCGTGAGTCGTGTGTGTTGTGCAGGGTGTGTTAGGCCGTGGGTGGTTGAGTCGTGGCCATGATGAGTCGTGACCGGCTTAAGGGCATACGAGTTAAGGATTCAGCCTATAAATAGAGGGGCTTGGCTCACTTTTTGGCACCGGATTTTGAAGCGACGAAGTGCTGCCATTTTGAGAGATCGACTACAACACTTCTTCACTTCTTTTCTACACTCTAATCTAGTGATTCCTTCCATCTAAATTGAAGATCAAATCGGAGATCCAAGAGCCAAAGTTGAAGATCTTCATCCAACAAAGAGAGATTTCATCATTTGAAGTGGAATCTTGTCGGATCAAGCTTGATTCTTCGCTGTCCAGATCTGAAGTTGTTATCTTTTGAGGGGTTTAGGTGTTTTGGTGAGTGGTGGTTATCTCTCACACGGACCCAAAGGAGTATATTGGATCGGTGGCTTGTTTATGTGTTAAAGAGAGTGATTTCGTGCACTTTTCTTAAGTCTGCATGTAGATCTATTGTTCATGATGATTTGACATCTATTTTACTACATGTTCACTTATGCAAGTTCATTCATCAAGTTGTAGAGATTTTTTTCATAATTCATGCTTGTTAGAATGCATGTTAGATTTGGACTCTTTATTTACGAAATTTCCATTCTTGTATAATTGCTTATTAGATCTTGTTTGAATGTTTGATTGCTTGGATTAATGATTGATTTGATTGATAGATTGTTGCAAATTAGCTAATAGTTGATTTGGATAAGTTGGTCGAAGATGATTCAAAAGCTAAGTGGAAAGGCTCTTGAATAAGGAAAGCTACTTGTGGCATATGAAGCGGATGTTGAAGCTCATATGGATAGATTTGATGATGATGATGATGAGATGGGACTTTGCCATGATGCGATGAGGCAAACCATGATGTTGAGATGGGACTTTGCTATGATGCGATGAAGCAAAGCATGATGTGAGAAAGCCTTGGTTTAATTCAGACGGGATCATCCCAAGCATGTTGATAACTCGATGATGCGGTTCGAGTTGGTTGATAATGGTGGGCCCGAGAGACGCTTGGGCTAGTATGAGAATAGTCGTCGAGGAGGATGACTAGGAGGCCGAGATTTCATCGTTATTGAAGGTTCTAGCATGCTCAAAGCAAGAGTACGTTGGGACGGGCTGCGACGACGTTCCAGGCACGGGCTGCGACGACGTGCTAGTACTCTGGGTAGTTGCGAAAATTCCTAGGCACGGGCTGCGATGACGTGCGGAGTTATGTCTAGAACCGGGGTTACCATTAGCCCTTGGCGGATGGATGAGATAATGTGACGGTCATTCAATTAACGATGAAATCAAGGCAATGATAACAGTGATAGCCAGAGTCATGGATGTTTGGATGTTTGGTTGTATCGTCGCTTGGGCCAAGAGCGATGTTTTCAGAGTGCTTATCTGATCTTGGTTTAGGCCTTGGGGGTTTGTACTTGGAAAACATCGACCTTGACTCGAGTGATAATTGCTTTGCTTTGAATATCTGAATTGCTATGTTTGCTTCTGCTTAGTGTGTCTGGGGCTATCACTGTAAGAAGAGGTGGAGTGGGATGGTTGGGTTCCTATTCCTTTTACCCTTTATGCTCTTTTGGTATGTTTGATAATTGATTTACTGCTCACTAAGACTTTTGTCTGACTCAAGGTTTTATGTTTAACTCTTATTACCTTGGGCTGTTCATCCATGTTGGGATGGGCAGACTAGGTAGCAGGTGACAAGTGCTGTTCTAGTGGCCAACGCTGTTGATGACGAAGACGAGCTGGAGGCTTTTGCATATTGTTTTCTTACTATATGTACTTGGTATTCCGCTGTTTGTATACTTTCTGAGTGATATGTAGTGAGGCTTGATGTATTGACTTTGCTGATTGCTCTATCAAACTATTAGGAGTTTATATGATGAGATTCTGTTATATGGAGCTTCACTATGTATATTTTCTATTGTATTTTTGTCCATGCGCTGTGAGTAATACGATAGATTCCGCTGTTTAATCTTACCTTGACTATCGTCCATGGCTGCCTGGCATGCCTTTCAGCGCACTATCTCCTTGTTTTGGTGCGGGAGTCATGGGCGGTCGTCACATTTGGTATTAGAGCTTTGGTTAATCGATTTTAGCCAACGCTCGCTGACGTAACTACGTATGAGAGACGTAATTGTAATTTTGATGGATGGTTATTATATATAATATAGTAGTTTAGAAGGATTTGAACTCCTTATGCAGTTGTTTCTCAAGGTGTTCTAATCATTCCTTTTTATAGATATTAAGAATGAGTCGAAGAGAGAGACAAGCTGCTAGGGAAAGCCGTGCTGCTGAAGAGACTGCTGATTATGCTGCTATGTTTGAGGCCATGATGACTTCGATCATGAGAAGGATACCAGCCTCGGGGTCATCAGTAGATGTTGGAGTTCAAGTTCAAGCTCCAAAACCAGTGGATTTTGCTAAGTTGTGCAAAGACTATACTGCTCTTGGAGGGAAGGTTTTCTTGGAAACAGAATCAATCGTTGATGTTCAGAGATGGATTGATGCTTGTAGAAGGATCTTTGGCGATTTGGGAATTGAGGATGCAACTAAGAGGAAGCTTGCATCAAGACAGCTTCAAGGGAGAGCTTCGGATTGGTGGAATTCTATCACCATTGATACTCCAGAGGAAGAGATTACTTGGGAGCAATTCCAGGTTAGATTTGAAGCTAAGTTCATTTCTACAGCTCAGAAATCTGTTCTGTTTAAGAAGTTTGTGGAGCTCAAGCAAGGTAGAAGACCAGTTCTTGAGTATGTTTCTAAGTTTGAAGCTTTGTCCAAGTATGCTCGGTCGTATATTGAATCTCCCTATCAGAAGAATGAGAAGTTTGTGACAGGCTTGGGCACTTATCTTGGGAGACAGTTGGTGGATCATTTGGACGATCCATTTGAGAAGCTTGTGGAGAAAGCTCTTAGGCATGAGAACCTGTTTCCTAAGGAAGGATCTGTTGTTGCTGTGACCAAGGAGCAAAATGGAAATAAGAAGAGGAAGCAGCAGCAGCAGAAGGGTAAGGATGGCCAGAAGAAGTCGAAGGGTGAAGTGACCTGCTACAACTGTCAGCAGAAGGGTCATCTCTCCAGAGATTGTAAGAAACCGAGAGTGCCGGCGAAGTGTCACAACTGTGACAAACCGGGGCATTTCAAGAGGGATTGTCCGGAACCGAGGAAGGACAAGCAGATTGTGCAAGCCTATGCTTTGGGGGCTGTGCCATCATCTTTGAAAGCTCTTACTGCTGATGAGAAAGGAAAGAGCATGGTGGTTCAAGGTATTCTTTCCATTTGTGGTGTTCCAGTTAGGGTGTTGTTTGATACTAGAGCGTCGCATTCCTTTGTTTGTAATGAGTTGGTAGACCGGTTGGGTTTGGAACCGGATATTGTTGATAGACCATTGGTTGTGACTAATCCAGTTGGGGGTTCGTCTTGTTTGTGTATGGTATGCCGTGGTCTAGTTATGTCGAGTCATGATTGCTCTTTTGTTTGTGATTGTTTTGTTCTGAACTTTGCGGGGTTCGGAATTATTTTGGGTATGGACTGGCTTAGGAAGTATGCGGCAAGGATTGATTGTGGGAGGCTGGAGGTGACAGTTGAGAATGTGGAAAGGCGAAAGGTTGTGATACGATGTAAGCATGAGGAAGGCGTCTTCATGAGCTTCATGTATTCGCTGGTTGTTCCACGGGATGGACTGTCATCGGTGCCTATTGTGAATGGATTTGAGGATGTCTTTGACAAAGTCAAAGGATTACCGCCGCATAGGGAGATCGAATTTCGTATCGATCTAGTTGAGGGAGCCAGACCTGTTGTGATGCCTCTTAGGCGGATGGCGCCTAGAGAACAGCAAGAGTTGAAGGTGCAAGTTGATGACCTTTTACAGAAAGGATTCATTCGGCGTAGTGTGTCCGAATGGGGTGCACCAGTTGTGTTCGCAACCAAAGCGGATGGATCGTTGAGGTTGTGTGTGGATTATCGTGAGCTGAATAAAGTGACTAAGAAGAACAAGTATCCATTGCCGAGAATAGATGACTTGTTTGATCAGCTTCACGAAGCTAAGGTGTTTTCTCAGATGGATTTGGCAACGGGATTTCACCAGTTGAGAGTGGCAAAGGATAGTGTTCCGAAGACTGCTTTCAGAACACCGTCTGGTTTCTATGAGTGGCTGGTAATGCCGTTTGGATTGACCAATGCACCAGCATATTTTGTGGATCTTATGAATAGGGTGTTCAGAGATCAGTTGAACAAGTTTGTACTTGTGTTCGTGGATGATATTCTGATTTATTCCAGAACTGAAGGAGAGCACAAGACGCACTTGCGTATTATTTTGGAAATCTTGCGGAAACATCAGCTGAAGGCTAAGTTTTCGAAGTGTCACTTCTGAAAGAGAGAAGTGAGATTCTTAGGTCATGTTATTTCTGGAAATGGAATAGCGGTTGATCCCGCTAAAGTGGCAGCAATCCAGGATTGGGTTAGACCTAAGAATGCATCTGATGTGAGAAGTTTTCTTGGATTAGTAGGATATTATCGTCGGTTTATCAAGGACTTTTCCAAGATAGCTGCACCATTGACAGGATTGACGAAAAAGAATCAGGTATTCAGATGGGATGATAAGTGTGAGCAAGCTTTCGGAATCCTGAAAGAGCGACTGACAAGTGCTCCTGTTTTGACTATTCCAAGTGGGAATGATGAGATGGTGGTTTACACATGGTACTGGACTTGGAGCAGTGCTAATGCAAAAGGATAAAGTTGTTGCATATGCAAGTCGACAATTGAAGCCGCATGAAAGGAATTATCCGACTCATGATTTGGAGTTAGCGACAATTGTATTTGCTTTGAAGATGTGGAGACATTACCTATTGGGAGTTCGATTCGAGTTGTTTACGGATCATAAGTCGTTGAAGTATCTGTTCTCCCAAAAGGACTTGAATCTTCGACAGCAACGATGGCTAGAGTTTTTAGCGTCATATGATTTTGGTATAGCCTATACTCCGGGAAAAGGTAACGCAGTGGCTGATGCGTTAAGTCGAAGACATGCAGGATTGGGAGCCATGTTTTCGGAATGGAAGAATCTTGAGTATTTGGCGGGATTTGACTTCAGGCCTAGATGTGAATTGGAACCTGAGATGTCGGCAAACTTATCGATAAGACCTACTCTAGTAGAAAGAATTGGCGAGAGCCAAAAGCGAGACGATAAGCTTGTCAAGATTATCCGTGATTTGAAATCTGGATTGGACCCAGAAAAGGATAAAGGATTCGAGGTCGATCGAGAGGGTTGGCTTCGGAAACAAGGACGACTGGTTGTTCCCGATATAGATGAATTGAGAGATGAAGTTCTAAAGGAAATTCATCACTCGAAGTTGACAATTCATCCAGGTGGAAATAAGATGTATCGGGATATGAAAAGGACCTATTACTGGGAAGGCATGAAGAAGGATGTTGGAAATTTTATTTTCAAATGTATGAATTGCCAGTTGGTAAAAGCTGAACAGAAGAAGCCAAGTGGATTGCTTCAACCGTTAGAAGTTCCTACATGGAAGTGGGAGCAAGTATCGATGGATTTTATCGATGGGTTACCTAGAACCAGAGCAGGAAATGAAGGGATTTGGGTCATCGTAGATCGATTGACCAAGAGTGCAAGGTTTATTCCTGTTCGATCAACTAGGACTGCATCGAAATTGGCTGAGTTGTATGTTAAGTGGATAGTTCGATTCCATGGTATTCCGAAGAGTATAGTGAGTGAACGAGACCCATTGTTCACTAGTGGATTTTGGAAGAGCTTCCAGGAAGTTTTGGGAACTGAGTTGTGTTTGAGTACAGCTTATCATCCCCGAACAGATGGTCAGACTGAGAGAGTCAACCGAGTTTTGGAAGATCTCCTGAGAGCATGTGTTTTGGATTTCGGAGGATCATGGGAAGATCGTCTTCATTTGGTGGAATTTGCGTATAATAACAGTTATTAGTCTAGTATTGGTATGGCACCATATGAGGCATTGTATGGAAGACCGTGTAACTCTCCGACATGTTGGTTGGAAACAGGAGAGAAGTTGATACTTGGGCCAGAAATGATTCGACAGACTTCTGATTGTATAGAGACCATTCGGCGATGAATGAGGGCAGCCCAAGACCGTCAGAAAAGTTATGCCGACAAGCGTCGTAAGGATTTGTAATTCGACGTAGGTGATATGGTTTTTGTGAAGATTTCTCCACTGAAGAATGTTATTCGATTCGGGAAGAAAGGAAAATTGACTCCGAGATTTGTTGGACCATTCCCGATCATCGAGCGAATTGGAAAGCTCGCCTATAAATTGGAGTTACCAGAAAAGATGGCGGGTGTGCACAATGTTTTTCATGTATCGTATCTACGGAAGTATGTGCACGACTCGAAAACAGTGATTTCTGCTGATAGCTGTGAAGATTTAGAGGTTGCTCCAGTTGTTGCGAGACCTCGTAAACCGCTTCGTGTTGTTGAAACCGACACGAAACAGCTTAGGAGGAGGACGATTACGTTGCTCAAGGTACAATGGAGTGATGATGTTAACGACTGTACATGGGAGGAGGAAGAGAGGATGAAGGCAGCTCATCCTGAACTCTTCGAGGTATGGCCCTAAGGTGTCGTGACATCTCATGAATTTGTAACTTGTTCTAGTCTTAGTATTCTGCATGCTAGGCTAGAATTGGATGCATGATTTGTTGATTGCTATGGATAGCAGGCATGCAGAATAGTTTTGGTTGCCCTTGTTTGTTTGGAATTTCGGGGGCGAAATTCCTAAGGAGGGAGAATGTAACGACCCGTATTTTTACAGATCAAAAGATCGTAGAACTGTCGACATTAAGTCGTTGATGGTGTTAAGTCGTTTAGAGTATGAGTCAACCATAGCTTAAGTCGTTCGGAGTTGAGTCGTGTAGTGCTTAGGTCGAGTGGAGCGACTTATAGAAGTTATGACTTAGTGGTTGAGTGACTCATAAGTGTGGCCGAGTTAAGAAGGTAGCCGACTCAGAGAAGCAAACGACCTATAGATATTGGCCGACTTAAGTAATGGACCGACCTAGGAAGGTCACCGACTTAGTGGTTAGCGAGTTAAGGTAGTTAGCGGGTTAGAAGGCCACGGGTTAACGACTTAAGGCTGGGGCGACTTAAGGTTTAGGCGACCTAAGGGTTGGCGATATAGGAGATAGGTCGGATTGGACGAGTTACCGACCTAAGGAGAAGTAGGTCGTTTGGGCGACTTGGTGAATAGCTTAGGTCGGCTATGAGATAGGTCGCATGGTGTTTAAGTCGTTGCCGTGTTTGTTAGGTCGCATAGGAGTTAGGTCGGTATCATTGCTGAGTCGTATGCCGTTAAGTGGTAGGCCCTACGTTGAGTCGTGAGTCGTTAGGTCGGCTTGAAGTGGATGCGCATGAGTTTTAGGTCGTGAGTCGTGTGTGTTGTGCAGGATGTGTTAGGCCGTGGGTGGTTGAGTCGTAGGTCGTGGCCATGATGAGTCGTGACCGACTTAAGGGCATACGAGTTAAGGATTCAGCCTATAAATAGAGGGGCTTGGCTCACTTTTTGGCACCGGATTTTGAAGTGACGAAGTGCTGCCATTTTGAGAGCTCGACTACAACACTTCTTCACTTCTTTTCTCCACTCTAATCTAATGATTCCTTCCATCTAAATTGAAGATCAAATCGGAGATCCAAGAGCCAAAGTTGAAGATCTTCATCCAACAAAGAGAGATTTCATCATTTGAAGTGGAATCTTGTCAGATCAAGCTTGATTCTTCGCTGTCCAGATCTGAAGTTGTTATCTTTTGAGGTGTTTTGGTGAGTGGTGGTTATCTCTCACACGGACCCAAAGGAGTATATTGGATCGGTGGCTTGTTTATGTGTTAAAGAGAGTGATTTCATGCACTTTTCTTAAGTCTGCATGTAGATCTATTGTTCATGATGATTTGACATCTATTTTACTACATGTTCACTTATGCAAGTTCATTCATCAAGTTGTAGAGATTTTGTTCATAATTCATGCTTGTTAGAATGCATGTTAGATTTGGACTCTTTATTTACGAAATTGCCATTCTTGTATAATTGCTTATTAGATCTTGTTTGAATGTTTGATTGCTTGGATTAATGATTGATTTGATTGATAGATTGTTGCAAATTAGCTAATAGTTGATTTGGACAAGTTGGTCGAAGATGATTCAAAAGCTAAGTGGAAAGGCTCTTGAATAAGGAAAGCTGCTTGTGGCATATGAAGCGAATGTTGAAGCTCATATGGATAGATTTGATGATGATGATGAGATGGGACTTTGCCATGATGCGATGAGGCAAACCATGATGTTGAGATGGGACTTTGCTATGATGCGATGAAGCAAAACATGATGTGAGAAAGCCTTGGTTTAATCCAGACGGGATCATCCCAAGCATGTTGATAACTCGATGATGCGGTTCGAGTTGGTTGATAATGGTGGGTCCGAGAGGCGCTTGGGCTAGTATGAGAATAGTCGTCGAGGAGGATGACTAGGATGCTGAGATTTCTTCGTTATTGAAGGTTCTAGCATGCTCAAAGCAAGAGTACGTTGGGACGGGCTGCGACGACGTTCCAGGCACGGGCTGCGACGACGTGCTAGTACTCTGGGTAGTTGCGAAAATTCCTAGGCACGGGCTGCGACGACGTGCAGAGTTATGTCTAGAACCGGGGTTACCATTAGCCCTTGGCGGATGGATGAGATAATGTGACGGTCATTCAATTAACGATGAAATCAAGGCAATGATAACAGTGATAGCCAGAGTCATGGATGTTTGGTTGTATCGTCGCTTGGGCCAAGAGCGATGTTTTCAGAGTGCTTATCTGATCTTGGTTTAGGCCTTGGGGGTTTGTACTTGGAAAACATCGACCTTGACTCGAGTGATAATTGCTTTGCTTTGAATATCTGAATTGCTATGTTTGCTTCTGCTTAGTGTGTCTGGGGCTATCACTGTAAGAAGAGGTGGAGTGGGATGGTTGGGTTCCTATTCCTTTTACCCTTTATGCTCTTTTGGTATGTTTGATAGTTGATTTACTGCTCACTAAGACTTTTGTCTGACTCAAGATTTTATGTTTAACTCTTATTACCTTGGGCTGTTTATCCATATTGGGATGGGCAGACTAGGTAGCAGGTGACAGGTGCTGTTCTAGTGGCCAACGCTGTTGATGACGAAGACGAGCTGGAGGCTTTTGCATATTGTTTTCTTACTATATGTACTTGGTATTCCGCTGTTTGTATACTTTCTGAGTGATATGTAGTGAGGCTTGATGTATTGACTTTGCTGATTGCTGTATCAAACTATTATGAATTTATATGATGAGATTCTGTTATATGGAGCTTCACTATGTATATTTTTTATTGTATTTTTGTCCATGCGCTGTGAGTAATACGATAGATTCCGCTGTTTAATCTTACCTTGACTACCGCCATGGCTGCCTGGCACGCCTTTCAGCGCACTATCTCCTTGTTTTGGTGCGGGAGTCATGGGCGGTCGTCACAGGATGAATCAGACATTATTGTAGAGAACAAGATGCCTTAGGCTGACTGCTAAATTGAAGAAGGGACTTTGGGCTGAAGCTTTATCTATGACGGCTTTCCTCATCAACCGCACACCTTCTACTGCCATAGATACGAAGATCCCTAAAGAAGTATGAAAAAGAGAGCCTGTTAGCTATTCATTTCTTAGAGTGTTTGGTTTCCCAACTTATGTGCATGAAAGCAAAGGAAAGCTGGAACCTAGAGCTCGCAAGTGTATTTTTCTAGGTTAAAGGAGATGAGTGAAGGGATATAGGTTGTGGTGTCCTATTAGCAAGAAGATCGTTATGAGCAGGCATGTGACTTTTGATGAGAATGCTATGTTGAAGGTGGAGCCTTCCTCATTGGATGACAATGAGAGGACATGTGAAGAATACCAGACACAAAGCAAGTCATCTGTTGATTCTTTCCATAGTCGTTCAAATGGTGTTTCTGATGACACCGTGGTTGATGAGGATAATATCGATGTTGGTACAGAGGATCAAACTTCAAAGTGAAGCTCATTTGAAACCTAGGCCTGTCAGACAAAGAAAAAAGCCTAAGTGGCTTGATGAGTTTGTTGGATTGAGCATCGAAGATATTAACTTCGATGATATGACAACATATGCTTTGAATGTTGTCCATGATGAGCCCTGTGATTATAGAGAAGTTATCGCATCAGTTAACAGTTCCAGTTGGTTAGTTGCTATGGAGGAGAAGATTGAATCATTGCAGAAAAATTATACTTGGGATTTGGTGCCTCTTCCCACCGACAAAAGAGCTATTGGATGCAAGTGGATCTATAGAGTGAAAGACGACGAAAATGGTAATCTCAGATACAAGACAAGGTTGGTCGCAAAGGGGTATGTTCAAAAGAAGGGGGTAGAGTATCATGATATCTTTGTTCCAGTGGTTAGGCATACTTCTATTCGTATTCTTTTGGCATTAGTTGCTCATTATGATATGGAATTAGAGCAACTAGATGTCAAAACTGCATTCTTGCATGGTGATCTGGATGAGGAGATTTATTTAAAGCAGCCGGAAGGGTTCATTGATAGTAGCAGGCCAGACTATGTTTGCAAATTCAACAAATCTCTATATGGACTAAAGCAGTCTCCTAGACTATGGTATAAGAGGTTTGATAAGTTTATGCTTTCACAGGGATACTTCAAAAGTTTCAAAGACCAGTGTGTTTATTTCAGGAGATGTGATGGTGATATGATTTATTTGTTGTTATATGTTGATGATATGCTGATTGCATCTCGGAGTATGGTCAGAATTAAGGAGTTGAAAGCGGAGCTCAGTAGAGAGTTTGACATGAAGGATTTGGGAAAGGCACAAAGAATATTGGGTATGGAGATAAACAGGGATAGGAAGCGGAGAGAGTTAAGGCTCACTCAAGCGCAGTACATCGAGAAGGTCCTCGCTCGATTTGGAATGGAGAAAGCTAAACCTGTTGGCACTCCATTAGGCTCTCATTTTAAGTTGTCAAAAGACTTATCTCTCTCATCGGAAGAAGACAAGAGGTATATGGCTGATATACCTTATTCTAGTGCTGTTGGTAGTCTTATGTATGCGATGGTGTGCACGAGACTTGATTTGGCCCATGCAGTGGGTGTTGTGAGTCGATATATGTCTAACCCAGGCAAAGAGCATTGGCAAGCTGTGAAGTGGATTCTTAGATATCTTCAAGGCACTTCTTCGGTGGGCTTGTTATATGGTGGAGTGGATGGTGACATCTTTCTTAGAGGATACTGTGATTCTGATTACGTTGGGGATAGAGATGCTAGGGAGTCAGTGTCGGGCTATGTTTTTACACTTGGCATAGGCTCGATTTCATGGAGATCAAAGCTGCAATCTATTTAGCTTTATCGACTACCGAAGCAGAGTTGATATCGATTGTGGAAGCAACAAAGGAAGGATTATACTTACTTCAGTTGTTGGATGATCTTTCAATGGTGCAGCGGATAGTAGAGCTATTTTCAGACAGTCAGAGTGCGATTCATCTTGTAGAAAATCAAGCTTATAGTTCACGGACGAAGCATATTGATGTTAGAGGTTTCTTTCTTATGCTTGAGGAAGGACGAAGCAAGATCAAATTGTTGAAGGTGGGTACTTTGGATAATCCTTCAGATATAATGACTAAGTCTCCAAAGGACAAGTTTGAGCATTGCTCAAACTTGATCAGTTTGATACCTGTTACTTGAGCGCCATGAGACGCTAGACCTAACAACTTCTATGTTGATTACTTAATGATAAGGTGATGAAGAGATTGTTATATTTGAATCAAGGTGGAGTGTTGAATTTGGATGATTCAAATATTCGTTAAAGAGGAAAGAAATTGATTAATTGATTAATTGATTCAATCAAATCAATTAATTTGGCTGATATATGGAGAGATATTTTGAAGGAAACTAATTAATTAGTCAATCAATTAATTAGTCAATGTATATTTACTATATGAAGAAATAAAGGATTAGGCTTGGAGAATAAAGAAAAGATATGGAAATGAAGATTACGCCATCTATTTGTACTAAAATCAAATCATGCAAATTGAAAAGATATTTGGGTAATCGAGAAATTGATTTGCTTAATCTCCAAGCAACCCTTCGTTATCAAGTCTATTTAAATGAAGGAATTCCATCTTCATATGAACAAGAAAGTGTAGTATCCACCATTATAAATAAAAAGTTGTTGGATCTCCGTGGACGTAGGATATTCATATCCGAACCACTTAAATCTTCTACGTCTCTTATTTCTGTTATTTTTCTCTGAGACTGCATAATTCTTTTTAAGTGTCATTGGTATCTAAATAGGCAATACTAGATCCTGAACAAACAAACCGCTTCCGCTCAAATTAAAAAAATTCACTACAAACTTCTCTTCTATAAACGAATGCAAATACATAAAAGAAATAGAAATAAAAGTAGATTGGTTTTCTGTCATTTGGAACAGAAGTAATTGTCCAAAAATGGTAACCTATGCTTATTTTTCACTTCTGAACAGATTGTCAACTAGAGAATGAAGCAAAAACTAGAATAACAAAGTTGAAACAAAATGCCTACTATGGAAAATTGAGTTAGAAAGAACTACAAGATCTATGTGAATGAGACAATTATAATGAGCGAACAAGGCATACTTATAGAAAGGGAAATATGTTACATATATCTTCTGTGGTGGACCCAGCATAACTAGAGATAGTTGCTACAGGGTTGCATGAAGAGGTGGCCATCCGCAGAACCATACCAGATGTACACCTACAAACAAGAAGACTACATGATTACCAACATAGAATCAAAAGGCAAGGCAAAAGTGGAGGAATGCATATTAGTTGATATGATTAGAGACCAAAGCCCAACGCACTACATGCCAATCTCTGTAACACAATGAGCATAAAAGTGTATTAGACGTTTTAGTGGAAAAAAGGAGAAAACATTTGCATGAACGCTACTAGCAGAGAGACTCATAAAGGAGCGATGGATCCATGAAAAAATGCATATCTGTTAAAAGAACATGAGAGTAACAACGCTCATTGGCTATGGAAGCTCCTTGGATTGGAATAGTGGAGGTAAGGGGGAAGAGTTTTCTACTTGCCTGAAGCTTCCACTATTATTTTATTATTGAAGAAAGCAAAAGTGCGGCTACCAAGGTTACAAACCTAAAAATTTATTTTAGGTCATCAAATGGGTTGAAACCCGATTTTGTAATTTATTAGACTGTTTGGACTTTGGGCCTTGTATTTGCCATTTCAAAAAAAACCAGCCTATGCCTATGAAATCTGTCTTTTTGTAAATATAAGGATAATTATTCACTATTTTTAAAAAAAATGTATAACTAGAAATCTGTAATCTGTTCGAAAAAATGGATAATCATTCATGATATTCACATTTGCAAATGGACTGGTTGGTTTTATACTACGTATTTTAGTGTGATGAATATATATTTATTGTTTTTATTAAAATGATAGTTATGTTATATGCATCCCTATTTAAAATAAGATTTTATCATTATATTTTATATAATTATGCTTTTATAATCATCAAAATTAAAACAATTTTATAGCAAACTAAAATTTTCTATTTATATCTTTAACTTTATTAATTATCAATGATAGAATAATGTTTGATATCCATTTGCATTCTCCGATGCAGATATCATATATTTAAAAATGATTTCGAATGGGCTTCAGTGTGCCATTATCCGCATTCTACTGAATTGAAAATGATTTCGTATACGAATGCATACACGAAACTATCTATAATTGGAATATCATATTTATTCTGCGGTTTAGTACTGCTTATAAGTTAGTGTTATTGTGAAATATAATTAGAATATCATATTTATTCCGAGGTTTGGTATTGCTTGAAATAAAAGTCAGATGTTATATTTTAGTATAGTTTCTTTCCTTTTATTAATACAGATATAGTTTGTATTGAATTTATTACTTTTAGAGTTTAACAATTGTTGATAAAGTCAAGCAATGGTTGTTAGTTAATTATAATATTTGAATTAATTTTAAATTTAAGGATTGGTGTACCAATATGCACAATGCACGAACACATATGTACACCTAAGTTGTTTGACATTTCTTACTCCTGAACCTAAGGTCCAATTATGATACAAATGACGCTATTCCATTCAGTCGAAGAATAATTAAAAGGTTTAAAAAGTATGTCATGGAAATTAGTTCAAACTGGCATTTTCTTATATATATATAAAAGATTATTGGGATAAATTATGGGTTGTATATTTGGTAAGATAAATAACGTATAAATTGAATTTTAAATATCATTTGAGAGAATGACGAACATATGTAAAATAAAAATTATAATTAACAACGAATGAATATTTCATTTCATTTAACATTGCTTTACGACAAATCACAAGGTATTCATCCAACATAAATATATGAAATCGTCAAATTTAAATGATATTATCTGTAAGCTGAAAAATAGAAGTAAAAAATAAGAATGGGAATGAGATGGTGTTTAATATATATATATATATATATATATATATATATATATATGTATGTATGTATGTATGTATGTATGTCTGTGTATATGTATATGTATATGTATATATATGTATATATGTATATGTATATATGTATGTATTGTATGTATGTATTGTATGTATGTATGTATGTATTGTATGTATGTATATTTGTATGTGTATGTTTGTATGTATATGCATGCATGTATGTGTATAACCAAAAGAACCAAGCTTTACTTGTAAATTCTAAGGAAATATATTGTCGTTTTAATTTTATTAAAAAATATTTTAATTTAAAGCCACTATTTATACTTAACTTTTCATCACGACAAAGCTCTAGAGGATTAATGTTTTTTTGTCTCTTATTCTTAATTTCTTTTCAAAATAATTATTAATTTATAAATAGATATGTAGAAAAAGAGCTGAATGTAAATTTTTATATGATCTTATTTGTGTGGTTTAATGTATAGTAAATTAAATTTGATATGGAAGAAAAGTATGTAAATGTGGGTAAAAATAACTTAGAAGAGATTTTTAAATTATGGAGAATTGTAAAATCAAAGAGAATAAAGGTGGATGTAGAACATGTTTCTTTTTTACTGTTAGCAAAGTAATCGGTAGGGAATCTAATGCATAGAAAAGGTGATGTAAAAAAAGACGACCTAACTTTTGGAGAATCGCGTATTTTCCACCATATTCAAATTCTACATCTATTCGCTATTTCCCTTGCCTACCCACTTCCACCTCTCCATCCTAGTAATTTTTCATCCATCTTCATCACAGGGATGAAAAAAGGCTTTCGTTATTGGGTGGTTATGTTGCCATCTCCAAGCAATGATCAACCTCTAGCCACACCATTAACGGTGATATGCACTTTTAAAATACCTTTTTCCTTCTTTGAAAAATATTTTAAAACCCTTTTACAAACTATCAACTCTCGTGCTTCATTGGTAAACTATGCCGAGGCAGTTCATTTACCACTTGACCTGATGCAACACCCTCCATGTGTGCTTATTTTTGGAATTGAAGGGTAGGAACAATGAAGAGCAAGTGATATGAGTTATTGCTATTAAATAAAAATTTAGCCAACCTCAGAATTATGATAAAGAGTTATATTAATAGAGGTTACTCACTAACACCTTGATTTAGTCCAACACTACTATCCCATAGTTTAGGCACTCTAGCTTTGGTCTATGAGCTTACATGTTCGAATTTGGCAAAGTGCATGATTCAAACCACGAGACATTTATTAACTTATAATATATTATATACTACCACGACAAGTAATATAGTGTGTATAACCCCGTAAGTACCCAATTTAAAAAGCACCTCGTTTGTAAATGGAAAATGGGGAAATAAAGCACAATAAGTAAAGACACAAGGTTTAGGGTGGTTTTGGTCAAAGTTTATCTATGTCCACTATGAAAGATTTCTTATGACTGTTGATTCTTACAATTGCTTTAGTTGTAAGTGACTAAAATAATAAAACAATTTTGCAAGTGAGCTCTTGTTCATATGCAAGGTTAAGGTTATTTATATCAGTTGAAGTTGATGTCTGAATGGATGAGATTGTGCTACCAAGCCACCAAAATCATGTTGGGCCGCTAATCGTGTTGCTTGGCCTGATGCATGACAACTGGAGTGCTAGTTTGAGTATATGGTTGAAATGATTTGTAATGACCCGTATTTTTGACAATTAAAAATATAAAATCAAATAAGATTTTGGAATTTAATACTGTTAGAAATTAAAATTTATGATTTATTAATGAATTTTTTTAGTATAATATAATTTAATAATATTGATTGAACGTAATTGACAACCGTTTTAATGTAATTTCAATCATTTGTAATTGTAAACTTTAATTTGGAATGTAAATGTAAAGTTTAATTTGGCTATAATTGTAAAAATTTAATAAGGAATAAAATCAATGATGTATTAACAGTGAAATTGTGTATTATTAAATTAAAATTTGTTTTAACATAGAATGTGAATTCAATTATTTTATACGTAAATTTATAATCCTTGTTTGTAAACATAATAGACATGGATTATTAATATATAACAATTGTTTTATATCTCATCTCAATTAAATCCGTTTTGAAATTGATTTGGTAATCAACAAAATTTAATGTAATTAAATATTGCAGTTAATATAAGAAAAGATGTTAACTATAGAATATGAGTGTAATAAAATGAAAACTTACGTCTAATTAACACGAAAGGTATTTGTTGATTTAATAACAAGAATTTAAATCAAAATAAAAGAATTTGTTTGAAATTTAAAATATAATGAGCTCGGATTTTATTACTATTGTAATTTGACGTTAAAATTTATTAATATTTAAATATTGGATTTATCATGGAAAATTTAATTTTAAAAGATTGTTAATTTTTGTCTAAGTGATAAAAACTTTTAATTTAGAATTTAAAAACGACTGAATCAGTTTAATAATAATTCATTAAATTAACGTACAAAAATGAATATAAATTGATTTTTAAAGCGAAATTCTATAAACAATAGAACTAGGGTTTGAAATTAGTTTCATTGATTTTAAAAATACTAAAATCCAATATTTCAATATATATGATGATCTATTTTCATTTCGGGAACGAAACGGACTGTTTGAGCCTTTGTTTTGCCCAATCGATTTATATTCACATGTAAGATGTTATTTTTGAAATACAGTTATTCAAATCTGATTTAAATGCGTAATAACAATAAAATTGAATTATTAATGAACATCGTGGATTGTAATAACGTATTTGTAGAGTAGAAATATTGTATTTGTCCATAATTGTGAATTGGTAAATTCTTTGAATATGATTTAATTCAAATTTATCGAACAATAAAATGTTAACTTTTGTATACGATGGAATTAGGCCTCAAAACTAGTTCAATTTGTTCAAAAGGCCTTTTTATATATAGATTTTCTGTAAGCACGCCTCGATTGGTGTTCGGGCTGTTTTGGACATTATGCTATAAATTGGCACACAAATAGAGATGGGATATTATTAAAATATTTCAGAAACCCTAATTTTTCATGGCTGCCTCCGTCTACAGTTCAATGGCCAGAAATGCTTCACCTTCTTCCTCCTTGATCTCACTCATCTCTCATCTATTCGTGATGAAGTCTAAATGAAAGTTGTAGTGCTCGATGAGATCTACAAGATGTATGGTTGGATCGAGCTAATAGCATTGACATTTGTCGAAATCTGGCCATGAAGTGATGGCGGTTTTTCTCGAATCACGCATCGACGGTGGCACCAGAGTTGACCACGGTCTGGGTGTGGGTGGAGGAGGTGAAGGTGTTGCCTATGGTGGTCTCTGATGGTCGAACGACAGAGCGAGGTGATGGCGATCGATAGTCAAAGATGCGACGGTTATAGGTGTCTTGAGCGTGATGGTAAGGTTGAGTGATGAGTTAATTATGATACTGCCCTTGTTTTATTTTTAATTCAAATTTCAAACTTCTAACGTTAATAACTTTTTCATAAAAACTCGGATTTGCATGCAGTTTCTTCCATTGGGTTCGTATCAAAATTCCGGACAACATAAAACTAGTTTGGTTAGATTAGGAGACTGTTGAAATTTTGGGCTTTTATTGGATTTTTAATTGGCCATAAATCAAAGGTGAGTGATTTAAAACACTTACGCAATACTAAACCTTCTTACGTTTGTTGAATTAAATTTATGAAGTGATAAGAATTATATTGGTTGTTGTTTAGTAGTTTAAATTGACATTTAAATAAATTTGATTTTATATTAAATAAAATTGACATTTAAATTAATATTGAATTTAATTGCTAATTAAACACCGACGATTGGTAATTAGTGACTATAGTGATATGTTGGTTGATTTGGATGTTGATTGGTATTGTATGCCTATTAATTGATGTTGAATGTATGATTTTTTTATTTATTTTGGATATATCCCTGTTATTACCATATTTATTATTTGATATTATATAAATTGTTATTCGTATTATTGAAATGAATTCGGAAATAGGTTGAAATGATATATATCTAAATCATTTAATTATGGATTGAAATGATACATATCCGGCCATGAAATTAAAATTGAAATAAATGATCACTTGGCCACGGGATAGAAAATTATATACGGACACCGGATTGTTAAATTAATGGTTTTACAATCTTAAATTTTTGCTTTTATATGAATTTAATACATTTCTAATTCGAAATTTGAAATGTTGAAATTGAACTGTTTAAATGAAATTGTTTAAGGATTAACTTGTAACCTAAAGTTGAAATTGAGACATGATTTGAATTTACCGAAAGTGAATTATTTGAAAGGTTTAATTTTTAGTTTAAACTTTGAATTTACTTTATTTAAATTGGTTTAAATTGGTATTTCCAAATTTGGAAGTGAAATGGATTAAAAATAAATTGTTTAAAATGAAAAATTGAATTGAGACTTTCAGCCATTTGAATATAGTTGTTTAAATTAAATTTGATGTAAATTTTGAATTTGTTTTGAACTGGGGCTGGTGTAAATCAGAATTTGAATATGAAGTTGACTTGAAATTGGAAGTTGAAAAGTTGAACTTGTTGTGATTTGAAATGGGAACATGAGTTCAAATTGTTACGGAAGAAAGAAACAGTTTTAATATAAACAATTTTAATATATAAACTACTTTAATTATCTAAATTATTTTAAGATTAAATCTAGTTATATTCAAACTATTTCCAATCTTTAAAACTATTTTAATTATCCAAATTATTTTTCAATATTAAAACAATTTTAATTATTCAAACTGTTTTAGAGGGGAACTATTTAGATTTAAATTATTGATTTAAATATGAATGTTTTGATATGAAGGTATAACCTGTTTTGAATTCGCAATGATTTTTAAAGTGAATATGATATTCTGATATAAGTGTGAATTCTTGAAATTCAAAAGAACCAACAAGTATATAAAATAACATTTGGTTGTTAAAGAGGCCGGAGCCTCTTATTGGCATACTCTCTATCGATATTGGAACCATTTTAACAACTATATACATGGTGGATGATCCAGAATGAAGTGGTTGGATTTGGCGAACGTTTGTTGGATTTGAAGAAAGAGAACGATGATGAATGTAATGACCCGCCCAATCCGTACTTCTTAAGTCGACACTATTCTCCATCTTTCAGCTCAAGATGAACGGAAATACGAACCATTTGGGTTAAAGAAGAAGAGGTAGAAGAAGAAAATAGAAAAACAACAACAGAATCTAACCATCGCAGCGGAATAAGATGTAATAGATAATAACAGATCTTTACACAAAAGAAAACTATATCTGTTATATATATATCATCAAAATACATCATCAGAGTTCAACAACCTCAATAACATACAACTGGGCAGTCATATAAACTTGTCCTCAAAACTGAATACACAGCGGAATAATAATCAAGTACGGAAGTACGTATCGCCATCCAGCTCGTCTCCAGAGCTCCACAGCATTATATCCTATATTCTATAATACTCGGTATGACCCGAGAATTATAGTTAAATAACACCCGAGTCAGCCTGGAATACCAGCATGAGAAAACCACACTCAAATTGATTATTAAAGTTTCAAAATCCTTTGAAAAGAAAGCATCTCGTAAGGCCACACCACAAATAAACATGTCGGGTTTTTACCTTATGATAGCTAAAACACTTTTTATTAAAATCCTCTGATATTATAATAGGGTCTATTTACAAATACTTATTCAAATAGCCAAAATTGTTACATTTATTAAATTCCAGCTACTAGCCACAGTCGTGGGTAATACAAACAAAACCGTAAAAGGCACGCAGGGAGAATGGATTTCCAACTAATGACTAGGCACTAGGGTACCACCTGTCACAGTACGTGGCCTAGATCACAGTATCGAGGATTACTCCCAATCTCCTGCAACACAAGACCGGAACTACCCCTTACCGGATAATCCCGAGTAAGATCACCCCACGGTTGGGATCAGCTACCGCACCACTAAGCCGAATAAAAAGGGACATCTAGACAGGGATGACCTCACCCTAATGGGCGCTACCCACCTAGCCTTGCCGCATAACCTCCGATTTTCAGTCATTCCCGGTTGTTGAGGCTTGAGGCTAAGCGTTACCTTTTAGAAAGTTTCACTTAGAATTCCCATCGTCCACTTGACGATGTCCCGAAAGCATTCATCCATACAAGTCTGTCCCGGGTTCGAACGGAACCGAATGCACTACTCCTACTACATCCATTTTGGAGTCATCCTCAGGATTAGTAGCGACTAGCCCTTTCACTTCACTGCTCCATCTTCGACTCCGAACTCTTGTTTTCCACACGAAAACGTACAAACCGGATCGAAGTGGTTTTCAGGAAATAAATCCCGATTCCGGTCTCTTCGAAACGATCAGCGCATTGTCCAATATTGATAGTCGGTTATTTAACTATCAATTAATATTTACAAACATCCATCAAATATAAATAATTTCACCAAATTATTTATTAATCCTCAAAATATCTTCGCAAGATTTATTTCCATTTTCAACCCTTTTGAAAACAGTTTTCAAACCACACTCTTCTCATGGAATGAATTCCCAACTATTTATTTCCACTGAAAACACCAAGTACAAAGCTTAAGATTTTAAAATATTTAAAAAAACACTTTATTATAAAAATATTTTAAAACATTTAAATTGAAAACTACTTCAATACTTTGTTAAAAATATATACTATAAGAATATTTGAAAATGAGAATACTTTATAAAATATAAAACTAGATTTTCTCCTTTAAAACAAAATACCAAGTCACCTTTAAATAATTACTACGATAATAGATTTGAAAAATATTTACTTTAGAATTTAAGCATTTAGAAATAATAGATTTTCCAAAACATGCTTTTAAAAACAACATTAAAGCCTTTACCTTATATTTAAAAATTTACTTTGAAAACGTACTTGGCTATCCTGGGAAATATACTTCTCTTCACATCCTTTAAAAAAATAAATCACTATTTATTTCCCATCGTGGATTTATTCTTCAAATATCCACTGATATATTACTTCACCTTTATAAACCCAGTTTATAAATTTCATAATCACATTCTCCTTTAAATTTCCAATTTCAAACGCTTAAATCAATTTCCAAATTGATTCCCAATTTACTTCATTTGAAATAAATTTCTTTACTTACTCAATTTATTTCAAAACCCATTGATTTCAAACTTTATTCCTTAATTATGATTTAAAATATTTTAACTGAAACACCAATTTTAGATTTTTCCCAAATTCCTTCTTTATGTTTTTTCAATAATTTAAATCTTAAATTTAAAATAAATGCTTTATTCTTTTAAATAATAACACTTAAGTTTAAAATTTATTATCTTCCTGTTTATTCAAAATCCCCTTTTCATACACGGAATTTATTTATTAGAATTTTAAACCACTATTATTCTTATCCAGTTCATTCTTAAATTTATTTAAATTCTCTAAAATTATTTCACTTACAAATTCTCTCCTTTTATTTTCTTTTCAAAAATCCAATTTTATATATTTTGATAACTCAGTGTACCGAAATATATTCAAGTAAACCATAGCATTCAATATTCCAATTATCAATAATATTCATCTCAGAATATCAAATATTCATAACACAGAATATTAAACGATCTAATTTTTTTTGAGGAATCCAGCTGGATCCCTCCAACCTGTTTCTCTACATCCACAGATGTTAGCACCATAAAAAATACCAATTCCGCTTCGAGGTGGAATATCGCGGTATATGGGATTTATATAATATCATCCGCTACTATGCGGCGCATAAGGTCTCATCCGCTATATAATGCGGGAAATCAATCATTCCAATATATACTATATACTACTATATATAATATAGCACATCAAATCAATTCAATCATTCAATCAATTATTTAAATTTAACCATTTAAATTTAAATAAAAACCTAGATGAGTGAGATTAACTCACCTTTTATTTTGCAGTTTTCAACCATTACCAATTCCGGCGTGCTTCCTTTCAGAATTTGACCTTGTATAAATATTTATTCGGTTTTGTTAATACTTTTGACTTGACAGAAAAATTTATTACTATTTGAATTAATCAAACAATTGATCACCATTCACTTACTCAATTTAACTCGTTATTTGATTTAAAAATTTTAAACTAATAGTTTCTTTTAACAAATTATTTTTAGCAACCCAAAAATTAAACAAGTTAATTACAACAGCTTAATTATCAAACTCATTCCTTTTTTTCCCATCAACTAGTAGAATAAAAATTATTTATTCATGTTTATAAAATAATTCATAAAGATGCCAAAATCAAACTTTATATAAATCCTCTAAACATCTTTAAAATTTCTATATTTTGTTTTCAAAATCTTATATATATAAAATTTTCTGTACATATATATACTTTTAAATGAAAATAGATACGTGTATATATATTCATACTTGTTTTCTACACCTTTCCTAACTGTATATGTGTTGTAATCTCATATATATATATATATATATACATATATATATATATATATATATATATATAAGTAAAAGAAAAATAGAAACCGGAATATACCTCACTACTATAATCTTTATCGAACACGACTTGAGCCTCCACTGCACGTGTTCGCCACCGCCCAACGCATGCTATCGGGAGCATCTCGATTGAATTTCGATCGCTTCGACTCAGTCGCAACTTCGTGAATGTTAACCCTCACGCGTTCCTCTTTCTCTCTCTTCAGGAACGAGATAGGATCTCATTCTTTATTCTTTTGTTTACTGCGTGAAACCCTAGCCTTCCCATCGCGTCGCGCTTCCCTAAATCACCGAGCAGTCCCCCTTCGCGAACGCCATCGCACTGCCACACCCATCTCGAGCTACCCAAAACAAGATGTCGCCGCTTGAAGCTACCCCTTCGCGAGACGGTCGCCGTGTCCTACGATTCGACTGCAGTCAAGTACGCGCGCGATGATGATTCGCGGAAGCCATTGAAGAACTCATCGACTCTATTTTTATTTAAATTTTGATTTTGATTTTTTTTTCGAACGTTGATTTTGATTCCCCAGGCTTCGGCCATTTTCTTTCCTTTGAAGCTTTTTTTCTTTTCTTTGTTTGAACAGTTGGATTTCGGCTGTGAAGTAAAAGAAGGAACGTGATGTGTAAAGGAGGCGGCATGCAGGAGAAGGTTGACTACCGTGCTTTGAAAAAGACTGGAAAAAGGTTGATGTGAAATTAATTTGACTAGTCAAGTAAAGTATTTACTGGTATTTAAATTTAAATTCAAATTGTCTCGGAAATGCTACTTACAATTTCGAATTCCTATCGAGGCATGCCGCTAGGCGTTCGTAATGTTATACCCATATTCCGTACGTAATGGAAAAGATTTCGAGTCCCGATTCGATCGTATGGAGAAGATAGCTTTTTGAACCCAGTTATTACATTGGATTCGATGTAAATTTCAGCGCGTTTATATGTCGTATGCTCACACAACAACTCCAAACACTACAAAAATTAAAATTTGATAATAATATAATACTACAGATCCAATGGAATTGGTTTCGTCGAATTCCGAGACTGCGCCTCGGAAGGCTATTTTTAAACGTCAATTTAAACGATATATTTTCAAAACTTAACAAAACATTCCCAAATTCAATTTCAACACTTTTACTATCTTCAGTATTATCGATATAAATTTTACAAACCCTTAAATTATTTTTAACAGGCTAAAAACTCCAGATTCAACATTTTACCTAATTTCCAGTAATTAAATCCAATAATTAAATTTCCAAACAATGGTGATATTTGAAATTTAAGTTACAAACTAACTTTTAAATATAAAAATCAATTAAATATCCCTATTTAAATTGTCTAAAATTATGGATCGTCACATTCCTCCCCCCTTAAAAGAATTTCGTCCCCGAAATTACTAGTTAAGAGGAATGATCCTTAACCTGTTAACTTTTTCTCATTCTAATAGTTTTTATCAACTCCCCTCAACTAAACAGTTTAAACAATACCCAAAACAATCTTTTTATAACAACACTATTACCCTTACTAACCTTTCAAACCTATCCAAAATTTCCAAACAACATTGCTAACTCAACCAGTCAAATTATAATTCAAATTCAAATTTAAATTATCAAAATTTTCTAACTCCCTAATTTTTTTGAAAAATTTCGCCAGCGTCTCCTTTGCGCGGCTAGCTCGGTACAACTACAAACTGCCCCTACGAGCTTCCATATTCCAAAAGAAAACAAAAGGCCAAGTGGCTAGATCAAAAACCTAATCAAATTTCGTACAGAAATTTAAATACATACCTTTTTAGTCGAGCAATTCACATTATCTTCTGAAATCAAAAATTCCAATTTTTCCCACTTGATTTTTAATACCTGTATATCCAATTTAACCATATCCAACTACAGATTCCAAAATCATTTTGTATATTTCCTTACAGAAGTTTCATATCTACTTCTATTCAAATTAGTTTTTCCATTTCCATATGAATTCAATTTATCTTCAGCTCTGGATATTGAATTTTATCTTCCATTTATAACTGATTCATATCATTATTTTAAATTAGTTTCATCCACTAATTTATTTCAATTTCCAATTTGAAATCGTTTTGTTGCTAATGAATTTTTTCTCAAAAACTTTCTAACTCCCAAAATTTTTGAAAATTTTTGGCAGAGTCTCCTTTGTACGGAGGAGCTTCTGCAATTTGACAAGAGATATAAATATATATACATCGACCCACCCGGTCGGAAAAACAAAAACAGTTCATATTTCCTATTTTTATTGCATAGGCGTACCTTTATTTAGCATTTTTAAGCAAGCGGCTTATTTAATTAGCACTTTGCGCGATCAAATCCAGCCCAAAGCTTCCCTGAACCTGTACTTACTCCACTAAAACATGTAAGTGCTAAATATATGCAATTTACCAGTATTCCACTTATTTTAATATAGCTAACACATAAATTTCACATATAATACATGTTATATAATTTCCATAAGCACGTACAAGGTTCCGACACTTATTACAATTGCTTACAACCAATTCTCAAACCATTCCATTCAGTTTAAGTGATTTACAACTTACTCGCTTATATTTAATTCATTCTAAGCAAAACAAACTCATATTCATTCCAATTGATTTCAAAATTATCCTATTTCACTTCTAATAACTCATAGGATTTTATCTAATCTCGTTTATGTCGAATGGCCCATTTTTTTATGAAATTCGACAATATTCATGTGAATAAATAATTACCTAAGCTTATAACCATTTTAAATTGATTCCAACTCAATTTATATTTAATTTCTTCTATTTTAATTCATTCTATTAAACTTGAAAACATTCCATATCTCTTATGGTCTTTAAGTTATTTCAACTCCTTAACGATTTCATTTCTTCTTAACTTGTTGCGACTAAAACTACTCCATTTTTAACATTATAGCATATGTTCATTTCATTCAACCAATCTCCATTTCTTTTTGCAACAAGTTCTATTTCCATCTTTCATTTGATTCTTATTTAATCAAATTCCATCCATTTATTTATTCAACACAATCAGTTTATTCACTCAATCCATTTTGAATTTTAATTTCCCTACTCAATTCATCCCGAATTTATTTTATTAATAACAAGGCCATTTCCAATTTATTTCTACTTACTTGGATTTTATTTGCAATACAAACCATTACCACTTTAATCCAATTCCATTTTATTTTTACAACATCTCCACTTATTTTAGTTCATTATCAATCTAGGTCGAATTCTATTTATAATTTGAGTTTATTTCAAAACTGCATTATTAACGTACAATCTATTTCATTTAACCGAGTTAAATTTTATTAACATACTCTATCAAATAATTTATTTAGCTTAAGTCAATTAATTTATTTAGCTTAAGTCAATTAAATCACCATCAACTAAATTTTCCATAATTTAATTTCTCCATCCAATTCAATTTCATTTTTTTTATTCAATCACAATCCATTTAAGTTTCAAAATTTTAATTTCTTCACTTTATTCCAATTCAATTCTATTTTAACTCAGATTTATTTAATCCAATTCGATTCAATTTTCTTCCTCAATCCAAGTTAATTTCATTATTAACTTTTCACTTTAAATTTTAATTCCAACATTCAAAGCTCGTATTTTCCTTCCTTATTTAAAAATCATCTCAACTTTACAAGTTTATAACTTATCTCATCAGGATTTTCAATTCAAATAAGGATTCAGGATTTCAAACACCCGGCTTTTGGTTCAAATCATCCCAAAATCACATTTCTCAAATTTTTAAACCAATTCGGGTTGTTATCCCCAACAAATTTCCTTTGAAATTTCAAAAACAAACTAGTTCTTCTGAATAAATCAATTTGGCAGCAACCCGTCACTTAAAAACTCAAAAATGAACATCGATGATGCTGCAGTCATCACCGAAGTTATTTTCCAACGACTGAAATGAGTTTAATGCCATTTCCCTTCCTAAAATTTATTTGAAACAATTTCCTTTTAGAAATACTTTTTAAAATAATAAAGCAATTATTTGGCTTCAAAACACTTCGAAAAACACTTCCAAAATCTATGGGTTTTTAAATTTTCAAATCGAATTTTAACCATAATTCATTTGTATAATTTATGCTCATACAAATTCCCTTTTGATCATATTTCAATTTATAAATCACGTTTATAATTCACATTTATAAATTTCATTTTATAAATGAATTTATTTCCTTAACCTTTGGTTATATTTTCAATTTCTAGTTAAATTTCCACACAACAATGATAATAATTTAATATTATCATTCCTAACATCCAAGCAACCATATATTAGCTAAAATAGTTTACAAAAACTTTTCTTTTATATCAAAATATATTTTGGGTAAGATTGTTTCATTCAACCACCTTTAAAACAATACTGTGTTAATTTATCTTGTTGGGTATTTATAAACACTTCTCGAATAGCGGCCAACTTACCCGATCAGAATCCATATTCCACTCAACCAATGAGTCAACACAATATTAAAACAATTTATATTCACTAACAAATACGTGCTCATATCTATTAATACGCTCAAACTCATTTCTAGAGTACCAAGGACTCAATTTTCAATGAGTAATCCCAGCAGAGCCAAGGTTATCACCAACCTAAGCTCTGATACCAACTATAATGACCCGCCCAATCCGTACCCCTTAAGTTGACACTATTGACCATCATTCAACTCAAGATGAATGGAAATACGAACCATTTGGGTTAAAGAAGAAGTGGTGGAAGAAGAAAATAGAAAAACAACAACAGAATCTAACCATCGCAGTGGAATAAAATATAATAGATAATAACATATCTTTACACAAAAGAAAACTATATCTTTTTTATATGTATATATCATCAGAATACATCATTAGAGTTCAACAACCTCAATAACATACAACTGACAGACATATAAACTTGTCCTCAAAACTGAATACACAGCGGAATAATAATCAAGTACGGAAGTACGTATCGCCATCTAGCTCGTCTCTAGAGCTCCACAGCATCATATTATGTATTCTATAATACTCGGTCTAACCCAAGCATTATAGTTAAATAACACCCAAGTCAGTCTGGAATACCAGCGTGAGAAAACCACACTCAAATTGGTTATTAAAGTTTCAAAATCCTTCGAAAACAAAAGCATCTCGTAAGGCCACGCCACAAATAAACATGTCGGGTTTTTACCTTACGATAGCTAAAATATTTTTTATTAAAATCCTCTGATATTATAATGGGGTCTATTTACAAATACTTATTCAAATAGCCAAAATTATTACGTTTATTAAATTCCAGCTACTAGCCACAGTCGTAGGTAATACAAACAAAACCGTAAAAGGCACGTAGGGAGAATGGATTTCCAACTAATGACTAGGCATTGGGGTACCACCTGTCATAGTACGTGGCCTAGATCACGGTACCGAGGATTACTCCCAATCTCCTACAACATAAGACCGGGACTACCCCTTACTGGATAATCACAAGTAAGATCACCCCACGGTTGGGACTAGCAACCGCACCACTAAGCCGAATAGAAAGGGACATCTAGACAGGGATGACCTCACCCTAATGGGCGCTACCCACCTAGCCTTGCTACATAACCCCTGATTTTTAGTCATTCCCGGTTGTTGAGGCTTGAGGCTAAGCATTACCTTTTAGAACGTTTCACTTAGAATGCCCATCGTCCACCTGACGATGTTCCGAAAGCATTCATCCATACAAGTCTGTCCCGGGTTCGAACAGAACCGAAGGCAATACTCCTACTACATCCATTTTGGAGTCATCCTCGGGATTAGTAGCGACTAGCCCTTGCACTTCACTGCTCCATCTTCGACTCCGAACTCTTGTTTTCCACACGAAAACATACAAACCGGATCGAAGTGGTTTTCAGAAAATAAATCCCGATCCCGGTCTCTTCGAAACGATCAGCGCACTGTCCAATATTGATAGTCGGTTATTTAACTATCAATTAATATTTACAAACATCCATCAAATATAAATAATTTCACCAAATTATTTATTAATCCTAAAAATATCTTCGCAGGATATATTTCCATTTTCAACCCTTTTGAAAACAGTTTTCAAACCACACTCTTCTCATGGAATGAATTCCCAACTATTTATTTCCACTGAAAACACCAAGAACAAAGCTTAATATTTAAAAATAATTTTTGAAAAAAAGACTTTATTATAAAATATATTTTAAAACATTTAAATTGAAAACTACTTCAATACTTTATTAAAAATATATACTACAAAAATATTTGAAAATGAGAATACTTTATAAAATATAAAACTAGATTTTCTCCTTTAAAACAAAATACCAAGTCACCTTTAAATAATTACTACGATAATAGATTTGAAAAATATTTACTTTACAATTTAAGCATTTAGAAATAATAAATTTTCTAAAACATGCTTTTAAAAACAACATTAAAGCCTTTAACTTATGTTTAAAAAGTTACTTTGAAAACGCACTTGGCTATCTAGGGAAATATACTTCTCTTCACATCCTTTAAAAAAATAAATCACTATTTATTTTTATACAAAATTTCCCATTTCTTTAATAAATTCCCATCATGAATTTATTCTTCAAATATCCACTGATATATTACTTCACCTTTATAAACCCAGTTTATAAATTTCACAATCACATTCTCCTTTAAATTTCCAATTTCAAACACTTAAATCAATTTCCAAATCGATTCCCATTTTACTTCATTTGAAATAAATTTCTTCACTTACTCAATTTATTTCAAAACCCATTGATTTCAGACTTTATTCCTTAATTATGATTTAAAATCTTTTAACTGAAACACCAATTTCAGATTTTTCCCAAATTCCTTCTTTATTTTTTTCAATAATTTAAATCTTAAATTTAAAATAAATGCTTTATTCTTTTAAATAATAACACTTAAGTTTAAAATTCATTATCTTCCTGTTTATTCAAAATCCCCTTTTCATACACGGAATTTATTTATTAGAATTTTAAACCACTATTATTCTTATCCAGTTCATTCTTAAATTTATTTAAATTCTCTATAATTATTTCACTTACAAATTCTCTTCTTTTATTTTCTTTTCAAAAATTCAATTCTACATATTTTGATAACTCAGTGTACCGAAATATATTCAAGTAAACCATAACATTCAATATTCCAATTATTAATAATATTTATCTCAAAATATCAAATATGCATAACACAAAATATTAAACGATCTAATTTTTTTAAGGAATCCAGTTGGATCCCTCCAGCCCGTTTCCCTGCATCCACAGATGTTAGCACCATATAAAATACCAATTCCACTTCGAGGTGGAATATCGCGGTATATGATATTTATATAATATCATCCGCTATTATGCGGCGCATAGGGTCTCATCCGCTATATAATGCGGGAAATCAATCATTCCAATATATACTATATACTACTATATATAATATAGCATATCAAAATCAATTCAATCATTCAGTCAATTATTTAAATTTAACCATTTAAATTTAAATAAAAACCTAGATGAGTGAGATTAACTCATCTTTTATTTGCTATTTGCAACCATTACCAATTCCGGCTTGCTTCCTTTCAGAATTTGACATTGTATAAATATTTATTCAGTTTTGTTAATACTTTTGACTTGATAGAACAATTTATTACTATTTGAATTAATCAAACAATTGATCACCATTCACTTATTCAATTTAACTCTTTATTTGATTTAAATTTTAAAAACTAATAGTTTCTTTTAACAAATTATTTTTAGCAACCCAAAAATTAAACAAGTTAATTATAACAGCTTAATTATCAAACTCATTCCTTTTTTTCCAATCAACTAGTAGAATAAAAATTATTTATACATGTTTATAAAATAATTCATAAAGGTGCCAAAATCAAACTTTATATAAATCCTCTAGACATCTTTAAAATTTCTATATTTTGCTTTCAAAAATCTTATATATATAAAATTTTCTGTACATATATATAATTTTAAATGAAAATAGATATGTGTATATATATCCATACTTGTTTTCTACACATTTCCTAACTGTATATGTGTTGTAATCTCTAATATATATATATATATATATTTAAGTAAAAAAATAGAAACCGAAACATACCTCGCTGCTATAATCTTTATCGAACACGACTTGAGCCTCCACTGCACGCGTTCACCACCGCCCAACGCATGTTATCGCGAGCATCTCGACTGAATTTCGATCGCTTCGACTTAGTCGCACTTTCGTGAATGTTAACCCTCACGCGTTCCTCTTTCTCTCTCTTCAGGAACGAGATTGGATCTAATTCTTTATTCTTTTGTTTACTGCGTGAAACCCTATCCTTCCCATCGCCTTGTGCTTCCCTAAATCACCAAGCAGTCCTCCTTCGCGAACGCCATCGCTGCCACACCCATCTCGAGCTACCCAAAACAAGACGTCGCCGCTTGAAGCTACCCCTTCGCGAGACGGTCGTGGTGTCCTATGATTCGACTATAGTCAAGTACGCGCACGATAATGATTCACGGAAGCCATTAAAGAACGAACTCGACTCAATTTTTATTTGAATTTTGATTTTTTTTTCGAACGTTGATTTTGATTCCCCAGGCTTCGGCCATTTTCTTTCCTTTGAAGCTTTTTTCTCTTTTCTTTGTTTGAACAGTTGGATTTCGGCTATGATGTGGAAAGGAGGTGGCATGCAAGAGAAGGTTGACTACCGTGCTTTGGAAAAGACTGGAAAAAGGCTGATTTGAAATTAATTTGACTAGACACGTAATGTATTTACTCGTATTTAAATTTAAATTCAAATTTTCTCGGAAATGCTAATTACAATTTCGAATTCCTATCGAGGCATGCCTCTAGACGTTCGTAATGTTATACCCCTATTCCGAACATAATGGAAAAGTTTCGAGTCCCAATTCGATCGTATGGAGAAGATAGCGTTTTGAACCCAGTTATTATATTGGATTCGATATAAATTTCAGCGCGTTTATATGTCGTACGCTCACACAACAACTCCAAACACTACGAAAATTGAAATCCGACAATAATATAATACTACGGATCCGATGGATATGGTTTCGTCAAATTCGGAGACTACGCCTCGGAAGGCTATTTTTAAACGTCAATTTAAACGATATATTTTCAAAACTCAACAAAACATTCCCAAATTCAATTTCAACACTTTTACTATCTTCGGTATCATCGATATAAATTTTACAAACCCTTAAATTATTTTTAACAGGCTAAAAACTCCAGATTTATCATTTGACCCAATTTCCAGTAATTAAATCCAATAATTAAATTTCCAAATAATGGTGATATTTTAAATTTAAGTTATAGACTAACTTTTAAATATTAAAATCAATTAAATATCCCAATTTAAATTGTTCAAAATTCTGGGTCGTCATAATGGATGACCCCAGCACTTGTGCCAATTTGAAATGACCAAAATTGGATGGCTTGTCAGGGTCAAGTGGGCTAGCTACCCTTAGCAGACACATTTCTTCGTATTACTATGTTGATGTTGACTTGATCGGTGCACCTTGATTTGATTAATGGGAGTGTTTGACGCGGTGGGCGGTCATGGTTACGATGCGTTACCATCAGCCCTACTACCCGAACAGGTAGTATCCTACCTTGCGCATTGCCTCACATGCTTTGTCATACTTTTATCCTTATACACGCCACCCACTATGATTTTGTTTTAGTGTGGTACCTGTAGGGGACTCACTGGCTACCAACGTTACTGGTTGTCTTACAAGACTTGCATAGACTACGTGTGTAACGACCCGGATTTTTTAACAGTTAATTTACGGTATTTAAAATGAATTTAAATATTTAATATGAGTTATAATTTGATTTTGGATATGAAAAGCTATTTTATTTAATAAAAAGGATTCAGAATTTAAATATAACAATTAATTGAATAAATTAAATAATTATTAAAATAGTAACTGACAATTGGGTAAAATATTTAAATCTGAATTGTAAGCGTGTTGAAAATATATGAACGGCTTATAAAATTTATATCGATAATACTGAAACTAATAGATGGATTAAATTCAAATTCATCAGTCGTTTGTTCAATTTTAAAAAAAAACTAATCTAATGTAATCATAATAGTCAAGTCTTCCCTTATACGCCAACGTTTTCCTTATCTTCTCGTATACGCCTTTGTCCTTCTAATAGGAATCCAACCCTCGTTTCGTTTCAACGAAAGTCCCTTCTTCTTGTATAGGAAAAAAACGTATAAACAACATCATTCAGAACGAAAAATTAGAATGGCGATCGAACCAAAATCGCATAGGCTGTTTCTTGTTCCAGAATCGAAGTCACGGTCTTCCTTCTCTATTAATTGCAGATCAACATCGATGCAAAAACAAAAAAAGGGGGAGACGACCGATCGAATTGAATCCAACTTCATTTCGATGGATGAATCGATGATAGCGGCCGTGGAGGTGAAGCTCTCGCGAGGTCGTAGCGGCGACGATGGAGTTGGAGGACGAGTTCTCGATGGTTTTAGGGCTTCTCGTGCTGCGTGAGGCAAGGCGGTAGGCCGTGGAGGCTCGTTCATATGGCGGAGTTTGGGATGTGGGAGTGACGTGGGTTTGGTTTCGGGGATTTCGATCTGGGCTAGGCAATTCGTGCTCCAAAATCTGGTAATATTCTTTTACCGTGAGGTATTGAATAAAATTATTTTTAAAAATTAAGTTTAATATATTTAGAGATATGTCTATAATTTTCCAGTAGGTAAATTTCATTTTATTTTAGGAAAAAGGAAGTGGTTAAAAAAAAATGATATTCACACATATAGGTCAGTAAAGCAGGAGAGAAAGTTTTCTTTGCTATTAACAGAAAGGTACCCATATTTTATTCCATTCCCAATTAATTTTGATTTTTATAAATATATACATACACACATATATGTAGTAGAAACAGAAAAATTCATATATAGATAAGATTTTGTAAAGAGATAAAGGGAAGTAAAATATGTATGCATGGGAGTTTTGGATATTGTAAATTATAGAGATTAACTTGTTTAAAATAAATTATTTTATTAGTTTAAAGAAAATTTTATATATATACACATATAGCCTATGAGTGGAAATTGGTGAAACTAGAATGTGTCCGGTTAAAACCAAATTGTTAATTTAAAATTTAAATATGAAATGGTAAGTGATTTTGGATAAGTTTAAATAGTAATAAATGGTGAATTGTTTATACAAGGTCAAAAACGGGAAAATCAAGACAAGATTGAAGTGATTTCAAACCGAAGCAAAGGTGAGTTAATCTCACTCAGTTTAAATTTAAATTTAAATGATTAAATTTAAATAATTGATTGTATGGTTGAATTGATTGATGTGATATAGTATAGTATCATTTGAAATTGGCATATGATGTGATGCTAACGTCTGTGGATGCAGGAAGAACAGGTTGGAGGGATCCAACTGGACCCCTCAACTTAACTTTATTTAATTATTTAATATTCTCCGTTCTGAGTATTTGATATCCTGTAATGAATTATGTTGAAATATTGTATGCTATGGCTTGATTGTTATAATCGGGCAATAATGAATTACCAAGTATATATATAATTTGAGTTTGGGAATGAAAATAAAAGAAGTGAAATTGTAGGTAAAATAATTATGGAAACATGAATAAATTTAAGAATGAATTGGAAAAGAAATAAAGTGCTTTTAAAATTTTAACAAATGAAGCTTAAGTGTAGTAAGGGAAATTTGAATAATCAGAAGATTAATGAATTGTAAATTTCAGTGTTATTATTTTTAAAAGAATAAAACATTTATGTAAAATTAAGATTCAATTTATTGAAAAGAACACAGAAGAATTGGGAAGAAGCTGAAATTGGCATTTTTCAGTTAAATGATATAAAATCAAAGGGAAAATAATAATAATAAAAATAAAGTCCATAATTAATGAACTTTGAGATAAACTGATAAGTAAAGAAATTTATTTCAAATGGAATAAATTGGGAATCAATTTGGAAAATTGATTTAATTAATTGAAGTTGGAATTCTCCCTGGGATAACCAAGTATGTTTTCGAAGTAAATTTTTAAATATAAGTTAAAAGATTTAAAAGTTGTTTTAAAAAGCAAGTTGTGGAAAATTTCTTATTTCTAATATTCAAATTCTAGAGTAAGTATTTTCTCTTAATCTATTATAGTAATAATTATCTAAAGAATGACTTAATATTTTGTTTTTTAAAAAAAAAGTATAAATCTAGTTTTATATTTATTAAGTAAACTTATTTTCAAATATTCATATAGTATGGTATCTTTAATAAATTATTGATGTAGTTTTAACTTAAATATTTTAAATTATATTTCAAAGTAAAATGTTTTAAATTATTTTAAAAATCTAGTTTTGTGCTTGGTGATTTCAGAGGAGATTGAAAATATTTGGGAAAGTTTATTCTGGAAAGGAAGGTGGTTTGAAACTGTTTTCAAAGGGTTGAAAATAGAAATATATCTTGTGAAGATATTTTGAGATAAATAAAAAATTTGAGAAATTATTTATTGGTTGATGGATGTTTGTGCATATTAATTGATAGTTAAATAACCGACTATCAATATCGGCCAAATGCGTTGATCGTTTCGAAGAGACCGGGATCGAGATTTATTTCTCGAAAACCACTTCGATCCGGTTTGTACGTTTCGTTAAAACGATTTTGGATTCGAAGATGGAGCAGTGAAGTGCAAGGGCTAGTCGCTACTAATCCTGAGGATATATCCAAAATGGATGTAGTAGGAGTAGTGCCTTCGGTTCCGTTCGAACCCGGGACGGACTTGTATGAATGAATGCTTGCGAAACATCGTCAAGTGGACGATGGACATTCTAAGGGATATGCTCTATAAAGGTAACACTTAGCCTCAAGCCTCATCAAATGGGAATGACTGAAAATCAAGGGTTATGCAACAAGGCTCGGTGGGTAGCACCCAAGTAGGGTGAGGTCATTCCAGTCTAGATGTCCCTTTTTATTTCGGCTTAGTGGGCGGTTGTTGATCCCAACCGCGGGGTGATCTCACTCGGGATTATCCAGTAAGGGGTAGTCCCGGCCTTGTGTTGCAGGGGAGCGGGCGTACTCCTCGGTACGGTGATCTAGGCCCCGTACTGTGACAGGTGGTACCCCAGTACCTAGTCATTAGTTGGAAATCCATTCTCCCTATGAGCCTTGTACGAGTTTTGTTTGTATTACCCACTCTGTGGCTAGTAGCTGGAATTTAATAATGTAACAATTTCGGCTATTTTATAAGTATTTGTATATAGACCCTATTATAATATCAGAGGATTTCTATAAAAATTGTTTTAGCTATCGTAAGGTAAAAATCCGACATGTTTATTTGTGGCGTGGTCTAACGAGATGCTTTTGTTTTCAAAGGATTTTTGAAATTTTAATAATCAATTGGGTGTGATTTTCTCACGTTGGTATTCCAGACTGATTCGGGTGTTATTTAACTGTAATGCTCGGGTCAGACCGAGTATTATAGGATACAGGAAATGCTGTGGAGCTCAGGAGACGAGCAGGATGACAATACGTACTCCCGTATTTGTTTATGTATATATTCCGCTGTGTTAAGTAGTTGTGTATCCGGTGTATGATATTGTTGAGCTGTGATTGATGAACTCTGATGATGTAATATGTAAACAGATGTAATTGCTTTTGAGTAAAGTTTATTTATTATCTATTATATTATTCCGCTGCGTTGGTTAGATTCTGTTGTTGTTTTCTATTTTCTTCTTCCACTTCTTCTTATTTAACCCAAATGGTTCGTATTTCTATGCAACTTGAGTTGATTGTTGTAGAATAGTGTTGACTCAAGGGGTACGGATTTGCGGGCCGTTACAGTGGTTTCAGAGCGAGGTTGGTGATAACCTTAGCTCTGGTGGGAATAACTCATTTAAAATAGAGTCCGTAGTACTCTAGAATGAGTTTGAGAGTATAAATAGATATGAGTGCGTATTTGTTAGTGAATATAAATTGTTTTAATATTGTGTTGATTGATTTATTGAGTGGCATATGAACCTTCGTCGACACAGTCTGCGCAACTGTATTGAAGGGGTTTCTAAACACTTGAATAGAACAATTGACACGGTATTGTTTTAAATGTGGGTAAATGAAATAATTTTACCCAAAAACATATTTTGATATAAAGAATAGTTTTTGAAAACTATTTAGCTAATATATGGTTGCTTGGATGTTAGAAATGATATTATTAAAGTATTATCATTGTTAAGTGAAAATTTAACTAGAAATTGGAAATATAACCAAAGAATAAGGAAATAAATTCATTTATAAGATGAAATTTATAAATATAAATTACAAATGGATTTATAACTTGAAATATGAATCAATGGAAAGTTATATTAATGAATTATAGTTAGAATTGATTTAATCTAGATTTGGAAATTTAATTCAGGAGATTTGAAAGAATTTTGAAGATAAATACTAGCATTATTGTTTTGGAGATATTTCTGAAAAGAAATTTGTTTTAAATGAATTTTGAAAGTGATATAGCATTGAAATCACTTGGATTATTGGAAAATAATTCTGATGATGACGGCCGCATCATCAGTATTCATTTTCGAATTTCTAAGTGACGGATTACTGCCAAAATTTGATTTGTTCAGAAAAGCTAGCTTTTTTTGAAAATTTCTAAGGAAATTTGTGGGGAATAAAACCAGGATTGGTTTAAATATTTGAGAAATGTGATTTGAGATGTTGGAGATTTCAAAATAATTTGAAACCAAAGGTCGGGTGTTTAAAAATCCTGATAAGATAGGTTGTAGGCTTATAAATTGAGATGATTTTTAAACCAGAAAGGAAATATAAGCTTTAAATGTTGGAATTTAAATTTAAAGTGAAAAGTTAAAAATGAAATTAACTTGGATTGGGAAATAAAATTTTAACTGGATTAAAATAAATTGAATAAGCTGAAAATAATATCCAGTTGTATTCGAACTAAGTTGAAATCGAATTGAGATTAAATAAATCTGGGTTTAAAATAAAATTGAATTGGAATAAAAATTCAGTTGTAATATTGGATGGAATTAGATTCTTACCTGAATAAATGGAAAATAAGTTGGATAAGGATTGAATTGAAATAAATAAATCGGGATAACTTATAAGAGAATTAAAAATCCATGGAAATGAAATATGCTTGGGCTATAAATAAATAGAGGGCTTGAGTTAAAAATAAAGGATAAATACATTCAAGCCTATAATAAATGGAATTGTGTAAATAATGAGTTGTGACTTATAAAATTTGAAAAGTGGGATAGAAAACCCAAAATAAATATTTTTAATGAATCAAAACTTGAATTATAAAATAAATTTGAACTTAAGAAAATTTAAATAAAGAGATTTTGAGATTAAAATCAAGTTTTGGATTATAAGTTGGGGAAAGACTGTTTAGATAATAATTAGATAATGAAATATGTAATGAGAACCCAATGCAGTTAAATAAAAGCTGAATTGTGAGATAATAATGAAGTTTGGAAATAAAACTCAAGTTATAAATTGAATTCGACTTGAATTGTGGAATTGAATTGTGAGTTCATGAAACTGGGTGGCAAATTGAAAATGGATAATGGATTCAGAATTTGAGTTATAAATTAAAATTTAACTTGAAGTGTTAACAAATTAAATAAATTGGGAAATGGCCATGTAATCAATTAAATGAGCTGAATCTAGAAAGTTAAATTTTATAATAGCTAATCAAATGAAATGAGCTTAAGTATAAAATTGGAGTGAATAAACTTAAGCTAAAAGATGGAAAGGAATTGAATTGAATTCAACTTAAAACCAAGTTTATGATATCGGATTGAATTTAAATCAAGTAAAAAAAATAAATGTGGATCGGAATAAAATTTGGTGGGTTGTAAATAATATTTAAGGAAATGAAAATTTCATAATGGATTGAGTGGATTAACTAATTATGTTGAATAAATAAATGGACAGAATAAATAAGAACCAAATGAAAGATGGAAGTAGAACTTATTATGAAAATAAATGGAAATGAACTTAAGTTATTGACTTAGGTAAGTGTTGAATAAAATCCGAACTCAAAATGGAGTATGGTTTAAATGTGTTGAGAAATAATTATTGAATGTGATAGCCTGGATTGTTTTCGAGCTAAATAAAATAGTTTGGAATAAACTAACAAGAAATGAAATGCAAGTGAATGGATTCAAATTTAAAATGCAATGAAAATGAGAATATATGGATTGTGAATAAATTTAAAAATGGAATAGAATTAAGTATGAATTGAGTTGAAATCCATTTAAATTGGTTACAAAACATAAGACTTATTTATTCACATAGATCTCGTCAAATTGCATAGAATAAAATGTCATTTGATGTAAATGGAAGTAATTAAAAATTCTATGAATTGATGGGAGTAAAATAAATTGATTTTGAGAGCAATTGAATTAAATATGAGTTCAGATTGCTTAATAATAAATTACATGTAAGTTTGTGAGTTGTTAACCATTCGGATTAAGTGGAACGATATACGAATTGGTTGTCAACAATTAAGAATTATGTTGGAACATTGGAAATGAAACAGAATAAAGTATAAATTGAATTGGTATCAATTTTAAGTAGTTATAAAATAGAATGGATATTCTATTAAGTGAACATCATTGAATTTGCATAAAATGGTCGTTGTTGATGCAAATGAGATTGTATAAAAATCTATGAGTTAATATAAGCAATGAAATTGATTTTTGAATCATTTGAGATAAATATGTGTTCGTTTGGATTAAAATGAATATAATGTAAGAAATGAAGTGTAAACCATTTAAATGGAATGAAATTGATGGGTGATTTAGTTGTAAACAACTAAATTTGTATCGGAACCTTATTAATTTGCTTTTGGAAGTGTTTAGTGTATATTGTTTATATTATACATGTGTTTAACTTCTGAAATTAAGTGAAATGCTATAAACTTTGTATATTTGTCACTTACATGTTTAAATTGAGTAAGTACAGGTTTTTGGAAGCCGTGTGGCTGGATTTGGGTTGCATTAACTGCTAAATAAATAAGCCGCTTGCTTAAAATGCTAAATAAGGTACGCCTACGCAATAAAAATAGAAAATATGAACCGTTTTTGGTTTTTCCGACCGGGTGGGTCGATGTATATATATTTATATCTTTTGTCAAATTGCAAAAGCTCCTCCGTACAAAGGAGACTCTGCCAAAAAAATTCAGAAATTTTGGGAGTTAGAATTTTTTTTTTGAAATTTTTGGAAAATTTTGTTAACGGCAAAACGATTTCAAATTGGAAATTGAAATAAGTTAGTAAATGAAACTAATTAAAATAATGACATGAATTAGTAAATGAAGGAATCAACTTGAATAGAATTAGATATAAACTAAAGTGGTAAGATGAAAATAAATATAAGAAACACATAAATGATTATACTAACTTAAGTAAGGAATGGTCAATTCTTAATTGAAAATTGAATATTGCAAATATATTCTAAGTTGATATTTGGATGAATATTGACATTTTGTGAGGAGGTCGATAAAATCTTTTGGGATATTGTGATTGGATATTAGTGCTAAGCAGGATATGCAGGTATTATAAAAGGAAAAGGAAATTGGAGTTGATTTCAGAAAAATAAAATTTGAAATGCTCGACAAAAAGGTACGTGTTTAAATTTCTGTGAAATTTGATTGAATTTTTGGATCGAGCCACTTGGCTTTTTGTTTTCTTTTGGATTTGGGAGCCCATAAAGGCCTTTTGTAGTTGTACCGAGCTAGCCGCGCAAAGGAGACGCTGGCGAAATTTTTCGGGAATTTAGAGAGTCAGAAAAATTTTGAGAAAATTTTGATAATTCAAATTTGGTTTTAAGTTGAAAATTTGAATTGATAAGTAAGTAATTGTGTTTGAGGCTTATGGGTAAGTTTGAAAGGTTAGGAAGAGGGTTACTGAGTCTTTTGATAAAACGATTTGTTTTGGTAAGTTGTTAAAAACTATTTGGGTTGAGGAAATAGTTAATGAGTTATGGATCATTCTTCCTAACTGATAATTTCGAGGACGAAATTCTTTTAAGGGGGGAGGAATGTAACGACCCGGATTTTTAAACAGTTAATTTGCGATATTTAAAATGAATTTAAATATTTAATTTGAGTTCTAATTTGATTTTGGATATGAAAAGCTGTTTTATTTAATAAAAAGGATTCAGAATTTAAATATAACAATTAATTGAGTAAATTAAATAATTATTAAAATAGTAACTGACAATTGGGTAAAATATTTAAATTTGAATTGTAAGCGTGTTGAAAATATATTAACGACTTATAAAATTTATATCGATAATACTGAAACTAATAGATGGATTAAATTCAAATTCATCAGTCGTTTGTTCAACTTTAAAAAAACTAATCTAATGTAATCATAATAGTCAAGTCTTCTCTTATACGCCAATGTTTTCCTTATCTTCTCGTATACGCCTTTGTCCTTCTAATAGGAATCCAACCCTCGTTTCGTTTCAACGAAAGCCCTTTCTTCTTGTATAGGAAAAAAAAGTATAAACAACATCATTCAGAACGAAAAATTAGAATGGCGATCGAACCAAAATCTCATAGGCTGTTTCTTGTTCCAGAATCGAAGTCACGGTCTCCCTTCTCTATTAATTGCAGATCAACATCGATGCAAAAACAAAAAAACAAAAATAAAACAAAAATATAAAAAAAAGGGAAGACGACCGATCGAATTGAATCCAACTTCATTTCGATGGATGAATCGATGATAGCGGCCGCGGAGGTGAAGCTTTCGCGAGGTCGTAGCGGCGACGACGGAGTTGGAGGACGAGTTCTCGATGGTTTTAGGGCTTCTCGTGCTGCGTGAGGCAAGGCGGTAGGCCGTGGAGGCTCGTTCATATGGCGGAGTTTGGGATGTGGGAGTGACGTGGGTTTGGTTTCGGGGATTTCGATCTGGGCTAGGCAATTCGTGCTCCAAAATCTGGTAATATTCTTTTACCGTGAGGTATTGAATAAATTATTTTTAAAAATTAAGTTTAATATATTTAGAGATATGTCTATAATTTTCCAGTAGGTAAATTTCATTTTATTTTAGGAAAAAGGAAGTGGTTAAAAAAAATGATATTCACACATATAGGTCAGTAAAGCAGGAGAGAAAGTTTTCTTTACTATTAATAGAAAGGTACCCATATTTTATTCCATTCCCAATTAATTTTGATTTTTATAAATATATACATACACACATATATGTAGTAGAAACAGAAATATTCATATATAGATAAGATTTTGTAAAGAGATAAAGGGAAGTAAAATATGTATGCATGGGAGTTTTGGATATTGTAAATTATAGAGATTAACTTGTTTAAAATAAATTATTTTATTAGTTTAAAGAAAAATTTATATATATACACACACATATAGCCTATGAGTGGAAATTGGTGAAACTAGAATGTGTCCGGTTAAAACCAAATTGTTAATTTAAAATTTAAATATGAAATGGTAAGTGATTTTGGATAAGTTCAAATAGTAATAAATGGTGAATTGTTTATACAAGGTCAAAAACGGGAAAATCAAGGCAAGATTGAAGTGATTTCAAACCGAAGCAAAGGTGAGTTAATCTCACTCAGTTTAAATTTAAATTTAAATGATTAAATTTAAATAATTGATTGTATGGTTGAATTGATTGATGTGATATAGTATAGTATCATTTGAAATTGGCATATGATGTGATGCTAACGTCTGTGGATGCAGGAAGAACAGGTTGGAGGGATCCAACTGGACCCCTCAACTTAACTTTATTTAATTATTTAATATTCTCTGTTCTGAGTATTTGATATCCTGTAATGAATTATGTTGAAATATTGTATGCTATGGCTTGATTGTTATAATCAGGCAATAATGAATTACCAAGTATATATATAATTTGAGTCTGGGAATGAAAATAAAAGAAGTGAAATTGTAGGTAAATAATTATGGAAACATGAATAAATTTAAGAATGAATTGGAAAAGAAATAAAGTGCTTTTAAAATTTTAACAAATGAAGCTTAAGTGTAGTAAGGGAAATTTGAATAATCAGAAGATTAATGAATTGTAAATTTCAGTGTTATTATTTTGAAAAGAATAAAACATTTATGTAAAATTAAGATTCAATTTATTGAAAAGAACACAGAAGAATTGGGAAGAAGCTGAAATTGGCATTTTTCAGTTAAATGATATAAAATCAAAGGGAAAATAATAAAAATAAAAATAAAGTCCATAATTAATGAACTTTGAGATAAAATGATAAGTAAAGAAATTTATTTCAAATGGAATAAATTGGGAATCAATTTGGAAAATTGATTTAAGTAATTGAAGTTGGAATTCTCCCTGGGATAACCAAGTACGTTTTCAAAGTAAATTTTTAAATATAAGTTAAAAGATTTAAAAGTTGTTTTAAAAAGCAAGTTGTGGAAAATTTCTTATTTCTAATATTTAAATTCTAGAGTAAGTATTTTCTCTTAATCTATTATAGTAATAATTATCTAAAGAATGACTTAATATTTTGTTTTTAAAACAAAAGTATAAATCTAGTTTTATATTTATTAAGTAAACTTATTTTCAAATATTCATATAGTATGGTATCTTTAATAAATTATTGATGTAGTTTTAACTTAAATATTTTAAAGTATATTTCAAAGTAAAGTGTTTTAAATTATTTTAAAAATCTAGTTTTGTGCTTGGTGATTTCAGAGGAGATAGAAAATATTTGGGAAAGTTTATTCTGGAAAGGAAGGTGGTTTGAAACTGTTTTCAAAGGGTTGAAAATAGAAATATATCTTGTGAAGATATTTTGAGATAAATAAAAAATTTGAGAAATTATTTATTGGTTGATGGATGTTTGTGCATATTAATTGATAGTTAAATAACCGACTATCAATATCGGCCAAATGCGTTGATCGTTTCGAAGAGACCGAGATCGAGATTTATTTCTCGAAAACCACTTAGATCCGGTTTATACGTTTCGTGAAAACGATTTTGGATTCGAAGATGGAGCAGTGAAGTGCAAGGGCTAGTCGCTACTAATCCTGAGGATATTTCCAAAATGGATGTAGTAGGAATAATGCCTTCGGTTCTGTTCGAACCCGGGACGGACTTGTATGGATGAATGCTTGCGAAACATCGTCAGGTAGACGATGAACATTCTAAGGGATATGCTCTATAAAGGTAACGCTTAGCCTCAAGCCTCATCAAATGGGGATGACTGAAAATCAGGGGTTATGCAGCAAGGCTATGTGGGTAGCACACAAGCAGGGTGAGGTCATTCCAGTCTAGATGTCCCTTTTTATTTCGGCTTAGTGGGCGGTTGCTGATCCCAACCGCGGGGTGATCTCACTCGGGATTATCCAGTAAGGGGTAGTCCCGGCCTTGTGTTGCAGGGGAGCGGGCGTACTCCTCGGTACGGTGATCTAGGCCCCGTACTGTGACAGGTGGTACCCCAGTGCCTAGTCATTAGTTGGAAATCCATTCTCCCTACGAGCCTTGTACGAGTTTTGTTTGTATTACCCACTCTGTGGCTAGTAGCTGGAATTTAATAATGTAACAATTTCGGCTATTTTATAAGTATTTGTATATAGACCCTATTATAATATCAGAGGATTTCTATAAAAATTGTTTTAGCTATCGTAAGGTAAAAACCCGACATGTTTATTTGTGGCGTGGTCTTACGAGATGATTTTGTTTTCAAAGGATTTTTGAAACTTTAATAATCAATTGGGTGTGATTTTCTCACGCTGGTATTCCAGACTGACTCGGGTGTTATTTAACTGTAATGCTCGGGTCGGACCGAGTATTATAGGATACAGGAAATGCTGTGGAGCTCAGGAGACGAGCAGGATGACGATACGTACTCCCGTATTTGTTTATGTATATATTCCGCTGTGTTGAGTAGTTGTGTATCCAGTATATGATATTGTTGAGCCGTGATTTATGAACTCTGATGATGTAATATGTAAACAGATGTAATTGCTTTTGAGTAAAGTTTATTTATTATCTATTATATTTTATTCCGCTGGGTTGGTTAGATTCTGTTGTTTTTTTCTATTTTCTTCTTCCACCTCTTCTTCTTTAACCCAAATGGTTCGTATTTATGTGCAACTTGAGTTGATTGTTGTAGAATAATGTTGACTCAAGGGGTACGGATTTGCGGGCCATTACAACGTGCTTAAAAATGTGTTAAGGGGAATCAATGTAAAGCCATAACGCTATTTTAATACTTTACTTTACTGATAGGCACTACATTTGTAACATATTTTACTACATATAGATAGTTTTTGGTGTGTTATTTGTTAGAAAATGATAATATTTAATTATTGTCATTTATTGTTGGTTAGTCGAAGTTCTTAAAAATTATTGACTATTGTATGTTATAAGAAAATGTAATTTTACAAATAAGGTTTATAAATGATTTTCAATTAACTTAAACTGAAAATTTTGAGAACTTAAGTTCCAGTGTTTTGAAATTGGTTTTCAAAAAAAAAAAAATCTCTGCAAAAATAATATTACTATTATTTGAAAGTATTTTAGGATAGCAATATTTTCAATTAGATTTAAAATAAAATGTTTTAAGAGAATTTTAAAGAAAATAAGTTCTGTACTCCCCTCTTCTATCATTGGAAAATAATTCCGGTGATGACCGCAGCATCATCGTTGTTAATTTTCGAGTTATAAAGTGGGAAGACCAATGTAGTAGCTTTTCTACACATTTATTTTGATAAAAAAAATTATTTTATTTTCCTAAGTATGATTGATATATAAAAGATATACGTATATGTTATTTCTAAATGATCTGAAATGTAACTAGTGATTAGTTCTTAAGTTTTCCATTAATTAATGATTTTCAATTATTGTAATTGAAATGGAACCTTTAACTATTTAATAGTTGGAAACTTCCATGTTTAAATCTGAAATTAAAGCTAACTGTTTAACGAAAATGTAAAAATTGAAGTTTTGTAACTTGTAAATTAAAAGATAATGGAATATCACACAAGTAAAAATTTAAGTAATAAAAATATTTCAAAATAAACATATGTCTACAAATAAAGAATTAAGATGTACAAGAAATATTACAAACCTATGTTAATGTTTTGAAACGCTTCATAAATAAATTGAATGGTAAAACGAGAATATTATTTGAGTAAATAATTATAAACTTAATAAAATGTTGAAATGATTCATAAATATATTTAATATTAAATGATACCATACATGAAGGAATAAATGTGAATTAAAAGGTAGAAAAACTTAAGTATGAATTGGTTCATTAATGAATATTAATATTAAATGGAAATCAAGTTATATAAGTAAATAAATGAGAACTAAACAGCAAAGAAACTTAAGTGAAAATTTAAGAACTGATTCATTGATGATTGTAAATATTGAATGGGAAATAATCTATGTAAGTAAATAAATGTAAATTAATAAATGATGCTCTTGTATGAATGAATGAGAATGAAAACAAATGAAAAGTAAATAATATGTAAAAAGAAACCAATAGAATAAAGTGCGTAAGTTGCGCGTAGATCATTTTATTCGCATATAGTTTTGATCCAGATTTGAATATATGATTTGTGGAAACTCACACCAGTCCAAATTAGGATTTTTCACTCGATTCTTGACGACGAATGCTTGATACGGGTTTTTGATATGAATTTGAAGTTTTCTATCATAGTTTATAGTTATGCAAGGAAAAAAGAGATTTCTAATCAAGAAATCAGATCAAAGTCCGCACTAGAGTAGTTGAGTTAACAATACTAGTTCGAAAGTGAAATTTGTATATTCAAACAAGCAACCGGAATTGATATTGTGACCAAATGATATATGTAAATCATATAAATATAAGTAATATTTAAATTCTATGTTGTTCGAGTTTGTATGAATAATCTATTATGTAATTATCTAAGGCTGTTGAGCATAAGTTACGTTTGGTAGTTTATTTATCACCCTTGTACGATCAAAGGTTTCTAAACCTAGACAAACCATCAATTTTGATTGCTATAAATGTGTGATGGATTATTTTGTTGCATATAATGGTCGTACTGCTTTTGTATGCATATGATTACTATATATTGTATGTTGCTTGTGCTATTAATTGAAAAAATAAAAAAATTCTCTTTTAACATAGTTTTAACTCTTTTGTATTGTGTAAGTAAAATACAGATTTATGGAAGCAATAGTTGTTGCTTTTGGTTTCATAAATAAAGTTTGTTTGCCCAACGAATTGGTACGTTTTTTGTGACGCCCCACCTCTATACCCACGCTAGCCAAGAACACTACGGTGTAATGTCGTCAACTAGCACGGAGAATAAGGCTGTTGAGGAGCGACCATCCGTATAATTACTTTGTACGAGCACCGATATGTCAGATAGTATAACATGTATTTCATTTCAAGAGGAAATCCGACATACCGATACAAACTCAAAGCTACTATATAGTGGCTATAAATATCTTCGAAAACAAATATAGAAATAAATATAACACAAATCGGTCACGGACAATTCATATCACAAAGGCGGAAATAGATATGAATATTACACATAAAAGTGTATATCAGGGTAGTGGTCAAATAAGATCCACAACATCACAAAAGGAATAGATAAAAGTGCTAGACAAAAATATGTATACATCAAGGAGTCTATATCTCAATTGTATACAACAAAAACTACTAAACTATAGTTGTTAGCCAAAAGATCAGATGATGGTCCGATAAGGAGTCAAGCAGAAGCACCTGTAAAATCTCAGTCTGACCCGAGTATTATTTAAGAAGAAAATAATAAACGGATCAGTCTAGCTATAATTATTAGATAAAATGATATAGAATATGAGATATGACAAAACGTATGATAACCATAAAGCCATGCTGTGATAAGTATGTAATTGAAAATCAATCCAGAGATCAATAAATATCACAAGAATCTTCACAAACATTAAAAAAATGTCATATTCTTAATTTAAATCACCAAGCCACGAACAACGACATACATATCAATGGCAATTTGTAAAAGTTGGTGAAAACATAAATTCCAGAAATCAACCATTAGAAATCCAGAGATCAAATAATTCGGAGCAACGATGTCGTACAGCGCAACGTCCGATGATTTAGAAAGACAATAAACAGGAACAACGACGTCGTACAGCGTAACGTCCGGTGAACCAAAGCACAATAAAACGGAACAACGACGTCGTATAGCATAACGTCCGGTGAAGCAAAGCACAATAAAACGGAACAACGACGTCGTACAGCGTAACGTCCGATGAGCCAAAGCACAATGAAAAGGAACAACGACGTCGTACAGCATAACGTCCGATGAACCAAAGCATAATAACAAGGAACAACGACGTCGTACAGCGTAACGTCCGATGAACCAAAGCATAATAAAAAGGAACAACGACGTCGTACAACGTAACGTCCGATGAACCAAAACACAATAAAACGGAACAACGACGTCGTACAACGTAACGTCCGATGAACCAAATCAAAGAGACATCGCGCACTGCTAGTCTAAACCATAAAATGATCATCTTCGATCATCAAGAAGTGTCAATTACAATAAGCTAGTAAATATATGAGTTTAGCATCATGTCCCATAACCACTAGCTTAACTTAAATATTTGCGAACAAATTGTAGATCTCCACTAGAAAATTGTCACAAGAGATTCAATCGAACAAGTCCAAGAATTAACCGATGAAGTAAACGCAAGCATTTCATACCACATGTTTTACTAAGTCGTTTAATTAGATTTCTCATACGAGTGAGGTAAAGGCTTGTATATACTAATAGGTTGGAAAACAGTTTTATAAACGAGTTTGATATTGAAAATAGAGTTTAAATAATCTTTGATAAAGAGTTTGAATATTTACTACTAGTATAGAAACCTTTGTATTTTAAAGTGACAAACCATAAAAATGATTGTAGAAACAATCAATCATTAAAATCCACATACGAAGACGTGAATCAAATCCAAAGAAACCGATAAAGAATCTATCGAAATGGTTATTCAAGAATCCCAAAAAAGAGAGTCATCAAAGTCGTAATAAATGATAACAACAAATAGGATCACCACGAATCGATTCAAATTGGAAATTCAATCCCAAAAGGCAAAGTGGGCTGAAATAGCAGGTTCAGTCGATTGAACAGAGTTTTCGGTCGACTGACCCTGTACATGGAAACTTTGCAGGTTCAGGAAACTTTCTGTTTGCAGGTTCAGGAAACTTTCTGTTTCTAGGTTCAGTCGACTGAACAGAGATTTTCGGTCGACTAAACCCTGCCTGAAAACTTTCGGGTTCCAGATTCAGTCGACTGAACAGAGGTTTCAGTCGACTGAATCATGCCTGGGCTGTTTTTCAGCCTATCCAAATGAAGAGCAAACTCTTCAAAATGCAACCGGACGAACATTGGCTCTAAGGGTTTATGCCAATCGGCAACCCGGCCCTATATGCTCCTCGATGCATCATCCAAAGCATGATCAAACATCCATAAAAGGATTTTCACACAAATTTGACTTAAAAACCCAAAAATTTGAATATTCACAAAACCAATCCAAATCAAGAGCAAATGCACATGAAGAAGTGTTAGGAATTCATACCCAACAACTAAAGATAATTATAGTCATAGATGTGAGATAAAAATCTCACTTTTGAACCCAAAAACAATGAATGAGAAGCTTGAAGACAAGGGAAGATCAACCACACTTCAATCTCAACACAAGAAGCTTAAATCTAAGCTTAAAAGAGAAACATTTCCTAAGTTAGGTTTAGGAATTTCTGAAATTGGAAGGAGAATGAGTTGGAGAAGAAGAACAGAAGGCTTACCAAAGCTTCTTCTATGAATTTGGAGTTGGAGCTTGGATTTGCAATGAAACTAGGGCTTGGAATTTCTAATTTCCACTCTTTTCCCCCATTGTTGCTTAAAGCTTAAAGGGTTAGGAATATGAAATGAAGTAATGAAGAGTTGGAGTGGAGCTAGGGTCTTAAGATGGAACATTGGGATGAAACCCAAACTCAAACCCAAAGTGAAAAAGTAGAAAAACTCTACTAACTCCAAACATATCGAAGCTTATACTCAAAAAGGTCGCAAACGGCATTTTGAACTCAATGGAAGTGGTCTCGATTCCTAATTCGACTGTTTGCAAAAATTAGCTTTTCGGACTAAGATCCGACGAATGTTGAAATATTTATATAAAATATTTAAATATACAATCGATAAATATGCGGGTTGTTACAGACTCCCCTCCTTAAAGAAATTGCGTCCTCGCAATACTTAAGAAGAAAATAAAGAGTAACAACCATAAAAACATATCAACACAAAGGAAATTTGAAATAGGAAGTTCACCATAAAGAGCATGAAAGAGTAAGCCTGAACTTGATCGCCCGATGAATTCCCAGGATTCCCAAGAGCAATCCTTAGGATCTGAGAACCATTGAACTTTCACAAGAAGAACATCTTTATTCCGAGTGCGCTCAACCTCCGAAGCAATGATGCGAATGGAATGTTGCTCATAAGTCAAATCTGGTGAAACTTCAATTTACTCAATAACACCGGGCTCAAGAATAAAAATCGAAAACCCTAAGGCATTTCCGTAGTAGAAAGACGTGAGAAAACATCATGAATAACAGAAAATTGAGCCGGTGCAACGACGTAGTATAATAACAGTATGCCCGAGAAACTAGAAACTCGAATAATTTGGAACAACGGCGTAGTACAATGACAATGCGCCAGATGAACCAAAGCTCAAATAATTCAGAACATCGACGCAGTACAAAAACAGTACGTCCAATGAACCAAAGCTCAAATAATTCGGAACATCGACGCAGTACAAAAACGGTGCGTCCAATGAACCGAACACCATAAAAGAACATCGATCACAAGCCCATAAAAGAAATGAGACGAAGCTCAATAAAACAAGGTACATCGAAACGTCCGATAAACCTGGTAAAAGATCATTCCATTCGGACATCATCAAAAAGACAACCACTTGTGGCTTACGACTAAGGGCATGGGCAACATGATTTCCCTTCCGAGAGTATACAAAGAATATTAAGATCATAAGATGCAAGGAACTCTAGCCAACATTAAGTTCCTTATGGGAAAATAAATATTCCAAAGATTTATGATCGGGGTAGAGAACAAATTTCTTATCCAAAAATGATGATGCCAAATTCTAAAAGTGAAATCAATAGCCGCGAGCACTAGATCATGAATGGCATATCTAGTCTCGATAGGCTTCAATGATTTAGAAACATAAATGATAGCACGTTCTCTTTTGCAAGAGAACGACATTCAAACCAACACGATAAGCATCTGTACAAAAGATAAAGTCTTGGTTCCCTTTGGGAATCACAAGAATAAGAGTATCGAAAAAGAGTTCTTTTAAATAATCTTCTTTCCCAAAAAGCTAAAACTTTCAAAATTACAATTATCTCAATGTAAAAATCTTTCTAGAAAAATTTATATTTTACAAGTCAATATATCGTGTCTGATTGTCTCATCAAAGCGTTTAGGAAATTTCTATCGATAACGTTGATCAAACGCATCGACTAGAATTCTTAAAGCACTCAACGGGCAATACAATCACAAAATCATCTTCTATATAATGAAAATATCTCTTAAAAGTTTTGAGAATATTCTTTGCTCGTTTAAGATCAAAATCCAATTGTACTTATAAATAAATCTTATGAAAAAGACTTGCAAAATTTTAAATTTCTATTTTCATCCAAAATCAATAAATACAAGAATGGTCGCACCGAAATATTCATAGAATACTCGATTAATAAAATGGATGAAATAAGCTAGACGAATCGAATGACATAATAAGTCATTCATAAGAATCATAATGAGTGCGGAATGCGGTAAGTGGAATGCTAACTTCCGCAACTCGTAGCCAAATAAAAGTCGGCAGCAAGGTCGAGCTAAAAAGACCTTAACGCCACACAAAAGATTGCTTAGGTGATAATCCTAAGACAAACTCAAAAATACCGGAAAGTTTCACAAACTATTTAGATAAGAGAAATAACACTTTCCTCATCATGAGGGCTTAAAGAATAAAATGATGCCATCAAATTGGAATCAAAATCACAAAGAAAAATAGAAATCTGCTTAACAGATTAAAAATGTCGAGGATGAAAAGTCCACACGGAAAATAGGATATAGGCTTCACAACGATTAAGCCAATCCTTACAAAAATCAATTCCGAAGCCTAAGTAAAAAAAAATCGGTCCGGAAAGAAAAATCACATAAAATAATTTCGACATCAATAAAAAGAAACAAGTTGAGTGTTGCGGATCCACCATCCGGATTCGCAATTCTCAAAGAAGACATCAAGCCCAAATTGTTTTAAAGAAAAAGAATTCAACAAGTTCTGTTGATATAAAATGATGAGATGATCCCATATCAAAAAGAACTCAAATAGGAAGATCACAACATAACACAATGCCATCGAGGATTGAATGAAAAATACCTTGACCAAGAGAAGTGTCACTAGGAGTTTGCACAATATTTAGCTCTCCCTCTCTCCTACTTTGAAGAATGGGACATGTAGATAGAAGATGACCCGAACTTTTGCAATAACGGCAAAAGAGAGGTTTCGGGCACTTCCTTGCATAGTGGTCCATGGAACCACAATTGTAGCATCGTCCACGACTAGAGGTAGTAGTCTTTGCTACCGAAGTTTGTTGCTTCCCTTTCTTGATGGGATTGGGGCCTTTGAATTTAATAGGCCTCTTCATGTTGTTGTTGAAGTTCTGTTTGGCACGCACAACTTCACTATCGCTTTCTCTATCGGCCTCTTCAAGACGAAGAGCGATATCAATAAGCTGATTAAATGAAACTTCTAGTTTCAGAAGTAATGGCTTCTTGAGGTTCTTATTCAACCCATAGACGAACCTCTGATTTTTCTTCATCGGGGTATTAATATACTCAACCCCGTATTTAGAAAGAGATTCAAAAGATGCGACATAGTCTGTCACAGAAGATTCACCTTGAACAAGGTCTATGAAACGTCGGGCTAAAGTTACTTTTTCAGCTTCCGGCACAAATTTCAATTCGAATCTTTCCCGGAATTGCTCCTAAGTAAGATCCGCTTCAATGATTTCAGAAACCAAAAGCTCATACCAATCTAATGCTTTTTCTTGGAGCATGCTAGAAGCCACCTGGACTCGATGTAGATCAATAAGGTTCATGCGAGAAAAGATGCGATCGCATGATTTGAGCCAAGCTTGAATTTCTATAACACTTTCGGATCTCATGAATGGCTTTCCACCCAAATCGGTATAGTCTCTACACAAGCGTGCAAAACCGGATCTAGGATGAATAGGCTCTGGAGTGGGTCCGGCTGCTTGAGCGTGCTTTACTAGATCAAGAAGCTGCTGGGCAGACATAAAAACTCCATCTTGGGGAGTAGCGCTAGATTGACCGATGCTGGGACGACCAGGTCTAACCATTTCTCTTCCTTAAGAAAGAAAGAAGGAAGAAAAAGAAGGTTATTCACAAAATGAATATTAAGCAATCTTGATAGATAAAACAAGGAATCATAAAGAAAATAGGATGAATCGGTACAAAAACACGAATTAAATCCTAAGGCACGACTCCTAAGATGGACTTAGGACGATGATCCTTGTTAAATTATTCTACATTGTTCCGAAGTTTGGCTCTGATACCAAGCTGTGACGCCCCACCTCTATACCCACGCTAGCCAAGAACACTACGGTGTAAAGCCGTCAACTAGCGTGGAGAATAAGGCTGTTGAGGAGCGACCATCCGTATAATTGCTTTGTGCGAGCACCGATATGTCAGATAGTATAACATGCATTTCATTTCAAGAGAAAATCCGACATACCGATACAAACTCAAAGCTACTATACAGTGGCTATAAATATCTTCGGAAACAAATATAGAAATAAATATAACACAAATCAGTCATGGACAATTCATATCACAAAGGCGGAAATAGATATGAATATTACACATAAAAGTGTATATCAGGGTAGTGGTCAAATAAGATCCTCAACATCACAAAGGAATAGATACAAGTGCTAGACAAAAATATGTATACATCAAGGAGTCTATATCTCAATTGTATACAACAAAAACTACTAAACTATAGTAGTTAGCCAAAAGATCAGATGATGGTCCGATAAGGAGTCAAGCAGAAGCACCTGTAAAATCTCAGTCTAACCTGAGTATTATTTAAGAAGAAAATAATAAACGGATCAGTCTAGCTATAATTATCAGATAAAATGATATAGAATATGAGATATGACAAAACATATGATAACCATAAAGCCATACTGTGATAAGTATGTAATTGAAAATCAATCCAGAGATCAATCAATATCACAAGAATCTTCACAAAGATTAAAAAGAATGTCATATTCTTAATTTAAACCACCAAGCCACGAATAACGACATACATATCAATGCCAATTTGTAAAAGTTGGTGAAAACATAAATTCCAGAAATCAACCTTTAGAAATCCAGAGATCGAATAATTCGGAGCAACGACGTCGTACAGCGCAACGTCCGATGATTTAGAAACACAATGAAGAGGAACAACGACGTCGTACATCGTAACGTCCGGTGAACCAAAGCACAATAAAACGGAACAACGACGTCGTACAGCATAACGTCCGATGAGCCAAAGCACAATGAAAATGAACAACAACGTCGTACAGCGTAACGTCCGATGAACCAAAGCATAATAACAAGGAACAACGACGTCGTACAACGTAATGTCCGATGAACCAAAGGATAATAAAAAGGAACAACGACATCATACAGCGTAACGTCCGATGAACCAAAGCATAATAAAATGGAACAACGATGTCGTACAGCGTAACATCTGATGAACCAAAGCATAATAAAAAGGAACAACGACGTCGTACAGCGTAACGTCCGATGAACCAAAACACAATAAAACGGAACAACGACGTCGTACAACGTAACGTCCGATGAACCGAATCAAAGAGACATCGCGCATTGCTAGTCTAAACCATAAAATGATCATATTCGATCATCAAGAAGTGTCAATTACATTAAGCTAGTAAATATATGAGTTTAGCATCATGTCCCATAACCACTAGCTTAACTTAAATATTTGCGAACAAATTGTAGATCTCCACTAGAAAATTGTCACAAGAGATTCAATCGAACAAGTCCAAGAATTAACCGACGAAGTAAACGCAAGCGTTTCATACCACATGTTTTACTAAGTCGTTTAATTAGATTTCTCATACGAGTGAGGTAAAGGCTTGTATATACTAATAGGTTGGAAAACGGTTTTATAAACGAGTTTGATATTGAAAATAGAGTTTAAATAATCTTTGATAAAGAGTTTGAATATTTACTACTAGTATAGAAACCTTTGTATTTTAAAGTGACAAACCATAAAAATGATTGTAGAAACAATCAATCATTAAAATCCACATACGAAGACGTGAATCAAATCCAAAAAAACCGATAAAGAATCCATCGAAATGGTTATTCAAAAACCCAAAAAAAAGAGTCATCAAAGTCTTAATAAATGATAACAACAAATAGGATCACCATGAATCGATTCAAATTGGAAATTCAATCCCAAAAGGCAAAGTGGGCTGAAATAGCAGGTTCAGTCGACTGAACAGAGTTTTCAGTCGACTGACCCTGTACATGGAAACTTTGCAGCTTCAGGAAACTTTCTATTTGCAGGTTCAGGAAACTTTCTGTTTCTAGGTTCAGTCGACTGAACAGAGATTTTCGGTCGACTAAACCCTGCCTGAAAACTTTCGGGTTCCAGATTCAGTCGACTGAACAGAGGTTTCAGTCGACTGAATCATGCCTGGGCTGTTTTTCAGCCTATCCAAATGAAGAGCAAACTCTTCCAAAATGAAACCGGACGAACATTGGCTCTAAGGGTTTATGCCAATCGGCAACCCGACCCTATATGCTCCTCGATGCATCATCCAAAGCATGATCAAACATCCATAAAAGGATTTTCATACAAATTTGACTTAAAAACCCAAAAATTGGAATATTCACAAAACCATTCCAAATCAAGAGCAAATGCACATGAAGAAGTGTTAGGAATTCATACCCAACAACCAAAGATAATTATAGTCATAGATGTGAGATAAAAATCTCACCTTTGAACCCAAAAACAATGAATGAGAAGCTTGAAGACAAGGGAAGATCAACCACACTTCAATCTCAACACAAGAAGCTTGAATCTAAGCTTAAAAGAGAAACATTTCCTAAGTTAGGTTTAGGAATTTATGAAATTGGAAGGAGAATGAGTTGGAGAAGAAGAAGAGAAGGCTTACCAAAGCTTCTTCTATGAATTTGGAGTTAGAGCTTGGATTTGCAATGAAACTAGGGCTTGGAATTTCTAATTTCCACTCTTTTCCCCCATTGTTGCTTAAAGCTTAAAGTGTTAGGAATATGAAATGAAGTAATGAAGAGTTGGAGTGGAGCTAGGGTCTTAAGATGGAACATTGGGCTGAAACCCAAACTCAAACCCAAAGTGAAAAAGTAGCAAAACTCTACTAACTCCAAACATATCGAAGATTATACTCAAAAAGGTCGCAAACAATATTTTGAACTCAATGGAAGTGGTCTCGAGTCCTAATTCGACTGTTTGCAAAAACTAGCTTTTCGGACTAAAATCCGACGAACGATGAAATATTTAAATAAAATATTTCATCGTTCCATCGATAAATATGCGGGTTGTTACATTTTTGGATTACGGATTTCATAGCGGTATTTTATTGTTTTCCCATGGTTTGGGATGCTTTATTTTTTTAATATGATATATGCAATGTAATTATTGATATTGTTATTTTTTCGGACCTATCCGTGGAAAGGAGAAGCTACCGAATTTTCTCGTAAATTTAGGACTTAGAATTTTTTTGTAAAAGTTGTATTGTTTTCAAATTTATATTAAACTAAATATGTGAGCTTAAATATTTATAAATTGCTATTTTAAATAAAAAATATCAAATTCCTTGATTCTCCCTTGTTCCTTTTCGGGGATGAAAAGTTCTGTGTGAGGGAGATTGTAACGACTCATATTTTTGACAAGTAAAAATATTAATTACATAAGACTTTGGAATTTAATATTGTTAGAAATTAAAACTTATGATTTATTAATGAATTTTTTTATTATAATATAATTTAATAATATTGATTGAATGTAATTGAAAACTGTTTTAATGTAATTTCGATCAATTGTAATTGTAAACTTTAATTTGGAATGTAATTGTAAAGTTTAATTTGGCTATAATTGTAAAAGTTTAATAATGAATAAAATAAATAATGTATTAACGGTGAAATTGTATATTACTAATTTGAAATTGGTCTTAACATAGAATGTGAAATCAATTATTTTGTACGTAAATTTATAATCCTTGTTTGTAAACAATAAGTTGGTAGATACGGATTATTAATATATAACAATTGTTTTATATCTCATCTCAATTAAATCTGTTTCCAAATTAATTTGGTAATTAATGAAATTCAATGTAATTAAATATTGCAGTTAATATAAGAAAATGGTTAACTGTAGAATCTGACTGCAATAAAATGGAAATTTATGTTTAGTTAACTCATAAGGATTTTTTTGATTTAATAATAAGAATATAAATCAAAATAAAAGAATTTGTTTGAAATTTATAATATAATGAACTGGGATTTTATTACTAATGTAATTTAAAGTTGAAATTAATTTAATATTTAAATATTAGTTTTAAAATGGAAAATTTAATTTTAAAAGATTATTAATTCCTGTGTAAGTGATAGAAAACTTTTAATTTAGAATTTAAAAGTGATTGAATTGGTTTAATAATAATTCGTTAAATTAACGTACAAAAATGAATATAAATTGATTTTAAAGCTAAACTCTGTATACAATGGAATTAGAGTTTGAAATTAGTTTAATTGAGTTTAAAATTATTAAAAACCTATATTTCGACATAAAGGATGACCCATTCTCGTTTCGGAAACCAAATGGGCTTTTCCGGCCTTTGTTAGGCCCAATTTATTTTTGAAATATAATTATTCAAATTTAATTTAAATGCGTAATAATAATAAAATCAAATTATTAATGCATATCCCGGATTGTAATAACGTATTTATAAAGTAGAAATATTGTATTTGTCCATAATTGTGAATTGGTAAATTATTTGAATATAATATAATTTAAATTTATCGAACAGTAAAATGTTAACTTTTGTATACGATGGAATTAGGGCTTGAAACTAGTTTCATTGTGTTCAGAAGGCCTTTTTACATATAGATTGCCTGTAAGCACGTCTCGATTGGAGTTTGGGCTGTTTTGAACCTTACGCTATAAATTGGCACGCAAATCAAGACAGAATATTATTATAATATTTCAGAAACCGTAATTTATCATGGCAGCCGTCGTCTACATTTTAATGGTCAGAAATGCTTCACCTTCCTCCTCCTTGATATCGATCATTTCTCATCGATTCGCGATGAAGTCTAAACGAAAGTTGTAATGCTCGATGAGATCTACAAGATGTATGATTGGATCGAGCTAATTGCATTGGAGTTTGCTAGAATCTGGCCATGAAGTGATGGCGGTTTTTCTTGAATCATGCATCGATGGTGGCATTGGAGTTGACCGCGGTCTGGATGTGGGTAGAGGAGGTGAAGGCGCAACCGATGGTGGTGTCTGATGGTCGGACGGCGGAGTGAGGTGATAACGATTGATAGTCAAAGACGCGACGGTTATGGGTGTCGTGAGCACGACAGTAGGGTTGGGGTGATGAGTTAATTACGATATTGCCCTTGTTTTATTTTAATTTAAATTTAAATTTCAAACTTCTAACGTTGATAACTTTTGCATACGAACTCGAATTCGCATGCAGTTTCTTCCATTTGATTCATATCAAAATTTTAATTAGTATGAAACTATTTCAGTCAAATTTGGAGATAGTTGAAATTTTGAGATTTTATTGGATTTTTATTCAGCCATAAATCAAAGGTGAGTGATTTAACCCACTCATGCAATACAAAACCTTCTTACGTTTGTTGAATTAAATTTATGAAGTGATAAGAACTATATTGGTTATTGTTTGGTAGATTAAATTGACATTTAAACAAATTTGAATTTTTATTGAATAAAATTGACATTTAAATGAATATTGAATTTAATTGCTATTTAAACACCAACAATTAATAATTAGTGGCTGTTGTGATATGTTGGTTGATTTGGATGTTGATTGGTATTGTATGTGATGTTGGATGTATAATTGTTTATTTATTTTTGATATATCCCTGTTATTACCATATTTATTATTTGACATTATATAAATTGTTATTCGTATTATTAAAATGAATTAAAAAATAGGTTGAAATGATATATACCTATGTCATTTAATTATGGATGGAAATGATATGTATCCAACCATGAAATTAAAATTGAAATATATAGTCACCTAACCATAGGATAGAAAATTATATACGAACACCGAATTGGTTAAATTAAGTAGTCCTAAAATCTTAAATTTTTGCATTTATATGAATTTAATTATTTCTAAATCAAGATTTGAAATGTTGAAATTGAGCTGTTTAAATGAAATTGTTTGAGGATTAATTTGTAACCTTATGTTGAAATTGAGACATGATTTGAATTTATCGAAAGTAAATTATTTGAAAGGTTTAATTTTTGATGTAAAGTCTGACTTTACTTTATTTAAATTGGTTTAAATTGGTATTTCCAAATTTTGACGTGAAATGGATTTAAATTAAATTGTTTAAAAACGAAAAATTGAACTGAGACTTTCAGCTATTTAAATAGAACTGTTTAAATTGAATTTGATGTAAAGTTTGAATTTGTTTTGAAATAAGACTGGTGTAAATCGAAATTTGAGTATGAACTTGACTTGAAATTGGAAGTTGAAAAGTTGTACTTGTTGTGATTTGAAATGGGAACATGAATTCAAATTGTTACGGGAAAAACAATTTTAATATAAACAATTTTAATATAAAACTATTTTAATAATCAAATTATTTTAATATAAAACTATTTTAATTATCTTAACTAGTTTAAGATTAAATTTATTTATGTTCAAACTATTTCTAATCTTTAAAACTATTTTAATTATCCAAATTATTTTTCAATATTTAAACTATTTTAATTATTCAAAACCAGTTTCAATATTCAAACTGTTTTAGAGGGGAATTATATAGATTTAAATAGTTGATTTAAATATGAATGTTTCGATATAAAGGTATAACCTGTTTTTAATTCGAAATGATTTTTAAAGTGAATCTAATATTCTGACATAAGTGTGATTCATTCTTCAAATTTAAAAGAATCAACCAATGTGTAAAATAACATTTGGTTGTTAAAGAGACCGGGGCCTCTTATCAGCATACTCTCTGTCAATATTGGAACCGCTTTAACAACTATGTACGTAGTTGATGATCCAAAATGAAGTGGTTGGATTGGCGAATGTTTTCTAGATTTGAAGAAAGAGAATGATAATGGATGACTCCGTCACTTATGCTAATTTAAAATAACTAAAACATGAGGCTTATCAGGGCCAAGTGGGTAGCTACCCTTAGCAGACACACTTCTTTGTATTACTATATTGATGTTGACTTGATCGATGCACCTTGATTTTATTATAGAAGTGTTGGACGCGGTGGGCGGTTGTGGCTATGATGCATTACCTCCAGTCCTACGACTCGAACTGGTAGTATCCTACCTTGGGCATTGCCTCACATGCCTTATCATAATTTTATCCTTATACGTGCCCACTACGATTTTGTTTTAGTATGGTACCTATAGAGGACTCACTAGCTACCGATGTTACTGGTTGTGGTATAGGGCCTACATAGACTACCTGCTTAAAAATGTTTTAAGGGGGATCAATGTAAAGACTTAACACTATTTTAATACTTTACTGATAGACACTACATATATAGCGTATTTTACTAGATATAGACAGTTTAATGGATTCATAGGAGATGGAAAATCTTGTAACATCTCTTAGGTTATTGCACGCACGTTGTACACTTGATAGGAATTGTAAAATCCCGTAAATATCTCTGAAGCTATTTTTAGTTGTTGATTTAACTTACATAAGAAATTTTAGTTCCGACTCGACTGTTTTTCCTTTTCATTATGCTCGAGTCATCCTGAGTATTTCAGTGTTGAAGACAATATTCTTTGAAGATGAAGATGGAGTTTATTAGACCGTATTTGCTATTATTATTCTGCTGTGTTATTTTGGTATGTTTGTTGATTGTACTCTGATTATGTAGTAAAATTTGTGTAATCAGATGTATACTGTAAAATAGCTTCATGAACTATTTATTTGATTATTATACTTTATAATTCCGTTGCGAGATTCTGTGTTTTTTTCCTTCTTTTCTCTTATTTTCTTATTAAACCCCATTGATATTCTACAATTTTGAATGGTTTGAGTTAGACATATGTTGTTTTGTCGATTTAAATCGTCCAAAAAGGTAGGTCATCACAGTTGGTATCAAAGCTTTGGTTTTGATATACCTTAGCTTGTTTGGGGATAAACTCACTAGAGATAAGGTTACTAATACTATAGAATGAGTCTGAGTGTATATATATGAGAGAGCGTATTTTTTAGTGTTATAAAAATGTTTCGTATTGTGTTAATTTGTTCTATTGAGTATTTATGAATTCTAATCGGTACACAGGACGCTATGGCATCGATAGGGATTTCTAAACACTTGAACAGGGTAAACTGACACAATATTGTTTTTGAAACTGGTAAATGAAATAATTTTACCTAGTATTATATGTGGTATTTAAAAGAATAATTTTTCATATTTGATATATTTATTTTTGGTATATTTTTTTTCTGGAAATGGTAATGTTTAATTGTTGTCATTTATTCTTAGTCAGTCAAAGTTCTTAAAAAACTATTAACTATTGTATGTTATAAGAAAATGTAATTTTACAGATAAGGTTTATAAATGATTTACAAATAAAATTAACTTAAACTAAAAATTTGAGAAATTAAGTTCTGGTGTTTTCAAATTGGTTTTCTAAAAAAAAAATCTTGCCAAAATAATATTAGTATTATCTGGAAGTATTTTCGAATAGAAATATTTTCAATTAGATTTAATAGAAAATGTTTCAAGAGAATTTTAAAGAAAATAAGTCCCGTACTCCTCTCTTTTGTCATTGGAAAATAATTTCGATGATGACCACGACATCATCGACGTTCATTTTCGAGCCTTAAAGTGGGAAGACCACTGTAGTAGCTTTGCTACACATTTGTTTTGATAAACAAATTTTAGTTTTATTTTCCTAAGGATGATTGATGTACAATAGATATATGTATATGTTACTTCAAGATGATTTGAAATAAAACATGGTAATTAGCTTTTAAGTTTTCTGTTAATTAACGATTTTCAATTATTGAAATTGAAATGGAATCTTTGACTATTTAATTGTTGGAAACTTCTATGTTGAATCTGAAATTAAAGCTAAGTGTTTAACGAAAATGTAAAAATTGAATATTTGTAACTTGTAAATTACAAGATAATGGAATATCACACAAATAAAAACTTAAGCAATAAAAATGTTTCAAAATGAAATATGTCTACAAATAAAGAATTAAGATGTACAAGAAATATTATAAACCTAAGTTAATGTTTTGAAATGCTTCATAAATAAACTAAATAGTGAAGAGAGAATATTGTTTGAGTAAATGACTATAAACTTAAGAAAATGTTGAAATGATTCATAAATGTATTTAATATTAAATGATACCATACATGAAGGAATAAATGTGAACTAAAAGGTAGAAAAACTTAAGTATGAATTGGTTTATTAATTAATATTAATATTAAGTGGAAATCATGTTATATAAGTAAATAAATGAGAATTAAACTGCAAAGAAACTTAAGTAATATTTTAAGAATTGATTCATTGATGACTTTAAATATTGAATCGGAAATAATCTATGTAAGTAAATGAATGTAAATTAATAAATGATGTTCATGTATGAATGAATGAGAATGAAAATAAATGAAAAGTAAATAATATGTAAAAAGAAAACAATAGAATAAAATATTTAAGTTGTGCGTAGATCATTTTATTCGAATATAGTTTTGATCCGGATTCGAATACATAATTTGTGGAAATTCACACCAGTCCGAATTAGGATTTTTCACTCAATTCTTAACGGTGAATGCTTATTGCGGATATTTGATATGAATTTGAAGTTTTCTATTATATTTTATAGCTACACAAGGAAAACAGAGATTTCTAATTAAGAAATCGGATCAAAGTCCACACAAGGTTATTTGAATTAACAATACTAGTTCGAAAGTGAAATTTGTGTATTCAAACAAGCGGTTATAATTGATATTGTGAATAAATGATATATATACATGGTACAAACTTAAATAATATTTAAATTCTATGTTGTTAGAGGTTGTATGAATAATTTATTAAGTAATTATCTAAGGATGTTGAGCGTAATGTACACTTGGTAGTTTATTTATCACCCTTGTACGATGAAAGGTTTATGAACCTAGTCAAACCATTAGTTTTGGTTGCTGTGGATGTGTGACGGATTCATTTGTTGCATAGTTTTAACTCTTTTGGATTGTACAAGTAAGATACAGATTTATGGAAGCAACAGCCGTTGCTTTTGGTTTCATACATAAAGTTTATTTGCCCGACAAATAGGTACATTTTTGAATTATGGTCTTTGTAGCGGTATTTTATTGTTTTTTCATGGTTTGGGATGCTTTATTTTTTTAAATATGATATATACAATGTAATTATTAATATTGTTATTTTTTTGGACCTATCCGTGCAAAGGAGATGCCGTCCGAATTTTTCATAAATTAGAACTTATAATTTTTTTATGAAAGTTGTGTTATTTTCAAATTTATATTAAACTAAATATCTGAGCTTAATTGTTTATAAATTGACTATTTTGAATAAAATATTTCAAATTCTTTGATTCTTTCTTGTTCTTTTTCAGGGACGAAAAGTTTTGAGTGGGAGAGATTGTAACGACCCGTATTTTTGACAATTAATAATATTTGATTAAATAAGACTTTGGAATTTAGTATTGTCAGAAATTAAAATTTATGATTTATTAATGAAGAAATTTATTATAACATAATTTAATAAGTTGATTGAATGTAATTAACAACTGTTTTAATGTAATTCCAATCAATTGTAACTGTAAACTTTAATTTGGAATGTAATTGTAAAGTTTAATTTGGCTATAATTGTAAAAGTTTAATAAGGAATAAAATAAATGATTATTAATGGTGAAATTGTATATTACTAATTTGAAATTGGTTTTAACATAGAATGTGAAATCAATTATTTTGTACATAAATTTATAATCCTTGTTTGTAAACAGTAAGTTAAAGATATGGATTATTAATATATAACAATTGTTTTATATCTCATCTCAATTAAATCCGTTTTGAAATTAATTTGGTAATTAATGAAACTTAATCTAATTAAATATTGCAGTTAATATAAGAAAACATGTCAACGGTAGAATATGAGTGCAATAAAATGGAAACTTATATTTAACTAACACATAAGGTATTTTTTTATTTAATAAGAAGACTTTAAATCAAAATAAAAGAATTTGTTTGAAATTTAAAATATAATGAACTGGGATTTTATTACTATTGTAATTTTACGTTGAAATTATCTTAATATTTAAATATTGGATTTAACATGGAAAATTTAATTTTAAATGATTATTAATTCCTGTGTAAGTTATAGAATACTTTTAGTTTAGAATTTAAAAGTGATTGAATCAGTTTAATAGTAATTCGTTACATTAGGGTACAAAAATGAATGCGAATTGATTTTTAATGCTAACTTCTACATACAATAGCATTAGAGTTTGAAATTAGTTTCATTGAGTTTAAAAATATTAAAAACCTATATTTCAACATATAGAATGACCTATTTTCGTTTCGGGAACGAAACCGGCATTTTGGGCCTTTGTTTGGCCCAATCGATTTATATGCACGTGTAAAATGTTATTTTTGAAATATAATTATTCAAATTTGATTTAAATGCGTAACACTAATAAAATCAAATTATTAATGAATGGTGTGGATTGTAATAACATATTTATAAAGTAGAAATATTGTATTTGTCCATAATTGTGAATTGGTAAATTATTTGGACATAATTTAATTTAAATCTATCGAACAATAAAATGTTAACTTTTTTATACGATGGAATTAGGCCTCGAAACTAGTTCCATTGTGTTCAGAAGGCCTTTTTACATATAGATTGCCTGTAAGCACGCCTCGATTAGAGTTCGGGTTGTTTTGGACCTTACACTATAAATTGGCACGTAAATCGAGACAAAATATTATTAAAATATTTCAGAAACCCTAATTTCTCAAGGCAACCACCGTCTACATTTTAAAGGCCAGAAGCTCCATCTTCTTCCTCCTTGATCTCTCTCATCTCTCATCGATTCGCGAAGAAGTCTAAACGAAAGTTGTAGTGCTCGACGAGATCTATAAGATGTGCGGTTGGATTGAGCTAATTGCATCAGAGTTCGCCGGAATCTGGGCATGAATTAATTTCAGTTTTCTCGAATCATGCGTCGACGGTGGCACCGGAGTTGACCGCGGTCTAGATGTGGGTAGAGGAGGTGAAGGTGCAGCCGATGGTGGTGTCTGATGGTCGAATGGCGGAGCGAGGTGATGGCGATCGTTGGTCAAAGATGCGGCGGTTATGGGTGTCTTGTACGCGACGGTAGGGTTGAGGTGATGAGTTAATTACGATATTGCCCTTGTTTTTTTTAATTTAAATTTAAATTTCAAACTTCCAGCATTGATAACTTTTGCATTGAACACGGATTCGCACGCGGTTTCTTCTATTGGGTCCATATAAAAATTTCGGACAATATGAAACTAGTTTTGTTGGATTTGAAGGCCGTTAAAATTTTGTGCTTTTATTGGATTTTTAATCAGCTATAAATTAAAGGTGAGTGATTTAACCCACTCACGCAATACTAAACCTTCTTACTTTTGTTGAATTAAATTTATGTAGTGATAAAAATTATATTGGTTGTTGATTGGTAGTTTAAATTGACATTTAAATAAATTTGAATTTATATTGGATAAAATTGACATTTAATTGAATGTTGAATTTAATTGCTATTTAAACACCGACAATTGGTAATTAGTGGTTGTTGTGATATGTTGGTTGATGTGGATGTTGATTGGTATTGTACATGATGTTGGATGTATGATTGTTTATTTATTTTGCATATATCCTTGTTATTACCTTATTTGTTATTTGACATTATATAAATTGTTATTTGTATTATTGAAATGAATTAAGAAATAGGTTGAGATGATATATATACCTAAGTCATTTAATTATGGATTGAAATGATACATACCCAACCATGAAATTAAATTGAAATAAATGATCACATGGCCATAAGATAGAAAATTATATACGGACATTGGTTTGGTTAAATTAAATGGTTCTAAAATCTTGAATTTTTGCATTTATATGAATTTAATTTTTTTTCTAATTCGAGATTTGAAATGTTGAAATTGAACTGTTTAAATAAAATTATTTATGGATTAATTTTGTAACCATATGTTGAAATTGAGACATGATTTGAATTTATCAAAAGTAAATTATTTGAAAGGTTTAATTTAAACTTTTTAAATTGGTTTAAATTGGTATTTCCAAATTTGGACATGATATGGATTTAAACTAAATTGTTTAAAAATAGAAAATGAATTGAGACTTCAGCTATTTGAATAGAACTGTTTAAATTGAATTTGACGTAAAGTTTGAATTTATTTTGAACCGAGGCTGGTGTAAATTGGAATTTGAATATGAAGTGGACTTGAAATTGGAAGTTGAAAAGTTGAACTTGTTATGATTTGAAATGGGAACATGAGTTCAAATTGTTACGGAAGAAAGAAATGGTTTTAATATAAATTATTTTAATATAAAACTATTTTAATAATCAAATTATTTTAATATATTAGCTATTTTAATTATCCAAACTATTTTAAGATTAAATTAATTCATATTCAAACTATTTCCTATCTTTAAAACTATTTTAATTATCCAAATTATTTTTCAATATCAAAACTATATTAATTATTCAAAACCACTTTCAATATTCAAACTATTTTAGAGGGGAATTATTTAGATTTAAATCATTGATTTAAATATAAATGTTTTGATATGAAAGTATAACCTCTTTTGAATTTGAAATGATTTTTAAAGTGAATATGATATTCTGATATAAGTGTGATTCGTTCTTGAAATTTAAAAGAACCAACCGGTGTGTAAAAATGACGTTTGGTTATTAAAGAGACCAGGGCCTCTTATTGGCATACTCTCTGTCAGTATTGGAACCGCTTTAACAACTGTGTACATGATGGATGATCCATAACGAAGTGGTTGGATATGGCGAATGTTTGCTGGATTTGAAGAAAGAGAACGATGATGGATGACCCCGACACTTGTGCCAATTTAAAATGACTAAAACAGGATGGCTTGTCAAAGCTAAGTGTGCTAGCTACCCCTAGCGGACACACTTCTTCGTATTACTATATTGATGTTGACTTGATCGGTGTACCTTGATTTGATTATGGGAGTGTCTGGCGCAGTGGGCAGTCGTGGCTATAATGAGTTACCGCCAGCCCTGCAACCCGAACTGGTAGTATCCTACCTTGGGCATTGCCTCACGTGTCTAGTCATACTTTTATCCTTATACGTTCTCACTATGATTTTGTTTTAGTTTGATACTTATAGCGGAGTCATGAGCTACCGACATTACTAGTTGTGTTATAGGAACTGCATAGACTACCTGCTTAAAAATGTGTTAAGGGGGATCAATGTGAAGCCTTAATGCTATTTTAATACTTTACTAATAGACACTAAATATATAGCTTATTTTACTACATATAGATAGTTTAAAAGATCCTTAGAAGATGGAAAATCCCGTAACATCTCTTAAGTTATTGCACTCGCGTTGTACACTTGATAAGAGATGCAAAATCCCGTAAACATCTCTGAAGCTATTACACTCATATTTACTTGTTGTTGATTTAACTTACTTTAGAACTTTTAGTTCCGACTCGAGTGTTTTTCCTTTTCATTGTGCTCGAGTCAACCTGAGTATTTCAGTTTGAAGACATTATTCCTTGAAGATGAAGATGGATTTTGCTAGACCGCATTTACTATTATTATTCTGCCGCATTATTTTGGTATGTTTGTTGATTGTACTATGATTACGTTGTAAAAATTGTGTAATCAAATGTATATTGTAAAATAGCTTCATGAACTGTTTATTTGACCACTATATTTTGTCATTTCACTACTAGATTCTGTGTTTTGTTTTCCTTATTTTCTCTTATTTTCTTATTAAACCCCATTGATAATCTGTCCATTTGAATGGTTTGAGCTAGACATGTGTGGTTTATTGTCGATTTAAACCATCCAAAAAGGTAGGTCGTCACATGATTGCCAATTGATCTGCCATATATTGAGCATCTGCAATTAAAGCCCTGCTAAAGCCTTGTTAATACCCTCGTAAGCGCATAGTGCACTTCAACTACTATGCTTTTTCAATTTAGCGTAATAAATAACAGATATGTTTAAAGCACCGATATTTTCCACTACACTAGTTAAATAAACGGCTTTAGCTTATGCTTTAGAAACTTTAATATAAAAAGGTTAACTTGACCAATTTTCTGATAATTCTAATCAACAAAATTTTGGCTTGGGGTTTTTAGGCGCAAGGAAAAAGTTGCAAAAAAATTTAGTCTCAGGGACAAGAAGTTTGTTTTTTAAGCTGAAGGACACTTTTAGTGTAAATTACAGAATGATAGTTGTAACTATCATTTTCAGTTTACACTAAAAAGTGTCCTTCAGACTAAAAAGCAAACTTGTTGTCCTTGAGACTAATTTTTTTTTGCAACTTCTTCCTTGTGCCTATTTACCTTTTTTGGCTTTAAGTCTAAGTTCAAGTCCTACAAACCGAACCAAAATTAGAATTTTATTATGTTCACTAAGTCTGACCTGCATGGATCATGGTAGTTTTCGATTTTGTTATATAGAAATGAACAATGTTTCTTTTTTCTACATAAATAATGTGAGAATGAGAATAAATCAACTTTAAAGGTTTGATTTTGTCATAAAGATATTTACATTTTCACTATTTTTCGATATAACCTCTGCTTTATCCATGCTATAGTTTTCTGCATCTTCACTACTATAATATCGCTAAGTGTTTTAATTGCTCAGCTTTGAGCAAGGTAAGGTGGCATGGAATCAAAGAGTGGTTGGGCAAGGTGCTTTGCTAGGGTGCAACAAATGACATATAGTGGTTATTGCATAGTGCCTCTTTTGTTAGATGAACATATTTTTTATGTCGATCTTTTTAGAGAAACAGTGCATGTTAGCTTTCTTTTGTAGGCGAAGTTAAGCACCTATGGGCTTATTCTATCATGTCAAGACATGAGAGGTTCAAAATGTGCAGGCGGTTGATGTTAGAGGTGCGCGGGGGACCTAGTTGAGGAGAAGGTCGATAGTCAGGTTGCTCGACCGTTAATAGGAATTATGTTTGTTGGGTCCCTGTTGATGGTCGTCGTATACAGATGAACATATGGGCTTTACTTGGGTAGTGCATGCATTGGAGTTTGGCGAGCTGCTCGTTGAGTGAGTTTAGTTGTTCGGGGTGAGTACGGGTCATATGAACTAGGCGAGTTAAGAAGCCAACTTTCGAAAGCATGTAGGCAAAGATGTGAGTCAAGATGTTAACTATTTAAAATATGTGGGCCAAAGTATGGGCCTAGATGCGGGCCTAGATGTAGGCCAATACATTAGCTATTGTATCGTGTTGGTCAGTAGGACTACGCAGGCCGGTTCATCCTGCATTTGCAAAAAATTTAAGCAACATTTTACCCTCAAATTTCATGCCTACATGCAGGGGCAGACTTGTCATTCACCCCTTTGATGCTGCAATTAATGTTGTGCATGTCATTGCATCATTGGCATTGACATTTTGTTTCCCAAGACATTGTAGAGATGATTCGATTATCCAGTGTCTGATTTAGTAAAGTTATCAGTTAAACCTAGACGATTTAAATTGTTTTTCGGTTATTTGATCCGATGGCCCAAACTGAACATCATTCCCTATGTAATTCCTTCATCATTTCTCCTTTAATTCTTTACCGAGAGTACCATATTTCCACTATTAAATATAGCTTTGATCCCTAGGGTTTTCTACCTTCAACTAACAACTCCCAACTTCAAATCTCGATCTTAATAAGTAAGTACATGCATTCTTATAAGGTTTCCACTTTGCTTTTCTTTATACCGCTATGTCGAATCTTGAATTGTTTTAGGATATTAAGCAGTTTCACTGCTTTTTGATGTTCCTTTTTTTCATTTTTCCCTTTACTGCTATCGTTGTTTGGCTGCCCAAAAAACTATCGTTACTCTGATGAAATTTCACCGTAAACGGTGTCGAAAAAACATCATATTGAAACCACCGGAGATTGTTAGCTGTCATATAATGACTAGATCACCTAAAATATCTTCATAAGTAGTCAACATTATTGAACTTCCCCCTCCTCCCATTTGAGTAGGAAGACAACTATTGAGTCGTGGCCTATAAATTGGATTAGATAGTGGACTGGTAGTAGGCGTGGGCCACATGAACCACCTCGAGTTCAATTCTGGGCAGTAATAGGCTTGTTAACTGACCATGGCCACCCGCATCTACGAGTGGGCGAGCTCTCCGCTTGGGTCCTTCTAAGGTTCAAAAGGACCAGGTCGATCTTGCTAATTCCTTGACCTACTATGGCAAGAGGGAAATCTATCCTCTCTATCTCTTAGCTGCTGACTGAGCCAACCAGCCCCCAATTGGCTACTTCATATAGTCGCTTACTTATTTAAAAAGTGGGGTTATTCTCCTCTCCACTCCTTCATCTGATTTCTAAATGCACACCAAATGGCACCTGAGCAACTCTCCCTGAACAGCTATAGCCTCCTAATGGACTCTTTATAGTCTACCGTGAATTAGGCATTCCAGAGCCCGATCCAATTCTAATCATGTCATTCTTTAGATTGTATAAGTAGGCTAAGACTGATGCGGACTACTACTATCACCTCCAGGGGCCCGATGAATGCCCTCTTCTTTGGCTTCCTAAACAAAGCATCAAGGTATCAAAATCACTTCATCCATGTACCTGCCATCTTTAACCTAAATCTCACAACGTGGGTCTTCAAAGTTCCTAGTATGCCTTGTTCTTAACATTCCCTCTTTTTTTTTCTTTTTTAACTTGCATCACCATTGTTAACACTACTAGAAAATACTGCAGTTTCCTACGCAAAGTTTCCGACGTCTTTCGTACGCCAAAAGACGGGGCGTAGGGTAGGCGTAGGAAACTGGTAGAAAGAGGTAAAGACGTAGGGAAGACGTAAGGAAATTTCCTACGTTTCTCCTACACCAACTTCAACACGTAGAAAAAAATCGAGGCGTAGTTAAGGCGTAGGAAATCGCCTACACTAAAATGATACTGTAGAAAAGGCGTAGATAATCTCCTACGCCATTTTCATGCCTCTTTTAACGCCATTTTCATGCCTCTTTTAATTTTATACAATTCCACATTGGCGTAGAAAAGACGTAGGAAATTTCCCACGCCATCCCTACACATGCTTAGGGCAAAAATAGTTTTTTATTTTTACATTAATCAACCCTTCCATCCTCCTAGCTAACGTCAGTTCTTCACCGAATAAAAAAAAACCTAATACTACAATCGTCGTCGATCATTTTAGACGCTTCAGGTAAATTATTTTCTCATCGTTTTATATTTGTTTTGATTGGATTTCGTTTCTCCTTTCATCTCCAATACAAAAGCCTAAATTTCACGCTTACGAATTTTCTTAACTAAATTAAAATTCATACACAATTCCAATGTCGCGGTTTTTGGATTTGAGTCGCGATGGGGTAAGCATAGTGGGTTACAGTCAGAGGTTAGTACCGATTGTATGTTGGCGTTTTGCAGTGGGCGGTGGCTGCAATTTGAGGTTTTGGTCACTGTTGACGTGGAGGAGATTGATGGAGAAAGGAGGGTCACAGTGATGATTTTGGGTGAGGCGATTTGGTGAGGAGTATCTATCGGAAGTGGAAAGTGAAGTGGTTGCAGCGATTGGAGTTTGAGGAGATTGGATTGCAGTTAGTTTGTTTGGATGATATGAAGCAGGGAGGAGGAGAGGAGCAGTTCATTGGAAGGTGGAGGAATTTGCTGATGGTAACTTATCGACCGACCATTGTGACTTATGGCAGAAAGAAAAGGAAATAGAAACCAACTACAGCTACAATACCGCAAAGCAAGCAAATCAATGGAAGAAATAAGAACAAAGATCTGAAAAGTCCACTGTTTCTCCATCAACAAACTATGATCGACTTCTTCCCCAATTTCAAATTTGCATCACTTTACTCTCTCTGCTTTTCCAAGTACTCCAACCATGTTAATATGTACCTACATTTAGAAAACATGTACCTAAGTGTCTACTTTTTGTTTGGTTTTCTAACACAGTTCGTTCTGTCGTTCGCAAACTTATCTTCTACTGTTTTATGGTCAAAATCTGCACTGCCAATACTATATTTAGTATATAAATGGCCTAATTTCTGCCAATTTAGTTACTGCTGCTTCCAAGCATCACCTTGCACCCAAAATGTTAAATTCATGTTACAAAACTTAATTAACGAAGTACTGTTTTCAATTTGTTTCTTCCAAATAAACTCATATATTAAACCATAAAAAGCTGAAGTAATTTTTTAGTTAATTTTTAGTCATCAAAGAGCTCGATAATGAGTCGTTGATGCCAACTGACTTGCGTGAAAATTTGATGAACATTCTCAAGGGGTCAAGAACGGTTTTAGGTTGATATAACCTGTTGAATAATTATGTTTTGGCTTTATTGAAATGTATTTTTTGCTTTTGACAATACTTTAAGTGAAATCACTTTTTTCGAATACAAAAAAAAGCAAGAAAGAAAATTTTCAGCTACATTTTTGAATGAAGGTGCAAGGTTTAAAATTTAGTTTGAAGAACATTAAATGTTATATTAATATAACATTTAGATAAAAGAAATGTAATATGAAATATGAAACCAAATACTAAATGAACTTAGCATTATATATATGTAACAATATATTGATTTGACATTTTCTTTAACTGTGGAAATACATTCTATTTTAGTCCATCTAGTGTTGTTCGTCTGATTCTTGTTTAATTTAACATTCTGTTTATCTAATGTTAGTTTAATATAACATTCAATCCAATCAAAACAAATATAAATATAACGGAATTTACAGATTATCATCGTCGTCCCATGAAACGACCTGCTCTACGTCTTTCTGGCAACAACACATCTGCCACAATACAACCTAGTGCATCTCCTAGCGGTCAAGATGGATCGGGATCACAGTTAGCAGAGCAGCATATCATGTCTCCCGTTGTTCATCATACTTCCCTTGAAGTTGATGCTACCAATCCATCGACTAATGCATCCGTGTCGGACTCCTCCTCCGTAACAAGGGTCGGAGTTTTCTGACAAGCCAATGTTGGGTAAGAATTCTTGCAAAATAAGTAATTGATGTTGACTTTTGCAAAATATCTCATACAAACAGTTTGAGTAATGTATATTCATGCTTTACATTTATATGTTTCAGATATGATTTCACTTCCAGGGCTACATCTTATGCTATTCGAGTAGGTTTGTTAGCATGAGTTAATGATTTTTGGCCCAATTTTAAAAGTATACCCGATGATGTTAAGAAAGTGATGTTTTAGGAGTTTCTAGTAAAATAATATTAGTGTATTTGTGTTACATCTATTTTTTTGGTCATTACATTTTCCACTACATGTACAGGAGTCATTTCAATGGACAGATGATGCTTCACCAGCAATTGTGAAGCAGATATGGAATAGAAAAGCAAGTTTGAAGTATTGGGACTGGATTCACAGTATGAAAGAGTCAGGCAAGAAGTATCCGAACCTACCCAGGAGATATATGAGCAGTTTTTGGCATATTGGGAGCTTCCTGAAGTAAAAGCTCAGGCAGAAAAAGCTGCAAACTCTAGGGCTCAAAACCAAAAGCGACATTGTGGTGGCTCGAGATCCTTTGCGGATTATCGAAACGATTTGGTTTGATCTCTAAAATCTTGTTTTAACGTTAATTTGCATCAGCTTATCACATTTTTACTCTATTTTTATCTTTATTTTCTAGACCGATGAACTTAATAGGGAGCCAACTACTTGGGAAGTGTATTGTAGGACTCACAAGGTCACTTCGGATAGCGGATCTACCACTAGTGGGTGGATTGATGAAGCATCGATGGAATTTGCAGTAAGTGATTCTTATAGCTTGGTTTTAATAACTGGTTAATAGTTTAATATGTGCAAGATTAGTTAAATTTTGTTAAAAAGTGCTTCAGCAAGTTTATCATGTCTTCCCATGAGTGAGCAAATCCGATAATTTATCCGATAAAACAAATAGTGGGTATCAAGTTAATTAGTTACCTAGTTAGAGAGGAGTTAAGGTGAGTTGCAGTAGTGGATGGTGGGTGAGGGCGACAGGCAGTGAATGTGAAGGGTGAATGACAATAGTGGGTAGGAGGAATGGAAGTAGTGGTGGTTTGTTGTTGAAGGGGACAAAGGTGGTGAATGGAGTTGTGGTGGTATGGCTACAGTTTGATCAATGAGTTGCAGTGTTTGCAGGGAAGTTGTGAAACTGTGGTGAAGTCAATGAACAGAGGCTGAAGTGGGATTGCTGACAAAGGCAGTGGTTAGTATTGAAGACAGATTGTTTGAAGAGGTTGGAATTTTGTGAAGATGAATGTGGGAAGGGGAAAGTGGTAATGATTGATGGTGTTCGCGGTTGAGGTGGTTTTGGAGTTGAGTAGTATGTTGTATGTGTTGGATAAGTTGTCAGGTGATGCTTATAGAGGAATTGGAGGTGAATGAGTGTATGTAGTTTAGAGAATGATTGGTTGGTGATAGGTGAGAATGTTGGAGCAAGTCAGCGGTATATTTTGTGGGGAGTGGATATGATGCAGTGGAGCATGGAGGTAGAACAGGGTTATTAAGCAGTAAGGGGAAATGCATTGAAACTGGAATGGCAGTGATGATTTTTGCTTCTGGTTGTGGTCGTGAAGTAATGGAAGCGTATGAGCAGTGGTGGTATGGTATGGTTTAGTTCGGAGAAGGGGATGTGAATTAATGGGATGAGGAAGTCAGTATGGTTGGTATGGCAGAGGATGTTGGAGTATAGCAGTTCTATGGTTGGCGTTAATATGAGGTTGCTGTCGATTGAAGTTGTTATGGAAAGTGAAAAATAGGGAAGTATGTGATTAGGCAGGAAGTGATTTGTTAGAGAGGTGATTTTTTATATATGAATTTGAAATGTCTGAAGCTGGTTGTGATATTGTTAATGTTCCAAGCGTAATGGTGATGAAATTATGACTATGCTAGTTTCAGAGAATGACGTAGAATGTGCATGGGGTTAGAGCTTATGCCCGTTTTAGAAAATGCATGGGGTGGTCGAAACGTGGAGCAAGAATTAAAAAGTTATGTTTTGAATATGACGGCCAAAATCAAAGAGAAGTAAAGTAGTGGTTCAGTGGTTGTAACTTGGTAGAGGAAGTTATTGGTAATGATAAGAAATGCGATGGGGTTGTTTTCCCTGTGTTAGGTTATGAGAATGAGGTGGCAGATTGGGTCGATAGTGGAGAAATAAAGAACAATACGTCTGTTTTGTTGCACAATGTTTGGAAGAAGCTAGATTTCAGACTCAGTTGTGACGCATGGTGATAATTGAATGTTTCAGATCTACCACACGGTGATCCAATAGTGCATGAGCCAATGAATGTGGGCGGTGATCCAAATTTGCAGCATAGTGATACAAATATGGTTTTGGTGTATGGGAACATGGATTCGGGGCATGATGATGTAGAGAGGTGATTTGGATTTCTGCAGCAGCTTTGAAGTGAAGTAGCAAGTATGAGAAGTAGTGCAGTGGACTACTATTGCACTTGGTTGAAGATGACAGGGTTATGTTTGGTAGTGGTATAGTGAGGCAGAGGTGGAGGACTGTTTTGGTGATGGCAATGACTGTTTTTTTGATAGGGGTATATGGTTGTAGTGGTTTGTGAATATTGAGGCAGTGGAATGAGTTGTAGTAGAGGAGATAAAGGCAGTGGTTACTGGATTATTAACAGTAGATGGTTGTGAAGTAATGGCAGCAGAACAGTTGTCTTTCTTCTATGATGATCCTTTTATTAAAATTGAATCACATTCACATTCTTTCATATGCGAACATTGCTGCGTCTGCTTCACAGCTAATGCTATATGTATGAGCAGCAGTTTGTACTAGTTGCTCTGGGCAGTAGCAATAGGGGAAGGCCAGAGGAGCAGGGTGTTATGCAGGCTGCTATGATGAAATGTGCACAAAAGACTGAGAAGGGATGTTGCAAAGGAGAAGGGGATGTTTGCAGTGGTTTATGTGATTTTCTGTGGTTTGGTGGTTTCTATGAGTAAGAAATGCACGGTGGTGATTGTGGTTATTGTGAAGGCAAGACAAGAGTGATCGAGTGTAATAAAATGCAGCAGCAGGTTGTGATATGGACTGGTGGTTTGAGAGGTGAAGTGGTTAGTGAATTGGCAGGAGAATGTTGGTTTGAAGAAACGAAATGCAGAGTACTGTAATGAAGAGTAAATGATCTATAAAAACAAGTGAAATGCCAAAGTGAACTACAGACTGCAATGTAACAAAATGCAAACATATAATAAAATTAATGCAGACTCCTTTTTTTGTGAAAGAATGTAGACAAAAAGAAGTTCCCAAATGAAATAGACTTGGCAGTAAAGTGAAAACAATTGAAGTGCGCACTGTCAACTGCAAACTGAAATGAGCAAATACACATAGCAAACTCTTCACAGTAATGTGCAAATGACCAAATGCACAGTAAATGTAATCAAAGGAAATGTTGATTTTTTTTTTTAAATTTTGCAAATGCAATTGAACAAAACACTAGAAATCAACAAACAAGCACACAAACAAAACACTAGAGCTCTTTTAATGATCAGCGTGGATAAATTAATTGAAGTTCAAGATAATGCACTGATCCATATTCAATATACTAGATTTCCTTGTCTGTTTTTTTATACTGAAAATAATTATGTATTTATTTCTCCACCATTACAAACACGGTAATATTCAATATAGACACAGTTACAACCAGTAATGTGCAAGTGCGGGAATGAGTGTTGCTATCTATCCTGGAAACTGGTGGAATGAGTGTTGCCGTCTATACTGGATAAAATATATCTCTGCAAGATTGGATAAAATATAGTATCTTGCATGAGTTTCTTAATTTTATATCTCTGCAAATATGTGTAAATTCGTGCGTTTGCATATGTGCCATACTTAAATTTGATACATCGTTAAAGTTATTCTTCTCATGATTTCTGAAACTGCAGTGTGAGCATGTATTTATGTTTTTGTTCTTGTATTTGGAAAATCACAAATACAGGCACAATATCAAGCTAGAATTGAAGAATTGAAAAGTCAGGGCACAGTAATTTCGTATGAAGTCGAAGAAGAAGTATTCGACAAGCTTACCGGTGCTATAGCTAAAAGAAAGGACCGTAGGCCATAATATGGCAATATCCCTGGAGTAAGTATTTAAACATTCAACAAAACATTATTTTAATTAGTTTAAAATGCAGAAATTGATGCAATATTTGACAAAATGCAGAAATACAAAGACGCCACTTATAGCATCAATAAGGGAGAAGCACAGACTAGAGCCAAACTAGAGGAAAAGGTGGAGCGTCAAGAAGGGGAGATTCAAATGCTGAAGATGCAGTATGAACAACTCACCGAGATGCTTCGACAGCGATTTGATGAAGAGTCGAATGATCATCGTGAGGGATGAGGGTATTGAATTTTTTTTAATGGTATCTGTATGATGTCATGTATCATGAACATATTATCATATTATTTTAACACATAGGAACTTGATTAATATTGTTTGACTTTGTAATATGAATGAGATATTTGTTTTTTGAATTAAAGATGAATGGTTTGACGTTAATCTTTTTGTTGGAATGTGTATATATATAAAATAAGTTGATTTTAGTTTCTATTTAATGTGGTGAAATGAAATAGAACAATAATATATCAAAGTTGCTTCAGAAAAGACATAGGGAAGGTGTAGGGAAGGCGTAGGTAAATGAAATATTAATGCAGCAAAAAGTCCTGTGCATGGCGTAGGAAAAACATTAAAAACACGGGCGTAGGTAAACCGTGGATAAATAAATGACGTAGAAAAGCCGTAGAAAACATAATATGTAAGAATGACGTAGGGAAAGCGTAGGAAAACTGGGCGTAGGGAAGACGTAGGTAAACGAATGACGTAGGAAAGACGTGAGTGTTCAAAGAAGTAAAAATGTCATAACAAAACCGTAGATACAACATGGCGTGGGGAAGGTGTAGGAAAATTATGGCGTACGAAAGGCGTAGGAAACAACCCAACGAATGGCGTAGGTAAAGCGTACGTATTTTATTAGCTACGCAAGTTTTACCCACGCCAAAATTGGCGTAGGGGTTACGTAGTTAATGCATTTACCTACGCCCCGCCTACGCCATTTTGGCGTAGGTAAACCGCAGTTTTCTTGTAGTGTAACTTGGTTTTTTATTCCTGTTGCAGCCTCTCCCACCAGTGTTGGTCTGGGTCTGGCGGTCTATGAGAAACATCTATGTCGAATAAGGAATATGTCTATAAATGCTTGGAATATAGCGTTAATTTTAATGGATGAGAATCTCCGTCGAGTGGAGCTATTTGGTCTGAGGTAGACAATGAGTGGGGAAGTTGTGGTTTGGGCCCCTACCAAGCAGGTGGCTTGGCCCATGCCAGTAGTTATTAGAGAGTCGATGGTTCTATGGATGTTAGTTTATATAGAGGAGGAAGAGGCTAAAGACTCAAACCCGAGTCTAAATTATAAGTAGGAGGCCTATAATCTGGTAGTTTTTTAACTAGTGTTGGTCTATGAGTGAGATACCTGTGTTGGAGAGGACATGAGGGTAGGCACATAAGCCAAATATTCCAATGAGGGCAGGCTCCTTCTTCGAGACCCCTCCCACCTCCCAAAATAGAGTAACACATGTCATTCCCTCAAGCACAAAGCACTCTAACAGAGCATAATCTAGCAATAGTAGCATGGGGTCCCCATGCCAGCCTTTAGTTAGGAGCGTTGTGGGGTTGATGATGGTAATCATAACTTCTATTACATTATCTTTGTTTTCTCTAAAAAAATCTCTAACTCCCTATTCGTTTGTTTTACAGTGGTATGTCTTAATTTTGTAGTGATAATCAACTAAACTACGGTGGGGAACACTCCCTCCCTGACCCCTACTTTGCAACTTCGCAATGCTATCAGTGACCAAAATCAAGCGTTGATGACTTCCCGACCAGCCCGATTAGGTAAGATCATCCCTTGTCTCCCACCACATCTCTAGGTCGACCCTAGCCAAGTGTTTTCCTTAGGGTGGTAATAGGGCTAGAATTGGTTACATTTAAGAGGAAGAGGCCAAACGGGGAGATGGAGAGCTCTATGAGAGGCTTTTTTCAGCTTTTCGAAAGAGGCCGAGCAATTAGTCAGTTGTTGGAGACCGATGAGATTGGGGTGACTGGGTCCACCAACCTCTTGGTGGTGGGGAGTTTGAATGAGAGGTTTGCTAAGGGCTTCTATAGACCATAATGAGGACTACCTTTGAGTTTTTGGCTTAGAGGGGTCAATACTGGACACCGAAGTCATGGAGGCTTTTTAGGTGAGATTATGTATTTAATCATATTATTTCCTTTCCTTCTTAGCTTTTACTTCTCCATTCCTTGTTGGAGGCTAGATCTGGCGCTTTCCACTCCACAGCAATGTGCTAACTTTCAAGAAGCGCGTCATAGATGAGGCCATTGCTCGTCGCTTAGTGAAAGAGAAGTTTCTCATGCTTGAGATGAGGCCCATTGACATTCAAGCGGCCAAGGAAGCTGCGGCTAAGAGGAGTGTTAAGGAGGTGGCCAAGAGGGATGGGTTGGAGAGGGAGGTAGCTTACATTAATAGGGAGTGAGGGACTAGCCAAAAAGAGGGGATGAGATGAGTGGAAATTTGCAATAACACACGCAATGTGTTATCGAGGTGCAGCTAGCGAGGGCCAAGGCAACCCTAGGGAGGATTGGAATGACCAGTCAACCACTATGCTAAGGATAACCTTTGTGGCTATTATCATCTCTCCTTAGCCATCAGCTTTCTTTCCTTTTATCTATATGACGAGGTCCAATCTGATATGATGAGGTCTACAAAAAGGTAGCGGCTGAGATGATAGGGCTGGAAGGATTCCTCTAGTGATTTTGTCATACGCATAAATTACTTCTTTAACTGGCGGACCCAGTGAGCCATCCACTAATGCGGCTCTGGTGGTACATAAGGAGATGATGTATGATGATAACTTCCACACTATCAGATCTCTCCCTCCCTTGAGCCTTAGAATGAGTAGCCATCTTTCTTTTTATTGTATTTTATAATGAACTCCTTCTGTGTAATGAACTTCCTTTTGTGTAAGTAGTTCGATTAGATTTTTCTGCTTGTTACAAATATTTTATGTTTACATTTTACTTTTCTGTTAGTATTTCACAAAAATGCTTATTTTCCATGCTTACTTACTCTATGATTATCATTTGTTCTATGCCAAGTGGATCAAGTGGCCCTCAACTTTGTTAAAACATATAGGACCTTGCCATTTATGTTGAATATGAAAAACGAGTAGACATAAGGAAAATAAAGAGTAAGTAAACCAAAAAAAACTTATATTTATTTATTGAGGCAACATGCTTCTAGTCTTGTATGGGCGGACAAGAGTTAATGGTGGAGTGTCCTTTAGAGTTGATGGTCCTTATGTGCTAATGCTAGTCTTCCTTTATTGTACTCGTGGGCCACTAGGGCCCCGACATAGCTTGATAAGGCCACTGCAAATGTCAAGTTGGGGTTATAGCGTGACTACTATGCCACCCTTGCACTATAGCCCCAACCTATTGGAGGGGCAAGCAACATCACGGGGGAATGAACCAGGGCCACATCATGGGTGGTCATACCATCAGTTTGCCAATGCCTTCAGCATGAAAAAGAGCATTGATTGGCTCACGTATCATTCTGCAGCGGCACTGCAGTTTCCATATTCGGGTTTACTTCGGGGTAATCATACACAACTTTGCACTAGTGCCCTGCCCCATTGGAAGGGCGAGAAACAGCATAAGCGAACAAATTAGGACAATGGTGTGGGTGGTCGCCCCATCGGTTTATTGATGCCTTTGGCATAAAAGGAAGCGTTGACTGGCTTATGAATCCCTACCGAGCAGTGCTATAGATGCTAGATTCAGTATTACTTTGGGAGTAATCATGACTATCTTGGCCCTAATGCCCCACCTTGTTAAAGGGAAGGGCAACATCATAGGTGAACAATGGGACCACTGTGTGGTTAATTGCACCATCGGTTCGTCGATGCCTCCAACACAAAAGGGAGCGTTGGGTGCTCGTGCATCCTCATAGAGAAATACACCATGGATACAGGAATCAAGACTATATCATGGGTGGTCACGCCATCTCTGTGGTGGTGTTCCAAACATGAAAGGAAGCGTTGACTGGCCCATGCATCCTCATGGTTACATTTCGTCATTCCTCGATATAGAGACCCTTTGGTGGTTTGTCTTTGTGGATAGCCTTGAGTACGACGTTATCCGGCTAGGAAGAGAGCATTGTTTGGCTCGTCCTTGCTAGATAGCCATATTATTGATGCTTTTGTGGTGAATGTTTGGAAATGCTCTGTTTTCATTTCATACTTAGGTTGCAATTACAAAAAATCCTTTGTCTCATAACTGCAGCTTTCAAAATTTTACACATATTAAGCTCAAAAATGCTCTGAGTTCTAGTTTAAGGCACATGGGTGTCATCGACGTGTGAGGGGCGATAGGTACCTTTAACAAGCGTGATGCTGATTACATGTGGACCTTCCCAGTTTAGTCCCAGTATTCCTTTGGTCAGCTTTTGGTGTTTGGGAACACTCTATGCAGAACTAAGTTGTCGATGATGAATTGTTGGAGCTTTTCTCTAACATCGTAGTGCTTGGCTATCTTTTTATTATATGCTTCGGTATAGAGTTCTACCTATGCTCTTCTTTCTTTGAAGGCACTGAGCCTGAGCCTTAGTAATTCTTTGTTTTCCTCAGGGTCATAAGCGAGGCTCCTTAGGGTGGTACGTCAACTTCGACAGGTAGTATAGCTTCATACCCATAGTTTAAGGAAATGGGGAGTGTCCAGCTGTAACACCCTATAAAGATTAATGAGAAATTAATTAATTAATTAGTAATAAGGCTAAAAATAGAAATTTTCTAAATATTAGAATTTAGCCACGGAAGTTATACCACTATGTTCATGATGATTTTATAATTAATTTCCATATATAAAGTTTTAAAATTAGAGCTCAAACAAAAAACTTATTAACGTCTGAAGTTTTCAGATTCAAAATAATTCAAATGGAAATCAAATTTGAATTTGTAATTAATGTTAAGATTTTTAAATTTAAAAATCAACGTCGATTAGAAATGAGGCTAGTGAAAACATAAAATAAATGTTGACATTGAAATTAATTAAGAAATTAAATAAATGTTAAACAGATAATAAATACATTCCCAAAAATAATCAACCAATTGGGCGACTAGGTAAGAGCGATTGACCGATGAGTGTTATGGCAGCTAGGATTATTTAGGCCAAGAACATTCCAGATTTTATTATTTATAATCGACTTAAACCGATAGTTTTGGTGACTTCTAACCACTATAAATAATAGCTTAGCCCCTCATTTTTTTCCACAAATTATTTGGGAACGTAAGCGGAGCTCTGTCAGTCTCTTTTTTCGACATGATTTAGAAATTTCATAAGGCTTTCAGGTAAGAGATTTTAGATATTAATATTCAGTTCTAATTTTATTCTTTTCCAATCCTTGAAATTCTAAATCTAATTCGTATACAATCTAATCATTGTATATTTCAAAAGGAAGAGGTCTAAAAAGAGAATAGAAAAGCAGGAGTATTCAAATCTAAAGGGAGAAAACTATGAATTATTCACGAGTGGAAATCTGAGTGTTTCCCTTTTTAGTAATTGTATAGTATAGGTTGGATTTGATATATACCTTAGGGAATTTTGGTTCATGAAAAACTCAAATCTAAATCCTTAAAATTCCTCCAAAGCGAAATGTCAATTCTTATGTTATTGGGATCTCAATTATTCTATACTAAAATGTGTAGTTATTGCAATTTTAATATTTTATATTCTATTTCACTTCTCATTATTCTCCTTTGATATGATGGAGGGTTCTAAAAGTTTGAAAATTGTGTGTAAAGTACGAATTTTCCTATTCATAGTTTGCATGGCTATTCCATAATTTAAATATGAATCCTTTTTCCGTTTTATATGTGAAAGTTGAATAGAGTGTAAAAAGATTGAATTGTAAGTTCTACTGACGTTGGTTCTATTATTTTAATATAAAATAAGTTTGATAATCGATTCCATTTTCTTATACAAGTCTATTGTTGGGCTAAGGATATTAGCTAATTATATGTTATGATATGGAGTTAGAGTTGTATAAATTGAAAGTTTTGACATTTAACGATTATAATATGGCGCAATCTTCGTACGCTTAGAAATATTTTAATTACGTATTTTTATATATATTAGTGTATAATAAAGTATAATTAATAACAAAGTAATCATGTAATAAATAGGTTAGTAATTAGTATTAATCTCCCATAAGATGGAAGTTAAGGATGATTATAATAATGGTAGAATAAAGAATCTTTCTTTGTAGCCTTAGTTTCAGTGAGGTATGTGGTAGAATGATTAGGGAAGTGTAAATTATGGCTAAGTTATAGTGATGTGAGGTCGGTTAAAATACAAGAGAGTCTGCCTAGCTAATCTAGCTACCAACCATATGATTTTTGGGTTGATATGGGACAATACCAATAATAAGTTCTCACAAAAGATGTGACATTAGTCCCAATTATATAGGGTGAGTCTGCCCAGTTAATTCGGTTACCAGTGCCTACGAATAGTCAGACTACTGTGAGACATCATAATTTAGGTTATGGGTCATAATCATAGTACCTGCTTTAGAGATCAGGGTCAGTAATTTTTTGTTGTATGGTCTGCCTCCTCCCTAATTAGGAAGTATTACATGGCCGGGGTTAGTGCTTAGGCATGGAAGTAGGAAATCTTGGAAAGGGTCTGCTTCAGGTTTGAGGTATTAAGTGGCTATTATAGGGTCCGCCTTTTCCTAAAAGAAGTATTAAGTAGCCTGATGAGATTCTATGCGATGTTAACTAGATAGTACGACAGAGGAGTCCACCTTGGGTTAGTTATTAAATGATGGAGACTTTCCTAAAATATAGGTATGAAATAGGCAAGTCGGCCTAATTCCCATTGAAAAGGTTTTAAGTGACCTAGGTACTTTCTCTCACATTGTTAGGACATGACTAACAGTAGATGCGTAGGAATGGTAATGGCCTTGGGTCTAAAATTGATGGTGGGTTAGAAAAATCAAGATTATAGAATAGGGATGGAAGAGCCTATGGGCCTACAACTGCAAGTATTTATAAGAAACATAGTTAGGATACGTAAGACATAATATTCTCTATATTATTTTAGCAAATACTATTTTGGAACGACTCAAGATTTTTATTCACCGGATATTGTTGTTCTGACTTCTTCCTCATTAGAATACAGGTTAGAGAAGTTAATGCAGAACTAGGAGATTGTAGGCAGAGATACAGTCTTGTGGCAGTTTTCTATATACTAATGTTTTACATATATCTTGATGTACCCATTTCAGAGATGATTTTATTTTATTTTGAGATATTGTACTATGGATATTGGGACGTTATGTTTTGTTTTGGAATACGAATTTTTATAGAATGGGTATTGTTTTTGCTATTATATTTTGTTCTCTTCGTTGTGAGGTTCTAATAGCATTAACAGCTAGCTCTGTTTATTGTATCAATCTTACCAACCAACAACCAGCTTTGAAATGGGTCTAATGTTTGATGGGCCCTTTCCAGGTCAAAAATTAGGCCCGTTTTGAGGTGGGTTGTTACATTTGGTGTCAATGCTTAGGTTGCCCAATCAATGGGTATTGGTATACGTATGGCTGCATGCTTGTTATTTCTGAAAATATTTTTCAAAAACCCTACTGTATATATATGTGTATGTATGAATGTATGTATCTACTATTTTGAACATACACAAATACACTAGGAAAATCTTTTAGTTTAGCATATAATACTATCTTAGGAAATTGTAATTAAAAGTTTAAACCTACAATTAGTTGATAATGTCTTAAAATCGTTCCTTTGAGGCAAGGGAATACCTCTACCCAAGAGACACCCATTATTTAAGGGATACCCGAATGGTCCAAGCAATACCTAAGCATGTATTGCAAATTCCCATTCCTCAATAAGCTACACCAGTGACACCCACCGTCCCGCCTACTGAAGCAACACTCTGCCTTATAGACTTTCCCAAGTTGTGTAAGAACTTCCAGAATATGGGTGGAAAGGTTTATATAGGAGTTAAAGGTTTTATGAAGTCGGCGACCCAGATTAACGATTGGAGCGCCTCTCAAGAGCTTGGATGAGAGGATCAGATTAAGAGGAGAATAGCAACATGACATCTTAAAGGAGAGGCCTTAGATTGGTGGACTGTTATGGCTAAGGAGAATGCTGAGAGAGTTATTACTTGGACTGAGTTTGGAAACCGCTTTGAGTCATAATTTATGTCTAAGGCTGAGGTGAATTTGCAATTTGAAAGGTTTATACAACTTAGGCGGGGATACTCCACTTTAAAGTAATATATCAGTAGGTTCACAAAATTATCAAAGTTCGCAGTGAGTTTGATCGATAACCACATGAAGTTTGTGAAAGGCCTAAATTCTCCACTTAGAGAATTGTTTTAGACCCAGGATCCATTGGCGCTACCTATGCGACGTTAGTTGAGATGACTTTGCTTAGATAGTTGGCTCGAAGGAGAAGGAGAAAGTAGGACCAGTGCAAAATCAATATGAAGCTAAAAGGGAAGATTTTAGGCAAACAAGAAGGCCAAAGGGAAGTTCAAGAAGGAAGGTATAACATGTCGGAGATGGCAAAAGAAAGGACCTTCACTAGGAATTATAAAATGAGTTTGATGAGGAAGGAGTCCAAAAGGAAGTACTACCATTGCCATGAAGAGGGAAACTTCAAGAATCGATATCTAAAGCTTGTGAAAGAAGATTAGAATAGTAAGTCTATGTCAAATAGGCTATTCCTATCTCGAGTATACCTCCTTTGAGAGATCATGAAAAGGCTGCAATGGAAGGTACAACTATTATTTCTGGGCATACTATTTGTACCCTATTTGACCCAGGAGCATCACATTCATTCATAACTAAAATCATAGTTAAATATTTGAGTCTAAAAACCCTCATCGTCACTGACCCAACAGTAGTATCAAATCCTATTAGGGGGTCGATGCATCTTTCCTTAATTTGCAAAGACCTAGTTATGGATAAATATGTAACATCAATTTCACATGTAATGCATTTGTTCTTAATTTTGAAGGGTACAGACTTATGATAGCGATGGATTGGTTATCTTACTACGAGGCTATTTTAGATTTCAATAGGAGAATTGTATGGTTAAGGAGCTGTATGGAGCAAGATATAGATGTTCGTTGTGCTAAAACATAGAATTTTGATGTTTTGATTGTGATAACTATATAAGTAAATATGATATGAACTAATCAAACTAGCAAAAGAAGATATTGTTTTTACTCTAGAAATAGTCTAACAATTTGCAGACCAGATTCTAGATTAAAGCTTCAACAAATTATTAAGTTTAAGCTTGGAGTTTAGTAGTAAACATATGTTAAAATCTCTCTGATGTGGTATATGCATGCACACACAACATAAAGTTTTTCAAAACATTTAGATAAGCCAAAAAACTCTAAAAACAGCCAGTTGAATGGCATAAGTTAGCCGGCTGAATGTTGTGCATGCACAAATTTCTTTGAATATTCAGACGGCTGACCTTGCTAATTTAGCCGGCTGAATTATGTCTACTTTGCATTTTTTTCCTTGCTAGTTCATTTTTAAATCCATTCAGCTGGTTGAATTGTTCCATTCAGACGACTGAATATTCATAATGGGTATATTTTCAAAAGATTCTTCGATTCAATGAAAAGAAACAATTCTTGATTCAAGAGTTGCTTTCATATCTCTTCATGGCCATCTTTCACGAACGATTACAACTCTTCAATCTCTATAAATAGCCATGAATTCCACTCTATTAAGTATATTTACCAATTCTAATTCTCATTCTTATTTCCTAATCTATCTTGTAATTTGAACTCTAAACATTCAATACTTCGTTTTGATTACTTGTTCATTCAGGCATACTTTATTAGTGATTTAATAATCTTCCTACCTTCACGGATTACACGATATACCACAAAGGAGAAGATTATAGAAAGGGTGTACCCTAAAGACTTATCAGTGCTATTAAAAGAGTAACCCAGTCAAGATAATTCTCTGTATTATTGAAGTCGTGTTCGGTTGCTCAGGTGGTTGAAGTCCTATTTCGTTGCTTAAGCGGTTGAAGTCCTATTCATTTGCTCAGGTGATGTAATACCTGTTCCTCTGGGTTAAGTGAGAGTTAATAGTTAAATTCCAGAAGGATTCTGGGATTGGACGTAGAACAAGAAGTTCGAACCAGTATAAAAAACTCTAGTATCATCTACTTTATTATTTTACTTTTATATTTATATTCCGCACAAGTAAATAATTTAACTAATATTTCATATTATGCAACCCATAGTCACTTTCATTTGGTCCAGGTCATCATATAATTATAACATTGTTGTTTGATATCCAATTAATATGAAAAATAACACTAGCACAAGTTTTATTGAATGTCAATCCACTGTACGACCACCACTATTTAACAGTTTGAATTATAATTATTGGTCAACTCGCATGAGAATTTATATGCCGGAAAACAGATATGACACTTGGAATATAACTCAAGATGAATATATTATACCAACCACACCATATGCATAATAGTCAAACACACAAAAATCAGATGCCACCTCAAATGCAAAAGCTATGAATAAGTTATTTTCTGCTTTAGATAAAAATGAATTTAATAGAGTTAGCATGTGTGCAATAGCTTATGAAATTTGGCGATCTCTTAAAGTTACACATGAAGGAACAAACAAAGTTAAATAAAGCAAGATTTCTATTCTTAAAAATCAATTTCATAATTTCAGAATGAAACAGGATGAGACTATAAATGAAATGTGTCCCAGATTTCAAGACATATATCACTCATTATTGGCCCTAGGAGAAAAATACACAGATTTTGATATCGTTTCAAAAATCCTCAACTCTTTAACGGATAAATGGGAACGGAAAGTCTTAGCAGTTGAAGAAGCTAATGACATTTCAACCATTAAACCAGAAGAGTTGATAGGAAATTTAATGTCATATGAAGTAAATTTACAAGAAAAAAGAGATTAAGCATAAGACAGAAAGACCATAGCATTCCAACCTGAACAAGAAGATTCAGAAGAAGTTGAAGATGACATGGCTTTTATTACTAAGAACTTCAGGAAATTTTTAAAATTTTCAAAGAACAAGAAATTCGAAAACAACAGGAGAGACAACACCAACAAACCATCAATTTCAAATCTCGAATGTTATGAATGTCACAAAAAGAGTCACATAAAGGACTGTCCAGATAGAAGAAAGACAGTTAAAAGAATAAAAGAGACAAATATAAGAAGAAGTAAGCATTCTCTGTTACATGGGATAATTCAGAATCGTCTTCCTCGTCAGACAGTGACACTGATAGTGACTCCGAACAAGCCAATGTGTGCTTTATGGCTTCATTTGACGAAGTAAGTGATCAAACCTTTGATGATTTAATTGATATAAATTCAGAGCTATTGGATAAACTAATAGATGTTAAAAGAAAATATAAAGATGTTTTAGAAAACTAAATAGAAGTGAAATAGAAATTGGTATGCTCATAGATAAAAAGAAAATCCTAGAAGAAGAACTTATCAACACACAAGAATCTTTTTCTAATGTATCTTCTCAACTCACTATGCTATCGAATGAGATTGAAGTTTAAAAAGAAAAGAATATGAAATTAGCTGTAGAAAATCACAATTTAAAATCAAATGTCAAAATTCTTGAATTAAACAATACTAGTCTCAAAAACCGAGTTAGAAAATATTACTAAAAATGTTTCTAACTTTAATAAAGGTTGAGAAAGCCTTTCTAAATTTATTAATAACTCTCAAACCTTTTTCAACAAGAAAGGTTTAGGATATACAAATTCCTCAAAACCTAGTTCAAAGGGAAACATGTCACTATAAAAAAAATTCAATATACATAAGACATTTGTAAAAGCAAAACCAAAACCAAATGATAAATTCAATAAGAAATAGTATATTAAGACTTTTATAAATACAATTCATAAAAATGAAAATTTTATTTATAAAGGAAATTCTAAACCCTCTTGGGTTTGGCTTCCTAAGAACTAACTCTTAGGACCCTAATAAAAAGTGGGTACCAACATCATCTCTATATTTTTATAGGTACCAACTAAGCAAAGAGAAAAGTGGATACTTTATAGTGATTGCTCAAAATATATGATAGAAAACAAAGATATGCTGACTAAAATTATCTACTCAGATGGATGATCTATCACATTTGGAGGTAATTCCAAAAGATATATCATCGGTAAAGGCGATGTAAGCAATGACGGTACATCTAACTTACCTCTTATTGCAAATGTTTTACTAATTAAAACTTTAAAACATAATTTTCTTAGTATAAGTCAACTATGTGATAAAGGTTTTAATATATCTTTTTTGGAAAATAAATGTAACATATTTGATCAAAACAAGGATCTTATCATTGAAGGAACTAGAGAACGTAAGATATGCATATTAAATATGAAAGTTAATCATAAAACAAATATGTGTCTCTTAGCCAAAGAAAATGATCCTTGGTTATGGCATAAATTTTTTTGTCACATAAACTTTAAAGCGATAAGCAAATTATCTAAAATAATTTAGTAAAAGGTTTACCAAAAATGAATTTTAAAGTAAATAATATTTGTGATGCTTGTCGGTTAGGAAAGTTAAAAAATCTACTTGTAAATCAAAGAAAATTGTTTCTGCATTACAACCACTTAAGTTATTACATTTAGATCTTTTTGGACCAACTCAAGTTCAATATATAAATCATATTAGATATGTTTTTGTAATTTTAGACGATTTTTCAAGATACACTTGGATAATATTTATGAAAAATAAAAGTGATATTTTTGAAAATTTTAAAAACTTTGCTAAGAGAATTCAAAATATTAAAAATATTAAAATTAAAAATATTAGAAGCGATCATGGTAGCGAATTCGATAATGATATTTTTGAAAAATATTGTAATAAGAAAGGAATTGTTCATAAATTTTCATTTTCTAAAACTTCACACAAAATGGAGTTGTAAAAAGGAAAAATAGAACACTTCAAGAATGTGCTTGAACCTTATTAAATGGAAGCACTCTACCTAAACATTTTTGGTAGAAGCTGTAGCAAGTGCTTGTTATGTTTTAAATCGAGTCTCCATTAGACCATTAACTAAACATACCCCTTATGAACTTTTAATGGTAGAAAACATAACATATCATATTTTAAAGTTTTCGGTTCAAAATGTTTTTTATTAAATACAAAAGAACAACCTGGTTAATTCGATCCAAAATCCGATGAAGGGATATTCATTGGATACCCGAAACGAAGCAAGGCATATAGAATTTACAATAAAAGAATTTAAATAATCGAAGAAATACTTCATGTGTCATTCGATGAAAATTACAAAATTAATAATAAAATTCAACATAAAGAAATAATTCCTAAATAAAATATCACAAAAGATGATATTCAAAATATTGAAATTGAAAACAACAATTTACCCAATGAAAATGAGATTCAATCTCCACCTAGACTACTAAGAAATCACCCAATTGAAAATGTTATTGGAGAAATAAATTCTAATATAAGAACACGAAATTAATTAAATCAAATGGGTCATGTAGCTTTCCTATCGAACATTGAACCTAAAAATGCTAAAGAAGCCTCAACTGATGAATATTGGATTATAGCTATGCAAGAATAGTTAAATCAATTTGAACGAAATGAAGTTTGGGACTTAGTTCCTAGACTTAGTAATCAAACAGTCATCAGTACTAAGTGGGTTTACGAAATAAAGCCGATGAGCAAGAGAATATTTTTCGAAACAAAGAAAGATTAGTCGCTCAAGGTTACAATCAAGAGGAAGGAATAGACCACGAAGAAATATTTGCCTCTGTAGCCTGACTAGTGCAATACATATTTTATTAGCTTTTGTATGTTTAACTTTAAACTGTATCAAATGGATGTAAAAAGTGATTTTCTAAACGATTTTATAAAAAAAAAATGTTTATGTAGAGCAACTACCTCTATTTGCACATGAAAACTTTCCATACCATGTTAATAAAATAAAGAAAGCTTTATACTGTTTAAAACAAGCACCTCGTGTTTGGTATGATCGTCTTAAAAGTTATCTTATAAATTTTGGATTTAAAATTGAAAAAGTAGATCAAACTTTGTTTATAATACAAGCGAAAAGGGATATTTAATAATAAAAGTTTATGTAAATGACATCACTTTTGGTTCCACAAATGAAAATTTATGTCAAGAATTTTCGAATATTATGACAAGAAAATTTGAAATGTCTCATATGTGAGAACTTTCATATTTTCTTGGATTATAAATTAAAAAATTAAATAATGAAATTTTTATTAATCAAGAAAAATATTGTAATAATCTAATAGATCATTTTGGTATGGAAAATATTTCTGCTAAACCAACACCTATGAGTACTACAGTACATCTCGATTGAGATGAAAATGGCAAAAGTATTGACCAAAAATTATATCGAAGTATGATTGGATCTTTACTTTACATAAATACTAGCCACCCCGATATAATCCGATATAATGATGATGTATGCTTATGTGCACGATTTCAAGCAAATCCCAAAGAATCACATTTGCAAGCAGTGAAACAAATTTTGCGCCACTTAAGAAAAACTAAAGACTACAGTCTCTTTTACCCGAAAGAATGTCCTTTTGAGTTAGTATCATATAATGATGCCAACTTTGGAGGATGTTGAACAGATCGAAATAGTAAAAGTGGTACATGTCATTTCATTGGACAATCTATAGTATCGTGATTTAGTAAGAAACAAAATTGTGTTTCACTTTTGACGTGTGAAGCAGAATATATTTCCGTTGCTTTGGCATGTGCTCAAGTAATATATATGCAACAAACACTTCAAGATTTTGGTATAAACTTATCTAAATTGATAATTTATTGTGACAATACAAGTGCTATAAATTTATCAAAAAGTTCCATAAACCACTCTAGAACTAAACATATTGACATCCGACATCATATTCTTCGTAATAACATAGAAAAAGGTAATATCTCTCTTAATTTTGTATCTTTAGAAGATCAAGTTGTAGATATATTTACTAAACCTTTAAATGAAAATATTTTTCTTAAATTAAGACGTGAACCAGGAATTATGTCATTATATGATTTATAATTTGATATTGAAGTATAAAATGTTAAAAATAAGTAAAAATTTAATTGGACAAAAGTTGTAGACGATGGCACTCAAACTCTGCACTCATGGGAGATAGTCACATGTCATTCCAATATACTATTGTGTTACTTACTTTAACACCTTATATTCTTTCCATTTAATATACGACTATAATCTTTTTATAATTTTTAACCTTACATTCTTTCTATTGGCTAAAGTTTAGTAATCAATTTTAACCAGAAGCTATAAAACTCAGAAATAGAAAATAAAAACAATATATATACATGAAGAGATTTTTTTAATTCGTATAAAACTTACATTAAGTATATATATGCATCCTCTTATAACATGTCTCAGGATATTTCCGATCTTTCATCAATTGGTTTCGGCACTCCAACTTCGGATTCGTCAAATAAATCTACTCCTATGTATATTCCAGTGAAGATTACTCCATATCCTAATCATCATACTGGATATACACCAAACGGCAAATGAGCTAAGAAAAACATAGACTTTGGATCACCTCTACCAAGGAGAAAATCGATGATATTTATTACTACCAGCGTGAAACATTAAGTTTACAACGTGAAATGTAATACGAGCAAAAACATCATGGTAGATGTTTAATTTTTTTTTTGAACAATTCGCTTTCAAATTCTGTGGAATGACTCCTAAGCAAGGTGTGCACAATCCATTTCCTCAACAACCTCACGTGTCTCTAAATTCTTGGGAACAAGGTCCTCAACGTAATGTTTGGCCTCCTATTAATCCATTACATGATGTCACCAAAGTTGATTCAAGCTCAGACAAATCCAAGACTTCGAAAAATAAAATCTACTTTTTATAAATTTATTTTCCTGAAAGTGATATTGTAATTTGGATATATCACACGTTTGTTGAATTAAAATTATATATTTTTTAACATGAGAATAAAGCTTGAAAAAAAATATTGCTTGTTTGCGGAACAAATTAGAATGAACTGAAAATAAGCTACATCTCAAAAAATCAACAGTTTCAGTCGACTGAACCTATGGGTTCAGCCTACTAAACATTCACGAATATTAAAAATTTATTCTAAATTCAGCCGAATGAATTCCCCCATTCACTGACTGAAACATGGCAATTTTGAACTGAAAACTTGCGGGTTGCAGTTCTACCAATTTCAGCCGACTGCCTTCAATATTTCAGTTGGCTAGTCCATTTGTTTTCTATTTTTTAAAATAGACTTACACGAATTTCAATGCAAGTACCCAATCTAACCTACTTCATATTCTTATGCACCCCTTCATTTTCAACCTACCCAACCATTCACTACTTAGAAAAACACATAAGCAAAGCCTAACTTCTTCAAAAAATTCAATTTTTTCTTCCAATTTCATGAAACAAAATAGCTCCAAGATCAAAAAGAGCAAGAGAATCAACAACCAGACCTTGTGAAAGTCAAACCGAGCATGGTTATATAATGATACAACAGTTAATAGATTCAATAGTATGAAAAATTCAATGCTTTTTGAAGGAGCCTTCATGTAATTTCTGGAATTCAATGGCTACATGATTAGAGAGATAGCCGAAGCTCATGGTTTCGATTCACTTATTGGGTATGATACTAATATGTTAAAATCTACCCTCTTTTGATTAAGCCATTATGCCAATATGAATCTAGACCATCAAAATCCCCAAAACAAAGAAGATTTCATATGGATGTTAGTTTGTGGAGTTAAAATTTACTTACCTCTTCAAATATTAGGACATATTATAAGATGTCCGTCCGAAGGGTTGGATATTGATGATGTTGATGTTGATATGTACAACCGCGATGAGTATCCCATCATTTCTTGTCAAACGATTTAACCATTTTAAAATCTAGTGCCTTACGTCCGAAGGCAAGAATCATCCATCGTGCACTTATTCGAACTCTACAACACCGGACCGGAAGTTATGAAAAAATCTACAAAAGGGGCTTTCAAGCTTTATATGCTATTTACTCCTCTCAACGAGTAAATTCGGGTAAAATAATATTAGATGAAATTTTTTACTGTCAGTCATAAATGAAGCTACAAAATAATTCACTATGGAGCTTACATATTGCATATTCTACAAAATTTTAGAGTTCCATTGCCCGATTTTGACTTCATGACTTTAGGTGAGCTTAACTCCAAGACAATTAGTCTAATGGATCTTCATAAGTGTTTTGAAAGCCAACAAATCATTAGTTTTCAAGAATGGGCCGCAAATTGTAATCAAGGAATTTTGCAACCTCGAGACATGAATACTGCCTCCTCCTCTTCTCAAGTTCCTGAATAAGAAGAAGAGGATGATGAAGTTCATGAAATTCATATTGACATGCCTCCTAAGCCAACTCTTGTCATGTTATTATGGAATCAAATCAAACTCAATCGATGTTTAGCTAATCTTGAGAAAAACGTTTTTAAAACAAACAAAAAGCTAAACTCGATAAAAGGTTTTCTAAATAAAATTTGGAAAAAGTTTCTTGTTTCGGATCCATTTCGACAGGTATTATTGAAAATCCGGCATCATTTTTTTTGGACGACCTTAGAAGAAGATGGAGATGAAGAAGAAGGTAGTGAAGAATTCTAAATTCTTTTTTTGTGTTGCTATACTATTTAATTCATGACTAGTTGTAGTATTATTATTTTATTTAAGACATATTTTTATTATGTTTTTGTACTTTCTTCAATAACCAATATTCTATGTGAAATTTTTACGTAAGATGGTTATTTGTTTGTCATGTCTATATGTTTATATGTCTATGTGAAATGTTTTATTTCTCATATCAATTTTTTTTCCTTTTTGTCGATGAGAAAGGGGGAGAATACGATTGATAGGGGAAGTATTCAGTCGGGGGAGAAAATTACTTTATATATTCAAAAACTTACATAGTTGTCATCATCAAAACGGGAGAGAATGTTAGAACTTAGAATTTTGATGTTTTGATTGTGAAAACTATATAAGTAAATATTATATGAACTAACCATACTTGCAGGAGAAGATGTTGTTTTTACTTGAGAAATGGTTTAATAATTTGCAAACCAGATTCTGGATTAAAGCTTCAGCAAATTATTAAGTTTAAGGTATGAGTTTAGTAATAAATATATGTTAAAATCTCTCTGAAGCGGTATGCATGCACACACAATTTAAAGTTTTTCAAAAAATTTAGATAAGCCAAAAACAACCAAAATTGCCCGACTGAATGGCATAAGTCAACCGGTAGATTGCTGTGCGTGTCACAAATTTCTTTGAATATTCAGACGGCTGATTTTGCTAATTCAACCGGCTGAATTGTGTCTATTTTGCACTTTTTCCTTGCTGGTTTGTTTTTAAATCCATTCAGCTCGTCGAATTGCTCCATTCAGACTGGTGAATCTTCATAACGGCTATATTATCAAAAGATACTTTAATTCAATGAACATAAACAACTCTTGATTAAAGAGTTGCTTCCTTATCTCTTCATGGCTATCTTTCGTGAATGATTACAACTCTTCAATATCTATAAATAGCTATGAATTCCATTGTTTTAAATATATATACCAATTCTAATCCTATTCTTATCTTCTAATCTATCTTGCTATTTGAACTCTAAACATTCAATACTTCATTCTGATCACTTGTTCATTTAAGCCAACTTCATTAGTGATTTAATAAACTTCCTATCTTCACGAATTACATGATATATCACAAAGAAGAAGATCATAGGAAGAGTGTACTCTAAAGACTTATCCATGCTATTAAAAGAGCACATTCAGTCAAGATAATTCTCTGAATTATTGAAGTCCTGTTCGGTTGCTTAGGCAGTTGAAGTCCTATTCTTTTGCTTAGATAGTTGAAGTCCTGTTAAGTTGCTCAGGTGGTGTAATACATGTTCCTCCGAGTTAAGTGAGGGTTGATAGTTAAATTCCAGAAGGAGTCTAGGACTGGACGTAGAACGGAAAGTTCAAACCAATATTAAAATGTTTGGTGTCATTTACTTTATTATTTTACTTTTATATTTATATTCCACACAAGTAAATAGTTTAGTTAATATTTCATCTTATACGATCCATAGTCACTTTCATGTTGCACACCCCAAAACTCAGTTGAGTTAAGCTACTTACATTCACTGAGCTTGTCACATGTTAAGCTCTTATCATATCCATAGTTCGAGAATTTCTGACATCATTGATGAAATCTCAGGTCTTCCACTCTTGAAGGGAGGTTAAGTTTAGGATTGATTTTGAATGATGCTAGACTTGTCGCTCTTCCATTAAGGCACATAGCACCCAAATAGAGGCGAGAGTCAATAAGAAGATTTCAGAGTTGTTGTAGAAAGGTTGTTCGTCGAAGTACTTCTAAATAGGGAGCACCTTCTTTGCAGTAATTCCAAATCTGGTAATTATGTTTCTCACGAAAAAAGTGAGTACCTTCTTTGCAATGATTATTGCTAAGAGTTCTACTTCCACCCACTTTGTGAAGTAATCTATTACCACGAAGGGATATTTTGCCCCTCTTTTTTACATGGGAAGCGTTGCCTTCAAATATCTGCCCCATATGTCAAATGCCCATGGGCTGGCCAATGGGTTGAGCTCATGGGATGGTTGTCTTGGGATACTGGCAAACCTTTAACCTCTTTCACATTTCCTTATGAATTCCTTCGCATCTTGAAGTGCAATGGGCCATGTAGTACCAATGCCATAGAACTTTCTTTGCTAACTTAGCTCCTCTAGAGTGATCCCTACATTGCCCTTCATGTAATTCACCCAGGACTCGTACTCCTTCATCTTTGGAGTTGCATCTGAGATAAGGGGTAGAGTATCCTCTCTTGTATAATACGTTATCAAAGAAGGAAAAATATAGAGCCTTGTATCTTATGCTATGAGCTTCATTCTTGTTTGAAGGCAAAACTTATTTTACCAAGAATTGTTTGATAGGGGTCATCCATGAGTCCCTTCTACTTGCTAAGAGATGGGCATGATTGGGGATTGATCTTGGCTTTCTACTGTTTCTTAGCCCTGGGCTTTGGGCTTCTCTGACGGTAGCTCGTTGGGCTCTAGTTAGGATAGTATTTGATTAGCCTTGGTGATGCGTGGTTCAGCTTGATGCCCTATTGGAACACTTTCATTTCATTCACTACTTTAGCTCTTGTAAGCTTGGTTAATGAGTTCGTAAAAAAATTGCTCTCAGGCGGAATTTGTTCTATATCAAATTGTTCGAATTGCTTCAGTAACTTTTTAAACAATTCCATATATTTAGCTAAGGTTGGCTCTTTTGTTCGGTAATTACCCTGCGCTTGATTCACAATTAATTGGATATCACTATGAATTATAATATGGATTACCTTTATTATCTGAGCCATCCTTAAGATTTCAAGGAGAGCTTCATATTCCACAACATTATTGGTAGCTTTGAACCCAAGTTGCACTGCCCCATATAATTTTTGCTTTTCTTGGTGATCGATACTTATCCAATTCAAGCCCTTTGCTCATTTGATACTCCGTCTACGAATAATCACCAAAACTATAAAGTGGGTTCCTCTTGCTCAGATTGAGGTTCAGTTGGCAGCGTGCATTCCATAATAAAGTCTGCTAGCGCCTATCCTTTGATTGAATTTATGGGATAGTAGGAGATATCATATTGGCTAAGCTCCATTGCCCATTTTAACAAGCTACCCGATGTCTTTGGCTTCTACAGTTTTTTCTTCAGCGATTTGTCTATAAGGAATTTGATGGGATGCACTTAAACGTAAAACTGCAGTTTCCTTGCTGTGAGAATTAGATTGTAAGCTAGCTTTTCAATGATTGAGTAGTTGAGATCTGCTTTTAACATGCATTTTCTCGTGAAGTAAATAGACCTTTGAGTCCCTTCATCTTCTCAAACCACAGATCTACTAACAGCTTTATCAATTATAGCTAAATATATATACGAGCCCTCATCAGTTATTGGTTTTGATAGGATAGGGGTACTAGTCATGTGGCCTTTCAAATTTTGGAATGCAATTTTGCATTCCTCAGTCCATTCGAAGTTCCATCCCATTTTCACCTGGTCGAAGAATGTTATACACTTGTATATTGCTTTGGAAATGAATCTTCTTAGAGCAGCCACCCTGCTATTTAGGGTCATGAAATCTGTTGGCTTCTCTGGGACTCCCATATTCCTTATGGCCTTAATCTATTTTGAATTTTCTTCAATGTCGTGGGCACTCACTATCTACCCCATAAACTTTCCTGACTGGGTGGGAAAAGTGCACTTCAAAGGGTTCGGCTTCATGTTATACTGCCTTAGGGCAATTGTCTCTTCCAGGTCATGGACGTGACTTGGTGCTGCTTTTGACTTAACAAACATATCATCTACATACACTTTGACATTTTTTTAATCTGGTTTGAGAACATCATGCTAACTAACCTTTGGTAGGTTGCTTCAGCGTTTTTAAACCCAAACAACATGACTAGTGGTATAAGCTTTTGTCCATCACAAAATTGGCATGCTCCTGACCTGGCTCAAACATAGCTATTTGGTTGTAGCCTAGGTATGCATCCATCAAGGTGAGCAGTTCATGACCGCTAGTTCCATCCACCAACTAATCAGTTATAGGCAGAGGAAAACTATCCATTGGTCAGGCCTTGTTAGGGTTGGTTTAGTCAATGCAAATTCTCCACTTTCCATTAGACTTGTTTACAGGAACAAGGTTCACAATCCACTTCGGGTAATACACTTCTCTAATGAACCCATTTTCCTTCAGTTTCTTAACTTCTTCATGCAAAGCATTATACCTTTCCTAATCATGGTTATGTTCTTCCACCTGACTGGGTGAGCATCGGGATCTATGTTAAGTGCATGGAAAATGATAGCTGGGTCTATTCCTACCATATCCGAGTGCGTCCAAGTGAAAATATTTGTTGATCTTTTGAAGAAGCCTATTAACTCTACTCCGATGTCTAAACTGAGGATTTTTCTATCTTGAGAAACTCCAAAGGATCTTCCAGTTCTATCTATACATCCTTGAGATCATCTAATGGTTTTAATTCTCTCCTAATTTCCCCTAATCTTGGATCAATTTTGCTTTCTTTTTCATCGAGTTTGGATGCAGCAGAGAGCCTTTTATGAGCTTCTTTGGAAAAGTACTACCCATAGACAGAGTTGTACTCATCAATGCTGACAATATGCATATACTTGCTCGTTTTTATGTTTTTTGATGCTATAGTCGTAGAATAACCTATTTCGATATTAACCTTAGTATTCCTACTGATGCAGTTCTTGGAATTGGCTCACTTTCCTTTTTAACATCGTTATTACAATTATTCAAGGAGAGAACATAATAATTTTGAACAATTTTATTGCTAAAAATAATGTTTATGTTATAAAACTCCCTAACCAATAATTGTTCCCTCAATCGACTAATTCTAGCGAAGGTGTGGAACTTCATAAACAAATCTTTTTGGGAAATTATTACTCCCATGTTAACCAGTATGGGCCTTCGTAAAAATGCATTATATAGGGATGGTTGATCAATGATCACGAAGCTCGCATAGAATGATTTATGAAGAGCAGTCATGGTAGTGATGAGAATACATGTTGATCCAATGGGAACTATCATGGTGTTGTTGAATCCCTAAGTCCGTTTGAAGCTTGGCTTTTGTATTTTTGCTGGAAGCTTTATCTTTTAATTTAGATTTGAAAATAACATTAATGGAACTCCAAGAATCCAGAAGACTTTCTTCATGGTGCAGTTTGAGATCTGCACCATAATTATAAGCAGATCCTGATATGGAAAGACAACTCCATCGACGTAAGCTGTAGTAAAGACAATGTTATGCACAGGATTTTTTTTACATGGATTATGGTCCTCTTTCCTATTGTACCCTCTTGTATATACCGCTCTTGTGTTTTTTTACTTTTCTCCGTAAGATGTGGTCCTCTATGGATTGAGGCTTTAAGATTAGATGGGTTTTTGGCTAGATTTCATTTGGTTTTAGAGTAAGATTCCCAATTCTTTCCCCATTGTTTTCCTTATGATAGCTGCCTAAGTATTCTTTCTGAATCAATCTCTTAATCTCATTTCTCATGTGTCGGTAATTATCTATATGGTGGTCATTGACCTTATGGAAGGGCGGTAGGCTCCCCTTTATTTTGTTCTAGATTCTTCACATTGTTAGGGACGTTGTAAGCAAGTGTCATCCCATAAATTTGACCAGGTGCATAGGTGAGGGGAGTCTTAGTTGTGAATTTGAATTCTCTTTGTCACTTTGGCGGTGGATAGTATCCTTTTGCCCCCCTTTTCTTTTTATAGTGGAGAGCAGAAGCTCTTTCAACTGATTGTGATTCTACATCCCTGGCTTCCTCCATTTTGATGTAGTCGCTGGTCCTTTCATAAAATGCCCTCATACCGTGGCATAGTTTCCTACTGTTCTTACCCCACATGATTATGTTTCTTCTAATTCCAACATTCATTGCCATCAGCAATGCTTCCTCACAAGTCACCCCAATCTGAAGCGCCTCAGATTTAAAGCATTTTATAAAGTTTCTCGTTCTCACCCTGCATTATGAAGGACATTGTATTCACATATAGGGAAACCTCCCTTCCAAAGTTGAACCGTCTCAAGAAATCTTCAGTTAGCTAATGCCAGGAATGAACCTTGTAACGATCGTCTTTTCAACCCTTGAATGTCGACACTAATTACATCCACGGTATTCATGCGCCGAGCACCCAAGTGTCGAAAGACAAAAGTTTAAGGTAAAATGAAAGAAAAAAAAGCAGAATAAGAAAAAAGAACACAATATCAAAATCTCATATGCATAATGAAAATATATAATATCATAAAAATGTAGTATAAAGAGTTACTTCGACATATATAAATCTCAATTACAAATTGACTTAGTACTACAATTAGCCTGCACAGTTATACCTGTCTGTCCTTATAATGCTGAATACATGCATACAACAATGCAACAAAATAAAATACTACAGTAGGTAATCATCCAGCTCCTCTTCATAAGCTCCAAAGCATCCATAGATATAACTGCAAATATGCTCGGGCCTGATCCAAGCAATATAAGAAAATAACACCTGCATTAGTCTGGTAAACTAGCATGAGAAACTCAATCATGTGGACTTTTATATTTATAAAATCCTATAAAATAAAGGTATCTCATAAGACCACATTGGCATAAACATGGACGGGTTTTTACCTTGCGATAACCAAATCATTTCGTAAGAAAATCTAGTAATATTATAATAATGTCTAGGGTGTAGAATATAAGTATGAAAAATAGCTATGGTGCGTGAAGTGTACACCACAACAATAATATTTATACAATCAAAACTGCTAAGGTGTGTTCACTAAGTTGTATAGGATCTCCACGAAGATGCTTCCAATACATCATGGTGGATCTCATACACAAGGATCAAAGATATCCTTCCGAGTAGCGTATATCTCTAGTGAATGTGCCATAGGAAATACATAGTTGGCCCCTACAACGTGAGACCATATGCATCATTCCTACATGCATATCTATAAGTATCACTAGAATGGAGTCGACTACACCCTTCTAGGTAGCTAAATCCCAGAGGTTATGCATCCTACCTTTGGTTTCTATCATTATCGATGGTGAAGTGACGTTTAACATCTCAACACACGAGTCTCCATCAGTCGAACAGAACTCAGAACCACACATAGATTCCCATATCCTGAACAGATCACAAACCTTTGCATGGGTCTAAGCATCTCAATCAAATCTCGAATCTTCACATAGATTCCAGCAGCATGAACCTTCTCCAAAGCATAGATCACGTATATGGTTTTGAAATAGTTACGGTTTCGAGTCATATCATATAAGTACACTCCTTCGCTTATCGGGCGCTCCAAAATCAATCGATAGATTTTCGGTTAACTCAACTTCAGTTCTTTCATAAATAAACAGACAATACATAAGGGTGGAGATCCTCTTCTATTCGGACATATTTCCTTATCAATTATCCTAGAAGGCAAGACGAGTTTATAAGTAGGGTATAAAATCATCTCATGTTCCTTTTAGATATTTCCTAAGTTAATTTTGGTACAATTTCAGCAGCAATGAAAACGATCGCATAAGGAAACTAAGTCCTGCATACTTTTCCTAAGCAAAAAACACACAAGCACCATCAATTCATACAAAGCAAGATCAAGTCACCTAAATGACTTTTTATATATTTTTTAATTAATCTATCCTTTAATAATTAAATACCACATTTATTAGTAAAAAATCTTTATTAATTTAAAACTTCATTATTAATTTCTACTCCTAATCAATTAAACTCCTAATTGATTTAAACTCCTAGTTAATTAATACTCCTTTTATTAATTAAAACTTCCTTATTAGTTAAAAACTTCTATTATTAATTGAAAACTTCTTTTATTAATTTAATACTCCTTTCAATACTTTAAAAAGTATTCATATACTTATCTCAACGGTATAAGTATATTCATAAATCACTTAACAAGATTTACTTACTTTAAAATATAATCAAAGAGGTCAAAAACAAATATTACTTAAACAGTGTTACTATAAACCTCTTATCACTTTTATAATTTAAACATATACTTTTTACTTTTTTTATTCCAAAAGATTTCATACTTGATATTATCTTTAAAACTTCATTATTAAAGATATAAATATATTCATAATCATTTAACTATATTTTTCCACACTTAAATATAATTCAAGGTTTAAAAATAAATGTTACTAAAATATTGTTTACTATAAACCAAAAAAACTTCACATTTTCATTTTCTTTAAAACTCTCTTTTAAAGACATATTACCTTTATAAGGGTTAAGGACAAGTGTTATTTAAACATTGTCACAGCAAACCCAAAACATTTCTAAAGACCTTTAAAGAATTTGTTATTTAGGTCTTAATTACCTTCCTAATTATAATCCTAATTATAATCCTAGTTATAATCTTAATTATAATCCTAATTATAGCTCTAACTATAATTCGAATTATAACTCTGATTATAATTAATTAAGGTTAAAAATAAGAAAAAAATTAAACATTGTTTACTATAACCTAAAACCATATACTTATGTTATTAAGTCAGGTTCTTATGGTTGGTTAATCAACTATTTAATTTCAAAAGGTATTATTTATAGAAATCAAGGTTCATATACTTAACACGCTTCCGACATTCCAACTTAACTATTCCTCGATGAAGACGGAAGTGGGTAGGTTGGAGCGATATTGCTCATCTCTACTCGAACATCAATCTTGACTCTCACAAATAGAGAAGTATACCTCGCTCAACTTTTAGTGTTAAGTGTAATATCACTATCATTCCATATGCAAATTTACTTCACGTTCTATTTACGCAAAATGTAAGTTCTCATCCCTTTTTCCAATTTGGTAGTTTTGTAAAAAAAGTTAGAAATGTTTTATATATGTATGTATGTATGTATGTATAATAGTTTATAATAAAGTTATATATATAGTAGAATTTAAAATAGCTTTTAAAGAAGAAAAGTAAAACAAAACCCTTTATACTTTACTAAAATATTAAATTAGTTTTATAAAGTTATATATGAAATAATACCTTTTAAAATACTTATAAATAAGTTATAAATAGCTATAGAATGTATCACTTTGAAAATAGTTACTTAATATTGATTTGAAAACTTTTACTACTTTAACAAAATAAATAAGTTTTGTATATATGATAACAAAAACCTTTACTTTATAAATTGAAAATAAATTCTTTTAAAATATTTTTTAACTTCAACTTTCTTTTAAAATATTTTTTAACTTCAACTTTCTTTTAAAATACTTATATATTTTTTGCAAAGCTTCTTTGAAAACATTTCATAAAACTATTTAAGTAACGGCATTTTAAACTTTACTAAAAACTTGTTTTTCTAAAGTGCGTCCATAGCGACTATCGCTATATGGACTACAACTTTTAAACTTTGTTTCATAAATAAAATAGCTTTGCAACTCAAATACGTACTACTTCTTATACTACTATAAGTATAGAAAACATCCCATTTGAACATTCTTATACTATTATAAGTATAGAAAACATCCCATTTGAACATATTCTAAAGATAAAGTTTAAAAAGTGAGATATAAAGGAGGGAATTCAAAGTGTGTTTATAACGACTATCGCTGTATAAAAAATTCCATATTACATTCAATGTTTAAACTTCATTCAACCATATATAGACATATGATGCTCAAGTTCATATCATATCACAAAGAAGCATGGAATAGCATTTACATAAATGTGTGTGTGTATAAGCAATAAAAGCAAGTAAATGCAACAACATCAAATTTCTTCTATAGCGACTATTGCAATAAAGGCAATAACCAATCTAATCTATTACATCTGCACCTGGTGCAAGTCCAAGTCCAACTGTTCATTACTTATGATTTACATATGTCAAATAAATAGCACAAATCAAAGCCTTCTAAGGCACAATTAATAAACAAGTCGCATGCTTTTCAAAGCACACAAGTACAGGTTTATAACTTTAAGCAGGTAGAGAATATTATCATTGTCTTTAGAAAGCAAATAAACAAGTTTATTGTTATCATTCAAGGAGTGAGATAATTCACCTTCAAATCAAAGAAGAAGCTACCACTTCCTACCACAACCTAGCAACAACACATTACTTCCTACCCTCAAATCAAAGTGCACGGTTAAGAGAATGGTCCCTAATTCCACATCGCCATGATGAAAAAGCGGAGATATGCTTTGATTCTTAGAGATAAAAGTAGATAGAAGTGATTCCTATGCTATTTAACGATGATAGCATGAGTTTGAAGAAGTTTAGAGAGTGTTTAATAGATTTGCTTTAAATTAAAGAGGTTTGTGAAGAGATGAGTGTAAAAGAGTGATTTCTTTTCAAGTGAATTAGTAACTAAACAGAGCGGACTATAGGTGATTATTTATAGAGTTTAGCAAAGAGTGCAAAGGTCCTAACTACCCCTCCCTTCTTTAGCCCAAGGAAGCTTCCTCTTATCCTTCCTCTCCATGCTTTGGCCCATCCTTTCCTTTATTTCCTCCACCTTTCGTGCCTTGATTTAGGGGTCCTTTACTCCTTTTTGTCTTTACTTAGTTTTAATAAAGTTTAGCTAGCTAAAGAGTGGTTGAATTATTGTGAACATGAAGACATGTGTTCATGTATTACTATTCTAGTTCCAAAGCGTTCGAACAACTTTTAGTGATTAAAAAGTTATTAATTGATAAAATGATTTTCCGCCACATTATTGTTATTTCTTTGAATTATTAATTTTTGCAAACAAATTATAAAATGAATTTCTTATAATTGGTTATTATTTAAAAGGAGTTAATAAGGTTATAAAATCATATTTATTCACATTAAGTCCTAGATACGAAAATTTAATTATTTCAAAATTTTAAATGCGAATAATTCGAAATTCCAAGTCGTTACATACTTCTCCCGACCCTACCCTCAGAACCACCAAAACGTCGCACCAGCTAGATAAACTGGAAAGAGTTTGCATTTGGCCATCCTCTCGACCTTTAGAATATCCAATTAGTATTCAAAGATGTAGATATGGTCATCTGGATTGGTGGTCCCATCAGACTTGTTGATCGATGGGAATTTGTAATTTTTTGGAAAGACTGCTTCTATAATGGTCTCACTAAATAGGGAAGAACCTTCTTCCCTTACTTCCTTTCTATTATTTTATCTACAAAGTCTTGCCAAATTCTCTTTGCGATCCTTCAATTGCAGGATCTCATCCTCTTTGGCATCATTGGGATGATCCATCTCTATAGATTAAAGTGACGTTGTCATCATTGGGTACAGTTTCTGTTTGTTTCTTCAGTGATAGTAGGTTAATGTTGGAAGGTTTTGATTTGATCTGAGGATTGATTTGGATTTTGTTTTTGAGCTTGGTATATATTAGTTTTGGGCCAGCATCATCATTCTTGTTTCTAAGATTACCATTATCCTTCACTTTATACATAATTAATGCAATCGGTGAATGATTGCGGCAAGCTGCGGAAGGTTGAATTGGAAGTTGGTTCTAAAGTAGGGTATCGAGCAATGGATCTTTATATCCCTTCCATATGTTCATTCAATTGGTTTCTTAGAGATTGGAGAGCATAAGGATGGAATCTATAGGGGGTTCTGCAGAGATGCCTACCTTGGGTTGGATCATAGAAGCAAGGAGTTGCTTTTCTGGTATTTTCAAGGTAAGGTGAAGTTGTTCCTAGTTAGGAGGGGTATTGGAATTAATGGGATTCATGGTATTATATCGGTATCTAAAGCATATGTAGGTAAAGCCTGCTGGAGAGGAAATTTGGCCCTCCTTCTAGCGCCAAAAACACCGATGTGATTTTTTATCTCAAGAACACCCAAGTATTTTTTAAGTAATCATGTTATTGAGTGCTTACATGATTAGGAATCGGCAAAATTAAATAATGTTAAAATAGCCTTAAAGGAATTAATTATGCGCAATAGTGCTAACACGATTATGAGAAAAATATTCAAAATTTAATGACAAGTCATTGTCCAATTCATTAAGCAAGATAGTATAAAAACAGAAAATGGTAAATTGAAGTACTGAAAGCAATAACACAGAGAATTTATGTGAATCAAATGTTAATAAATCCTATATCCATGAGGAAATACACTTTTCTTCCTTTGTGATCTTAGTACAAACGAACAATGGTAGAGATTATAGTTTTTGACTTTAGGTTTTTGTAAAAAGAATAAAGTCTAAAAATCTCCCGTTTTCTGCTACGGTGCTATGGATGGGATTTTTCTTTTCAAAAAACTGTAACAACCCGAAATTTTCGAACTCGAAAATTCGACATTAATACCATCACAATAGAAATGCTGAGTAATCGAACACCAGAAATTTCAGATTGTTAGAAGAAAAGAAGAAGAAGGTAGAAGAATAACAAAAAACAAAACACAGAATCTCACATCCGCAGCAGATTAAATATAATATCAAATAATAGCATTTACAAGAAAGCTGTAATTGTCAATTTTATAACAATACATCAGAGTACAATCATTTATACATAAGCTGGACAGTTGTACAACTTGTCCCAAACTACTATCAATACAACTCTCAAATACACAGCGGTAAGCTCCATACGTTCCTACCATCCAGCTCGCCTCCTGAGCTCCAGAACGTCCTAACTTGAAAATCTATAATACTCGGTCTGACCCATTTTGGGTTTTAAACCCTACTTCGACCAAATGCCGCCGCCACGGTGACTTAAACATCCTCCTACTATTTTTGTCGAGACCACCAAGCTTCCCTCTACCTCCAACAAAGACCCCGACCACACCGTGTTCACTGATCACCAGAAATAGCCCAAAATCCATTTTCTGGTCAACCTCGATTTCCTCTCTCGATCTCAAACTATAAATTGTGATTCAACTTCTAAAATTCAAGAATTTCAAAAACGATTCAGATTATATGCCTGAATCAGAGAATCACAATATTTGTATTTAACATGTTTTAAATTTTTGTCTATCCTTTTCTATTTTCCAGCTAATATTCACACTTATTATACTCAAAAATATTTTTAAAACCTACATGTTAAAACAAACATAATTTGTTTAGAAACCAAAACCTATCAGAGAATGGATGAAGAGATTTGGAATTTTTTTCAAATTTAAACTCTGTACCGTTGAAACAAAAATGAGCAGACATGCACACTTCTAACACATTTATATATAGGAATCGCACTTATATATATACATGCAAAGCATAATTTATTCTAGGAATTAACATGCAACAGATTATCATTTACTTAAGCTTTAAGAAGGATGTTTATTCACCTGTATAAATGTTGAACAGAGAAGATTGAAACAAGAACTTGAAAATGCTTTTGATCTGGAACTTGATACTGGAAAACTTGTTTTTGACTGAGATGATTAAGGCTTTGATTTAGTTGGAAGCTTTGTTGAATATAGTTGAGTTTGCTTGATATTTCTGGTTTGAAATATTTACAGGCTTTAATTTTGCTACAGGTTTGTTGAAAAGGGTTGTTGCTTTTGAAAAGATTACTATTTTGAATTAACTTCTGGTTTGAGAAATTTGATTACAGGCTTTAGCTTTGAGTTTTGAAATGAAGATAGGAAAAAGAAATGGAAGAGAAGAGATAGATGCATATATAGACTTAATTATGATTTTTTGTAAAAAATTGTGACACTTGTTTGTTCATCTAACATTCGTCAATAGCTTGTTAAATATCTTGTACTTGTAATTATGCATGTGTTAATTATTTTTAAATGTTTTTATAAAGGTTTTATATTTAATTTCCTATTTATTAAATACATTTCTTAATTTATATAAATAAAATCCTTTAAAGAAAATATTATAAAACAAATCATATACTAATAAAAATCATATATAATATATTTTTAAAACAAAATTTATTTTAAGCTAATTATCTTTTGAATTTCCAATTCAAATTCAATTTAAATCCACTCACATATATATATATATATATACACATTTAACAAACACATATTTAATTTGCTTGAAAATAATAATTTTCTATTTAAAATCTACTTATATATATACAAACCATCATTATTATTTGTTTTAAAAGAATAATTTGTCAATTTTAAGTAATTATATTAGGAGATTATCAAATAAATATTTATCCAGATATAAATATTTATTATCAGATTTATTTGTTCAATCTATAAATCAGTATTCCTATTAATTAATCCAATTAATTATCAATTAACAGATGTCAAAAAATTCGGGTTACCACATTCCTCCTCCCTTTGAATCTTTTCGTCCTCGAAAAGGAACGAAGCTAGAATTTTATTAAAATGATTATTATCAGTAAAATTACTCTTTGACCATTTTCAACTATAAACTCTTTAATTAATAATTTTTATAACACTTTAAAATCTACATAATATTGCCAAAATAGATTTATCAAAATACTTTTTATAACTCGATGTCTCAACAAGTCCATCCTCGTTCTTATAGAAATTCGGTCATACGTTGATCAGACGTAGGACTGAAAATTTTTAAGTACTTGGTAAACCCGTTTTCAACACCCAGTGAAAATACTTGGAAAATATTTTATTGAAAATATATAAAACATTTTTGAAAATAGAGGAAACATCTTTGGTGAGAATGCTCTGGAATCATCACCCCCTCCATAGTCGTAGTTAACCCAATGGTTACGCTGCCATCCCGGAAAAATCCATAGATAACTGTAGGCACTCCACGCCCCTCAATTACGCCATGGAACCCGCCACAGATCGCAGCTACATCCAGGGTTACGTCGCCATCATGGCAAAAATCCATGTCACTGTAGGCATCAGCGCCCTCGATTTTCGCTGCCAAATGAAAATTCACCACTCCTTCATAGGTCATAGATTACATCAATCAAGTCCCAATGTAGCCTTAGGCTCTCACGGCCTCTCGACTTTCGCTATGTCTTCATAGATCGCAGTCTATCGATGTTACATTGCCATCACGGCAAAATCAAACGTAGACCGTTGGCTCTCAGAGCACACACGACTTCCGCTATGGTCCACAGTAGATCTCAGTGACATCGAGTTACACTGTCGTCACAACATGACCCAAATGTCTCTGTAGGCATCAGCGCTCTCGACTTTCGCTACCCACACACATAATCCTCAGGAACTTCAGTTTGTACGAACTTCCTCCCAGGATTCAATTTAGTGCCCTCCCCTCCCCCCTTAGGGCTCAAGGCAGAACCACCCCGTGGATCTCTTATGAAGTTCATTTCAATGGGAGCTCCTTTTTCTCCAGAGCTAATCTCAAAACACTTTATACTATACACTTATAGTATCTTTCAAATCATAGCCTTTATGATTTACATCAAAATCTCCTTTACATAAAATCGATATCTCAAATCGATAGTTCCAAACTTGGCTTTCCAAATTTTCAAAAATTGATTTTTCCTAAAATCAAAAGCCTTTTCCAAATCCATAGGTTCCAAAACCTTTTTCCCAAAATCATTCTCATAAAACCATTCATATATATGTATATATATACATCCTTGAAAAATCTTGGATCATTTCATACTTATATAAATTCCTTTTTCATACTTCAAATATTTTTCAAAATTCTATTCTTCTGGCTATAGATTCAGCAAGGGAAATTTATCATATATAACAAGTATATATAACTTTATTTATACCAAATCAAATATTCAAATTTTATTTCCTTTATAAATTTATTCACCATAATACTTACTTTTCAAAAAGTAAATTTCAATAATAGAGATATTCAACTTCCACTTTAATCATCCAAAATTTTCTCAAAATGTACCTTTCCTTTTAAAACCATTTCTCATTTCTTTCAAAATTACAATATCTATTATATTTTAGCACGTACGATGTACATATCATCCGTACACAATATCAAATCTGATCGCTCACACGATCACACAATTTCACTTATGAACTAGTATCGTCCACCCGACTTCCTAGTGCGAACTCAGATCTGGTTTCTTGATCAGAACCCTTCATTTTCCTTGCATAGCCCTAACTGAGATAAATTTCTAGAACCAATCAAATATCCAAATCCAGGGTTCGCCGTCGAAAATCGAGTGAAAAATCCCAAATCGGATCGATATACTATCTCGAAATTATGTGCTCGAATCTGGATCAAATCATTCTACGAATAGAATAATATACGTACATCCTACATATTTATCTTCATTTAATTAGCTAAACCAATATTCTTTCTATTCGCCTACACTTTGATTCTATTCACTTATTCAAAATTGCTTTAATTTCTATTTAGGCTATCACTTCAATAATAAACAGTTTGCACTCTGACCAACTTGAATTTAGAAAATAGCTTGAAAAGGTTTAAAATAGATAAGTAGTTGTAAAATAGCTATTAGCTGTAAATAGTAGAAAAATAGTTAAGTAATTTTAAAATAGTTGTAAAATTGTTAAATAGTTGTAGAATAGTTGGATAATTGCAAAACAGTTGTAAAATAGTAATTAGTTTGTAAGTAGTTGTAAAATAGTGACGAGTTTGTAAAATAGATGAAAAATAGTAATTAGTTTTCAAAGTAATCGTAAAATAAGTATAAGATAGTTTGTGTTTTAAAAAGAAAGGTTGTATGGTAAATAGTTAGGAAAATAGATTTAAAATAGTTTATATTAAAACAATTTATTTGAAAAAAAATTTAGAGTCAAACCGGTTCAATTTCCCAATTTCTCATCACTTTTAAATTTCCACTTCCATTGATTCAATTTCAATTTAGCTTGAATTAACCTCAATTCCGATTAGAATTTAAACTTATTCAACTTCAATCTCATTTCCATTTAAATCAAATCAAATTCAATTTGAACTAATTCAATTCAAATTTTCCATTTGAATTTATCTCTATTCTAATCTCAACTTTAATCCATCTCAAATTACATAAATTCGAGTTAATTTTTTTTTAATGTTGATTTAATTCCTTAAATCAAACTGTCCTTTATTTTTAATTTAACTGCCTAAATCTTTAAATAATTTAATTTTGAGTCCAAATTTAAAAATTCCATTTTAAATTACCTTTACTTACTTATTTCATAGTCCAAATAAGAGTTCAAAATTTTTAAAATAATTTAATCTTCAGAATCCAATTTATTGCTCAATTTTAACTTCGAAAGCAATTCTTATAAAATTTTCAGAAAGCTTATTTCTAACATTTAAATCTTTAAGTTCAAAGTGATTCCATTTCCTTAATTTCAAATTTTATTTCCAATTGATTCCAATAATGGATATGTAATATCTAAAACATCCAACAATATCATACATTACCCATTTTCAGATCTCAAACCCGTTTTGAGATCTCACATAACTCCCATTTCAAATCAACCCATTTAACTCCCTAAGTTAAATCTCAATTTCATCTTGAAATTTCTAATTCAGTTTGTTCATTCTAAACTCATTTAAATTTCCCTGAGTTAAATTCAATTCACTTCATCTAGTCAACCTTACTCAATTTGAATTCTTCATTTCAAATTCTAAACTTCTTATCAATGTTCTTTCCCACTTATAAGTTCAAAAACTTATTCCTCTTAGGGTTATTACATCACATTTCAAGGAAAATTCATAACTCAACACTTAGTGTTTACTTCCAATTAACTTGTTATTATGTACATCCCACATATATATATAATCATTTCCTTTGCACTTCAAGTCATACTTTAAATTTTAAACCACTCTTGGTTTTTAATTTCAAAACAAATTCCTTTTTAAAAATTTTAAAACAACTCTTGTTTAAAATTAGATCTCTACATTGAAAAATATTAGTTATTTTTATCTTTTTAACACCTTTGAAACAATTTAAATTTTCTGGACTTGGATTTAAAACTTCACAATTTAAATTATCTTCAATTCCAGTTTATAAGTCATACTTATCTAAATTATTACTTCCTTAAAACATTTCATTCAGCTTAATCATTAACAAACATTTCAATATCAAGATACAACAAACATTTATGATAATAACCAAGGTTATCATAACTGGAAATCAATTCACAATATATATTATCTCATAATTTAGTGGATAACAAAATCAGGGTAACTTAATTCAACCTACTGAAAATACTTCTACAAATTCAGGATTTTATATGAGAAATGCGGATTGCAGATCTTAAGGCTAGAATAAACACTATAGGGGGTGAATAATGTTTTAAGGAATTACTAATTCTTTTTGAGTTTTTATTAATTAGAACACAAATGTATGCAATATTCAGACGCAGATATGATCATAGAATCAAACACGGACGCAGATATAAAGTAAAAGCAATAAAGGAAAGTACACACCGGATTTTATACTCATTTGAAGTTACCCTACATCCAATCCCGCAACACAAGTACAGATTTCCTTTCAAAATCAATTCTTACAATTACACCCTCGATTGAAGGTCACGAGGTACACCACTCCAGATTCACATTCCTCTGGGTAGAGATACTTGATTTTACGAGCAACAAGTTCACCCAATTGATTTTCCAGGCTACAATCACACTTTTCTCGCTCGATTGATTTTCCAGGCTACAATCACACCTTTTCTCGCCCGATTGATTACAAAGAAATCTATAACTCTGAATAGCACTGGGATCTTGTTGAGATAGTGATAGAGAATCAAACCAGAGATGATCTTGTTAGTTTCAATGGTGATTTCGGCAGAGTAATTGTAAAAATATATATAAAGAAATATGGAAGAAGAAGAGAAGTAAAATCCAAGAAAATATGAATGTAAATTCGTTTAAAACCTCTTTATAGTAGAACAACAGCCATGTCCATTCGTGAAAGAATATGAATAATAGACACTTCCTTTGAAATTCAAACTTTTGAAATAAACTGCCACCTTGTCGAAAAGGGTACCTTGGGGTTGTTGGGCTTAAGTGATTTTTGGTAATTTATTTTTCTTTGAAAATAACTTCTATCTTTTATTAAAACTATTTTAAACTTTATAAATATAATTTACTATAGTTAAAATACATCAATAAGTATAGAGAATAATATTTTGGTATATATAAAATTTTACTATAATTTTATATTTAAATCTAAGTGTAAATATTAAAAGTTAAATATATTATAATTAAAAGATAGTTTAAAACCAAGGATAATTTGATATTGAAAATAAAGATTATTTTTGAGGCAAAAAGTATTTTAAAACCAGGATAGATGTTTTGATTTAAAAAAGAAAGATTTTGAAATCATTTTGAAAGCAAGATCTAATTTTGTAAAACATTTGAATAAAAGTTAGTGGAATACAAAATAATATTCCACTAGATTTTTTGTAGGTTCCATCCTACTTAGGATTCCATCCCTTTAACAGGCTCGAAGTGGATTCCATTCCACGAATAAAATGGATTTTAAGATGTCAGTGCTTTTCTAGGAGTTTTAACAAAATTCCTAATTAAATTACTTATATTAAAATCTTAAACTCTTGATAATCTTGATGCTCATGAGTCTTCAATCTTGATATTTTCGATCTTTAAATTCATTAGTCTTGTATCTCTATACTGTACAGTCTTCATTCTTGGTACCTACATGTTTATATCATGCATATACATATATATACATATCTAAACAATAATGTTAGTACTTATATTTTATAATCTTATTCTAAGGTTGTTGTCATCAAAACCAACTTCTCAGGGACTAACAATCTCCCACTTTTTGACGATGACAACCTTTGTTTATAAACTATTACTTCTACCCCCAATAACTCCCCTAAAACTAATAACTCCCCTTAATTTATGCCTAACTATCATATTTTATACTTCTCCCCCTTTGTCATCAACAAAAAAACTAACTCCAAACTATATAACTCCCCCTTAATCTAATTCTATATGACATGTGATTATAATGATATTGTTATCATAAATAATCAATACTTAATTCTGAAACCAAAACTTAGTCCTTAATTTCTAACTATCCTAACTAAGAATCCATATATGATAATACTTATAATAGTGAGAATTCAAATATAAGAACACAAATAATTTATTAATTATATATTGTCATATTTACATTTACGTAGAAAACATTAGTAAGATAATGATAAGAAAGAGAGAAAAGAAACTAATATGTATCCTTGACAATGGGAGATCTATGAACCGAGCAATTTGGGTAGTGGAAGCACAAATTTCCACGTTGGTCGACTTGATTTCCATCCTTGTAAAAGCACACTTTGCCAACGCAAACAACTTTGTCATCATCTATAGCGTGCTCTTCTTCCATAAAGGCTTCTTCTTCTTCTTCCTCGCTGTCAACTTGCACTTGAACATCTGAAGATTCCTCATCAATCAAGATGGGATTGGCGTGATTGTCCATTAGAAACTTTTGCAAGTTTCTAAGGATTTTGCCTTGCCGTTCTTGTTATTTGGCCATTCTGATTTGCACTACTTGAATTTCAGTCATAAGTTGCAGTGCATCCTTCAAGGAATCCTCCACTTTCATTAGTCCTGCAAGCGTAGTTCGTTGAAATAGTCCAGTAGAAGAAGGGAACGAAAAGGTAGAATTTTTATTTGATTTGGAAGAGGAGGCCATTGTTTTATTTTCAGAAGTTATACCAGAGAAAGAACAGAAAGAATGAACAAAATTTCGAAAGAGGAAGAATATATAACCACTTATTTGAATTTTGGTGGGAATATTTTAAAAAGAAAAAAATCGTTATATGTCGACAGGGGTAAGGGAGGGTTGTCAACAAGGTACTTATATTTTTGCAATTTGATTTAATTTAATTTAATTTTTAATTGTACTTTGTTATTTATATTTTATATTTTATATTTCAGTTATTGAAAAAATACCTAATTCTCTTCTTAATTTAGTCAATATAGATTCATTTAAGGGTTTTGTTAAGATATCAACAATTTGGTTCTCAGAACTGATATAATCGAGAGTAATTACTTCCTTACTTATATTATCTCTGAGAAAATGATGTCTGATATCAATATGTTTAGTTCGAGCATGATGAGTAGGATTTTTGGATAAATTTATTGCACTAGTATTATCACAATAAATTGGTGATTTTGAGATATTTAAACCAAAATATTTTAATGTTTGTTGCATATATATTACGTGAGAACAAGCCAAAGCAGCAGAAATATACTCTACTTCGGTTGTTGATAAAGAAACCGTGTTTTGCTTTTTACTAAACCAGGAAATCAGAGAATGCCCTAAAAAGTGACAAGTTCCTCTTGTACTTTTTCGGTCTGATTTACAACCAGCATAATCAGCATCACAGTAAGATATTAATTTAAAAGAATCATTTTTAGGATAAAATAAGCCATAATCAAAGGTGTGTTTAACATATCTTATGATACGTTTTATAGATTTTAAGTGGGTCTCTTTAGGTTGAGATTGATATCTTGCACAGAGACAAATACTATGCATGATATCAGGTCTACTAGCAGTGATATAGAGTAGTGATCCAATCATTCCTCTATATAATTTTTGATCTACATCTTTCGAGAGATCTTCTTTACTTAGGTACTCATTGGTTGCTATGGGAGTGGGTTTTCCACTTGCATTAGTCAAACCAAATTTACTAACTAGGTCTTTAGCATATTTTTCCTGACTGATAAAGATACAATTATCTAATTGTTTTATTTGCAATCCTAGAAAGAAGTTTAATTCACCCATATGACTTATCTCAAACTCTTTTTTCATTATTTCATAAAATTCTTTATTCCTTTCAAAATTAGTTGATCCAAAAATGATATCATCTACGTAAACTTGTACTAGTTGAATATCATTTTTATTTCTTTTAATAAAAAGAGTATTATCTACTTTACTAATTTCAAAGTTTGATTGTAATAAGTAAGATGTTAGTTTATCATACCAGGCTCTAGGAGCTTGTTTTAGACCATACAGAGCTTTCTTAAGTTTGTAGACATGATTTGGTAATTTTTCATTTTCAAAAAGTGGTGGTTGTTCAACATATACTTCCTCTTTTACAAATCCTTTAAAGGTACTTTTAACATCCATTTGAAATTATTATGATTTGCAAAAGCAAGTAGAATCCTAATGGCTTCTAATCTTGCTACGGGAACAAAGGTTTCATCACAATCTATTCCTTCTTCTTGACAATAACCTTGAGCGACTAACCGGGCTCTGTTTCTAACAACCTCACCTTGTTCATTCATTTTATTTTTATAAACCCATTTAGTTCCAATTATAATTTTATTTTCAGGTCTAGGAACAAGTTCCCAAACATCATTTCTAGTGAATTGATTTAGTTCTTCTTGCATAGCCAAAATCCATTTTCTGGTCAACCCCGATTTCCTCTCTCGATCCCAAACTATAAATTGTGATTTAACTTCTAAAATTCAAGAATTTCAAAGACGACTCAGATTATATGCCTGAATCAGAGAATCACAATGTTTGTATTTAACATGTTTTAAATTTTTGTCTGTCCTTTTCTATTTTTCAGCTAATATTCACACTTATTATACTCAAAAATATTTTTAAAACCTAGTTTATGTTTAAACAAACATAATTTGTTTGGAAACCAAAACCTATAAGAGAACGGATGAAGAGATTTGGATTTTTTTTTTCAAATTTAAACTCTGTAACTTTGAAACAGAGATGAATAGACATGCACACTTCTAACACATTTATATATATAGGAATCACACTTATATATATACATGCAAAGCATAATTTATTCCAAGAATTCACATGAAACAGATTATCATTTACTTAAGCATTAAGAAGGATGTTTACTCACCTGTATAAATGTTGAACAGAGAAGATTGAAACAGGAACTTGAAAATGCTTTTGATCTTTTGATCTGGAAACTTGTTACTAGAAAACTTGTTTTTGACTGAGATGATTAAGGCTTTGATTTAGTTGGAAGCTTGCTTAGTTGATTTAGGTTGAATATAGTTGAGTTGCTTAATATTTCTGTTTTGAAATATTTACAGGCTTTGATTTTGCTACAGGTTTGTTGCAAAGGGTTGTTGCTTTTGAAAAGATTACTGTTTTGAATTAACTTATGGTTTGAGAAATTTGATTACAGGCTTTTGCTTTGAGTTTTGAAATGAAGATAGGAAAATGAAATGGAAGAGAAGAGATAGATGCATATATAAGCTTAATTATGATTTAAAAAATAATTAAATTAAATAAAATAAATTTGTGATACTTGTTTATTCATCTAACATTTGTCATTAGCTTGTTAATTATCTTACACTTGTAATTATGCATGTGTTAACTATTTTTAAATGTTTTAATTTATATAAAAAAATCCTTTTTAATTATGCATGTGTTAATTTTCTATTTAATTATCTTACACTTGTAATTAAAGCATATGTTAGACAATCATTTTTGCAAAAGAATCTCCAACCTAGATTAGGGCACTCATTGTATAAGCAGACTTTCGTATTAGTAGTTGTTAAAATAGAAATCCTTTGCCCAGATTGGGGCATGTGTTGGACAACCAGAAGTCCATAGAAATTATCTTTACAATAGAAGCCACAAACACAGATTAGGACTTTGAGGCAAAATCAGATAGTAATCTCGAAACCCAAGTTCAAGTATAAAGAATCGTAATGATAAATAATGTTCTTATATCCAGATTTAGGCATAATAGAGATAGTGATTAATGAAGTCCCGAAACCTAGATTCGGATGAAGTCCTGAAATGTATGTCCCGAAACCTAGATTCTGGTATTTTTAGATGATTTTAAGAAATGTAAGTCCCAAAACCCATATTCAGGTAATAATAAATGGAGTTCTGTTTCACGTCTTTGCTTCTGTCTTCTTTAACATATATGAACCCTTCAGGTTTTGAATATATAGAAATAATCTGGTAAGCTACCTCTTGAGTTTGGATGTCTTAGTCCATGATCGGATAAGCAGTTTCACTTGATTGGCCTCCTTTGGGCTTTGGACAACTTAGTTCATTATTTGATGAGCTTCTCTTGGGCTTGGACATCTCAGTCCATTGTTGAATGAGCCTCTCTTTGGGCTTGGACATCTTAGTCCATTGTGATTGAGCCTCTTCTTTGCGATTGGACACCTTAGTCTATTGTAATTGAGCCTCTTCTTGGGCTTCGCCTCTTCTTTGGGCTTAGACATCATAGTCCATTGTGATTGAGCCTCCTTTTGGGCTTGGACGTCTTAGTCCATTGTGATTCAGCCTATTCTTTGGAAGTCTTAGTCCATTATTGTTGGGTGCTCTTGATTAGCTCATCTTAGAGACTGAAACCAAGGACTTACCCGACCTCCCTCCAGGAGGCGTCTTGCCCTGGCCCTTTTGCGGCGCGGATATGGGATTGTTCGGTGCTTTACCCTAGCCATTTTATGGCATGGATAAAGGCTTACTCCATCCACTGTCCAGGAGGTTCCTAACCCTGGCTTTTTTACGATACGAATAAGGGCTTGTTCGGTGCTTTTCCCTGGCCATCTTATGGCGTGGATAAAGGCTTACTTCGTCCTTCCTTCAGGACGTGCCTTGACCAGACCAAAGGCGCGGCTAATGGCTTGTCCGGTGCTTTAATCTGGCCAACTCATGGGAGGCTAAAGGCTTACCCACCCTCCCTCTAGGAGGTGCTCTACCTTGGCCATCTCGGTATGGACAGAGACTTTTCTACCATCTTAAGTAACATCCAAATATAAGGAGTATTTCACTCCCAACCATGTAGATTTTCTCTTTACAAAATGTAACTATTTATTGATTCATCTTCAAAAAATATGACCTTAAATGCTCAGCATTCCATGTTCTAGGCACCATATTGCCGTCTAGATGACATAATTTGTAGGCTTCCAGGGGTATTACTTTACAAACGACTAATGGTCCCTCCCAGGGATCCATCTGAAAGATTCTTTGTATTGGCCATTACTCTATGGAGTACCAAATCTCCCTCTTGAAATGATTGAGTTCTTAAACTTGAATTATAATACTTATGATTTTTCTCTGATATTCGGCGGTTCATATCGCTGCTTTATCTCTTAATTCATATATCAATGATTCTTTTTTCAGCTCTTGATTTTTATCAAAGGCATAGACAATCCTTCAGTGTGAGGGTATCTTAATATCAATTGGTAACATCGCATCACACCCATAGGTTAATGAGTAAGGGGTATTTCTCGTTGCTGTTGCAGTAGACGTTCGATAAACCCATAGCACTAGTGGCATCTCTTCTACCCAATTTCCTTTTGCCCCGTTTAGTCGCTTTTTTAGAATTATCTTTATAATTTTATTCGTAGCCTCAATTGCTCCATTAGCTTTTGGATGTGCGACGGATGAAAAACTTTTAATAGTCCCATTCTTATGGCAGTAGTGGGAGAATTCTTCGCTTTAAAATTATGTCTCGTTGTCATAGATTACCTTTTGGAGAATTCCAAACCTGGTTATGATGTTCTTAATACCAATTTTGAGCACTTTCCCGGAAGTAATTTTAGGATGTGGCTCCGCTTTAACCTATTTGGCGAAATTATCGATGGCAACCATAGCATACTTCGCCCTTCCCTTTGAGATTGGTGATGGGTCGATTAGGTCGATTTTCCATACATCAAAAGGCTATGAACTTGTAATTGGAGTTAACTGACTTGAGGGCAATCTGGATATCTTTGAAAACTTCAGACACTTTTCGCATTTTCTCACATAGTTTATGGCTTTGATCACCATATGTGGCCGGTAAAATCCTTGCCTCATTATTTTCTTTGCAAGCTTTATCCAAGTTGAATGGTCCCCATAAAACCCCTCGTGTGCTTCAGTCATTAATTTTATTCCATCATTCATGCTTATAGATCTTAAGTAGGGAAGAGCATATCCCTTTTTATAGAGGTTTCCATCCATCATCATGAAGGTTGGAGCTTACCTCTTGGTTTTTCTTGCTTCTCCTTTATCGGATGGGAGTGTTCCTTAAACTAGGTAATCAACAATAGGCAACTACTTGACCATGATTGGTCTACTTTTTCATCTGTAATTCTTTACCAATATCTCCTTTCTCTACCCCTTGAGACTTGGCCTGACACCTCGTCATAATTAACAATTATTCACTTGTTCTGATGTTTCCTTTTCAATACTTGGACTTTTTTGATATCTGACTGGGACAATTCGTATCTCTGGGGCTCCTCTTGAGCTGGCTAATTTTGCTAAAAAAAAATCTGACTGTGAATTTTCTACTCTTGGAACTTGATTTATCGAAAAGTCCTCAAACAAAGCAAGAATTTGTAATATCTTCTTTAAATATAAGAATAGCATAGGATCCTTTGTTTGATATACATGTTTTACTTGATTCAACGTCAACTGAGAGTTGCTAAAGATCTGTATTCGTGGAATTTTCGGTTCTAGTGCTAAAGTTAATCCTGCTACCAATGATTCATACTCTTCCACATTATTGGTAGCGAGAAATCCTAATTTCATGGCATAGTGTAAGCGGTGTCCACATGGGGTTATGATTATATAACCTGCACCGGCCCCTTGTTCATTTGATGCTCCATCCACAAATAGTTGCCACAAAGGCTTTTGGTCGTTTTCTTTTTTCCATTGTTCCTCAATAAAGCTAGTGCATTCATTAACAAAATATGCTAATGCTTGCATTTTTATTGCAGCTCGTGGCTGAAATTTTATGTCGTATTAACTGAGTCGATCCCCCATTTTACCAATCTTCCAGAAGTTTCGAGTTTGCTAAAAACTTTCTTAAGAGGAAAATTGGTCAATACCCTGATCGAGTGTGCTTGAAGTATGCTCCGAGCTTTCGAGCTGTGAGAATCAAGCAATAGGCTAATTTTTCTATAACTGGGTATCCAACCTCTACATCCTTTAATCACATGCTTACATAGTATACTAGAAGCTGTGCCCCATTTTCTTCTCTAATAAGTACCAAGCTGACTCCATGTTCTGATACTACCATGTATAGGTACAATATTTCCCCGCTCTCGGGACTTGAAAGTATCGGTGGTTTTTCCAAATGGCTTTTTAATTCTAAGAAAGCTTTCTTGCAATCCTCTCTCCATTCTAAGTTCTTTTTTTTTCTTAATCACATCGAAGAATTGTATACACTTATCAGTAGCCTTTGAGATAAACCTGTTAGGGCCGCTACCTTTCCATTTAAGCTCATTACTTTCTTGCTGGTTTTAGATTCGGCCATATCCTTTATGGCTTGATTTTGATCAGGACTTGCTTCGATTCCTTGAGCACTTACTAAATAGCCTAAGATATTTCCAGAGTGGACTCCAAAAGAACACTTTTGTGGGTTCAATTTCATTCGATACTTCCATAATATTTCGAACATTTCCTCTAGATCCTTAACATGATTCTCAGGTTCACTAGATTTTACCAACATATCATCAACATAAACTTCCATGTTTCTGCTATTTTGTTCCTTAAACATTCGATTAACTAATCTTTGATATGTGGCCCCTGCATTCTTTAGCGCAAATGGCATTGCTCTATAGCAATAAGTTCCCCTTTCAGTTATGAAGCAGGTATGATCCTCATCCGCTTTGAACATCGGTATCTGGTTGTATCCTGAATAAGCATCTATGAGGGATAAGGATTTATGTCTGCTTGTTGCATCCACTAACCGATCTATTCGTGGTAGCGGAAAGCAATCCTTTGGGCATGCTTTGTTTAAATCTGTGTATTCAATGCACGTTCTCCATTTCCCATTTGAATTTTTATCAAAACTGGGTTAGCTAACTATTTAGGATAATATATCTCCCGAATTAGTCCATTTTCAAGGAGTCTGTCAACCTCTTCCCTTAGAGCATCCGATCGTACTTTGTCCAATTGTCTCTTTTTCTATCTTATGGAGGTTTCTCCTCAATTGATATTAAGGGCATGGAATATGACAGTCGAATTAATTCCCACCATATCAGAATGTGACCAAGAAAACACACCCTTGTTGACCATGAGGAACTGTATCAAGTCCTTCTTTAACTCACTATCGAGATCCCTTCCTACCTTGATTATTTTAGAAACATCATCTGAATCTATGTGGGCTTTCTTAAGATCTTCTATAGGTTTTATTCTCTTTATTACACCTCGATAATTAAACTCCATGATTATTGGACCCTCATATGTTGAGTTAGGATCAATTCACTTTCTCTTAATTCCTGCAGGGATGTACCTTTGATAAGTACGTTTGTTAGACTTTTTAATGTTAATCTTTGCTTCGAATGTTGAATGTGAAAATCCATTATCCAAAGGTTGTAAACAGTAGAAGAATCAAAGTAAGTAGAATATTCCCTTTTGTATTGGTCAAGTGTAGCAAAGTCCATTTCTCAAGAGCTAAATTCTTCCCCCCGTACAATTCCCTAGCCTCGCTTTGTCAGGAATTTTACCATGAGGTACTTTGGGGAGACAAAAGCATCGATCTCATCCAGGATAGGCCTACCAAAGAAGGCGTTGTAGTAGGAAGGTTGATCGATTATCATAAAGCTAGTTCCAAACGTTTGTTAGGTGGGCGGCACTCCCATTAGTACAAGTAGCTTTATCTGCCCCATTGGAGTTGACCCTTTGCTATTGAACCTAAATATGGGCTCTATACTTGGCTCTAATTTGTGCTCAGGGATGTTCATCTGATCGAAGGCGTGTTTGAAGATTACATTGATCGCACTGCCTTTGTCGACCAGAATCTTAAAGACAGTAGATAACCCAATTTATGCAGTAATCATGAGAGGGTCATTATAGGAATGACGAACCCCTTTACGTAGCTCTTACGGAGTGACCACTAGATTATGCATTTGGACTTTAAGGCATGGGTTTTTCGATAGGGGTTCTTCTTAAAAAGAATAGATCCCCTCTTTGGCCTCTTTGATGTATCTTCTTCGGGCCCCCTTACTACTTCCTGCTGGACGTGGTTCGCCATGGATCACATTAATCCTGTTGATTGGCAGGCTTAAGCTTATAGGGTCCTCATCTTCTAGCACATTCATAACGTTCCTTGGGAACTTCTGTAGAGCATTCTCTGTTTGTAGGGCTTTTTGTTGATCTTGAACAAACTCTTTTAAATGACCTTTTCAAATCAGCTGTTGGATAATTCCGGCCAGAACTCTGCATTCATAGATTTTGTGATCATTAGCTTTATGATTATCACAATAGTCTCCTCCTTTTTTCTGTCAGGATGTTTTTTGACTTTGAAGGAGACTAGAAAGTTGACTCTTTCCTCAGTTGTAGCATACACGTAAGACAGCGGCTTGTTTAAGGCAACTGTGTTAGCAACCGATTCTTCCCATCTGGTCCTTTTGTGGCCACGGTCCAGGCCAAATCTTCCTCCTTCCTTCTTGGGAATTGTTTTCTTCTTGGCATAGTAAAGCTCATCCATCCGGATGAACTTGTCAGCTTGAAAGTGAAAGTCTTGTAGATCTTTATATCCATTAACAAAAGGCTATTTCTAGAAAGGGGTATTCTCAACCAAGCCCGAATGGACAACTATGAGTTTATCATGATCGTTCATATACTTGGCCTTTAAAGCTTCAGCGTTGAACCTTCTTGAGTAGCCCCCCAAAGACTCTCCCTGCCTTTGTTTTATATTTGCCAATACTGTATAATTGATAGTAGGATCTTTACAGATACAAAATTAGGCCGAGAACTCGTAAGAAAATTGCTTCCAAGAGTATATGGTCTTTTCCTTGTATTGCCTATGCAATTTGGCTGCTGCTCCCTGGAGAGTGACTGGAACAGACGGTATCTGACAACTCCAAATGCGTTATACAAGTTCATCTGACTATCAAAAGCCACAAGATGATCATCAGGGTCTGTGATCCCATGATATCTCATGGACAGGATTTTGACGTGTGGCGGTATTACTGCAGCCATGATTTCGTCATTAAAAGGTTGCACCTTCTCATTGTCATTGACATTTTCATCCATCGTTCTTTTTCCCAAGGAATTCAAATCATCTTTAATATCCTTCTCAGTAACATCTTTCAGATAAGCTTCGACATTGCCATAGCTTTTCTGATTTGGGACATATTCTTTTGATGTAGAACTCCCAGACCGTTCCACTGATTTGTCAACAATCCTTCTCTGATGATTAGCTTTTGATTGGGGAAGTTCTTTCTTTTTCAACGATGTCAGATCCACTTTGCCTTTAAGCTCATTGGAATTAGCTTTTTGATCCCTCCTGGGAGAGACTACCTCTTCTCCATGAATTTGTCTCGGAATCTATGAATTTTTTTGAGATAAGGCCATCTTTAGCAGCTCCTCCATCTCCTGCAGCTGTTGTTCCAAGCGTTGGATTTTAGTTGAATTTTCATTTTGTTGTATTGGTGATGAAGCTGTCCAGGTATGGCACCGTCCAGGTTAAAAAATGGAATTATATTTTTCCTCCAAAGTGGTGGTGTGTATTGCTCCTTTCACAATTCCACTTAAAATTTTCGACCTCATTTTTCCTACGCAAGAGAAATAAACCAAAATTAGTCTGTATATAGTGACAAGGTCGAAGGTTCAAGCCCTCCTTTTTAGTACCAAAAAGGTTAAGAAGAAAACTTGTCAACATCCCCAATTCTATTCGTAAGATAGTTGAATTCAAGCGAAATCAAATCACTAAAGGATCCACTCCTTCAGTAGCACAGCTTTCACAAGATTGACATAATCGATAGGCTTCATGGAGTTAACCTTGGGATATGTTTTAGATAACAACGTCTGATTGAACCCTATCCTCTAGGTGAGTCAAAAGCAACTACGCATACTTGTTCTTCATTCCTTTCAACTACGTCGAAAGGTAATGCTCAAGACCTTTCGATCATGTCGAAAAGGGGATGCTCGCTTAGTCAGTATGGCACATTTGTTTTCGACACTATAGTTTCACTGCTCTTGCTGTGGAACTCCTTCGAAAGGGTCACTGATGTCTCAAAGGGTCAATTCCCTTTGAACGAGTTCCTCTTCATATGATTACAAGTCAATTAGAAACTAAGATTCCTTTCGAGAAAAACCCTTCCGATCGGGTCGAAAGGAGTTTTACCCTTTCGGCAAGGTCTTTGCTTATTATTGACTACAAATCACTTGATTTTCCCTTGTATAAGATTAATTAAGGTATTTCCAAGTCTCTCAAGCTTAACATGGTCAAAACCCCATCATTACTTTGGTTTTAGCGTCAAATGCAAGTTTCGATGATAATGTGTTTTCAATCGAAAATACCAAAGTCAATATTATACATTACATAGACAAAATGAAATCATGAGATTAGGTCAGAATCATGTGCAGATCCAATTTTTGAATCTCTTCATTAGTAACGCCAGCTCAGCTGCTCCATCATCATCATCCTCATCACCACTGCTTTGTACCAATCCTATTAAGCTCGTTTCTTTAACTGAGTCGATTGAGGATGATTTCTCATTGTTGTTGACTTTTGCACCATATATTGCATCAAAAGCATTCCAGATTTCCTATGCATTTTCATAATGAGAGATAAAGTTAAAATTATCTTGATTAATATGAGAATATAATATATGCATAGCAAGAGCATTAATCGAGATAATTTTCTTGTCTATTATATCACACCCATTTTCAATAATATCCCAACATTTAATATTAACAGATTTTAAATAAAATTCCATTGTCAATTTCCAATTCAAAAAATCTGTTCCAGAAAAAATAGGAGGGATACTACTAGACCGACCCTCAGCAAAAGTATCCATTTTAAAAATTCAAATTTGTAAAAAATTGGTCTTCGAAAAATCAAAATTTTAAAACAAAAATGGCTTTTGCTCCTAGCTCTGATACCACTTGTAGGATCGATTTCACCCTAGAGGGGGGCTGAATAGGGTGATACTATTGATTATAAAAATTAATTGCAGAAGTTTATATAAAATATTTTCAACACAGATATATCAGAATTATAACAGCACAGGTAATAGCAGAATAATAAATGCAGAAATAGAACGACACAGAATTTACACAGCTTCGGCAAAACCCTGCCTACGTGCTGCCCCTAAGATTTCTACTAGAAATCAAGCAGTCAGATGCTTACACACGTAAACTCGCGACACCCGCTATCGGCTAGCCTTAACTCTATGCTCAAAACCCTGCCACAACTCAGCCATTGAGTTGCAAATTCTCGAACTACACCACCATAGCTCGTCCCCTAGTTACACGACTAGACAATACACAAGTTTAAAAAGGAAAAATACAATTTAAAGAAATTTAAATAAAACAAAACCCTAATTTAAATATTAAAGCCCAAATCCTATCTTTAATTAGCCGGCCCAAAATAAATTATCACAGTGAAAACTTTGCCGGCCCTCTTCTCTTTTATCTCCAACCGGCCTGACTTCTTTGTTCTTCGATCCTTAAAAATGGCTGCCGTCGTTTCTTCTTTGCTCTGAAATTAGGGTATTTGTTGGAAATCGAAAGCGCCGGTTTCAGTAGTTCGATCGAATTATGATTTCATCCCTTGCTTTGTCGATCGATGATCCTTCTCTCTGCACACGGCTCCTTCAATTTTTGATCGAGTTCGACTTCTGATTTCGGTATGTAATTTATGCCTTTTGCCTTACTATTTTTCGTACTTGAACTCAATCGATGATTCGAGTTATTTATATAATGTTTTCTCTGTTCCTTCGAACTCGAATGCATTATTGCGCCAATGATGTTATGGTTTATATAGGGTTCGAAACCCTTGATTTTCGTTCGTACACATTTATTTGAATTCGTCGGTAATTCTCCTCGGCCATTCGACATTGTATAGATGCTTGTGACGATTTCTGCCTTTGTCAATTCGTATATATTTTGATTTCTTGGTACTCACGGCTTTGATTTTGAATCTGCTCGATTCCTTGATTTCCACGGCTCTGACTTTGCTGTGACGATGATTCCTTGGCCACCATGGTTTCGAATTTCTGGCAATTGATTTTATGTTGACTTCGGCACTTGATATTGATATTGTTCTTCACTCTGTGGATTTTGGCCATTTGTGTCAACCTGGACTTGTTCGATTTTGATAGAACACGGCTTTGAATTTTTTTTGGCTTTGAGATGAAAGTTGACTTGTTCATTTACATCTGGCTTTGATTTGTATTAGTTCAAACATGCCATGGTTTTGATTTTTGCCTCTGGAACTTCGGCTGTTGCTTTGAATTATTTCTCTGTGAACATTATTTTTGGTTCGAACTTAACGCTATGACTTCGGCTATTTTTGAAATCCCTTGCGACATTATATTTGGTTTGACACTGCTGTTTCATCGGCCAGTTGATACTATTTTGATTTTGGTACTGTCTTGACTTTGTAATTCACTGTTTTATGTTTGCACAGTAGGTTGAGCTGGTACATATTGTTTACTTTGTAGTTGTACATATGCCTTGTAGAGATGTTGCATTCCTGGTTTGTATTTAGTTGCACTGCACTGCATATTTATCACTGTCTGCATATATGTTGTACCTGTTATTGCTTTGAGGCAGATCATATTGTATTTATGTCTTTTGTTTAGGTTGCGTTTGATTTGGTCTTGTTTTCTGGTCTGGTTCACTTTGACTTGTTGGCCGAGTTTGCACTGCATATATATGTGTTCATATCTGTCTTTTTGAAATTACTTTATAATTGATTGTTGACATGTGCACCACTTGTGTGGTCTGCACCTGAATATGCTATGCACTGTATATGTCTGATTTGATGTATCGTGTCATTATATTGTGTACCATCTGGAGCTCTAGTTGCTTCACTTGCTCGATTTGCATGATCAGATGTATATTGTCACTGCATACTGGTTTGATTAGATGCACTGTGACTCGAGTATGTTTGCATCTATAGTGTTGTTTCATTGAGTCTGTCATTCATTGTATGTGCATTCTGTCGTTTGTGTCTGCTGCACCACTGTTTGTCATCTGTTGCAGTTATATACTTGATTACTGGTCAGTTGGCACTGCTCATTTGAGTTGCTGTGTGGCTCGATGCACTGTTTGCTTACTTTGATATCGAGTTACACTCCTTGCATATCCACATAATACTTTTTGTATCACCATGTGTACATTTTTCAGTGTACTTGGTTTGAGCTTGCCTCTGTGTGTCTCCAGTTAGAGTTGTACTTGCCTGTTTCACTGGTGCATCCCTGTACTTGTTGACATGTGCATGTCATTTGTGTCTTTGAGCCTCTGTTCGGACCAGTTCATTGATACTTTCTTATGCTCTATACTTCAGTTTGGTTGCTATGTATATGATGCATGTTTTGTTGACTTTGTTTGCTGCCTGGTCGATATATATATGCATACTTTGATCATAGCATTTTGAGTTGCACCTGTGTTGAATCCAGCTTGCAGCTTGGGTTTGACCTTGTGCTCGTGTTGTGACTTTATTTTTATTGCACTTGAGTTGAACCCGGCTTTTGATTTTGGTTTGACCTTGTGCTCACATATCCCTGCAATTTTATCAAGTGTATATATCGGTGTGCACGGCCTTGTGGTATGTACAGTGATACACTGTGCATGTCACAATCTGTTCGTGTATGATGAATTTAAAATTAAGTGACGACGAACAACCCAAATAACTGAGGCAAATTATATTTTCAAATTACATTTTATTTTACGCTGCAAAAATATTTTCTTTTCAATTTTACTGCGTCAGTATTTATTTTTGCAGATTGCTCAGATGCTGGATTCAATCTGGAATGGAGTTGAATATCAATACGAGTGAATGAGCAATATGTAGTGAGGACATTTGTAAATGGAATGTATTGTAATTGCAAATTGTATATCAATAGTAAGAGCTCAAATTTGTACTATTCAAAATTGTAATAAATATTTGTTTGAATAAAATATCTGTTTGAATTTAAACTCTGTGTTATTTATTTTATTCAGCAAATATTTATTTAATCTATGAAAATAAAATAGTACATTAACAAATACATTTAAATGAATATATATATATATATATATGTTTATTATCATCAAATAAAAATCATATACTCGCATATTCAACAATCTCCCCCTTTTGATGATAACAAACATATATTTAAGATTTTGAATTTGTTAAATGTATTTGATCATTCAATTTTATTCCACTATTTGAGTTCTTCCTCTCTACACAAAGCTCCCCCTTCATATATGCATGTAAATAAAAATATGCAAGTAAGCCTAGATGCAAATAGAAAATATTTGACCTTTATTTGTCAAAATCTTAACTTTTCACTCCTTTTTTTGTTATCAGCAAAAGAGTAATAGTGTTAGAAAAATAGAGATAAAGTGATAGACATTAATACCAATCGAATATAAATATTAAATTTCAATAAAAAATCAAACAAAAATCATAAATACTCTGTTTGAAGAATATTCCACTTTAGAATGATATGGCTAATGTCATCATATAAAACCATATAGTTGTGTCTATTTGTGGTATATTTAAATCAGGAATTTGAATATCTATTAACCCTGCATAACCGTTAGGACTTTTAAATGAGATTAGTAGTATTCTAATTTTTTTAAATGAATTCAAGTATCTTCTAACCACGCATAACTATGAGGACCTTTAAATGAGATTAGAATCAACTTGTCTATTTAATTAATCAATTTTAAAATGCATTCTATACATGCATAACAGCGAGGACTTTTAAATGCGCATGGAAGCACATAAAAAATTCCAAGTAATTCACCCATGCATAACCGTGAGGACTTTTAAATGAGAGTGAATACTTTGGATGTTTTGATTTTCTAAAAAAAATTATAAAATGAAAAATGAATGATTTCCTGTTTAAAATACCACATATTAACAAACTATATTAAATTTTGATGAGTGATGGTCGATAGAAATATGATAGAAATAGAAATGGTCATGGAATATTTACCAACAAAAAGTTTTTATATCTCTTATTCAAATTTCTAAAGAAATTTACTAAATATACCGTCTCAAGTTATAATATAGAATTAATATCAACACTCATCACTTTTTCAATCACTATTTATTTTGTTCGATAATTAGTAAGGAGTCGGATTAGTCAGTGTAATCACTTAAAATCAAATCCAAAAATAATTATAAAATCAAATTTTCTAAGATGGCTAATCTGAAACAAGGTCAAAACTTATTTTCTAGAAGGGGTTTTATGAGAAAAATGTCTGCTTTTTGAAAATTATTTGAAGTGGAAATATGCAGATATTTTCTTTGAAAAACGATGCAGTTACTGAATATCTCAACGTAAATCACGTTCCACTAGTAATTTTTCTATCAACTAGATTACCAGTGTAATCTGCATCTGAATTTCTCTTTCACTCAAGATTATTATTAGATTGATATCATAGACCCGATCATGAAGTGTACAACAAAATATTCAAAATCATTTTTTAACAGCTTTTAAATGAGATTGAATTGAAGGCGTGCAAGTTTACATATAGTGACCATAGTGTCAGCGGTATAGTAACCAATATATCCACGTGTATCAGTAAAAACATCATCATTAGTCTAAGCAAATCTATAGTTCAAAGATGATTGGTCAACTTTTAAGCACAAACCAAAGTCATAAATAAGAACAAGTCGTATGAATAAGTCAGAATCAATATCATCGCTTATTTTATTATCACATAACTGGCCGAATTAAATCAGACTAGGGTGTAGATTATCACATTTAATATATCGTTCAAAATAAATATGCCATCACCTGTTTTACCTTTACCGATATTTTTTCGTTATTGCCCATTGTGATTCTGTCACCTTTATACTAGGCTAAGGAACTGTGATTTGTCGCCGATTGTGTCCCCGGAATAGCCAGAATCCAAGTAACACAGTTGTTGCTCCTTAGCCTGCCACCACACCTACACGTTAAAAGATTTTTGTGACCTATTTGTTTTTATAGGTCCATGGTTGTTAGTGGCAACAGATTTTGAAAAATATGTTTGTGGAGACCCAAAACTATTTATATGTGTTCCTTTTGGCACCCAAATTTGTTTGACTTTCAAAGATTTTATATTTGTGCCTTTTGGAACCTAAATTGGTATAGTTTTCATGTGTTTGGGTCTATACCAATAATAATTTTGATTGTGTCCAAATTTTCTACAAATTGTGCACATTGAATTGACTTGATTAATTTCATTTCTAACATTTTCAGATTGATTATATCCAAGTCCTTGTCTAACTGTATTAACAGTTTGTTTCCCTAATAGCATATTCAACGATCTTTCACTTTTGGAAAAATTTTCTAAAGTCGTTGACAGCTGTTGAACTTGTGTTTTGAGAGATTCGTTTTCATTTAATAATTGTGTGCACTTTTTAATAGAACTTTCTCTTCTAGTATTTTCGCTTTCTTTCGAAATCAGAATTTCATTTTCAAGTAATTTAATTTTAATTTTTAATTTTTTAATTTCTTCTTCCATTGTTGGACACTTATCACACTTAGGGACCCTACTTTGATAGTTCTAATTGGTCAAGTTGTTTATTTGTTTCTATCAAAGTATCTCTTCGTGATTCAATTTTAGCATATCTATCTCTAAGTCGTTCGAAACAGCCATTTACTTCGTGGAAATATATAAGTAGTTCAGAGTGAGTAAGTTTTGATACTCGCTTTGCTCGTCATCGTCACTATTAGTTATATCTCCTCGTAGGCACAGTTTTACTCTTTCACTCTCACTGCTAGTGCTTTTACAATCATCACTTTTATTCCACGTAGCTGTAAAACTTTTCCTTTTTGAACTCTTTTCTTGGCCGTGTTGAAGTTGAGGAAAATTGGGCTTGATGTGTCAGGGTTTGTTGCACTTGTGACAGTTGATCTTCTGTTCTTCTGGGTTGTCAAGTGCTCTGAATATTCTGCTTATCAATTTTTGATTTAGAGCAGGATTTTTGTATTTGCGGATCCAATTTTGAATCTCTTCATTAGTAATGCCAGCTCAGCTGCTCCGTCATCATCATCCTCATCACCATTGCTTTTTACCAATCCTATTAAGCTCGTTTCTTTAACTGAGTCGATTGAGGATGATTTCTCATTGTTGTTGACTTTTGCACCATATATTGCATCAAAAGCATTCCAGATTTCCTGTGCATTTTCACAATGAGAGATAAAGTTAAAATTATCTTGATTAATATGAGAATATAATATATGCATAACAAGAGCATTAATCGAGATAATTTTCTTGTCTATTATATCACACCCTTTTTCAATAATATTCCAATATTAACATATTTTAAGTAAAATTCCATTTTCAATTTCCAATTCAAAAAACCCGTTCCATCAAAAATAGGAAGGATAATACTAGACCGACCCTCAGCAAAAGTAGCCATTTTAAAAATTCAAATTTGTAAAAAATTGGCCTTCGAAAAATCAAAATTTTAAAACAAAAATGGCTTTTGTTCCTAGCTCTGATACCACTTGTAGGATCGATTTCACCTTAGAGGTGGGCTGAATAGGGTGATATTATTAATTATAAAAATTAATTATAGAAGTTTATATAAAATATTTTCAACACAGATATATCAGAATTATAGCAGCACAGATAATAGCAGAATAATAAATGCAGAAATAGAACGACACAGAATTTACACAGCTTCGGCAAAACCCTGCCTATGTGCGGCCCCCAAGGTTTCTACTAGAAATTAAGCAGTCAGACGCTTACACACGTAAACTCGTGACACCCGCTATCGACTAGCCTTAACTCTACGCTCAAAACCATGCCACTACTCAGCCATTAAGTTGCGAATTCTCTAACTATACCACCGTAGCTCGTCCCCTGGTCACACGACTAGACAATACACAAGTTTAAAAAGGAAAAATACAATTTAAAGCAATTTAAATAAAACAAAACCCTAATTTAAATATTAAAGCCCAAATCCTATCTTTAATTAGCCGGCCCAAAATAAATTATCACAGTGAAAACTTTGCCGGCCCTCTCCTCTTTTATCTCTAATCGGCCTGACTTCTTTGTTCTTCGATCCTTAAAAATGGTTGTTGTTCGTTTCTTCTTTGCTCTGAAATTAGGGTTTTTGTTGGAAATAGAAAGCGTCGGTTTCAGTAGTTCGATCGAATGACGATTTCGTCCCTTTCTTTGTCGATCGATGATTCCTTATCTCTGCACACGGCTCCTTCAATTTTTGATCGAGTTCGACTTCTGATTTCGGTATGTAATTTATGCTCGTTGCTTTACTGTTTTTCATACTTGAACTCAATCGATGATTCGAGTTATTGATATAATGTTTTCTCTGTTGCTTCGAACTCGAATGCATTATTGCGCCGATGATGTTATGGTTTATGTAGGGTTCGAAACCCTTGATTATCGTTCGTATACATTTATTTGAATTCGTCTGTAATTCTCCTCGGCCATTCGATATTGTATAGATGCTTGTGATGATTTCTGACTTTGTCAATTCGTATATATTTTTATTTCTTGGTACTCACGGCTTTGATTTTGAATCTGCTCGATTCCTCAATTTCCACGGCTCTAACTTTGCTGTGACGATGATTCCTTGGCCATCACGGTTTCGAATTTCTGGCATTTGATTTTATGTTGACTTCGACACTTGATATTGATACCGTTCTTCACTCTATGAACTTTGGCCATTTGTGTCAACCTGGACTTGTTCGATTTTGATAAAACATGTCTTTGAATTTTTTTTGACTCTGAGATGAAAGTTGACTTGTTCATTTACATCTGGCTTTGATTTGTATTAGTTCAAACATGCCATGGTTTTGATTTTTGCCTCTGGAACTTCGGCTATTGCTTTAAATTATTTCTCTGTGACCATTATTTTTGGTTCGAACTTAATGCTATGACTTCGGCTATTTTTGAAATCCCTTGCGACATTATTTTTGGTTTGCCACTGCTGTTTCATCGGCCAGTTGATACTATTTTGATTTTGGCACTGTCTTGATTTTGTAATTCACTGTTTTATGTTTGCACGGCAGGTTGAGCTGGTACATATTGTTTACTTGTAGTTGTACATATGCCTTGTAGAGATGTTGCACTTCTAGTTTGCATTGAGTTGCAATGCACTGCATATTTATCACTGTCTGCATATATGTTGTACCTATTATTGCTTTGAGGCAGATCATATTGTATTTATGTCTTTTGTTCAGGTTGCGTTTGATTTGGTCTTGTTTTTTGGTCTGGTTCACTTTGACCTATTGGCCGAGTTTGCACTGCATATATATGTGTTCATATCTGTCTTTTTGAAATTGCATCACAATTGATTGTTGACATGTGCACCACTTGTGTAGTCTGCACTTGAATATGCTACGCACTGTATATGTCTGTTTTGATGTATCGTGTCATTATATTGTGTATCATCTGGAGCTCTAGTTGCTTCACTTGCTCGATTTGCTTCATCACATGTATATTGTCAGTGCACACTGGTTTGATTAGATGCACTGTGACTCGAGTATGCTTGCATCTGCCATGTTGTTTCGTTGTGTCTGTCATTCATTATATATGCATTCTGTCGTTTGTGTCTGCTGCACCACTGTTGTTATCTGTTGCGGTTGTATACTTGATTACTGGTCTGTTGGCACTGCTCATTTGAGTTGTTGTGTGGTTCGATGCACTGTTTTGCTTACTTTGATATCGAGTTACACTGCTTTCATATCCACATAATACTTGTTGTATCACCATGTGTACATTTTTTTGTACTTGGTTTGAGCTTGCCTCTGTGTGTCTCCAGTTAGAGTTGTACTTGCATGTTTCACTGGTGCATCCCCGTACTTGTTGACATGTGCATGTCCTTTGTGTCTTTGAGCCTCTGTTCTGACTAGTTCATTGATACTTGTTTATGCTCTATACTTCAGTTTGGTTGCCATGTATATGATGCATGTTTTGTTGACTTTGTTTGCTGCCTGGTCAATATATATATATATATATATATATATATATGCATACTTTGATCATAGCATATTGAGTTGCACCTGTGTTGAATCCAGCTTACAGCTCAGGTTTGACCTTGTGCTCGTGTTGTGACTTTATTTTTATTGCACTTGAGTTGAATCCGGTTTTTGATTTGGGTTTGACCTTGTGCTCGCATGTCCCTGCAATTTTATCAAGTGTATATATCGGTGTGCATGGCCTAGTGGTATGTACTATGATACACTGTGCATGTCACAAGCTGTTCGTGTATGATGAATTCAAAATTAAATGATGACGAACAACCCAAATAACTGAGGCAAATTATATTTTCAAAATACATTTTATTTTACACTGCAAAAATATTTTCTTTTCAATTTTACTGCGTCAGTATTTATTTTTGCAGATTGCTCAGATGCTGGATTCAATCTGAAATGGAGTTGAAGATCAATACGAGTGAATGAGCGATATGCAGTGAGGACATTTGTAAGTGGAATGTATTGTAATTGCAAATTGTATATCTATAGCAAGAGCTCAAATTTGTACTATTCAAAATTGTAATAAATATTTGTTTGAATTTAATATCTGTTTGAATTTAAACTCTATGTGATTTTTTTTATTCAGCAAATATTTATTTAATCTGTGAAAACAAAATAGTACATTAACAAATACATTTAAATGAATATATATGTGTTTATTATCATTAAACAAAAATTATATACTCGCATATTCAACAAGCCTTACTAACTTTCTTTCATACTTCTTCTCTTAAGTTGAATTTATGGCTAACAATTCATATGAATTTCGTAGGAGCAGCACCTTGGTATAGATGAAGAAAAGAGGAAAATGAAATTATTTTTTATCGGGTTGCTACCGCAAAAGTAACTCGCTCTAATTTTAAGTTTTTTTAGTTTTAAATAAATCTAGGGGTATAATTCAACTAAACGGGCAATGAAATTTTCACTCTTTTTTTTAGAAGGACAATTACTAATCGTGATTCTTTTTAATGTTGGTAAAATGGGTGACGATCTTTTTTAATTCATTTTTAGATGATTCTCCATCCAAGAAGTTAGATATGATGAAGAAGAGGAAAAGCAAATAAAGGAAAGAAGGACGATGGTGAAGCCTCTAGTAAGCCCTTCAAGAAACCATATACGCCTCCTCCGCTTTCTTCCTTGGAAGTACTGCCTATCTCGCCTCTCTAGTCATTCTGCGACCCAAGTATCCGCTTTTTGCCTTTACACGAGGGTACCATTGTTGAATTTGCTGAGAGGTTAAGAAGCATCACCCTGGATAGTCTACCTCACGTTGCTTTTGCTCTACAATCCAACCCCATTGCTCTTCCATTTTATGCACTCCTCTTCTCCGAGCTTGCTATCTAACTCGAAAGGTCTTAGGCCAATGTAATTACTTTCTTCTCTTTCTCTGTTTGATGGTAATTTTCTTCACCAATTCTGATCTTATTTTCCCTTCCTTGATAACAGCTAGCGGCCTTGGAGCCGAGGTTTGGAAGAAGGTTGATGATGACTAGGTTACATTCATTACCTGGATTGCTAAGCTCGAGGTAGACCTTGCTGCGGCAATCTTCAAGAAATTCGAGATAGAGGGGGAGCTTAAGGCTCAAAGGAAGAAGGTTGAGGAGGCAACGAAGACGAATGACAAGGCTTTGGCATTAAAGGGTCAGGAGTTAGTGAATAAGAAAAAATTATTTGGGGAGAAGGATAAGATGTTGGAGAAGAAGGAGAAGGAGGTGGAAAAGTTTAAAGCCAATCTTAAGCAGATCACCTATCGGGTGTTGTACAAGATGTATGCTACGATCAAGCATCATTTTTTTCCGATCTCTTAAACGATGCAATCGTCAAGGTTGACCTCGGTTTCTTAGGGGATTTCATGAAGATTGTGAAGGCCCTTATCTATTGTTGGGATGGGTGGGCTAAGGAATTGGCCACAGAGTGTGCTTCCCCTTCTACTTCCCATGATGCCTCCTTACAACAAGAGGGTGAGGATGCAGGGTCTAAGGAGACTAAGGTCGCCTCAACTTCTCAATCTCATGTAATTACCCAAAATTTTATAACTGACCTCATAGTGCCTTACGTAATAAAAATAATTTTGTTCTCTAGTTTTGTTATGGCCAATTTCTTTAATTTACTTGTTGTTTCGTTCTATGCTATGAAAGACTGTGTTATTTCCATTCCTTTGTTCTTTATAGTTCTCCAAGGAAGTAATTTTTACTAGACTCCTGAAGCAAAGCATAGAAAAACTCCAAACCCAGACCGTAGGCCATCTTAGTCTTAGTGAGGCGACAATTTGCAAGTGTGAAAGGAGTTAGATGAGTTGTTCACACAACTTAGAGAGGAAACCCACGAGTTGCTTTTCAAAATTGACCAAATAGTTAAACAAAATGAAGCACTTAGGGATTTTGTACTATGCCAGTGGTGGTATATCCTAGAGAGTGGTTCTTTCCCTCCAAATAGTTCTCACTTTGAGTGGTTTAGGCTTAGGCTTAGTATTAATAAGTAGTGCTACATTATGCATTATTATTATTATTTGTACGTGAATTTGTTATGTTCTCTGTACAAAATTGGTCTTAATGTGATGTGCTTTTCTAAACATAGCTTTTCACAACATGACTTCTTTTGAAATAAACTTTACCTACTGTTAACTAGGTTGATCCTCTTGGGTTTTCTTCCAAGTTTGATGGAGCTTTTGAGTCCAATGAACCTTCAGTTCCCATCATTTACGGCCCAGGTGACACAAATGTATCTAAGTTCAAGGTCGCGACTACAATTTCTACCGCATCCTCAGAAGAAGAGAATCTCTACTTAATGCTTACTAATGAAGGGCTTGAAATGGACTTGAAGAATGCCCTTTTTGAGCTTAAAGAAGGAAACGATGCACTTGAGCATCAGCACAATTACAATGTTAGGTTACGCACCGAGTTGGGTGTTGCAAACTCTGTAGTGACCGAGTTGCAGCAGTCGTTGTAGGAAGGTGAAGCACTTTATGGGATCGTCTGTGAAGGTGAGATTAAAGATTTAAAAAGACTATAAAACATGTTTCCTCAGGATGCCACCAATATGAGGATAAGGAGGGTGCCAAAGAAGGAGAGATAGTTGGGGTGCTTGGCCTAGGTGCTGCTCTTGCTTCCTCCATACGTATGGGTACCTCATCGACTGACAAGTTGAGGTATTGGAATTACACTAGCAAGGAAAACTTAAAGAGTAGGAAGTCCAACGTAAGTAGTAAATATAGTGACAGGTGCTGAGGGTACTTCCTTGCACATGAAGGAAGAGGTGGAAGGTGGATGCTCTTAAATACTTTGGCTATTTTTCTAAAGATTCAAAAAAATACAAGGGTTGAGTTGATAAAGACTCTAAAGAAGATGAGGGAGATCGCTATTCTTAAGATTTATGAAACCGACGATTAATTATAAAAATCTCGGGTTGCCTCTAGTATCGCAGCCGCACCTGCTTCTGCACCAGGATGGGGTCGAGTTGCCGATCCTGAAGAGAAGCTTAGGAAAGAGAATGATAGATGTAAGATGAGGAAAATCGTTTCACAATGAGCCATAGACGTTTTTAATTATTTTTACCATATGCTCGACCTAAGCTTTCTCTATAATAAATAAGTTTTGTGGTGACCATCAAGGATCGGATGGAACCATCCTTTGGCAACCATCCCTTAGACACAATACTTTATAGTTGTAGTAGTATTTTGGGGACTTGTAGTTTAGACTATTTTTGTAAAGCTAAGTTGTAAGAAACTTTCCTTTCTTTATGTTGTGCAGATGTTTATAAAGGTGCTATATAAATTAAATTTTCTTGTAAAGGAGTGTAGGTACCTTGTGAGCTTTAGATTTTCCATACCTTCCTTTAATACCTTTATTATTGTTTGGATTTGCTTGTCTTTTAGCTCCACATCCTCCTTTTGTTCATGTGCTTGGCATGGTCTGCTCCGCTATTTTGGCTAGACTATTTTTGACTATAAAGTTAGGTCTTGTATTTACAACCTTTTGGACTCATGTGCATGATTTTTTTTATTGGTTTAGCTTGTCTAATATCCTTATATCCAATGAAATTATTTGGCTGTGAAACTGAATTGTGTATGATAAGACTCAATGTCGTTTGCTATGTTAGTAAAATAATATAGAAAGATTTTTATACTAGTTAGCGCCGTCTAATATCCCTTTGTTGTATTACTATTTTTCATAACAATTACAATGTTTTTATTTTGACATATAAATAACATTTCATATACAAATTTATTTTTGAGATGCTCTAAATTCCAATTTTTTGGAACCAGGTTCCTGTCAGCAGGCTTCGAGAGTCGGTATACCCCGTAAGCTAAGGCTTCTGCTACAACTAGAGGGCCTTCCCAATTTAGGCCCAAGGCCCCATCTGCTGGGTCCTTAATATTAGCTATCACTTTTCGCAGTACAAGGCCTTCCTTGTAGAAGTTTCTTTCTTTGAGCCTAGCATTGTGATTTTTCACCATCCTTTGTCAGTATGCGACGGATCGGACGGATGCCTCGTCTCTTCTTTCTTGAATGAGGTCGAGGGAAACCTCATTAACTCCTTGTTCTGATCTACCACATATGATATTCTTCAGTGTGATGGGACCTTTGTCTCGATTTGGAGCATTGCTTCATACCCATAGGTCAGGGAGAAAGGTGCATGGCTGGTTGGGGATCTAGATGAGGTTCTATAAGCCTACAATAATGGGGATAATTGTTTTCCTGCTTTCCTTTTGTCTTCTACAATCTTTTCTTGAGCAGTTTCTTAATGGTTTTGTTTCAGCTTTAACTTGCTCATTTTCCTATGGATGTGCAACAAAAGAGAAGCTATTTACTAACCCATTCCTCTCATAAAGTTCTATAAATTCCTTACTCTCAAATTGGGTACCATTATCAGAGATTATCTTATAAGGAATCCCAAACCTAGTGATTATGTTCCTCATAACAAAAGCAATTATTTTCTTTGCAGCAATAGCAGTTAAGGGTTCTGCTTCCACCCATTTTATGAAGTAATATATCACCACCATGGTGTACCTTGCCCCTCCTTTAACATAGGAAGTGGTCATATTAAATTTATACCCTATATGTCGAATGGCCACGGGCTGGCCAATGGGATGAGCCCATGGGATGATTATCTTGGGATATTGGAAAATATTTAACATTTATCACAACTCCTTATGTACTCCTAATCCTGAAGTGTTGTGGGCCAGTAGTACATGTGCCTTAGAACTTTCTTTGCTAAGTTTGCCCCACCAGAGTGGTTCCCACATTGTCCTTCATATACTTCACCAATGACTCATACTCTTCTTTGGAAACACATCTAAGATAAGTGGAAGAGTACCCTCTCATGTATAATATGCCAAGAAAGAAGGAAATGTACGAAGCCTGCTATCTTATTTTACGGGCTTCATTCTTGTTTGGAGGAAAAACTTTGTTTATCACTAATTGTTTGACAGGGTTCATCCATGAGTCCACCTCTGCTTGTTGAGGGATAGGCATGATTATGGACCGCTATTGACTTTCCATTGTTTCTTGATTTTAGGCTTCTCTGATGGTAGCTTGTTGGCCTATAGTTAGGACCAGTATTTTATTGGCCTTAGTGATGCTTTGTTCAGCTTCATGCCCTATTGGAATAGCTTTCATTTCATTTTCTACTTTTGTACCAGCAAGTTTGGCTAATGAATCGGTAATCTCAGGCAAAAATTATTCTATGTCCAATTGTTTGAACTCCTCTAATAACTTTTTAGAAAGTTCCACGTATTTAGCTAGAGTGGATCTTTTGTTTGGTAATTACCTTGCACTGGGTTTACAATTAATTAATAATCACTATGAATTTTAATATGGGTTACCATCATTACTCAAGTCATCCTTAAGCCTACGAGGAGAGCTTCATATTCTACGACATTATTGGTAACTTTGAACCTAACCTACACTGCTACATATAACTTCTATTTTTTTAGAGTAATCAGTACATATCCAATTGTTGCCCCCTACTCATTTGATGCTCCGTCCATAAATAATTGCCAAAACTGTGGAGTGGGTGCCTCTTGCATGGATTGTGGTTCTGCAGGTGGCGCACATTCCGCAATGAAATCTGTTAGCGCATGTCCTTTGATTTCTTTTCCAGGGCAGTAGGAGATATCATATTGGTGTCCCCAATTAACCTTATAGAGATATCACACGTCCCATAGTATTTCTAGGATAACTATGAACCCTTCATTAACCTTGTAGAGACTATCCATCTCACATCCTATAGTTTTCCTAGGATGGCTATGAACTCATTATTTAATAATTTAATTCATGTTACCTATATGTTTAACATATGTCTATTGGTGTCTCCAATTAGGTTATATCCCCTTAAAGTTATAATGTTTAAAAATATAATACATTAGTAGCCCCAGATTGATGTCAAACTCGTTTAAAAAAATACATTGGCATCCCTAATGATAAAGTCACATTTATAAAACATTTTATTTGTCGAAACTAATCCACATTGGTATCCCCAATGATAATGTTGACATCTACAAAAAAAATAGTATTAGTATCCCCAATATTTAAAGTTGAAGTCATATGACAACAGGCTCGCCGCCGTAAATTAAACATTACAAAACACTTTCGGCGTTACCAATAATGTCGATAAAATGAGGCTCCCCACCATTAATGAAATAGAATATATACATGCGGTATTAAAACACGTCGATCTCAGTCTAATGTTGAAGACAAGCTTAAAGTTCTTAAATTCTTTGAAGTATAAACTTTATGTCGAAAATAGGTTTATCAACCCTTACAAAATATAGGCTATCCACCTTTTAAAACAAAACCTTAGAGTACTACAAAACAAATGGCTAACTATCGAAAGCATAGAATCATCGACCCTCTCGAACATAGGCCGCTACGCCTTCTTAAAACAGTTTTAGTTTACATAAAAATGAGCCTCTTAGGCATTAAAATGAAGAGAAGCAAAGTCAATGCACTGCATCATTGCCAATTCCCAAACCATACAAAACCTTGGTATATAGGGTGGCTGACACTGATGCATGGCGGCCTTAAGACTATCGGCATTGTTATATGAATTTCATAGTTAACTTTTTTTTAGCTAGTATGCCGCATAAGTACAAGCGCGAAGTTAAAACATAGGTAGAGATGTGGCTTCGCTTTGGATGAATCACGAGAATGTTTTGCCATCTTCAAGGGGTTGCCATCTTGATTGACGTTGACGAAGGCGGAAACACTCTATAACTAACCAAGCAGTTATAATGTGCTCTCTCATCGTTGTCATCGACACTCATAGATGCGATACTATATTAGCCACAGCGACATCAAAGGTGACGTGGCATCATCTTAATTTATAGTAAAACTGATTTCTTACTACTAAAAGCATATTGTTTATCAAAATATGATTGGTTTTAACAAAAATTTGCTTTTTCTTTTCAATTTTACAGCCGTATAAAATTTCCAAGTTCCAAAACATTTAGGAACTTAATTGATTAATACCCATAATTAATTATAGCTTTAAATTCTTGTCTAGCAAAATAAATTCATATTAATTCGAAACCACTTGGGAAAAATCCCCAAAAATTCTAGAAATTCCAAGATAACATATTCTTCACCATATAAAAATTTCTAGTCAAAAATCATATTTAACTATTTTAAATAATTAAAACTAGAAATTAACCCAATTTCTTCCTTAGGATATTCGCAAAATTCTATTTAATTTGAAAAATTATGAAATCACAAACACATCTCCAAAATAATGTTTTGCTCAAAACACCAGAAAATCATAATCATTGCAGATTAAAAACTTAGGTTTTACCCTTTAACCCTTTTAAATAATTTCATTAATAATTCCATAAATCGTTATCTATCTAAATAATAATTAAACAACTATAACTTGGCTACAATCATCAAAACTATTCGGATATTATCCATAACCAAATTCAATAACTAAAAATAGAGATGGTTCATGTGTTTACCTTAGATTTAATGGTTGGAGTTGAGATTTTATTAGTATTTTACTTCCTTAGCTATTGCCCTTGAATCACCCTTAGATTTCATTCCTAATCTTGCTTGCTAATGGCAAGCCTCGTCTTTTTCTTTGGTTGTCATGATGTTAGGAAAAATGAGAATAATATGAAGGGGAGAGGATTTAAGGAGTAAAAGTTGGATCTACCTATTTTGCCCTTCTCGTATATTCTCTTATATGATAAATCTTTAAACAATCTTACTTAGTTCATTATTAATGGGTCGATCTTATAAATTTTCAAATATCATTTTCCTTAACCATTTAAATTTTCTATTTAATCTATCCAATTAAATATCCTGAATAATATTAAACTAATATGAGGGTGTTACAAACTCCCCTCCTTACTTAATTTCGTCCTCAAAATTCAGTAAGGACTACAAAATAGGCACATTAAACATGCAAACAATGTAAGTATATCCTACCGGTTACTAATTCTATATACAACGAATATAGAACATATCATTACAACAGCTCAGGATAAGTATCCCTAATTTCATCCTCTGTCCCCCAAGTACATTCTTTCTCGTTATCACATAACTGAACTTTCACTAATATCATTGCCTTATTCCTTAACCTCTTCTCATCTCTCGCTACAACACAAACTATTTGCCTTGCAAAAGTCAGATCTGATTCTACTACTAAATCTTCAAGTGCAGTTGGAGCAGTAGCAGTCTTTGAAAACGTACTTCCGAAGATGAGAAGCATGAAACACATTATGGACACCTGCCATACAACTCAGTAACTCTAATCGGTATGTGAGTTTCCCATTCCTCTCGACAATAGGGAATGGTCCAACATCTCTTGGTGCCAGTTTCCCTGACTTTTAAAATCGTAGCACACCCTTCATTGGTGATACCTTAATGAAAACACAATCTCTAACTGAGTACTCTAAATCTTTACGCCTTTTATCTACATAACTTTTCTGCCTAGACTGAACTTCCCTCACCCTATCATGGATTAATTCAATCTTCTTTGTGGCTTCTCTTACCATATCTGGACTAAGGATCAATCTGTCTTTGGTCTCCAAACAACACGCCGATGATTTGTACAGTCTTCCATGCAAAGCTTCAAAAGGCGCTATTCCTATGCTATTCTGAAAACTATTATTATAGGAAAACTCAACCAAGTGCAAATGGTCTTCCCATGACCCACCAATGTCTAGTACACAAACCCTCAATAAATCTTCAAGTACCTAATGGACTCTCTCTGTCTTTTCATACGTCTATGAGTGATAAGTGGTACTCATCTTAAGCTTCATACTTAATACCTCTTATAGACTCTTTCAGAATTCACTAGTCAACAAGGCATCTCTGTCACTGACTATACATGCAGTCTAAAAATATTCTTCATAAACAACTTAACCAATACATGTGTTGTCCTGGTTGACTTAACAGGAATGAAGTGTGCACTCTTGGCCAGTCTATCCACCATGACCTATATACTTTCATTTTCCCTATTCGACCTTGGCAACCATCAATAAAATCTATGGATATCGAATCACATTTCCAAACCGGTATATCTAAAGGCTGAAGCAATCCACATGGCTTTTGATGTTTGGCTTTCACTTGCTAGAAATTTGCACATTGCTTTAACCATAAGCCTACCTCCCTCTTCATGCCTTCCCAGAAGAAACTTCTCTTTATATCCCGATACATCTTGGTTCCCCTAGGATAAATCATAAACATCAATTGATGATATTCCCTAAGAACTTCCCTCCTTAGGTTTCCAACATTCGAAACACATAATCGTCCCTTTTTCCTTAACCATCTTCTCTAGTCAAGAATAAAATCCTTTAGATCATCGATCTCGGTGTTAGTCCGTGAAATGATGGTTTTGATGGCAACAACCTTAGAATAGTTTATAAAATATAAATACTAACATTATAAGTTTAGATATATATGTATATGCAGGATTTAACCATGCAGGTACTAAGAAAGAAGACTATACAATATAGAGATTCAAGATATCAAGATAGAAGACTCATGAGTATCAAGATTATCAAGAGTTCAAGATTTCAAATTTAAGTATTTTTTATTATTAGGAATTTTGTTAAAACTCATAGAAAAGCACTGGCATCTTAAAATCCAATTTATTCGTGGAATGAAATCCACTTTGAGCCTGTTAAAGGGATGGAACCCTAAGTAGGATGGAACCTACGAAAAATCTAGTGGAACATTATTTTGTATCCGCTAACTTTTTATTCAAAATGATTTTTTAAAATTATATCCTGTTTTCAAAATGTTTTCAAAACTTTCCTTTTAAAAGATTCAAAACCCCCTATCCTGATTTTAAATAATTTTAGCCTCAAAATTATCTTTAATTTCAAAGTCAAATTACTCCTGATTTTAAACTATCTTTTAATATAATATATTTAACTTTTAAATATTTATAGTTAGATTTAAAATATAAAATTAGAGTTAAATTCTATATATATTATTCTCTATATTTACTTATGAATTTTAACTATATTCAAGTATATTTATAAAGTTTAAATTAGTTTTAATATAAGATAAAGGTTATTTTCAAAGAAAATCAAAACATCAAAAATTGCTTTGGGATGTCGACATGCTATATACCCCATGTCGACATGGTTTCAGTTGAGTTCAAAATTTGAATTTCAAAAGAAGTGTCTATTCGCCATAACTCTTCACGAATGGACATGGCTGTTGTTCTTCTATAAATAGGGGTTAGTTTCAACAAATTTCACATCAGATTTTCTGGTTTTTCACTCCTCTTCTTCTTCCACTTTTCTTAATACATATTCTTATCATTACTCTGCCGAAATCAACATTGAATCGAACTCGATTACTTCTAGTTTGATTCTCTATCACTCTCTCTACAAGATTCTCAGTGCTATTCAGAGTTATAGACTTCTTTGTAATCTATTAAGCGAGAAAAGGTGTGATTGTAGCCTTGAAAATCAATCAAGAAAGAAAAGGTGTGATTGTAGCCTTGAAAATCAATCAAGAAAGAAAAGGTGTTATTGTAGCCTTGGTAAATCAATTGGGTAAACTTGTGGCCCGGAAATCAAGTATCTCTACCCAGAGGATCGAAATTCTGGAGGGTGTACCTCGTAGCCTTGAAACCGAGGGTGTAATTGTACAATTGCTTTTGAAAGGAAATCCGTACTTGTGTTGCGGGACTGGATGTAGGGTAAATCCGAACCAGTATAAAATCCGGTGTGTTCTTTCCTTTATTGCTTTTATTTTATTTTTGCATCTGTGTGTTGTTTCTGTGATCATATCTGTGTCTGTATATTGCATACATCGGTGTCTAAATCAAAATAAATTTGAAAAAGATATAGTAATTATTTATTAACACTATTCACCCCCCTCTAGTGTTAATCCTAGCCTTAAGATCCGTAATCCGTATTTCTCACACTCGGTTCCACCTTTCAATCTTCTAATCTTTTTGGCTAGCAATGAATCATCTCTCTAACAACATTGGTCGAACTTTCAAGCAAGATAACATGGTTGTACTTTGACAAGAATCAGCAGTCGACCATAGCTACACGCTACAAGTAGTCAATGCCTTTAAATCCTTCCATTCATCCAACATAGCTAACACCACATTTTGATATTTTCTGCTAAGTGCATCTACAATTTTATTTCCTCTCCCATGTGTATACTCAATACCAAAATCATAATCTGCTAAAAACTCCAGCCACCTCTACTGTCACATATTCAACTCTTTTTGAGAATAAATACCTCAAAGACTTATGATCCGTATACAACTCGAATCTTTCTCCTAAGAGGTAATATCTCCACACTTTCAATGTGAAAATCATCATTGCCCTCCAAATCATGAGTCAGATATCTAACTTCATATATTCGGAGCTGTCGAGATGCGTAGGAAATCACTTTACCCCTTTGTATCAATGCAACTCCTAATCATGTTCCACATGCATCCATATCCACCACCAAATCTTGATTCCGATCTAAAATAACTAATACGGGTGCATTGGTCAACAAATTGTTAAATTCAAGGAATGCTTCCTAACATTTGTCAAACCAAATAAAATTCACGTCCTTCCTAGTTAGTTTAGTCAGGGGTACTGTTATTCATGAGAAATCCTTGATAAATCTCTTGTAATAGCCAGCCAATCCAAGAAAACATCTTATCTCGATCACTGTCTCGAGTCTCTTCCAACTGTTGGTAGCTTCAACCTTGGCTTGATGACAACCCTTTTTCTGAAACTACATGACCAAGAAACTTCGCTTCGCTTTAAAAACTATATGACCAACCACTATTCTAAGATGAATCTCGTGATCTCGTTCATCCTTAGAATATATCAAAATGTCATCAACGAATACCAACACAAACCTATCTAAGTGCTCTTAGGAAATCTGGTTCATCAAATCTACAAAGAAAGCTGGTGCATTAGTTAACCCAAATGGCATCACTAACCACTCATATGAACCATACCTCATTTGAAATGCCGTTAATGGAATACTGTCCTCCACCGCTCTCAATTGATGGAACCCTGTCGCCAAATCCAATTGGTAAAATCCACTCCACTGATCGAACAGATCATCGATTCTTAGCAAAGGATACTTATTCTTTATCGTCCTTCTGTTCAACTTGCGATATTCGATATACAATCTCAATGAACCATCTGGTTTCTTCACGAATACCGTGGCTGCTCTCCAAGGTAAACTGCTTGGTCAAATAAAACTCTTTCCTTCTAAGTCCATTAGCTACACATTTAACTCCTTCATCTCGGTAAGTATCATCCTACTAGATGGTCTACTTATCAGATCAGTTGCAGGTACAAGATCTATTCGAAACTTAATAGCTCGTTTCGGTGGTAGTCCAGTAACCGGTAAAAAACATCTGCAAATTCTCTTGCAACCAAAACTTGATTCACTTCGTCTTCTACTTCCGTTCCCAATAAAGTACAATTATCCACACTAGAGTTATCTACTGAGTATATAATTCGATCACTACTACTAGGGTGTCTAACTGATATTTTCCTATCCCGACAAAATATCCTAGCATGAATTTGCTTAACCAATCTATACCCAAAATAATCCCAAAATCCGCAAAATCAAACACATACAGACTGTAGGAAAAAGTATAATCTAGTAACTCAAATTTTAGATGGTCACATCTCATCCCTAGAGTTGCGTATCTTTTTATTAGATTAGCTACCCTTAAGAAAGAAATAAGATATGATGGTTCTAAACATGACTTATCTACCAAACACTGAGATATAGATGAATGAGATGCACCGGTATCAAATAGTACCCTAACTGGTATGCTATGAATCAAAAGCATACCTTCCATCGCAGACTTTCCCTTCTCAGCTGCTGTTTCTCTTGATTCAGATGGCTCGAAAGAAATCACATTTCCTTTATTAACCTTGGCCCGCTGCTTCTGGACATCTGTTCTTATAATGCCCCATCTGGTCGCAGTTAAAGCACTTCACATTCTTCTTGCCTACAACCATCTTATCATCACCTAATCGACATTCATTTGCATAGGGTCCATTCTTATCACACTTATAACAAATGATATATGCCTTCCCTTTCTCAGCAGGTTCATCCTTCTGAGCTCCCATTCCCTTAAAGAACTTCCACTTCTTATTCTGAGAACTCTGGGTTCCAACTGGCTTCTCCTATCCAAAAGTTGAAAGCATTTCTTCATTCTTGATAGCCATTTCTACCACTACATTCGATATCTGAGATGTGGCATAGTTGCCATAGCAATCTCCGTTCTCAATCCCTGCATAAACTTCTTGTTCCTCTTGATAACAGTGTCAACAGTGGTATATCCACATTTAGATAGCTCATCAAACATAGCAGAGTACTCCAATACTGACATTTCTCCATGCTCTAATTCCATAAACTTCCTAAGAAAGGCTGACTTGGCTACTTCAGTCAAAAACCTTTCCTCGAATCTCCTTCAAAATTCTACCCAAGTCAATTCCTCCTTTTGTACTCCTATAGTCACCCCATTCCACCAAAACAAGGCAGCTCCTTGTAACTGTCTTGAAGCCAACCTCCTTTTCTACTCATTATTCAAACCCAAATCAGCAAAAATTCTTTCACAATGTAACAGCCAGTTCTCCATTTCTATTGCATCCTCGATTTCCAGAAAAGGCTTCCCATCCAGACTGGTGTAATCTCGACTCAGCTTAGCATAGTTATTACCAACTGGCGCTACGAGATTGACTCCTCGAGCATTAACATCATTTCCTCCAACTACTTCTGCAACTGCTCCAACTTGCATCAGATTGACGAAGAACTAATACACAGTCCCCATATACACTGGTGGGGTCGTAGCACATACATTGGCATCTGCCTGTCGACCTGGATTCCTTCTGATGTTGGGTCGAGCTTCCATTAGTTATGGTGCTTTCACTACCTAGATTCACTCTTCCGTTTCACGCTTCCATATCTTTCTTTCTCATAAATTTGCACACAAGCCTTAGTAAGATATAGAAGAATGGTCTAAGAGAGAGGGAGAATACATACTTATATATAGCAAATACAAGCACGTTATTATAGTGTTATCCCATACCCCAATCTTATTCTCTGATTCATTATGATTATGTTTTCAAAAACTCTTTAGGTTTAAATTTCTTTTAATCATAAACTTATGCTCTGATACCAACTTATAACATCCCTCATTCTGAGGCTCAAAACAAATAGCTACGGATGCTATAGTGATCCATAGTTATTAATCTCTGACGATAAAATGCAACTATGTTAATCATATCAATAACCAGAAGCACATGAATACGAAAAAATTTCAAACACAATTAAAAAATAACTTTTACATTCCACTGCAAAATATGAATTTATATTCATTTCATAATCTCATTCGCGATTCCTCATTTAGAGAAAATATAACCATTGCAAAATACTCCAAGAGTGACATATGAAAATGCCTCATTGGTTAATCAGAGCCCAACACTTGGCAATTATATAAATTCCCATTACATCCATACAGACAAAACCAAATGACATATCGGATTATATAGGTACTCCTAAATAGCTAAATTTCCTCCTGTACGTCTTTGGAAGCTTATTCGTCTAACTGAAAACCTAAAAACCCTCACTTCCGACCTGCTCAAATGAGTACTCGAGAGTTTAAGGGGGAAAACAAAAACTTTGGGTTAGATAATAATCTGGTGTGAATAATAACTTACCATCTCAAACTAAAGAGATATCTAGTAAGACCACGCCGCTGTGTGGAATGGGTTTTTCCCCCACTAGTATTTGAACTAAAATATATTAACCATATACTGTGCTTCTGTATCCATAATGGTTAGAACATTAAAGATTATCTGCAATTATGAAACATATGTTGGATTACCCATCCTAAATTATTAGACAACCCATATAAGTTTTTATTGATTATTCATCCTATACTTATGTGGACAACCCATCTTACATATATTAATTTTTTGGATTATCTATCCCGTACCATGTTGGCTACCCATCACCCATGGTTTCATTAACAAAGTTAATATGGACCATCCATCTCACATGTTATTATTACTTGGATTACACATCCCTTACCATGTTGACTACCCATCACTCATAGTTTAGCTATTTAAAAATATATGGACTATCTGTAACGACCCGTAAATTTTCGATAATTAAAATAGTTAATTTAATAAGATTTCATTGTTTAATGTGGGAAGAATTAAAAATTTGTAATTTATTTATGATAATAATAACTAGAATGAATTGCAACAAATTTTATCTAAGTTAATTATTTATGAATTGAATGAAATCCCAAATCAATTGAAATAATATATAGTCAATAGTAATGGAATGAAGTTGTATTATATAGGAAATTGTGACACTTGTTTGTAAATAATAAACTTATAGGTGTGATTTAAAAGTTAATGGTGATAATTATTTAAGTTACCTATTCATTTAGTTAGTCGAATTGAATTTGGGAACCAATTGCAATTGAAATGAAATTTTATATATTAGTTGAGTGCTATCTCTAACTGAAGTTAAATAATAATGTGGAATTCATTTGGTGTAGTAAAGTAATCGACTGACAACGAAAATTTATTTAAAATCCAATATTGAAATCCATCAAATATTGAACAATTAAATTGTTTAAATTTAATATTTGGAATTTATTGAATAATTGAATAACGGGAATCGAATAACTGTTTAATGGAAATGGTTGTTCTATGATTTGAATTTGTTTCAAAAGTTAATCTGATAAGTTCATTTTTGAATATTTCAAAAGATAGTGATTTAAGAATAAACTAAATTTGTTTAAATTTAATATCACAAATGTTCGAATAATTAAATTCAGACTTTGATATGATTAATTTGATATTGAAATTTTAATGTATGAAGATAGAGTGAATAACTGAAATTTGATTTAATATGATTAAAATTGGTTTCCAAAGTGAATATAAGTTATATTTGGATTATAATAGAGTTAATAAGATTTTAAAATTAGAATCTTAAGCAATTCTGTAAATTTTGAAAAGTCGTCGATTTAACAGACGAGTTAAAAATAGTCTTCCGGGGCACAGTCTCGAAATTCGACGAAACCAGTTCCATTAGATCCGTAATAGTTTATTTTTATCGGGTTTCAATTTCCATAGCAATCGGAGTTGTCGTTTGACCATGGCAGCTCAAAACGCTTAGAAATTAATTTAATCGATTTAATTTAAAATTGATCGTCTATTTCCGTAACTCGCACATACGATCGAATTAGACTCCGAAACATGTTCCATTGTGTTCGGAATGTGGGTAAAACATTATAAACGCCTGGCGGAATGTTTCATTTGGAGTCCGTCTGAAAAAGTTGAAAAATAATAATATTTTATTTATATACGTTTACATATATACATGTATCCTCAGTAAAAACCCTAGCTATCTCTAGCCTCCGTTTCTTTTGTTTCAATGGCCGAAAAGTCACGACTTTCCGCCCTCAATCTCTCCTCATCCGAGCCCTTTTAGCCTAAACCTCCAACACGAATATTGTAGAGCTAGGTGAGACCTCTCCATCCAACGGCAGATTTTGGTTATCGTCGTCGTTTGGAGCCACAGAGGGGCTGTGAAGGTGGGTCGTTCGTTCAAGATTTCCGGGTAATGGTGATAACCGAGCTCGATGAAACTCAGGCCGGCGGTGGCTATCACGTAGAGGCGACCGGCGGTGGTGGTCTCCGATCGAAGTCGAGGAGAGAGGTGGAGGAGCGACGTTCGGTTGTGGGTTGCGTGTGTTTTGGGTTTCCTCCATTCGTATTACCTGTAGCGAATGCAAATAGAAAAAAGGTGGAACGCGGCTTGGATCCCTCAGATCAAAGTTTGAACGAGCAGGATTGAATCTGGTATAAAAATTTAAAAGAAATTAGTAATTTAATTTTATATTAAATCATATAAACTTGTAAATACTGTATCTTCTTCGTTCGTTATCAGAATTGGACGAAACAGGGTGCGTTGGAATCGCAGAGACAAGAGCTACATTGCAGTGTAGATCCGGGAGTGTTTGGAGCTCATTAAATTTTAGGTTAAATCGAACGTCGTTCGATTTGATTTAAAATCGTAAAAATCAAGGTGAGTGTTTTATAACGCTCACAACATACTGAATATCTTTATGGTAGTTAAATTTGATATTATGAAGTGATATGAATTTTATTTGTCTTTGTTTGATAAAAATTTAATTGTCATATAGATTGTCATTTGAATTCACCATTGAAAATTAAATTGACAGTCAAATTGAAATTAAAAATTGAATTGCGATTAAATTACCTGATATTGATAACTATGAAATTGTCATGAATTGTATTGTCTATTGGATGATGTATTTCGATGGATGCTATTGGTTGATATTTAAATATTTGGATGTTTATTTGCTTATATATATATCCTGTTATGCATACATATGACCCTGTGATTTGGTCTAAGTGATATATATTCATCCCTGACATTTAATTGAAATAAATAATCACTTGGCCAAAGGATAGAAAATTATATACGGACACCGGATTGGTTAAATTAAACAAATTTTAAAATCGTTGATTTGAAATTCATTTAAATGTTTCATTTAAAAGTTATAAGAAAAAATCAATTTATAGAAATCGAATTTATCGCAAAAAAAAATTAGTTTGGAATGTTGCAATAAATTTTGGTTAAAAGAAATTGTTAAATAATTTAAGTTGAGACTTTGAAATTTAAAATTGGGATATGATGGAATTTCGAAAATTTTGTTTGTTTTAAAGATCGAACATTATTTCGAGCTTTGAGTACTACTAAGTAAAGGTGATACAAAAATGATATTTTGAAATTGAGCTTGGAATTGAATCATATTTGAAATTTGGATTTAAATTTGAATATTGAAGGATAATTTTGTTAAGTGTTATAAATTGATATTTTGAAAAATCAAGCTCCAAATCGATATAAATTGAACTTGAATTAATTGAAGGTGAATGTAGAATTGAATTAATTTGAAGTCAAAGTTGACCTTGATTTGAATTGAAATCAAAATTGAATCGGTAGAATGGAAATTGAAATTGATTTGAATTGGGAAGTTATAATTGAAATGGTTCGGTTTTGAAGCTGTTTCATTTTGTTTTGCATATTACTCTGTTATATAAACCATCTTTAAATACTTAAACTATTTTAACCTATATTAACTATATTGAATTATTTTTAACCCATCTTAAACCATGTTAACTTATTTTAATTATATTTAACCTATCTTAAATCCATTTAACTATATTAAATTAATTTATCTATTTGAAATCCATTTAAATATTTTAAGTATTTTAACTATTTTAATTATTTAAACTACTTAAAACTATTTTTCTAAAATTTCAAGCTGGTCAATAAGGTGAAATGTTTATGTTTAAATCTTGAATTTAAATACGAATTGGGTTAAATGAAGTTGTAACCTAAATTGAAATTTGAAATGATTTTGAAATCGAAATGAGATATTGAGGCGAAAAATGATTTTGAAACGGAATCTTACATTTTGAATATATATGATGATGTTTGAAATGGGTTTGATTTTTTGAAGCGAATATGATATTTTGATATCAATTATGAATCGATTTGAAATATAAAAGAGCCATCGGTGTGATAATACGTAGTTATTAAAGAGACCGAGATTGGATATGGACATACTCTCTGTCGATACCGAAAACCACTTTAATAACTATTATACGCGGAGTGTTGATCCAGAATGAAGTGGATGGTTTGGTGAACGCGTTGACTGAAGAAAGAGAACGATATTGGATGACCCCTGACATGACTAAAACAGGAGCCACGCCTGGCCATTGAGGTTTGACATCTCTAGCGGACACACTTCTTCGATACCATATCTATTACTTTTGTGATTCGATTTGGGTGCACCCCTTGATTTGGGAGTGTTGTTTCGCGGTGTTGAGGTAGCTGCTGGCTATGCTCAAAATCAGTCCGGATCACGCAACTACTAGTATCCTACTTGGTATCGCCTCATGTACCTTGTCATACTGATTATCCTATTCGCAACCACTACGTTTTGTTTTGTGTTATACCTATGGGTTACCCTCTGATAACCACTAGTTTACGGTGGGGTTTACGGTGCTGTATAGACTATGGCACTATAAAATGTGTTAAGGGGAATTATGGTAACGCCTTAACGCTATTTTAATACTTTACTTTACTGTAGACATATTATAATAGCATATTGTACTACATAGTAGATAGTTTAACGGATCCTTGAGAGATGGAAAATCCCGTAACATCTCTTAAGTTATTGCACTCACGTTAACACTGGATAGGAGATGTCAAACCCCGTAAACATCTCTAACGCCGTTACACTCATATTTATTTACGATTGATTAAACTTACAGGAGGATATTTTAGTCCTGACTCGAGTGTTTTGTATTTTCATTACGCTCGGGTCAGACCTGAGTTTTTCAGCTTATTGAAGATCTATTCTGGAGGACGAAGTCGAAGATTTGGTATACTATTACTATTATTATCTTTGCATCATGCTGCCTGCTGCATTATTTTATTTGTTCAGGTGTATATGTATAACTCTGATAAATGTTGTATAAATAATGATCAAAGTATAGTAAACAACTTCATGAACTGTTTATTTGACTATTATATTTTATCGTTTCGCTGCAAGATTATGTGTTGTTTTATTTCCTTTATTTCCCTTTCTTTTCTTTTCTTATTTACCCCAATAACCATCTGCACTTTTGAATGGTTTGGAATCGGTATGTGTGTTTGATCGTCGGTTTAAACTGTCCAAAAAGGTGGGTTGTTACAGTTGGTATCAGAGCTTTGGTTTAGCGATAGCCTTAGCTTTGTGGGGTCTGACTCTTTATAAATAGGGTAGTAATACCCTATGATGAGTCGCTGAGTGTATACATATGAGAGAGCATATTTGTTAGTGATATAAAATGTTTTATATTGTGTCGGTTGATTTGTTGAATGGCTTATGGATTCTGGTCAATACGAGTAATTAACGTCATTGATAGGGATCTCTAAACACTTAAACAGAACAATTCGACATAGTATTGTTTTGAAATTGGGTAAGTGAAATAATTTTGCTCTAATTATGTTTTGTATATAAAGATGAATTTTCAGAAATTATTGTGACTTATCTAGCTTACCTGGTTGTTAGGAATGAAAATATTGGTTATTATCATTAATTGGATATTGTAATTTAATAAATAAGGTGAATTACAAAATGAACAATGATAAAACACTTGTGGAATGTTTTAAGAAAGAAAATCCTATAATAATATTTTATAAAGGGGACTTATAAATTAAAATAGATTTAAATTGGAAAATATTGAAATTAAGACCCGGAGGTTTTGACAATGGCTCTCAAAGCTTTGAAGAAAATATATTGTGATATTAGTTGGAAAAAATTTATGAGAAATATTTTGAAAAGATTTTTAAGAAGGAATGAATTCAGTACTCATCTCTTCTGTCGCTGGAAAATAATTTCGGTGATGACTGCGCAGCATCATCGACGTTCATTTTTGAGTCCCAAAGTGAGGGAGACTTCTAGGAAGCTTTGCTTTTCTTCGAAATTATTTTGGGTAAATGGGTTTTGGTTTAAACTCCAAAGGTATGATTTGATATATTAAAGTTATAAGTGTATATGTTTATTTCAAACGATTTGAAAAGAACCGAGCATTTAAATTTCTAAGTTATGTTAATTAGTAATTTTCAAATTATTTGAATAAAATGTGAATAACCAGAATTTATAAAATAAGAGGATTAAGATATCTAAGCTTATGTTTTGGGAAAACTTTAGAGTTGTAGTGTACCTTTAAAGTTAAAAGGTAAAGAGGACTTAACTAAATTAAATTTGTGAACAGTCTAATTAAGTAAAATGAAATTCTATAAATTTGTATAATACCAAATTTGCATTCTAATAACATATAATATGACTTACCAAATATTAAGAAGTTGAAATGATGTTTTGGATATGTAATGAGATGTTGTACAAATAAACAGAACCTGAAAATAATTGAAGTATACAAGTAAGGAAAACTCAAGAGGAATTAAAATGTATATAAATGGAAAATTTAGTTGTGATAAAAATTATAAATACTTAAATATAACATGAAATGATGAATGGATAAATGGAACAAGTAAGTGAAATTAAGAAAGAAGATAAATGAATCGTATTATATCTTTGTAAATTGGTTATAGAAAATAAATATAAATTGCAAAGGGATTGAAAAAAAATTGAATTTGTAACCTTTAAGATAACTGTAAACTAAGAAAAGTCATTTATGAGAGGTTAGACTTTTATAGGATGATTAATAAACTAAAGTGTGGGTTAATAAAATGTTCCATAAATAAATTTGTTATTAACTAAAATTATGAAATTGAAGTAAATGTAAACAAAAGAATTTGGTATAGCTAAAAATTAATTGGAAAATTGAATTTGAATTTAATTAAATTATATAGAATGTTTAAAATGAACTTGAGTAAGCAAATTCTATGATATGAAGTTTAAGAAAAGATAATGTTAAAGAACATGCTATGTAAAGAAATGAATATACTAACTGAATAATGGATTGTGAAAAATTAATTGTAAATAAAAAATAAAGTCAATAAAATAATTTAATATAGATAAATTGGATGGAAATCCATTAGAAGGTAATACGTGAGTTGTACGTGTATTATTTTGTTCGCATAACGATTTGATCTAAATTGGAGCACAAAATTTCGAGATGATTTATATCGATCCAAGTTAGGATTTTTCACTCGATTCTCGATGGCGAACCCTGAATATGGATTTTTGATTTGATTCTGGAATTCTCTATCATAGTATATGGCTATGCAGGGAGAGTAACAGTTTCCAATCAAGGAACCAAATTTGAGTCCGCACTAGAGAGTCGTGTGAACGATACTAGTTTGAAGTGAAATTGTGTGATCGAATAAGCGATTAGATTTGATATTGCTCACGGATGATATATGTACGGCTTACGGACTTAATTAAAGCTAATACTGGAAATTGAAGATGACAAATATAAAACGATTCTTTTAAATTGTATAATTGGATATCATTGGTAAATGAGATGCAGGTATTTAAAATCAAGAAAATGTGGATTACCCGACAAAAGGTACATGTTTATTTTGTCATTGGATTTGGTGATTTTGGATGAGCCACTTGGCTTTTGATTTTCTTTTGTTGGTTTGGGGCCCGTAGAGGCGTTTTGTAGCTGTACCGATCGAGCCGCGCAAAGAAGACTCTATCGAAATTTTTCGTAAATCCGGGTGTTAGAAAAATTTTCAAGTTTTAAAATTTTATAACTTGTTTTGATAACTAACTCGTAAACTTCATAGGCTAATCAGAGTAGCGTAGTGGAAGTGTAGTAATGACTTTATAGATGGAATTTCATTATTTTATAAGTTGGTAACTTTGAATAAAATATATCTAATGTTGAATTCTATACTTAGTTCCTTTTCCCTTCTTTTTCCTTTTCGGGGACGAAAAGTTTTGAGTGGGGGAGAGTGTAATGACCCGTAAATTTTTGATAATTAAAATAGTTAATTTAATAAGATTTCATGGTTTAATGTGGGAAGAATTAAAAATTTGTAATTTATTTATGATAATAATAACTAGAATGAATTGTAACAAATTTTATCTAAGTTAATTATTTATGAATTGAATGAAATCCCAAATCAATTGAAATAATATGTAGTCAATGGTAATGGAATGAAGTTGTATTATATAGGAAATTGTGACACTTGTTTGTAAATAGTAAACTTATAAGTGTGATTTAAAAGTTAATGGTGATAATTATTTAAGTTACCTATTCATTTAGTTAGTCGAATTGAATTTGGGAACAAATTGCAATTGAAATGAAATTTTATATATTAGTTAAGTGCATTATCTCTAACTGAAGTTAAATAATAATGTGGAATTCATTTGGTATAGTAAAGTAATTGACTGATAACGAAAATTTATTTCAAATCCAATATTGAAATCCGTCAAATATTGAACAATTAAATTGTTTAAATTTAATATTTGAAATTTATTGAATAATTGAATAACGGGAATCGAATAACTGTTTAATGGAAATGGTTGTTCAATGATTTGAATTTGTTTCAAAAGTTAATTTGATAAGTTCGTTTTTGAATATTTCAAAAGATAGATATTTAAGAATAAATCAAATTTGTTTAAATTTAATATTACAAATGTTTGAATAATTAAATTCAGACTTTGATATGATTAATTTGATATTGAAATTTTAATGTATGAAGATAGAGTGAATAACTGAAATTTGATTTAATATGATTCAAATTGGTTTCCAAAGTGAATATAAGTTATATTTGTATTATAATAGAGTTAATAAGATTTTAAAATTGGAATCTTAAGAAATTCTGTAAATTTTGAAAAGTTGTCGATTTAACCGACGAGTTAAAAATAGTCTTCCGGGGCACAGTCTCGAAATTCAACGAAATCAGTTCCATTAGATCCGTAATAGTTTATTTTTATCGGGTTTCAATTTCCATAGCAATCGGAGTTGTCGTTTGACCATGGCAGCTCGAAACGCTTAGAAATTAATTTAATCGATTTAATTTAAAATTGATCGTTTATTTCCGTAACTCGCACATACGATCGAATTAGGCCCCGAAACATGTTCCATTGTGTTTGGAACGTGGGTAAAACATTATAAACGCCTGGCGGAACGTTTCATTTGGAGTCCGTCTGAAAAAGTTGAAAAATAATAATATTTTATTTATGTACGTTTACATATATACACGTATCCTCAGTAAAAACCCTAGCTATCTCTAGCCGCTGTTTGTTTTGTTTCAATGGCCGAAAAGTCATGACTTTCCCCCCTTAATCTCTCCTCATCCGAGCCGTTTTAGCCTAAACCTCCAACACGAATATCGTAGAGCTAGGTGAGACCTCTCCATCCAACGACAGATTTTGTTTATCGTCGCCGTTTGGAGCCACGAGGGGCTGTGAAGGTGGGCCATTCATTCAAGATTTCCAGGTGATGGTGATAGCCGAGCTCGATGAAACTCAGGCCGGTGGTGGCTATCGCGTAGATGCGACCGGTGGTGGTCTCCGATCGAAGTCGAGGAGAGAGGTGGAGGAGCGACGTTTGGTTGTGGGTTGCGTGCGTTTTGGGTTTCCTCCATTCGCATTACCTGTAGCGAATGCAAATAGGAAGAAGGTGGAACACGGCTTGGATCCCTCAGATCTAAGTTTGAACGAGCAGGATTGAATTTGGTATAAAAGTTTAAAAGAAATTAGTAATTTAATTTTATATTAAATCGTATAAACTTGTAAATACCGTATCTTCTTCATTCGTTATCAGAATTGGACGAAACAGGGTGCGTTGGAATCGCAGAGACAAGAGCTACGTTGCAGTGTAGATCCGGGAGTGTTTGGAGCTCATTAAATTTTAGGTTAAATCAAATGTCGTTCGATTTGATTTAAAATCGTAAAAATCAAGGTGAGTGTTTTATAACGCTCACAACGTACTGAATATCTTTATGGTAGTTAAATTTGATATTATGAAGTGATATGAATTTTATTTGTCGTTGTTTGATAAAAATTTAATTGTCATATAGATTGTCATTTGAATTCACCGTTGAAAATTAAATTGACAGCCAAATTGAAATTAAAAATTGAATTGCAATTAAATTACCTGATATCGATAACTATGAAATTGCCGTGAATTGTATTGTCTGATGTATTTCGATGGATTCTATTGGTTGATATTTAAATGTTTGGATGTTTATTTGCTTATATATATATCCTGTTATGCATACATATGACCCTGTGATTTGGTCTAAGTGATATATATTCATCCCTGACATTTAATTGAAATAAATAATCACTTGGCCAAAGGATAGAAAATTATATACGGACACCGGATTGGTTAAATTAAACAAATTTTAAAATCGTTGATTTGAAATTCATTTAAATGTTTCATTTAAAAGTTATAAGAAAAAATCAATTTATAGAAATCGAATTTATCGCAAAAAAAAATTAGTTTGGAATGTTGCAATAAATTTTGGTTAAAAGAAATTGTTAAATAATTTAAGTTGAGACTTTGAAATTTAAAATTGGGATATGATGGAATTTCGAAAATTTTGTTTGTTTTAAAGATCGAACATTATTTCGAGCTTTGAGTACTACTAAGTAAAGGTGATACAAAAATGATATTTTGAAATTGAGCTTGGAATTGAATCATATTTGAAATTTGGATTTAAATTTGAATATTGAAGGATAATTTTGTTAAGTGTTATAAATTGATATTTTGAAAAATCAAGCTCCAAATCGATATAAATTGAACTTGAATTAATTGAAGGTGAATGTAGAATTGAATTAATTTGAAGTCAAAGTTGACCTTGATTTGAATTGAAATCAAAATTGAATCGGTAGAATGGAAATTGAAATTGATTTGAATTGGGAAGTTATAATTGAAATGGTTCGGTTTTGAAGCTGTTTCATTTTGTTTTCCATATTACTCTGTTATATAAACCATCTTTAAATACTTAAACTATTTTAACCTATATTAACTATATTGAATTATTTTTAACCCATCTTAAACCATGTTAACTTATTTTAATTATATTTAACCTATCTTAAATCCATTTAACTATATTAAATTAATTTATCTATTTGAAATCCATTTAAATATTTTAAGTATTTTAACTATTTTAATTATTTAAACTACTTAAAACTATTTTTCTAAAATTTCAAGCTGGTCAATAAGGTGAAATGTTTATGTTTAAATCTTGAATTTAAATACGAATTGGGTTAAATGAAGTTGCAACCTAAATTGAAATTTGAAATGATTTTGAAATCGAAATGAGATATTAAGGCGAAAAATGATTTTGAAACGGAATCTTACATTTTGAATAGATATGATGATGTTTGAAATGGGTTTGATTTTTTGAAGCGAATATGATATTTTGATATCAATTATGAATCGATTTGAAATGTAAAAGAGCCATCGGTGTGATAATACGTACTTATTAAAGAGACCGGGATTGGATATGGACATACTCTCTGTCGATACCGAAAACCACTTTAATAACTATTATACGCGGAGTGTTGATCCAGAATGAAGTGGATGGTTTAGTGAACGCGTTGACTGAAGAAAGAGAACGATATTGGATGACCCTGACATGACTAAAACAGGAGCCGCGTCGGGCCATTGAGGTTCGCCATCTCTAGAAGACACACTTCTTCGATACCATATCTATTACTTTTGTGATTCGATTTGGGTGCACCCCTTGATTTGGGAGTGTTGTTTCGCGGTGTTGAGGTAGCTGCTGGCTATGCTCAACATCAGTCCGGATCACGCAACTACTAGTATCATACTTGGTATCGCCTCATGTACCTTGTCATACTGATTATCCTATTCGCGACCACTACGTTTTGTTTTGTGTTATACCTATGGGGTACCCTCACTAGTTTACTGTGGGGTTTACGGTGCTGTATAGACTATGGCACTATAAAATGTGTTAAGGGGAATTATGGTAACGCCTTAACGCTATTTTAATAATTTTACTTTACTGTAAACATATTATAATAGCGTATTGTACTACATAGGAGATAGTTTAACGGATCCTTGAGAGATGGAAAATCCCGTAACATCTCTTAAGTTATTGCACTCACGTTGACACTGGATAGGAGATGTCAAACCCCGTAAACATCTCTGACGCCGTTACACTCATATTTATTTACGATTGATTTAACTTACATGAGGATATTTTAGTCCTGACTCGAGTGTTTTATATTTTCATTATGCTCGGGTCAGACCTGAGTTTTCCAGCTTATTGAAGATCTATTCTAGAGGACGAAGTCGAAGATTTGGTATACTATTACTATTATTATCTTTGCATCATGCTGCCTGCTGCATTATTTTATTTGTTCAGGTGTATATGTATAACTCTGATAAATGTTGTATAAATAATGATCAAAGTATAGTAAAGAGCTCCATGAACTGTTTATTTGACTATTATATTTTATCGTTCCGCTGCAAGATTCTGTGTTGTTTCATTTCCTTTATTTCCCATTCTTTTCTTTTCTTATTTACCCCAATAACCATCTGCCCTTTTGAATGGTTTGGAATCGGCATGTGTGTTTGATCGTCGGTTTAAACTATCCAAAAAGGTGGGTCGTTACACTATCCAACAAACATATCCCATTCATTTAAAAATTGATGTGGACTATCCATCACGCATCCCATAGTTTTCCTAGGATAACTATGAAACCTTCATTAACCTTGTAGAGATTAATCATCTCCATTATGATGTGGACTATCCATCTCACATCCCATAGTTTTTCTAGAATGACCATGAACCCATCATTTAACAATTTAATTCATGTTACCCACATGTTTAACCTATGTCTATTGGTGTCCCTAATTAGGTTATCTTCCATTAAAGTTATAGCATTTCAAAATAAAATACATTGGTACCCCAAAGATTGGTGTCGAACTCATTTAAGAAAATACATTGGTATCCCCAATGAAAAGTCACATTTATAAAACATTTAGTTTGTCGAAACTAATCCACATTGGTTCCCTAATGATATTGTAGACATCTATAATCAAAATAGTATTGGTATCCCCAATGTTTAAAGTTGAAGTCATAAGACAATAGGCTCACCGCCGTAAATTTAGCATTGTAAAACACTTTCGATGTTAAAAATAATGTCGATAAAATAAGGCTCCTCACTGTTAATGAAATAGAATATAACACATGCAGTATTAAACCACGTCGACCTCTATCCAAGGTCGATGACAAGCTTAAAGTTCTTTAAGTATAAACTTTATGCCAAAAATTAGGTTATCGACCTTTATATAATATAGTTATCCACATTTTAAAACAAAACCTTAGGACACTACAAAACAAATGGCTAATTGTCGAAAACATAGGGCCATCGACTCTGCCAAACATAGGCAACTTCGCCTTTTCATAAATGTTTTAGTTTACATAAAAATGAGCATCTTTGTCCTTAAAAGGAAGAGATGCAAAGTCAATGCCGTGCTGCATCATTGCCAATTCCCAAACCATATAAACCTTGATATATAGAGTAGCCGACACTGATGCATAGCGGCCTCAAGGAAATCGGTGTCATTATACAACTATTATACTTTACTTATGTCACGATCCAAATTCCAGCGTTCGAAAATCGACATCCGTACTCCACTGTACTTAAATGTCGTAGATTCAAACGTTGAAATTCAAGTCGTGCCGGAGCTTATAACACATCAAGTATAACAACACAGCGAAAAAAAATGAATATCGTTGATATACAATATTCGATACAACAATGATACAATGTGAATAAGTATCAGAGATATAAGATACAATGCTACAGCGGAAAAACAATATGATATAGTAGCGGAAAACAAAAACTCCAAAGATCTCCAATCCAATGCTCCAAAGCAAGAATTCCAAGCCACAAGCTCAAACCACCATCAATTTGCACCAAGCTAAGCAAGTCCCGTCCATGAATCTAAAACTCCAATATCCAGGATCTCCAAAGAATACCAAAGACAAAGCTGAAAGCTACAGAATCGATATTTATATCTACTATCTGAAAAACCCAACTCTAGACTGCCCGTGTGGAAAATTGTGGGCACCCAGAGTTTAGGAAAGGAACAATAAACTCCGGGTCAGTCGTGGGACTGGTGTGAGCAAAAAAAAACAGTTTGGCCTTTAAAGCAAACAAAAGAAAATTTTAAGTTGAAAAATCCGCAATGCTTTTAAGAAAATGAAACTACAATAAGGCCTCCCGCCACACACACAATGCAAACGCAGACTTGGAGGAGATTTCTCCTTATGATAGTCAAACATGCTTACTATGCAAAATTCTCTTTTGATATTATTATTCGTGCATGGTGGAAAACATTTTGAAAGTATAATATTAATCTTAGCCAGCATAGGTACCATTATATTATGCCTCCTATAGCTACCATATTAGATGGTAGATTCTACAACTAAAACCCAAATCCATTTCCAAAACCATCTGGATTAAAAATTCAAATTCAAAACTATTTCAAAAAATCTGTGACTTAACCGATTTCCACGTGCAATCCATATTTGTGTGTGTATAGGTATGGTCCAGGGGTTTTACACAAAAGTGCAACAACAATCATCACATCACAGATTAAAGCGCATAAATATCGATAAGCGGTATAAACTATAACGCTTATCTTCATTCACAGATCACAGATAAAATAAATTTATCAATCACAAAGATTCATCATCACAATTTGATGTGGGTTTCGGATAACCAACTGGAATCCGACTCCCTGTCGCATCGAATTTCAAATGTCGTTTAACTGGTCAGAGGGTTTTCATATTCATACAACGGTATATGCATCACAAATAAAACAACTCAGCACATCACATAGCATTACCTCACATATCAAATATATCAATCCATCACACAACATTCAATAACAATCAAACATCTTTGATTAAGGTGAATAAAACGTGTGGTTTTAAAATTTATTACTCACACAATTACTTTCATTAGTAATCTTTAAATCAAAGATTTATTACTATTAACTATAATTGATTTAGTATTAACCATCTTCATGAATTTAATCATTTCTTTAATTAATTATCTTAATTAATTAATCCTTAATTAATTACCATTTAATTAATAAAATTTAATGATTGATTATCCTTAATCACTTTCATTAATTAATTATTTCTTTAATTAATCGTCTTAATTAATTAACCCTTAATTGTAATTTATTAAATTTTAATTACTTTTATCAATTAATTATTCCTTAAATGCTTTAATCTTTAATTATCTACTCTTAATTACTTTCGCTAAGTAATTATTATTTTATTTAATCATTCATTAATTACTTGATTTATTAACTTTAATCTTTTAATAAGTAATTATCTTTAAACAATGAATTGTAATAAAACAATCAAATAACCTTTTATTATTAGAAATCAAACAATCTTTAGTTACTAAGTCATTACTTGATTATCCATTTAATCACATTAATTAATTACATTTTGGAAAACTATCAGAAATCTAACACAAAATCTATTTCCAATCCACATCAATTTATTTTCAAATCATATTTGAATTTAAATCCAAGTTTGAAACTTGCCTTAGAAAACTTATTAAAAATTTACTTTTTAAACTTCCTCAAGCTTTGTACTAAAATCCTGAAACTATAATGCTTCACAAAAAAAAGTATATTTTGTTTTAAACAAACAAAAAAAACTGTACAAGTTATATAAGGATATTGACCCGAGCCAAAAATGGGTTTACTCGAGCTATCTACCTCATATCCCCGAGACAAACTTCCCCCCCCCCCCCCCCCTTTTTGTCTTTGTTTAATTTAAACCCTTAAAACCAATTACAACAGCAATATCCACGCACACTCGAGCCTGCACCCAACTTCCCCGCGACATACTTCGAGTTTCTTCCTTCGTTCCCAACTTCCAAACTATCATCCAGATATCCAAATGACACGCATGCACGTGCACCGTTGACCGCCACCGTTCTTATCGTCGTTCCGATCACCAACACGTCATTAATGACATCCCTAAGCATCACGAGCATACAGATTCCCAAATTTAACTGGGAATCAAAATCGAGCTGGTTTTCTCCCATCAGAACCCACAACTTGAACAACAACTTCCCCGCGCCAATGCCACTGACCACCGGCCATCACGACGTCGAGCCCAAATCTTCATCCGAGCCTCACGCTCCCCTTCTCCTTCCTCCGATCGTGATCGATGCCTCCTCGACATGGTGATGAACCTGAGAGTATCAACTAACCCATCAGGGCTTTAAACTCTACGACGCCTCCCAGTCACTACTACGGTGAACATTGGAATCTTCGACCATTTTTCCCGTGCACCATGATTCCCAAACTATCTCCACACTTGATCGCGACAATTATTACTGTGCTAATTTCTGGAATTTGACGATCATAGTTATTCTGTGTAACTCCAAAATTCTCAACCATTTCAAGTTTAAAAATCATGATCTTTACATCAAAATTCGTCAATTTGTATTACGATTTTATTTATATAGCCAAATCAAAATTCCCATATGATTGAATATTTGACATGACTTTGATTTCTTCTGTAATGTACTATTTTTGAAATAGTCACTGAATCTAAAATCTTGATATCATTTTAAAAATTAATGTTGCCTTGTTTCAAGCAATTTCTCTTCAGAAATCATAATTTAATATAGTTTATATTGAGAGATATGGATTTTTTTTTGTTTTTTTTTGAACTGTAGTTATAACAGGGACAAGATATATTCACATACAAAAATCTACATTCATATACCCAAAGCTATTCAATCATATTCCAGAAAACACTCAAACATATCATAATAACTTCATCTCAAGCATCATCAAAACTGATTCAAGCTTTTAGTTCTAGAAGTTTTGCTCACATTTTTTTCTCCTGAAGGCAGAAGGTTTCAGAAAAACAGAGCCTTGCCTGTATAAATTTTCCTTTAATTTCTTTGATCTGCAAAATTTAATTAATATAAAACTTTGTTTAATTTTCTTTTTTATTTGTTTACTTACACAATAATAACAAACAAAAGAATCTATTTACTTACAGTTTTTGAATTTGTTTTAAAGCTTCAAACTTGTTTTATTCTTTCCAGGCTGCAGACTTCAATTTACATTTTCTTTCAAGTTCCCTAGTTTTCAACTTGCTTCAGATTTTAAACTTCATCAATTTGTTGATTAGGATGCACTTTGATTCAGTTTTGGTTGATTTTGTTTGTGATCTGATCTGTATATAATTTCTTTTTTTTCTCTGGTTTCCAGGTTTTGATATGGTTTTGATAAAACTGAATTTTCTTTTGTATATAGGTTTCTTTGTTTCCTGGTTTGAATCTTTACAAGTTTCTTTGAAATTTTCTTTTATCTATTTATTTTAAATATGAAAAGAATACATGACACTTGTTTATTTGTTAAACCATTTGAGTTACATTTGTAAACTTCTTTTAAAAAAAATGCTTACACTTGTTATTATAAGCAATATTATGTTTCAACTTCTTAACTTTAAATAAATTTATATATATTTAGTTTTAAACCCTTAGTTTGAATATATTGCTAAATATATAAACAATTATTTTATGTTAAATCCTTTTAGTTAATTTAAAATTTATTTACAAATTTTGTTTTTAAACCTTATTTTATTTTTATTTACAAATCATGTTTATTTTCAAAAGATGATTTTGACTACTTATACTTATATATCTTTTCACATCAAAATGCATATTTACAAAAATTAAGAAACAAATTTTATTAGTTTTAAATATATAGAAATTTTAAATTCAAGATATTTATTAAATTTCAAAATCACACTTTGTTTTTGAGCTTATACAATTTCTTATTATTTAATCTTTATATTTACATATGTCTGTTTTCTTATTTTATTTTTCAAAAGATAATTTCAAATTCACATTTTGAAATTGTAATCTATTTATAAAATATTCACTTTTGAATTCCAAATCATTAATCTTTATTTATTTTAAAGATAAAAACATTTTTTTTCTTATTAGTGAATCAAGTTATCAATTTGTTGAATTTTCAAATCGATTCCTTTATTTACAGTCTTTATATATATATATATATATATATATATATATATATATATATATATATATATATATTATTTAAGTAAATACATCACTTTATTAATCATTTATAAAATCTTTTTAAAGCAAAAGATGGTTTGAAATTAAATTATGTATATTACTTATAAATATTTATAAGTTAGTAAGTACAATTTTTGTTTTCAATATATTTATATTTTTAAACTTAAGATATTAAACTATATTTATTCATTTTTAAAGAAAAGGTGTTTTAAATTCTTTTATCAAATTCATATTATATTTAAAATCATATTCAAAACTTCATTTCCAAATTATAATGCATAGTTTAAATAAAATTAGAAACAAATTCTTATTAGCTTAAAAATAAAAATATTAATTCAACTTATCTCTAGAATCTAATTTATTTATCATATTCCAAATACAATTCTTATTTTGTCCCCAAATATTCAAATTAATTCTAAATCTATTCATAATTTAATCAAAATTTTATATTAATTTACCAAATTAATTCTTAATTTAATCTAGGAATCAAATTAATTACAAATTTAAATTTGTTTAAAAACAGGAATGTTACAACTTATTTCGGCTATTATGCCGCAAAAGTATTAGTGTGAGTCAAAACATAGGTGAAGAGATGCGGCTTCGCTTTGGATAAATCATGAGAATGCTTTTGCATCTTCAATGGGTTTCCGTCTTGATTGATGTTGACAATATTGGAAACACTCCATAACTAACTAAGTAGTTATCATGTGCTTCTCTTCTTGTTGTCATCGACAGTCATAAATGCGATGCTATATTAGGCATGGCGACATCTCATAGATGCGATGCTATATTAGGCTTGGCGACATCAAAGGCGATGTGGCATTATCGTAAATTATAGTAAAATTGATTTTTTACTACAAAAAGCAATTTCTTTTTACCAAACAAAATGTTTTTCAAAATATTATTGGTTTGAGAAAAACTTTGCATTCTATTTTTATTCTTACTGCCGTATAAAATTTCCAAGTTCCAAAACAATTATGAACTTAATTATTATAGCTTTAAATGCTTGTCTAGCAAAAAAATTCATATTAATTCGAAACCGCTTAGGAAAAATACCCAAAAATTCCAAAATACCATATTCTTCAGTGTATAAAAATTTCAGGGTCAAAAACCATATTTAATTATTTTAAATAATTAAAACCTAAAATTAACCCCTTTTCTCCTTAGGAAATTCATAAAATATTCAATTTAATTTGGAAAATTATGAGATTAAAAACACATCTCCAAAATAATGTTTTACTCAACACAGCAAAAAATTAAAGCCATTGGAGATTAAAAACTTAGGTTTTACTCTTAAAACCCTTTTAAATAATTTCAATCAATAATTCCATGAATCGTAATTTTATCCAAACAATGATTAAACAACTATAACTTAGCTACAATCATCAAAGCCATTCAGATATTATCCATAGACGAAATCAATAACTAAAAATAAAGATGGTCCATGTATTATTCACCTTAGATTTAATGGTTGGACTTGAGATTTGATTAGTGTTTTGCTTCCTTAGCTATTGCCCTCGAATCATCCTTAAATTTTGTTCCTTGTCTTTCTTTCTAATGGTTGGCCTCCTCTCTTTTTTTAATTGTTTTGATGTTAGGAAAAAGAGAATGACATGAGGAGGAGAAGGTTTAAGGAGTGAAAGTTGGATCTACCTATTTTGCCCCTCTTATATATTCTCTTATATAATAAATCTTTAAGTAATGTTACCTAGTTCATTAGTAATTGCTCGACTTTATAAATTTTCAAATCTCATTTACCTTAACTATTTACAATATTATATTTAATTTATCCAACTAAATATCATGAATAATGTTAAATTAAAATCATTGGTGTTACATGGGGGTACTGATAAGATGGTCCTTTAGATTCTGCAATGCAATTTTGCATTCCTCGGTCCATTCGAAATTATGTCCCTTCTTTGCTTGGTCGAAGAATGGTATACACTAGTCTATCACTTTGGAAATGAACCTGCTTAGGGCAACCACACTTCTATTTAGGCACTTCTGGGTCATACACATGACTTATTGCTACTTTTGGCTTAACAAGCATATCATATACATACACCTCTATATTTTTCCCAATATGATTTGAGAAAATCATGTTAACTAACCTTTGGTAGGTTGTTTTAGCATTTTTTAGTTCGAATGACATGACTTCGTAGCGGTATAAGCCCTTGCCCATTACAAAGCTAATATGCTCCCGATCTACTCAAACATAGCTATTTGGTTCTTACCTGGGTATGCATCCACGAAGGTGAGCAGTTTATGACCGCTAATTGCGTCCACCAACTGACTGATTCCGTGTAGAGGAAAATTGTCATTTGGGTAAGATTTGTTGAGGTTGGTGTAGTCGATGCAAGTTCTCCGCCTTTGTAGTTAAATCCCCGCTAAAACCTCGTAAAATCTCCGTTATAGCGCATAGCGCTCTTTGATTGCTATGCTATTTCAATTTAGCACTATTAAATAGTAGATCTGCTTTAACCCCATTATTTTCCGCTACACTCGCTAAATTAAAGTTTTTATTACCCGCTTTAGCGACATTAGTATACAAATGTTGATTTGACTAGTTCTCTTCCAACCAAATCAACAAAGTTAGGATAGACCTAATTTTAAGGCATAAGTACTCAATATATAGAAATCTATTGTAGTCACCGAATATAGTGCATAAATTATGATATTATTCGGTTTTTCTATGTAAGATTAAACAAATTTTCTTTTTCCAACACAAATTATGTGAGAATGAGAACAAATTAACTTTATATATTTGAGTCTATATCTAATGAAGCTTTTTGCACCTTTGATATTTTCTGCTATATCCCCAGTTTATCTCCATTATAACTTTTTACACCTCCACCGCTATAGAACTGTTAAGCACTTTAACTGCACAGTTCTCTACTTTCAATTGGAATTCTTTACAAGAACAAGGTTTGCAATCCACTTCGAGTGATATACTTCCGTAATGAATCCATTCTCCTTCGGTTTCTTAAGTCCTTCGTGCAGAGCATTGTACTTTTCTTGATTTAAGGCCATGTGCTTCTACCCGACTGGGTGAGCATTAGGATCTATGTTCAATGCATAGAAGATAATAGCTAGGTTTATTCCCTCCATATCTGAGTGCGTCCAAGCGAAGACATATATTGATTTTTTGAGAAATCCTATTAACTCTGCTCCGATTTCTTCACTAAGGTTCTTCCCTATCCTGAGAATTTTCAAAGGATCTTTCAGGTCTATTTGTACATCCTCAAGGCGATCTAACAGCTTTAAATCCCTACTTGTCTCCCCTAACCTTTGATATACTTCACTTTGTTCCTTTTTGGGTTGGGATGCAGCAGAGGAAGACTGCTTATGAGCTTCTTCGGAATAATACTACGCATAGATTAGATGTATTCATCGGTGCTGACCATATGCATATACCCTTTTTTCTTTCTTACTGATGTTGTGGTCGTATGATGCTTATTTCAGCATCAGACTTGGTACTTTGTACAAATGCAATTCTTGGCTTGATTTCCTTTTCATTACTGTTATCACAGTTATTAGAAGAAATAGCAGAGTAGTTCTAAACAATTTTATTGCTAGAATTAAGGTATACATTGTATAGTTCCCTAGCTAGCAATTGTTCTCCTCTTATCGGTACTATCCCGGTGGAGGTGTGGAACTTCATGGGCAAAATCTTTTTGAGAAACAATTGCCTTCATGTTAATCAGTGTGGGTCTTCCCAACAACGCATTGTATTTTAATAATTGATTTGATGATCAGGAAGCTCGCATAGAATGATTTGTGAAGGGGTGTAGTTCGAATAGTGACAAATAAGCGAGCTGCTTTAACAGGAGTGATTACGGTATTATTAAAGCCATATACCGACTCAGGGCTCGATTTTAATATTTCCATTGGAAGTTTCATTCAATCAAATGTAGATTTGTACATGATATTAACAGAACTTCTAGAATCCATGAAGACGTTCTTCATAGTGCAGTTTGAGATCTGCACCATAATTATGAGTTGATCCAGATGGAAAGACAATTCTAGCAGTGTCAGCTTCAGTGAACACTATGTCCTTCACATGTTTTTGTTTTACATGGAACATGGTCCTCTACTCTACTTTGGCCTTTTGCGCATACCACTCCTATGATTTTTTACTTTCCCTACAAGATGTGGTGCTCCATGAATTGAGGCTATGAGATTAGAGGGGTTTCCGGTAAAATTTTCATTTAGATCTGGAGTAAGGTTCTATTCCTTTCTCCATTGTTTTCCTTCTAGTAGCCGCCTAAGTATCCTTTCTGAATCAGTCTCTCAATCTCATTTCTTAGATATCGGCAATTATATATGTGATAGCCATTGGTCATGTAGAAGCAGTAGTAAGCTTAGGAATGGCAATAAGGCGGGTTGGGGTGGGTTTTTTGTACCTCGTACCCATCCCAGCTTTTTTAGACCTCATCTCGAACCCTCCCCTTAGACCTGGTGCGGGTCCAAAATTTTGCCTTGGACCCAAAACTAGTTCGGTCAGGGTAGACCCGCCCCGCCCCAAGACCCGATGAGGATCTATGCATTGATTCAAAATTGTGTCCTAATGTTTATATATTTATTCAAAATAACAAGAATTTAACCGTTTAAAAAAGTGTGGTGTACAATAACCGTTCAAAAAAATATGCATTTGTTATGGTATAATTATTATGACGCAACTTAATACTATAAAAAAATTATAGCTTATTATTGGAAAATTATAACATCCATGTCATAGTCACTTAGATATAAAAAGGTTAACAAATCATTATTATAGTAATAAAGCAATTTCATGAGATCTCAATAGTGTGAGTCAGGTTGGAACATGTCAAACTAGCCCTGGCCCGACTTTAAACCTGAAGCTCTCAAGAACAGATCATAGTCTTCCCGCATCGATGACCCAATGGGACGGGGTCTAGACAAGTCAAAACAGGGGCGGGTCTACCGAGTTCAGACCCTAGACCCACCCCATTACGATTCCTGGTAGGCTCCCCTATTTTGTTCTGATATCTTCCCCTTGTTGGGGACATTGTAAGCTAGCTCATTTTTGGTCCTCTCATATATTTGACTAGGTTTGTGAGTGAGAGAAGTCTTTGTTGTGAAGTTGAATTCTCTTTGCCATTTTGTTGGCAAATACTATACTTCTGCCTCTCTTTTCTTCTTATTGTAGGGAGCAGAAGTTCTCTTAACTGGATGTGATTCTATAGTCGTAGCTTCCACCATTCTAATGTAGCTGCTGGCTTTTTCATAGAATGCCTTCATACAATGGCACAGTTTTCTACTGTTCTTATCCCATATGGATGTGCTTTTTCTCATTCCAACGTGCACTGCCATCAGCAATGCTTCCTCACAAGTTACCCTAATCTGAAGTGCCTCGGATTTGAAGTGTTTTATAAAGTTATGTAGGCTCTTATTCTCACCCTGCTTCACTCAGGGCATTGTGTTTACATCTAGGGAAGCCTCCCTCTCAAAATTGAACTGTCTTAAAAAATCCACAGTTAACTACAGGAAAGAATGAACCTCTCGTGGTCCTTACCTTCTAAACCATTTAGAAGTAGCCTCAACTAGATATACTAGGAAGATCTTGCATCTGGCCATCCTCCCAACTTTTAGGACATCCATGTAATACTCAAAAGTACAAATATGATCATATGGGTTTGTGGTCTAATCAAATTCATCAATCGATGAGGCTTTGAAATTGCCTGGAAAGTCTGCTTCTATGATGCTTTCACTAAATGGGGAAGAACCTTCACCCCTTACTTCTTCTCTGTTATTCTATTTGCACAGTCTTGTCAACAACTCTACACAAGACTTTAATTGGTGGATCTCATCCTCTTTTGCATCTATTTAGGATGGTCAGTCTCTACTGAGTGAAGTTACATCATCATCATCAGGCACAGTTTGCGTTAGCTTCTTTAGTATTAACGGGTAATTTTCGCAGGCTTTGATTTGATCTGGATTTTACCTTTGAGCTTGGCATCGGTTTTTGGGCCAGCAACACCGTTCTTATTTCTAAGATTGTCGTTATTACTCACATGTTTCATAGTCAGTGCAGTCGGTGAATTGTAGCGGTGAGCTATGGATGGTTAAAAGTAGATTGGATTAATGGTGGGATATTGGGCAAGGGATCTACATATCCCATTCATACGTTGGTTTAATCGGTATGTGAAAGCTTGAAGGGTTGTTAAGATGGGATCTGGGTAGGCTCTATAGAGGCGCCTGCCACAGATTGGATTACGGAGGTGAGGAGCTGCTTTTGTGGTATTTTTGAGGTAAGGTGAAGTTGTTCCTGGTTAGGAGGGGTATTGGAATATGTGGGTTTCATGGTATTATATTGACTGTGACGACCCGGAATTTTGGACAATATCAATTTAATAATCTATATTAATAATTAAATTTATTTGATAATTTTCCTTTATAATTTTAATTTAAATTGGTAAATTTAATCTTTTAAAGGTTAATAAATATTTAATCTGGCAATATTGATCGATGTCTTTTTACAATTTAAATTTGATAAGAATTATTTTTCAAAGTTAATAAAATTATATTCTATTTATAATATATATATTTGATATATATATATATATATATATATTGTGAATAGGAAGATCTTTTGTTTTAAATAAAAGATGAATTTTCAAATTGTAATATATATATGTATGTATATGTTATAATTTGAAGTTGTTTTGAAATTTAATATAATCTATTGATAATATATATAGGTATGAATATATTGTAATTTGAAGCTTTGTTTTAAAATTAATACTTTTCAAAAGTTAATTTAAGATTTATTCAATTATTTTCAAAAGTACAAGATAATTATTTATTTTTAAGTGTGATAGTTTAAATAAGATTTAAACAAAGTTTTATTTTGTTTTCTTTAAAATGCTTAAATTAAAATGGTTATATAAATATATATGTATATATAAAGTTATTAATAAACTTTCTTTTTAAAAAAATTATCTCTTAAACAATAAAGATAAATGTTTTAGATTTTATAATACATGTATAAGAATTTATTTGTATATAATTAGTTTTATAATATTTTCTTTAAAAAGTAAATTTATATATACATATATAAGTATTTATTAATTAAGTAACTTAAGTATGTAAGTTTATATTAACATTTAAATTAAATGAAAATTTAATTAAAAATACTTAGGGATATGTGTAAACATATTAGCTCATCTTAATAACATATATAAGGCAATTAAGTAATATGAGTGACAAATGTAGGTTTTAAATAACAAGTGTCATTTCTTAAAATTTTTATTTTCTTTGATTTTTTTCATAATTTAGTTCCTAATAAAATACATTCTTCTTCAAATCCTTTTTCCTGTTTTTCAGCTGAAGTAAAAAAAAGAATTCTGAACTAAAATTTTGTAAAAAACTTTTCAACCATTTTTAAAAAAAAATTCCAAAATCTTGTAACCCATTTTTCAAATCTGCAAACAAATAGAGGATCAAGCAACTAGATCAAACAACAAACTTCAACCTGTAACTCAACTAAGTAAAAAGAAAAGCCATGCAAGGATTCTAGACTTCAACGGCAAAGCAAAACTCAATATGCAATTCCAGAAAACAAGAACATGTCCTCTGCTCTCTGTTTATACTTGCCTAGTGAGTAAATATTTTTAAAAACAGTTAATCTTGTTTTAACTTAAGTGCATGTGATGACGTTTGATTGAATTGAATCCTATAGTTCGAAACTTATCTGGATTTGCAAATATATGTATGTGAGCATGACTGTATATGTTGATATCTTGTTCTATGTTTGTTACAGTCTGTGACTTTTGTTTTCCAAAATCCAAATTTCTCAATTAGATCCATATTAGCCTTTAATATGTAAAGGAAAATTGTTTGAGAATGTATAATGAAGATCACAAAATTAGTTTCATGATTTTAAATGCAACAGATAATTTTAAATAGGGGATTAACAGTGAAACTAAAATTTTTGTTAAAAATCAACTGCCTTAAATTCTAATTTGAATTACATGCATGTAATCATGATGGAAAATCGTGAATTTTGATATGCATTTCGTAATTTTTAGTTTAGTAATTCTTGAGAATTCGCCCACTGTTCCAATTGGGTGTTTTGGTGGTTTGTCGTTGATTGGCGTGATGATCAGAGGTGATACCTTGGTCGAAGGTGGTTAGTAGGAGGATACATGCGGGAAAAATGTTGGAAAATTTTTCCAATGGCTGAGTCGACCGGAATTGGGTCGAGTAGGGTTTAGTGTCTGGTTGTTGAAGCCGTCGTTCCAGTGGGTTTCTCGCCGTCGTTGAGAGACCGGAGGTGTTCGCATGTTGGGGAATTGTGGATTGGTGATACGGCGGTGCTTTGGAGGGTTTACTGGAGTTTCCGGTGGCAAGTTCATCAGAGGCGATGGGTTTTTCTGGGTGTCGAGTTGCTGTAGTTTTTCGAGCGTAGGGTCGAATTTTGATTCGTTGTTGGATTCTTGATTCTGGGTTGAGGGAATGGTTGTCGTGGTCATGTGTGGTCGGTCGCCGTCCAGAAAGTTGGTCGGAGAAGGGTGGTTAGGATGCGCACGTACACGCGTGTACGTTTGTGTGCACTGGAAAAAAGGAGTTGGGGAAGACGAGTCTAGCTCGGAGTGAAGCTCGTGTTTTTCCTGAATCGACTCAAAGTAGTTGATGCGGGGTTTGTTTTGAAGCAAGGTCGGGGAATCTTTGGGGTTTGTCTCGAGTTTTAGGTTGTATGCTTTTCTAGTTAATACTGTGTAAAGATATTAAGTACAGTAAAAAATAAGATATTAAGTTTACAAATTTTAAAACTTGTTGTTTGAAATAAATAAAAATCAAGCTTTAAATTTTAAAACAAGTTTTATAAAAGAAAATAAATTTACAAATTTTAAAACTTGTTGTTTTGAAATAAATGTTAATCAACTTTCAAAGGTGTTAAATGAATTTATTTTCAAATTTTAAAAGGATTAAGATGATTGCTTTTGAAAGTAATTAATTTAATTAAATTTTTAATTTTAATTTAAAGAAGTGTTTTGAATTTAAAATATTAAATCAAAGTTTTAAAGTAAATTTTAAGTAATGTTTTAAAAACTAAGTTTTCAAATTATATTGAAAATGAATAAGTTTAAATTAGATAATTAAAGTGTTTTAAATTTTTAAAATTGATTTCTAAATGCTTTATTTTCAAATAAGGTTATTATTATAATTTTGTAAACCAATAAAAATAGATTGTCTTTAGCTTTTAATATTTGATTAATTCAAATAATTAATTTGTGAAAATAAATAAGATTAATTTATTATTGTTATAAACTTAAGAATACTTAATTAATATGATTTATTAATAAGTAAAAGTTTAATTAAGATTAATGATTTTCTTAATTAATTAAGGATTTTTAAATATTAGAAGTTAACTAATTATTTAATTAATTTTAAATGATTAGTTAATTGTTTGTTTAATTTTAAATAATCACTTAATTATGAATCAATTAAGTGTGATTATTTAATGGAGGATAATTACTTAATGTAATGAAGAAGAGAAATTTCTTAAGTAATTAGTGGAAAATTACTTATGGAAGTATTTGAGTGAAGTGATTAAGGGTTAATCACTTGATGTTATTTATTTAAGGATTAATTAATATAATTGATTTGAAGTTAATTAATTAAAGAGTAATTAATTAATTAAAGAATTAAGGATTATTTAATGATGAGATTAATTTCTTGTTAAGGATATTAGTTAAGAGAGTAATTAACTAATGCAAGTAATTAGAGGATAATTACTTATAGAAGTAATTAAGGGTTAATTACTTAGTTAATTTTAGTTAATTAATTTATGTGATTAATTAATTAATGAATGTGATTAATATAAGATTAATTTCTAAATGTAACTAATTAAAAATGTAATTAATTAATAAAGTAACTAATTAAGGATTATTAATTGATGTAATTGATTAATAATTACTTAATGAAGTAATTAAAGATTTATTAATTAATATAATTAATCAAGATTAACATAATTAATTAAGAAGTTAATTAATTAAGATAAGTAATTACAAGTTGTTAATTACTGTTATGATTAATTAAGACTAATTAATAAGATGGTTAATTACAAGTTAATTATTTAATTAATTAAAGGGTTTATTAATTAATAAAGATCATTAGTTAATATAATTAATGAATTAATCAAGGTCGATTAATAAAAGCGATTTATTAAAGTATGACTAATTAATTATAATTAATTGAGGATTAATGCAAATAATTATAGTTAATTAATTAATGGAAGTAAATGAAGGATCATTAATTATTGTAATTAATGATAGTAATTAAAAATTAATTACTGTATATGGTTAAGGATAATTAATTTGTGGAATTAATCAAGGAATTAAAGGCTAATTACTTGAATATAATTATAAGATAATTAATTAAGGGAGATTAATTAAGGAAGATCATTAAGAGATAATTAATTAATTTATTTAGAATAAACTAATGAAGTAGGATTAAGATAATCCAAGTGATTAAAGAATAGTAATTAATTTAATTAAAGGTTAATTAAATTGATTAAGAGTTAATCAATACTGCTTATGGATGATTGATTAATATTGGATGATTGATATTGGATGATTGATATCGGATGAGTGATGTTGGATAATTTGGTTGTGATATCTCTGATATGTGATATGATGCTTTGTGAGATGAATGGTTGATATGAATTATCTATTATGATAATGCGATTCATCTATTTGTTATATTATCCTGAATATGAGTTAATTGTTTAAAACCCTTAAACAACTTGGACATTAAAATGGCGTTGGATTCGGTAAGACCGGGATCAGGTTTCTATATTTGGACATCCGAAAACCACATCGATCTAAAATAAACGTTAGGTCGTGAATCCAAGTGGAGCTTAGTGAAGACTCGAAGTATAAGAACTATCCGTCAGTATAAACTCTGAGGGTGATTCCATGTTGAGTTTGACGGAGAGAGTACTTTCAGGTTCGAGATGGTGATTCAGAGTGCAATGGCTATGGTCGTTGCCTCTGAGGGTGATTCCAAAATGAGTGCAACGAGATAGTGCCTTCGGTTTCGTTCGAACCCGGAACGAACTTGTATGGATTGAATGCTTTCAGAACATCGTCAGGTGGACGATGAGCATTCTAAGATAGATATGTTCTATTAAGGTAATCGCAGCCTCAAGCCTCATCAACCGGGAATGGCTAAAACCGGAGAGGTGCAGCAAGGCTAGGTGGGTAACACCCATTTCAGGGTGAGGTCATCCCTGTCTAGATTTTCCTTTTTATTTCGGCTTAGTGGGTGGTTGGTCGCGCCAACCACGGGGTGATCTTACTCGGGACTGTCCAGTAAGGGATGGTCCCGGCTTTGTGTTGCAGGGGAGTTAGGGTGGCTCCTCGGTACGGTGATCCAGGCCACGTACTGTGACGGGCGGTACCCTGGTAGCCCTGCCATTGATGAAAACCCATTCTTCCTACGAGACCCTACGGTTTTGATTGTATTACCCACTTTTGTGGCTAGTAGCTGGAATTTAATGAATGTAACAATTTCGGCTATTTCTTATTTACTTGAAAACCCTAGACACTATTATAATATCACTGGATTTCCTATCAAATGTTTTGGTTAGCGTAAGGTAAAAACTTTTCCATGTTTATGTGTGGGAAGTCTTACGTGATACCTTTTCTTTTCAAAGGATTTTCTAAAGTTAAGAAATTTTAACCATTTACTCACACCAGACCCCTGTCTGACCCGAGTGTTTATTTTCTGTTTTATTAAACTCTTGGGTACTCATATTATGTATGAGTAGTCGAAGGATTCAGGTTAGCTTGACGGATTCTGAAGGAGATTTGGAGCAAGAGGCTTCAGCGTGTAGATATATTATGGTTCCGCTGTGTTTGTGTGATATCTGTATCTTGTGATATCTTGAGTTGTATGGTTAGCCAGATGTTTATAACTGTCTAATATGTGTTTTATAGATTGTGTAACTCTGATGTATATGATACTATGTAATATTTTATGTGATATATTATATTTCATTCGTTCCACTGCGAGTTATCTGTTGTTGTGTTTCTTCTTTCTTTTCTTTTCTTCTTCTATCCTTTTCTTTCTTAAATCATGATTCGTTTTTCTGGAGATAGAAAGACGGGTCGTGACAGCTGGTATCAAATCATTAGGTTGAGTGAATACCTAGGCTCTGGAGTAGTGTCTTTCTTGAAAGAGCGTACTTGTAATTTTTATGTATAACTATATATATATATACCTGATTTGTTGGGTTACCTGTTCGGGTTTTCCAACATAAGTTTTAGAGGTAGATGGAGTAGTGGTGTGTGTAACATGACTGCCACTAATGGAAGAGGTCCATGTGTTTGAGATTGTAAGTATATTTGTCGAGACTGTAGACCTAATACCGTCTCAAGTAAGATTTGCAGTTTGGAGTATGGATTTCTCTGATCTCCGAAGGAAATCTTTTTAAAAGATTCGGAGTCCATCTTTGAAGTGTAAGTTTGGATTGCGCTCGGGTGAGCGGATTTTCTAGGATTGGATCTGTCGAAAGTGCATAAGTAAGTGATGGTATCTTGATAGCTGCGTGATGAGATGCAGTACCCATGGATATTTCCGAAGGTGTTTTCTCTTGAAGCAGTTTTAGAAGTGGTTGAGGAGCAGTCTTTACCTGTTGTAGGGAAGATTCGTTAGCAAGGAGGTTGGCTGTTTGGAATATGAGACTGAGGTCTATGAGTTGCTTCGCTTCGGCATGGTCTCATTGTCATCCCTTAAGGAGAGCGAGATGTTGATGTTTGGTTTGGAGCCCGAATTTCTTGAGAGGTTGTCTGCCATCTCGAAGGTCTATTGTGTAGTTTGTTGGTGGTTTTGGGGTTCGAGGAGCCTTTGGATTAGAAGTCTTTAGTTAGCTGTGGCAGCAGTGCAGCTAGAAGTGTTCGATGTTCTGTCAAGAAGATCTTTTGGCTTTGCAGTATTATCAAGGTAGAGTTTGGAAGCAGCAGTGTGGCCCGTTTCTTCGATGGTTTAGAAATCTTTATGGTTCTTCTATCAGCAGTCCGGGCAGATGGTGAATGTTTTCTCGAAGAGTTAACCTTGTTTGGGAAAAAGCTTTAGGTTGTTCTAATTGGTAAAGAGAGGACAGTTTCTTTAGAATTCGAATTAGGTAAGATCGCAAAAGTGACTTGCGATTAGTTTGGAATTTATCTTGGGCAATCTTTTGTTTGAGGCTGAGGGTTCTCATGTGGAAGTAGGAGCTACTGAAGTAATCTGAAGTTTGTCTACATCTGGAGTTAAGTTCCATATTGAATTGGCTCCGTAAGCGATACTGGTGGTTAGCCTAGTAGGAGGATGGTTCTTGGAGAAGGAAGAGTTGGTGTAACAGCTCAAAAAATTTTGGAATTTGGATTGGTCAGATCTAGTTTTTGAATTGAATTCTGCTATAAAGTTGTGTGACCGAGTCAGATGGGTCACTAAGATTTTATGGATTTGATGAACAAAGTTTTTCGGATATATTGGATAAGTTTGTACTCGTGTTCATCATCAGTATTCTCATCTATTTCCAGAATCAGAGTTGTGCAGCGGAAGCGAGGTAGCAGCTGTGCAAGGAAGGAAGCAAGTTCAGTTTGCTATTGCTTGGGAACTAGAGCTTGTGTTCTGGATTTCGACGGATCTTGGAAGACCTTTATGTTGAATAGGATCCAGAAACTGGTTTGCTTTGGTCTAGTTGTTTCTAGAAGCATCAGCATAGGTTGAGCTGATCAAGAAGATTGGCAGCCCAGGATTGTCTATTGAGTTATGCAGATATGAGATAAGAAGTTTGGAATTCGAAGTTGAAGACTTCATTGTTGTTAAGATTTCTCGGGTTAAGAGAGCAGTAATTGGATAAGATTGGATGACTAGTTCTGAGGCATTTGGGATTTCTTATCTGTGTTTTTGATAGGATAAGTTCTTTTGTTTATAAGATTGAATTGCCAGTTTAGATAGCTGGAATTCATTGTAGTTCACGTATCTTTGCGGGAATACGTGTATGATTCATCGTTGGTTGTAGAACCTGCAGTCCAGTTGGATTTGGAAGTTGTGCTAGACTTGAGTATAGTCTGATGTTCTGCTCAGATTGGTGGATCTAGAGATGAGAGGAGCTCTGGATTATAGTGGTGTAGTTAGTTTAGATTCTGTAGAGCAAGTCTCCCAGTGATTTATACTTGGGAAACTCTAGATGATGTTAGAAGATCTATCCTGATTTATGTCAGGATAATTAGTTAGGTTTGTTTGTTTGATTGGTTGCTTTGATAGTTAGTAACTAGATGATAGGTATGCTTTGCTGTTTGAGATTAAAATCTTTGCTGGGTTATTAAATTATCTTTGCTTTTAAATTTTGGGGACGAAATTCTTTTAAGGGTGGAGGAATGTGACGACCCGGAATTTTGGGCAATATATTTAATAATATGTATTAATAATTAAATTGATTTGATAATTTTCCTTTATAATTTTAATTTAAATTGGTAAATTTAATCTTTTAAAGGTTAATAAATATTTAATCTGGCAATATAGATCAATGTCTTTTTACAATTTAAATTTGATAAGAATTATTTTTCAAAGTTAATAAAATTATCTTCTATTTATAATATATATATTTGATATATATATTGTGAATAGGAAGATCTTTTGTTTTAAATAAAAGATGAATTTTCAAATTGTAATATATATGTATGTATATGTTATAATTTGAAGTTGTTTTGAAATTTAATATAATCTATTGATAATATATATATAGGTATGAATATATTGTAATTTGAAGCTTTGTTTTAAAATTAATACTTTTCAAAAGTTAATTTAAGATTTATTCAATTATTTTCAAAAGTACAAGATAATTATTTATTTTTAAGTGTGATAGTTTAAATAAGATTTAAACAAAGTTTTATTTTGTTTTCTTTAAAATGCTTAAATTAAAATGGTTATATAAATATATATGTATATATAAAGTTATTAATAAACTTTCTTTTTAAAAAAATTATCTCTTAAACAATAAAGATAAATGTTTTAGATTTTATATATGTATAAGAATTTATTTGTATTATAATTAGTTTTATAATATTTTCTTTAAAAAGTAAATTTATATATACATATATAAGTATTTATTAATTAAGTAACTTAAGTATGTAAGCTTATATTAACATTTAAATTAAATGAAAATTTAATTAAAAATACTTAGGGACATGTGTAAACATATTAGCTCATCTTAATAACATATGTAAGGAAATTAAGTAATATGAGTGACAAATGTAAGTTTTAAATAACAAGTGTCATTTCTTAAATTTTTTATTTTCTTTGATTTTTTTCATAATTTAGTTCCTAATAAAATACATTCTTCTTCAAATCCTTTTTCCTGTTTTTCAGCTGAAGTAAAAAAAAGAATTCTAAACTAAAATTTTGTAAAAAACTTTTCAACCATTTTAATTTTTTTTTCCAAAATCTTGTAACCCATTTTTCAAATCTGCAAACAAATAGAGGATCAAGCAACTAGATCAAACAACAAACTTCAACCTGTAACTCAACTAAGTAAAAAGAAAAGGCATGCAAGGATTCCAGACTTCAACATCAAAGCAAAACTCAAATATGCAATTCCAGAAAACAAGAACATGTCCTCTGCTCTCTGTTTATACTTGCCTAGTGAGTAAATATTTTTAAAAACAGTTAATCTTGTTTTAACTTAAGTGCATGTGATGACGTTTGATTGAATTGAATCCTATAGTTCGAAACTTATCTGGATTTGCAAATATATGTATGTGAGCATGACTGTATATGTTGATATCTTATTCTCTGTTTGTTACAGTCTGTGACTTTCGTTTTCGAAATTCCAAATTTCTCAATTAGATCCATATTAGCCTTTAATATGTAAATGAATATTGTTTGAGAATGTATAATGAAGATCACAAAAATAGTTTCATGATTTTAAATGCAACAGATAATTTTAAATAGGGGATTAACAGTGAACTAAAATTTTTGTTAAAAATCAACTGCCTTAAATTCTAATTTGAATTACATGCATGTAATCATGATGGAAAATCGTGAATTTTGATATGCATTTCGTAATTTTTAGTTTAGTAATTCTTGAGAATTCGCCCACTGTTCGAATTGGGTGTTTTGGTGGTTTGCCGTTGATCGGCGTGATGATCGGAGGTGATACCTTGGTCGAAGGTGGTTAGTAGAAGGATGCATGCGGGAAAAATGCTGGAAATTTTTTCCAATGGCTGAGTCGACCGGAATTGGGTCGAGTAGGGTTTAGTGTCTAGTTGTTGAAGCCGTCGTTCCGGTGGGTTTCTCGTCGTCGTTGAGAGATCGGAGGTGTTCGCATGTTGGGGAATTGTAGCGTGGTGATAAGGCGGTGCTTTGGAGGGGTTACTGGAGTTTCCGGTGGCAAGTTCATCAGAGGCGATGGGTTTTTCTGGGGGTCGAGTTGCTGCAGTTTTTCGAGCGTAGGGTCGAATTTTGATTCGTTGTTGGATTCTTGATTCTGGGTTGAGGGAATGGTTGTCGTGGTCGTGTGTGGTCGATCACCGTCCAGAAAGTTGGTCGGAGAAGGGTGGTTAGGATGCGCACGTACACGCGTGTACGTTTGTGTGCACTGGAAAAAAGGAGTTAGGGAAGACGAGTCTAACTCGAAGTGAAGCTCGTGTTTTTCCTGAATCGACTCGAAGTAGTTGAGGCGGGGTTCATTTAGAAACAAGGTCGGGGAATCTTTGGGGTTTGTCTCGAGTTTTAGGTTGTATGCTTTTCTGGTTAATACTGTGTAAAGATATTAAGTACGGTAAAAAATAAGATATTAAGTTTACAAATTTTAAAACTTGTTGTTTGAAATAAATAAAAATCAAGCTTTAAATTTTAAAACAAGTTTTATAAAAGAAAATAAATTTACAAATTTTAAAACTTGTTGTTTTGAAATAAATGTTAATCAACTTTCAAAGGTGTTAAATGAATTTATTTTCAAATTTTAAAAGGATTAAGATGATTGCTTTTGAAAGTAATCAATTTAATTAAATTTTGAATTTTAATTTAAAGAAGTGTTTTGAATTTAAAATATTAAATCAAAGTTTTAAAGTAAATTTTAAGTAATGTTTTAAAAACTAAATTTTCAAATTATATAGAAAATGAATAAGTTTAAATTAGATAATTAAAGTGTTTTAAAATTTTAAAATTGATTTCTAAATGCTTTATTTTCAAATAAGGTTATTGTTATAATTTTTAAACCAATAAAAATAGATTGTCTTTAGCTATTAAGATTTGATTAATTCAAATAATTAATTTGTGAAAATAAATAAGGTTAATTTATTATTGTTATGAACTTAAGAATACTTAATTAATATGGTTTATTAATAAGTAAAAGTTTAATTAAGATTAATGATTTTCTTAATTAATTAAGGATTTTTGAATATAAGTAGTTAACTAATTATTTAATTAATTTTAAATGATTAGTTAATTGTTTGTTTAATTTAAATAATCACTTAATTATGAATCAATTAAGTGTAATTATTTAATGGAGGATAATTACTTAATGTAATTAAGAAGAGAAATTTCTTATGGAAGTAATAAGTGGAAAATTACTTATGGAAGTATTTGAGTGAAGTGATTAAGGGTTAATCACTTGATGTTATTTATTTAAGGATTAATTAATATAATTGATTTGAAGTTAATTAATTAAAGAGTAATTAATTAATTAAAGAATTAAGGATTATTTAATTATGAGATCAATTTCTTGTTAAGGATATTAGTTAAGAGATAATTAACTAATGCAAGTAATTAGAGGATAATTACTTATAGAAGTAATTAAGGGTTAATTACTTAGTTAATTTTAGTTAATTAATTAATGTGATTAATTAATTAATTAGTGTGATTAATATAAGATTAATTTCTAAATGTAACTAATTAAAAATGTAATTAATTAATAAAGTAACTAATTAAGGATTATTAATTGATGTAATTGATTAATAATTACTTAATGAAGTAATTAAAGATTTATTAATTAATATAATTAATCAAGATTAACATAATTGATTAAGAAGTTAATTAATTAAGATAAGTAATTACAAGTTGTTGATTACTGCTATGATTAATTAAGACTAATTAATGAGATGGTTAATTACAAGTTAATTATTTAATTAATTAAAGAGGTTATTAATTAATAAAGATCATTAGTTAATATAATTAATGAATTAATCAAGGTCGATTAATAAAAGTGATTTATTAAAGTATGATTAATTAATTATAATTAATTGAGGATTAATGCAAATAATTATAGTTAATTAATTAATAGAAGTAAATGAAGGATCATTAATTATTGTAATTAATGATAGTAATTAAAGATTAATTACTGTATATGGTTAAGGATAATTAATTCGTGGAATTAATTAAGGAATTAAAGGCTAATTACTTGAATGTAATTATAAGATAATTAATCAAGGGAGATTAATTAAGGAAGATCATTAAGAGATGATTAATTTATTTATTTGGAATAAATTAATGAAGCAGGATTAAGATAATCCAAGTGATTAAAGAATAGTAATTAATTTAATTAAAGGATAATTAAATTGATTAAGAGTTAATCAATACTGCTTATGAATGATTGATTAATATTGGATGAGTGATGTTGGATAATTTGGTTGTGATATCTCTGATATGTGATATGCTGCTTGGTGAGATGAATGGTTGATATGAATTATCTATTGTGATAATGTGATTCATCTACCTGTTATATTATCCTGAATATAAGTTAATTGTTTAAAACCCTTAAACAACTTGGACATTAAAATGGCGTTTGGATTCGGTGAGACCGGGATCGGTTTTCCGTATTTGGACATCCGAAAACCACACCGATCCAAAATAAACGTTAGGTCGTGAATCCAAGTGGAGCTTAGTGAAGACTCGAAGTGTAAGAACTATTCGTCAGTATAAACTCTGAGGGTGATTCCGTGATGAGTTTGACAGAGATAGTACTTTCAGGTTCGAGATAGTGATTCAGAGTGCAAGGGCTATGGTCGTTGACTCTGAGGGTGATTCCAAAATGAGTGCAACGAGATAGTGCCTTCGGTTTCGTTCGAACCCGGAACGAACTTGTATGGATTGAATGCTTTCAGAACATCGTCAAGTGGACGATGAGCATTCTAAGATAGATGTGTTCTATTAAGGTAATCGCAGCATCAAGCCTCATCAACCGGGAATGGCTAAAACTGGGGAGGTGCAGCAAGGCTAGGTGGGTAGCACCCATTTCAGGGTGAGGTCATCCCTGTCTAGATGTTTCTTTTTATTTCGGTTTAGTGGGTGGTTGGTCGCGCCAACCACAGGGTGATCTTACTCGGGACTGTCCAGTAAGGGATGGTCCCGGATTTGTGTTGCAGGGGAGTTAGGGTGGCTCATCGGTACAGTGATCTAGGCTACGTACTGTGACAGGCGGTACCCCGGTAGCCCTGCCGTTGATGGAAACCCATTCTTCCTACGAGACCCTACGGTTTTGATTGTATTACCCACTTTTGTGGCTAGTAGCTGGAATTTAATGAATGTAACAATTTCGGCTATTTCTTATTTACTTGAAAACCCTAGACACTATTATAATATCACTGGATTTCCTATCAAATGTTTTGGTTAGCGTAAGGTAAAAAAAATTTCATGTTTATGTGTGGGAAGTCCTACGTGATACCTTTTCTTTTCAAAGGATTTTCTAAAGTTAAGCAATTTTAACCGTTTACTCACACCAGACCCATGTCTGACCCGAGTGTTTATTTTCTGTTTTATTAAACTCTTGGGTACTCATATTATGTTTGAGTAGTTGAGGGATTCAGGATAGCTTGACGGATTCTGAAGGAGATTTGGAGCAGGAGGCTTCAGCGTGTAGATGTATTATGGTTCCGCTGTGTTTGTGTGATATCTGTATCTTGTGATATCTTGAGTTGTATGGTTAGCCAGATGTTTATAACTGTCTAATATGTGTTATAGATTGTGTAATTCTGATGTATATGATACTATGTAATATTTTATGTGATATATTATATTTCATTCGTTCCGCTGTGAGTTATCTGTTGTTGTTGTGTTTCTACTTTCTTTTCTTTTCTTCTTCTATCCCTTTCTTTCTTAAATCATGATGTGTTTTTCTAGAGATAGAAAGACGGGTCGTGACATTGATGTTTAAAGGAAATGCAAGTAAAGTTCGTTGGAGAGGAAAACTGACCCTCCTTGTAGCGTCAAAAAAGTTGATGAGATATTTCGTCTTAAAAAATACTTAAATATTTTTGAAGTAATCACGTTGCTAAACGCTAATGCGATTAGAAATTAGCAAAATTAAGTAATGTTAAAATTGCCTTTTGGTGAGATAATTATGCACAATAGTACTAACATATGTATGAGATAAACACCCAAAAACCTAATGATAAATCATTGTCTAATTCGTTAAGCTAGATAGTATCAAAACAGAAAAAGCAAGATCAAGTACTGAAAGCAATAAAAGTGACACAAAGAATTTACATGGTTCAGATCTTAATGAATCCTACGTCCACGGGGATAGTTTTCGATTTTAGTGTTACTAAAAGAAACAAGTCTCAAAAATCTCTCGCTCTCTGCTACAGTACCTTCTGCTTTTATAACATAGAAAATTACGAGACTTTCTTTCAGCAGTCACTAATGCTGCTAATTCTGACCCTTAGATTACACCATGTGTCGATCATCCATCTTACTTGTTTCCTGTTCACGGATTATAGAAGTGGCCTTCGACTCTCTTGATTTCTACCTTTGGATCTTGCCACGTGTTGATCATCCATTTTGTTGATTTATTGTACGAGGACTGCCAACGTGGTCTTCGGTGGGAAACTAAGATTTGAGCTAGTGAATTTTGAACTTAGGCGGAAAGTTTGAAATTGAAGCAGGAAAACCCAAATTTGAATAGACAGTGACATCATGATTCTGTAAGGCAACAGGATAATGAACTGCACACAAGCGTAGATAAACCACAATGAGAATATGTCATCCATTTTAGGAAGAACTACGTCGTTAACAGTCTTTAGTACTCCGCTTTGGTTTAACGAGAGTTGCGCCTTTATTACGTCCGGGGTAGCGATACTATATAGTATTCGAACTGCATTAACACTTCTGAAGTTGTACTATGCTATTCAATCTAAAACATCAGCAAAGCTAGTGTTGGAGACAGTTGGATTTGAGTTATATAGCTTAGTAGAAGAGACAACATTGCTATTTTGACGAGTGATCGCCTTGCATGAACCTATTCTAAGCCATCCCCATTAATAGAGAATTGTGCCACCGCCCTTGTCTTTGAGTTGGGTTTGATAATTTTGTGAATGAAGTTTGGATCTCTTGATTTTCCTTTAAGAAACTAGGCTCGGCTCTTGATTATGAAGCAGTTTCACACCATCATCATATCGCTCGAGTCCTTATGTTTGTGGGTAGTGTTTTTTGGATTATGGTGATACTCTGTCATGACAAGATGGCTGCACATCCTTACTACTTCAATGTCGATATAAAATTGCAATGCATCCCTGTGAGTTGCGGAATTATGGATCTTAAGGCTAATTAAACACTAGAGGAGGGTGAATAGTGTTTTCTAATTTATATAAATCTTTTGAAATTTCTTTCAGGTATTAAATCATAGATTAACAACGCAGAATTATACTATCAAACAGTCACAGATGCAATCACAAATAAATAAAAAACAGTAAAACAAAGTAAAGATTTTGACAAATGACACCAGGAATTTTATACGGGTTTGGATTTCTCTTACATCTAGTTCCGTACAATTGTTTGTGTAGATTTTTTTTCAAATTTCAATCTTTATTTGGGAAGAAGGCAAATCCAAATACAATCTCGATTTTAAGGCTACGAGATACACCCTCTTGAATTTTCGAGCTCAAGGTAGACTCACTTGATTTGAACGGGCTGCAACCATACCCACTAGAATTCCGAGGCTACTAAACATATCCACTTGATTTGAACGGGCTATAAGCACATCCAAAGTAATACAAATAGAGTTGATAATTTTTTCAAAAATAATTTCTTGAACTTTGGATATAATAGATCCTATATCCCCTTGGACATCACTTTGATTTTTGAATTTAGAGAGAGATGTTTCCGAAACAGTAAGAAAGTAGTACTGAATCAATATGATGAATTATGAATTGATTCTAAGTGATTTTGGAGAGAATAGAGTATACTTTCAATGGAGTTTTCAGGAAAGTAAGAGGAGGAAAGAAATAAGTAATTAGCTGTTAAAAAATTCATTTAAACTCCTCTTTATATTGTAAATCAATAGATGTGTACATTCGTAAAGAGTTACAACGAATAGACACTTCATTTCAAAATTTGAAAAACCAATTGACGGCATGTATGTCGACATACCATCTACCTATATGTCGACATATGCATGTATGTTTTGAAATTTTATTTCTGTTAAAATATTTTGAAAATCTTATACTTTGTAAAATAATTTGATACTTTTGTAAAATAGTTTGAACATAGTTTATAAACATTTTGAACTTTGAAAGACTTTTAATAAATATTATGAAAACTTTATTTTGTTTGAAAAATATAAAAGAGAAAATAGGAGATAGAGATCGAAGATTGCTTTCAAGGACTTTACAATATAAGCTATGACTTTATACACTAAATTATAATCTTGAGATCTTTATATCTTGGTATTTGTACTCATGAGTCTTCATGACTATCTTTTATATTGTACAGTCTTCGATTCAACACATGTGTAATATTCTGCACTATGTACTATATAAGTTGATAAAACATTAGTATCTATATTTTATATGATTGTATATGGTTGTTCTTATCAAAATCAATAACTGATGTATTAACAAAGCTCTGCCACATTAATTGTTAGTTTAAAATTGCGGCACATCCCTGATGGATGAATTGCTTTAAGGAATGGTGTCGCGGTTCTATGTAATCAAGATTGCTTTTTCTAGGGCTGCAGCATAATCCTTTTGCTCTGTTGTTATTTTAAGATTGTGCTGCAACTTCGACTTATGAAGGCTTACTTTTGGAACCGTAGTACAATCTTTGTATTTTGTATTTAGAAGCTACGCAATTTGAAGGTTGTGTCGCAGTTCCACCCCTTGAGTGTTAGGGTTATGGATCAGATTATGCACTTTTGTGGCTATCTCAAATCATCGACGCAGTATTATAGCATCAATTCCATACTTGATCGAATGACGCGGTTTTCATGTTTTACTACTGTCTTGAGGCTTTAGCGTAGATCTACCTGGGTTTTATTCTTGCTTTCTTTTCTTGGTCTAGCTTTTTTTCATGGGGCGGTTCTTTTAGTATGGCACTTGCATTAGTTTATCTTAGATATAGTTTGAAAAATATGGATGCAACATAGTGTGAAACTGTTTTGTAATTTTAGCAAATGCATCTTTATTGTAGAGAAGTATTAAAATAGGAACGCGCCACATTTTCTTAACAACTACTTTTTTTTCTTTGGTAAATTTATCAAAAGGATGAAATAAGAAATATATATATTTATAAATAATTTTTTAAACAAACTAATTGAAACATTAAGGTAATATTTTTATGTTTTTAAAGGTAATATTATGTTTTTCATATTTGTTTATACTTGAAGGACAACATTATATATTCTATTATTCCAAAATATGATTGTAATTTTCATATTACATGTATAACAAGCAGATTGTATTATAAATACTATATTTTGTTGATGCTTTAACATATGCACAAAAAATATTACAAGTATTCATACTAACATTGGATTGATATTAGAGAAAAAAATCATGTCCAATGTCCGATTGGATTTCCAATGAAAACATATAATATATATTAGAAGTCATGATATTTTGTGAAGAATAAAAGTGACTAAGGCTTGATCACATAAAAGAAACAATGTGAAAGCGAGAAATTATTGAATAAAGAGTCGAATATACATCTAAAATATGCTTGAAGGTAGAGTATGGCAATAAGTGGCATTAGTTTATTGAAGCAGAAGAGAAGAGGTATACCTAATGTTTCCATTCGGTTGATTATTTTAAAGAACTTTTAGGAATATAAAGGAGATATTTAATGTAAAAATCAGAATGTGAGTTTTATCATTGTTTTTCGTGGAAAAGGTAAATTTCATATTTGGCTAAATTATAGTTTCTATAAGCTTTGTTTTGCAACAAAATGAGTTAACTTGGGCTATTTTAATGCATTTATAAAACGATATCTTGCTACAGATCCCTCCTACTTTCATTTTAAAAATACATATGCAGGTGTCTATTTTAAAAAAAATACACTCTATTATGCTTTGTAATATACTGTAATATAGCCATCTATTATAATTTATTCTAATAATGACAATTGTAGTAATAATAATATGTTTTTCAGTAGTTCCTAGCGGTGATTAGGTTTTCTTTGACCTTTTGATATAATTGTTATCTTAAACGAAATTTCATTCAAAGTATTTCTTTGTGTTCTACAAGTATTTTATGTTATGATGATATTAATTTAGTTTGAATAATTCATTTGTTGCATTGTTTCAATTTTATAATTACATGAATATCTATAGTAAAGGAAAAAATTATTCGGTTGTTTCAAAATTTTGACTGCGTAATATATATTGTGTATGATTTGCATGCCATATTACACTACGTATATTTAAAATAATATAGTATTTCAATTTACTATAACATTTTACTAATATGGTTAGTATAGTATAATGTCAAAAAATGTAATAATGTAAATGTTGGAGTGTTCTCTATTTGAACAAAATTTGAAACACTATTTTACTTTGAGCACGGTTTATCTATTCCAAATTTAAAACATCGCTAATATAGCAAATTACGTGCATATTTAAGTTTATATATCAAATATATGGTAACCCATATTCAATTCATGTCACTTACATTTAAAAATTAAATGGTGTGCTTAGTAAGGTAATGCTTATCAAGTTAGAAATACCTAATAATTTATGTTATCATTTGTTCTATAAAGTCATTTTGCTTTAAAACTTTGAACTTACACTCTGTACGCATCGAAATTACTAAAGTAGATTTACCAACAGAAGTTTACCAATGATTTTCAAGAAAAGATAATCCGAAAAAATTTAATCTGAAAAATGCACTGTTAAAAGTTATGTGATTAACCCCGTGTACGTAGCACGTGTTCGCGTTGGTTATTCATATTAACACAATGAGAGTTCTGATACCGTTGTTGGATCAGGTGCATTGGGCAGCGGGGGTATAAGAGACAAATTTAAAAAAAAAATCCTTTTTAATTCATTATTCACTAATGTTTTATAATTTTTTCATGAATAATGTTTTCGACATTAAATCATACTTAATGTTTAATTTGATGGCTTTGATTTGAGTTTTGAATTAACTATAATTAATAAAAATATTAAATTTACAATATTATACTTTTATCTATATATTAATTTAACTAAATATATTATATGTAATTTATAATAGTATCTTGAACATCACATGTTCAATGACTAATAATGAGGATTTATAAACACGTATATTATAATAGAGTCTATTGTAATGTTGGCCTATGTATATATGCATACTTGCATATATTATATATAACATGACTATATAAATGTTCAATAATATATATTAGAATATGTTTGTATGTGTGTGTCTATGTACACATATACATATAATAAACATGCAATAATAAATTGATCAATTATAATATAATGCACTAATTTCATATCAATAATGTCAATGTGCAATTATCTGATTATCAATTTAATTTACTAAAATCCAATTTTATAAAATCACATGCAAATGCATTATTTATATAATTGGATGATGTCAAAATGTTTGGATTTTTAATACGGATCCATCGACGCAAGTTGCATGCAAAATGGAGTTTGTATACGTAAACTATACATGTTTGAACTTACAAGGGCTAAAATTTAATTATAAATAAATAAAGATGATTTTGATAAATTACCTTTCTTCCCAAATTCTAAACCCTAGCCATCAGCCATATCTCCCTTTCATATATTTTCCACCCCCACCAGGGGCCACTGGGCGCATCGCCACCAACACCAACGAACTCCAGGCGTGGAGCTGATTTCGTCCATGGTCATCACGTTGAGCTCGGCTCTCTCACCAAACCCTAGTATGATGTCGATTGCACCTCCGTGCTGCCTTATTCCGTCCAAGACGACGCAGCCTCCTCCAAATTGCCATTAACGAAGATGACGACTTGAACGAGTGAAAGATCGAGATACTTTGGTCGTCAATGAAGTACACATAGGTGATGCACCGGTGATATGCACGTTGATATGAATAGCGAAGATAAACCTCCTTTTAAAAAATAACAAATTTATTTAAAATAAAATTAAAGCTATTTTGGAAAAACAATCTAAAATTTTTGTTTGATAATCATGCCGATTGAAACAACCTAGGTCTATTTATAACAGCGTAAATAGGCTACAGGCTATGTAAATTTCTTAAAATGGTCCACCATTTAGGGTGTGGACCATTATAAATAAGATCTTATCTTACTAATTAATTAAACTCATGTAATTAATTCATACCGACGTATATTTTGGCCTGCCTTATTTTAAAACAATTTTTAAAAATTGACAATCAAAATAACACAGATACACACACATACGCACATACATACATACATTACTTGAATTAATATATTGGACCAAAAATAATTAAATAAATACATAACTATTATACATTTTATTAATTGGGCCATTCAATAATAATAAATAAATTAATATAACCATTATATTAATTTACCATAATAATAATTTATAACTTTTATAAATTATTTCAATAAATTATTTTCAGTTTAAAACTAAGAGGTGCGGTTGTGTGACTCTCAGATGTGAACTCAATTATCGGTTATATTTAAACAATTTAAATATTAAAGCCAGTAAACTTTGTTCAAGCATGCTAGTCTGATATGAGTTTAGTTGCTTATAGATTATCTATGTGAAATCGAATTTCTTAATATTAAAGCAACGCCCTGAAGCAAGTATATATTGTCCATATTTTCTCTTATCATCACTATATCACTTAAATATCTAAAGCTCGATCAATAGTCAAAACTCTATTAATATTCGTAGTTAATTGCTACGTCCAAACACTAAAATCCATGGTTCAAGCTGATAATAACTATCGATTGATTAATTTACATTGGCCAAATACTTTGAGTACACGTTTACTACCAATTACGATGATGCTAACATTTTATTCGAAGGAGACGAATCCTCTCTTGAATAATTTTTCACTTCAAGTGGTTAGACTTGTACTTAATTATAGCCTTAACATGATTATCGTTATTGTGCGACTGTCTATAATCAAAGTATAGTATAGATACTTAAGATTCACAGTATTTTTAAATCAAAAAAGCACTGCACATCGTCACATGAAATCTTCTATTTGACTTTAACTTACAGAAGATTATCGATGAGTCATTCCGGAATTGTTCCAACAACAACAAATACATAACTCCTTGGTTCTCACAACAGTCACGAGTAATTCAACATCCATCATATAAAGAATGTTACATACACTGATCTCAACAGATATATTAATATTTCGTTCTCGATGGATCTTGACTATGAATATTTAAGAATAAATATTTATTTTATCGACTTAATGCTTATGGTTACCAATATATTCGTAATTGAAATCGATTAATGTTTCTCCTAAGGATTTTCTACTTATATACAGTTAATGTATTTATAACATTAATGATATATACAATGAAAATAAAACAACAAAATTACTTAATTTCGAACAATATTCGCTATAAAAGTTAAGTTATATAATCAAATTACGTAATGGCCCATAGGACATAACTTTAACTTTGTCACAAATAATACTTGTTGTATTTAGCATTTTCAACCGACTTCAAAAGAAAGGAAAAAAATACATCACCATTAGTCAACTCCACCAGGACTCATGCACTGCCGCGTGAGATATCCATCTCATTTCAAACAAAAATCAACCATTCTATTAAAAAGAAATAAAATCCTAACCTTAACCTTTCACCAGGTCGTGCCTGATTCAATTGTGTTTTTATGATAATACTTCAGTGAAAAAGTGCAAATCACCTTGATATCAGTTTTTCCCCAACTTAAAAGAAGAATTTGACATACCAAATGTTATCCATTTCTTAGTTTCGAAATTGGTTGCCTGTTTAATACGTAGAGGTTTCGGACAACCAGAGCCCAGATAAAACTTAATATGAATTTGACATACCATACAATAGATCTCTAGAAGGAAAAATATAGAGAGAGGAAAAAAAAATTATACTGTGCTTAAGTACTGCCTAATAGTAAATAATAATATAATAATTGAACAATATAAATTTATGACAGATCAAGGGTCATAACAACTTTGATAAAAACCCAAACTTCTGACCTATAAATATATACAAAACGCATACAGAGAAATGGAAAGAAAAATTGAATAGAACATGTCAACCGACACTTACACATGTTCCTTCTACTCTCCTCAAACTTCATTCAAAACTTATACATTTGCCTCTACCATAAAACTCCCCCTTCTGAATCATTAGTTCACGGATACATCCCTAGAAAAGTTGCAAAATATTTTCGCATTTCTTGATATACATGTAGTATACAGTGAACCAGTAATGAAGCTTATGGTAACCTTTAAGCTTTCAGCATCTGTACATAATATGAACATCCTTTCCTACATTTAACTGAATCTACGAGTCTCATTACTTCGGATCATCTGCGAATTATAAATAATATAATCGTTAGAATACAAGATTATCAATTGTAACAGTTTATTGCTACGTACTATTTCACAAAGTTCGGGTAGCACCATCAAGTAACTTCCGTGTATCTTCTTACATCATGTATGTCATTTCAAAAACAAAAGGAGAAGAAAAATATGTGTGTGAGCTCAATGGCCTTATCTATTTAACATCCTTTGTAGCATCATGATATCAGCCGCAAATTTATATCTAAATGTTTGATCGATATGACGAAGAGAGAAAAAACAAATATTTAAATGAAAACTTGTATCTGATATCAAAGGACCTATAAAGTGGTGCTAAATAGAGGGGTCTATTGATCACGCATTTACATACACACGAGTTCTGCAAAGTTCTGCTCATCACTTGCACCGTCCTGGTGCTCCGCACTATCTACTCACGCAAACTTCTTCATGTGCCGCCGTCCCGATTGAACGTACATTCATCGTCTCTTAAGCAGGCACATACATGATAATGACAACACTTTTTGTACCAAGATGAATTTCCAATTATATATGTAATCATATATATGTGTGTGTGTGTATCACGTTTTCTCCATGTATATTGCGATGTGAAACTTATCCGTCCAATTCACGCACCTCCAATGCAAGCAACACCTAACAATATGCAAAAGAAGCCTTTTATTGGAGCATACTAAAAAAGCTCTGCAGTTGGGTCAGGCTGCTTCGAAGATTCTTTGTTCAGCAGTTATCTGTTAGATCTCCACATTAATGTAAGTACTTGCTCGTCCTTGCATCCAAATTACCCTTTACTCTCATGAACATAAGCTAAACATCTAAACATTCTAAGAAATGAATAACTTACATGTCTACCTTTCCATACTTCATAGAGATTTTTTTATGGCAGAAGGTATGCGGTTAATGAGGAAGCTCGGACTCATGATGGAGCACAGTCTCAATTTAGACCGCTTAGAGAGAGAAGGAAGTATGCTTGGCTTTATGTTTTTGTTGGGCTTACTATTAAGGATCTTAATGACATAACAACATATGTTTTGGGAGCTATTTATGATGAGCCGAGGGACTATAAAGATGCTTCTAAGTCAACTAATTATGATAAATGAAGGCTAGTTATGGAGGAATAGATGGAGGCACTATGTAAATATTGATGGAATATTGGAAGAATATTGTTGTCGTACTTCTAACTATGAGAATCTGTTACAGATTCTTTCAAAAAATAGTTGAGCCCTATCGAGTAAAAAAGACTATTGGACTATTCCGCCAGAATTCAACAATAGCCTTCTAACGACGTTACTTGATTCAAAGTTTTGCACCATTTTGATCAAGCCAAGAAAAGGTATAAAAATTTCTGATAATTGCCAAGAGTGGAGAAAGAAGAAAGAGATTTAATCATAAAATCTGATAATTTAAAATGCAAAGACTAAAACTGCTTATATAGATGATGGAAAATGCGAAAATGTATTGCTTCTCTTCAGAAAAATCGGTAGAAAAGATACTAGATGAAGAGCAACATCCATCAGGAAGAATTGCACATCTTCGAACGAACATGGTTGTTCGCGACGGAAGAATTGCACATCTTCGAACGAACATGGTTGTTCGCGACCAATGTTCACTGGACGTTCAATAGTACCACCAGTCGACTGGTGGTATCCTACCGGTAAACCGGTGGCACCTAATAATGCCTAGTAAATTGTTGCAAATATACAACATTCTCCCTCTATGTTCGAAGTTTAAAACATATGTAATAGCTGCATCACTTGAATGACTGCCTACGCATCCAAGTGGAATCAAGCCGAAGTAGTTTAAAGACAAAAATGCCATTATACCAATACCTGGGTGATGGATATCTTTTGGGTTTGAACTCTTCACTTAGTGTAAATTATTCAAAATCGTGTTGAGGTTATATCGTGGACGAATCTTGAACCAAGTACCCCTAGTGATATGATCGGAGGAATCATAAATATTGATTTTCATATGTTACTTGTTCAGTATGCTCCGTACATCAATGGCCATGTGCTCTAACCCTGAATTTTCATAAGTCCACTTAGAAAACGGTCTTACTTTCTTAGGAAACGGCCTGATTTTCACTCATACAGGTAAGTCTTTAAGTGCTTCTGTGATGCATTTGTATATAGATTTATTATGGAATTTAATACATCTTCATTCATGCAAAATGCATTTGTATATAGATTTATTATGGAATTTAATACATCTTCATTCATGCAAAATACACGACACTATCTTTTGAGAATTTTGGTATAGTGTTCCATAATCATTCTTTTAACTTGTTAATATTCATTAAACTTTGTCTATCCTTTTCAAGACATATGTTGGGTTGCCGTTAGTCGATAATCAACCTTCATTCGCAGACCTTAATCTCATTTCTTTTTATTTTATAAAAACACTCGCTTTTGGAAGATCCTTTATAAAGTGGTCGGCCAATTTCTTCTTTGTTTATGTAATCTATTGTAATTACTCCTTGCTTGAGTAATTATCTTATCATCTGATGTTTTAGACTCGCATGTCTAAACTTTCCATAATATGTCTCATTAGACGCATTATATATCGTAGCTTGATTATCACGGTTAATCATGACTGTCGGAGATGGCTTGGTCCATACAGGAATATCTATTAAAAAATTCCTTAGCCACTCCGCCTCTTTACATGCATCTGCTAATGCGATTAATTATGACAACATGGTTGAGTCGAAAACACGGGTTTGCTTCTTGAAACACCAAGACACAACAGCTCCTCTTAATGTAAAATATCCATCTAGTCATAGATTTAGATTTAGATTCTACATTGTTCCAAGCAGCATCACTATATTCTTCTAATACAGTAGGATATCCTTTATAAGAAAGACCATCGTCGATGGTACCTTTCAAATAAGCTAGAACTCTTAAAATTGCTTTTCAATGTTCTGTACCTGGATTACTCGTAAAACGACATAATACGCTAATAGCGTGTGTGTTAACCCGCCTTTTGGCAAGGCCGTGCGCAGGGAGATTTAATCCAATTGACTTCACGGGTATCAAAACTGAGATATTACGGATTTGGCTTGAATGGATGGATGGATAATCAACTGCGGATAATAATATGAAGCCAGGATTATACATAGTCGGTGGATAAACGATGCAGGGTGCTTGAAAGATGAATATTGGTTTGAATAAAGAAGAGTTGGCATAAGATGATTTGGTGTAATATGGATCGGCATAGGAGGGATCGGTGTGATATGAATCGGCATGAATTGGATTAGCATAGCATGGTTCGGTATACTAAGGGTCGACGCAACACCCTGAGCAAGATGGGTCGGCATGCACTTATGAAGGTAGAAGGATCGGTGTACATTCCAGGTGTCATCAAGAGGGATCGGCCTATCCTCGGGAAGGAGGTGGATCGGCATGCCTTAAGGGGATCGGCATTCTATCATGGATCAAGAGGGTTCTCCATATCTTCATGGAGTAGATGGATTGACACGCTTCGTGGAGAATGGATCGGTATGGAATATTGAGAGGAGTTGGATCGGCGTAGCGGCATGGAAAGGGAGGGGTCGGCATGTAGGACTCTTTGAAAGCGATTGGCATTTTCTTGGAGTAAAAGGGGTCGGCATTGATTTGGATGAAGGGATAACGTTCGGTATGACTATGTCGATCGTGACGAATTAGGCTTGCCGATCGTTATGGTGGGTCCACGTAGGTGAGAAAACCCAGTAGAAGTTTCACTTATAAATACAGCAGGCTTGGCTTCGAAAGGGGGACCTCGATTCTGCTTCTCTTCATCTTCTACCTAGGAGAGACTCATTCTGGAATCTTGGATTGTAACTGTAATCAAATTTCAGTATAATAAAAAGGATTGTTTTGGAGTGGACGTAGACCAGAGTTAGCCGAACCACTATAAATCTTGTCTCTTTTACTTTCTTTCATTTTAATTTGATTATTTTTCATATTATATTCTCTACATCATATACTATTTGTGATCTGTGATTGGATATTGGTGTTTTTACGTATAATTGGGTGTTGATGGTCAATTTTGACGCCAACAGTATGTTATGTCAGATCTTATGCAATGCATAGTATACATAAGACTCCCAATAATACTGGAAGTTGAGAAATAGTACGCTTAGTATTCTTCTCTGATTTAATACTATGATCTAAAGAATTCAGAGCTGATTTGTCATTATAATAAACATATCCATTAAGAAATTTCTCAATATAATGAGGTTGTGTTAACACAAACTCCTTCGATTTTTTTAAAATCTTAATTACTAAGATAACATCAACTTCTCCTAAATCTTTAATATCAAATTTCGAAGACAGAAACTTTTTTGTTCCATTCACACAAGATATATCAGACCCAAAAATTAGCATATCATCAACGTATAAACATAACTGTTTTTTATCTGATCCGCTATATATACATTTATCTGCATCATTGACTTTAAATCCATATGATAATGCTACTTCATCAAACTTCTCATGTCATTGCAAGAGAGCCTGCTTCAGACCATAAAAAGATTTGACTAATTTGCAAACTTTTCTTTCTTGCCTAGCAATATGAAACCTTCAGGTTGTTTCATATATATATATATATATATATATATATATATATATATCTTCTTCTAAAACACCATTTAGAAATGTTGACTTTACGTCTATTAGATGTATAATTAAATTATGTATGGATGTTAGCGCTATCAAACAACTTATAGAAGTAATGCAAGCAATAGGAGCATATGTGTCAAAATAATCTACTCCTTGTCCTTGTTTATACCCATTTGCAACTAATCTGGTTTTAACTTTGTTAATGGATCCATTTGTATTTAATTTCTTCTTGAATAATCATTTACATCATATTGGCTTAACACCAGGAGATAAATCCTGTTGGGAAAAATCCCTTCAGATGATCAATCTAAGAGAATAAAAACTCAACGCAGCGGAAAACAACTGGATCGTGATTGTAGTGAGACGAAACAAACAAATAAACACCAGTACAGACAGTCATAAATCAATGCAATGCAAAAAAATAAGTAACACCGGTATTTATAGTGGTTCCATTACCGCGAGGCAGTGTACTCCACTGTGGAGCAGAGATTTTATTAATCACTGAAAGATTATAGTTACAAGATTGATTCACTTTGAAGGCTATACATAAGAAGAATTTACAATACAAACAAAATTTTACAGAGTTTCAACTCTCTAGAATGGCTGTCATTATTGTCCAGAAGCTACATTATTTATAGAGTGAAGATATGATGAGGGGTAACTGCTATATAGCAGCTCTGGGGTTTGGTTCGGCATGCATCACTTGGTATTTGGTTCGATAAAGCCCAATCTGGAGCGGCAACCTAAATCACCGAACCAAATATTTGGAGTGACACAAGACTTGGATCGGCATGCCACCGAACGAAATATTTCGTTCGGCATTATCCCCTTCTCTTCCAGACAAACATTGCACTGAGCACCGAACGAAATGTTTGGTTCGACGTTCCCCATTTCACCTTCACAAAATCACCGAATTCTCCTTCACCAAATAGCATCTCCCGAACGAGCTCACCACCGAACGATCCTCCACTCCACCGCTCCAGATTTGAAGCAGCAGCTGCTTCTCCACCATCGAACCAAACTTTTGGTTCGGCAAGCCCTAGCTTTGATTTAGGGCTTCGCGAATTCCTCATCCGCTTCATCGACGACGACGTCGAGCTTATCCTTCGACCACTATGGAATCAAGGTAACAATTCCAACAAATCCGTCAAAATCCAAGTTTGGTCTGACATAATTGAATTCATTTCGTCATTTATTGCCTATTTCCAAAAATTTGCATTTCTGAGACTCATAGCGTCAGATTTGTTCAGATTTGTTTGTAGGATCATCATCGACATTTATTACATATTTAGTGAAACTATGTATTTCATCCTTAGTGTCTTCGATAAGATATGTAATAAAGTCGGGACCAAAATTCTTTTCTAGTCCTGCTCTTTTACTTCTTCTTTGTTCAGTATCTTCTTCAGGTACTATGATTTCCTCGTTGTTTTGGTTAGAGATATAATCATCATCATTAGTCTCAGCAAGTTCTGATCTAGATGATATTGGTGGTTCATCACTATTCTGATCTTATGATATATATATTTACTCTTAAAAAATTCTACATCTACAGATTCTATAACTTCTAAGGTATCTAAAATAATGAATCTATAAGTACTACTATTCTGAGAATATCCTATAAAAAATATTTATAACCTATATTTCCTAACTTGGATCTTTTAGAATCTGGTTTTCCGACATACGCTAAACAACCCCAAACTTTAAGTTTTGATAAGTTTGGTTTATGATTAAACCACGGTCCATAAGACGATGCATCCTTTTGTTTCAAAGGAATTCTATTTAGGATGTAACGGGCTGATAGCATAGCACTACCCATAATGAATTTGACAATTTAGAACTAATAAGCATTGCATTGACCATTTTTACCATGTTCTATTTTTCCGTTTCGCGACACCGTTTTGTTGCGGAGTATAAGGGGTCGTACATTGGTGAATCAAACCGTGTTGTTTGCAAAATAAGGTGAATTCATTCGAAAAATATTCACCATCTCGGATCGAATGCAACACTTAAATTTTAATTCCAAAATTTGTTTCTACTTCTGCCTTATAAATTTTGAATTTATCAAATACTTCGTATGTGGTTTTCAGTAGATATACTAAGCATATCTAGAGTAATCGTCAATAAATATGACGTAGTATTTACTTTCTCTATATGTTTTATGACTTTTAAGATCACCAACATCGCTATAAATTAAGTCAAGCAAACTAGTGTTCCTTTCAATGGATTTGAAGGGTTTTGAATGAATCTTTGCTTGAATACATATCTTACATTTATCGGCAAATTTAAAATTGCAATCAGAAATCAATCCTAACTTATGCATAGATTTAAGGGAATTATAGTTAACATACACTAATCTAGCTTGTCGTACATTGAAGGAGTCAACAATATAAACATAACTATCTTTTTTATACTCAACTTAATCATACCATTACAAGAGTATCTCTGACCCACAAAATTATCTTTCTTTAATAAACTAGCTTGTCAGACTCATAATCATCTTGAATCTTACCTTATTAAGGAGGTATCCAGATACAAGATTCTTACAAATATCAGGTACATAAAATATATTGATTAAAGTAAGAACTTTTTCCGAGGTGAATGAAATTTCAATAGTGCATTTTCCAATGACTTTGCTACGAGCTTTATGTGCCCCAGTAACTTCATTTTCTTCTCCGTTTGTTTCATCGTAGGTCTTAAAAAACTTATGGTCTTTGCATATATTTGCATATATGTATTGTTGCTTCAGTGTCGAACCACTAATCATTTTATATGCCACTAACGGAGTTTGCCTCTTGCACTACAGTCATAGGCTTTTCTTCGACCGCATTTATTTTTGTTTCTTTCGTTGACGACAGCCACAAGCATAGTGGTCGGACTTGTAACAAAAGAAACAAACACCCTTCTTTTTGTCATTCTTTGCTTTTCTTTCTTATTTTCATTCTTTGACTTTGATAGATGAATTTCTTCAACATTGTTGGCCTTGAAATGAAATTCAGTTTGTTGACTATCGATTTGCTCACGTTTATGTGAGTCTTCTTCTATGTGAAGATGACGTTGTAAAGCTTCTAAATCATAGTCCACTTCGATATGTTTTAGTTTCTTCTTGTAATCATTCCAAGAAAAGGGAAGTCGGGCTATAATAGCCCCAACTACGAATGATTTAGGAAGTTCTATATTGGCATCTTTAAGATGATTGACAATAAATAAAATCTCATGTATTTGTTCGATGATCATTTATTGTCATTCATCTTAATTTCATAAAGCTGCTAATAAGAAATTTCTTGTTACTTGCCTCAGAATGTATTTGTTCTCCAATGCAATCCATAGTGCCTTCGCAGTTTTCAAGTTTCGATGCATTGTAGACGGGTATGGACAGTGCATTCAACATATGTCCTCTACACATGAAGTCATCCTCCTTTCGCTTATGTCGTTTAGTTTTTAATTCAACAGTGTCCGTTGGAGTTTCAACCGGTAATTCTTCCAAGTCATCTTCTAGCATATAGAAAAGTTTCACAGTAATGAGAAAGAACTTCATCGTCTATTTCCAACGAGTAAAGTTTTCGTCATCAAAACATTCTAGCATTGTTAAATGTTGGTTCATGACTTGAAGTGCATTATAGTTGCTTAAACCTCCATTTGCTGATAATGTTTTCTAAAAATTGATGGAAAATTGTGTGGATACCATTGTTGTACTTCTAACTGTGAGAATCTGCTGCAGATTCTTTCAGAAAATAGTTCAACCCTATCAAGTACAAAAAAAGACCATCAAACTATTCTCGTCGGGATTCAACAAAACCTTCTAACAATGTTACTTGATTCAAAATTTTGTACTACTTATCAAGCCAAGAACACAGTATAAAAAATTTATGATAATTGCCAAGAGTGGAGAAAGAAGGAAAAAGATTTAATCATAAAATCTGATAATTTAAAATGCAAGGACTAACGTTGCTTATATAGATGATGGGGGATATAAAGAGAAGAAGTATCACCGAACATGGATGTTCGTGGAAAACGTTCACTGGGCGTTCAGTAGTACCACCGATCGACCAGTGGTATCCCACTGGTCGACCGGTGTCACCTACTAATGCCCAGTAAACTGTTGAAAATATACAATAAATATCACACTTGGAATTTAGTACTATCTTCCTTCAAAAATGTGAGCCATTAGTAGTAGACAGATCAATAGTGTGAAAGACAATGGTGATGGTGATGTAAGATATAAGGCGAGATTAGTTGCAAAGAGGTATGCACAATGGAAGGGTGAGGAGTTTTATGTCATATTCTCTCCGGTTGTGAGACATACTTCAATTCATGTATTATTGCTTCTAGTTGCTCATTTTGATTTGGAGCTTGAGCAATCAGATGTAAAGACCAAGGTTTTCAAAAAGAGATTCAAATTGTAAATCGAAAAATTCAAACTTTAAATCTAAATGAGATTTAAATTGTAAATCGTAGATTCAAAAAACCATATTAAACACGTTGATATTGATTTTGATGTTTGAACTTTTACATCTAAGCCTAAAAATTCATTTCATCTCTTGTTTCAGTTTTATTTTGTTTGAAAATGATTAGAATTAGAATTGTAGATCCAAATAAGTATACTGAATATATTAATTTAGGTCGAATGATTTTTCTAAAATGCGATATTAGCTAGGTTTGAATCAGAATATAAATCGAATCGTAAAGGAAGAGAACCGATTTGAAACGGAATTCAAAGTAGGATTTTAAATTTTTTGACAACAATGGTAAAGACTACATTGTTGCAGGAAGATCTCGAGGAGGATATCTATATCCGTCAGCCAGAGGGGTTCATTGATTATAGTAAGCCAATGTATGTATGCAAGATGAACAAATCTTTGTACGGACTGAAGCAATCCTCAAGACAATGGTACAAATGATTTAATAAATTTATGCTTTTATAAGGATTCGTCAAGAGCTACAAGGACCAATGTATGTACTTGAGGCTGGTATGATTTATTTGCTATTATATGTAGATGATATGTTGATTGTTTCAAATTGTATGGCGTGTATTTGTTGAGTTGAAGGCGGAGCTCGGTAGGGAGTTTGATATAAAGGACTTGGAAAAGACACAACAAATGCTATGAATGGAGATTATCAAAGATATGCAGAGAAAAAAGTTAAGACTCGCTTAGACCGGTATATCGAGAAAGTTCTTACAAACTGGTTGCTACTTCGTTGAGCTCTCAGTTTATTTTATCTCGTGATATGTCTCCTACATCGGATGAGGATAAAGTTCTAATGATATTACATATGCTAGTGTTGCGGGGAGTTTGATGTATGCTATGGTGTGTACCAAACCAGATTTTGCTCATGCAGCATGTGTTGTTGGTCGGTATATGTCTAATCCGGACAAAGTTCATGTATGCTATGGTGTGTACCAAACCAGATTTTGCTCATGCAGCATGTGTTGTTGGTCGGTATATGTCCAATCCGGACAAAGTTCATTGGCAAACAGTGAAGTACATTCTTAGATATTTGAGAGGCACTTCGGATGCTAACTTGCTGTATGGGGGAGTTGGTAAAAAATATTATCCTTACTGAATATTCTAACTCAGATTATGCGACAGATAGGGACAGTCGGAAGTGGATATCAGACTATGTGTTTATCGTTGGTATAGGGCCCATTTCATGAAGATTGAAGCTACAGTCTATTGTTGCTTTGTCAACTAACGAAGCGGAGTGAGTTGCTATTGTGGAGGCAACTAAGGAGGGTTGTACTTGTTGCAGTTGTTATAGGAACGTGATATGATGCAAAAGGCTGTGGAGATTCGTTTAGATGGTCAGAGCGTTATACATCTGGTTTTAGAATCAGGCTTGCAGTGCATGCACGAAGCATATAAACGTGTAAGTTCTTTTTTATGTTGGAAGAGGAGTATAATAAGGTGAATTAGCAAATGTGCATATAAAAGACAATCCGACAGATATGATGACGAAGTCAATTCTGAGAGAAAAGTTTAAGCATTGTTCAAACTTGATTAGCTTGGCTAGAAGCTAATGGCTCCTAATGGTGCGGATCCGACGAAAAGTTTCTTTGTTTGATGAGTATGTGAGTTAAGATGGATGAAAAGAGACTGGAGATTTGCATATTGCGACGTGGTGGAGAGTTGAGATTATTCGCCGCAATATATCAAATCAAAGGGTTGATACCGAGTCAAAGTCAAATGTTATTTGCAAGAAGACATTTTCTAGTGGGAAACTTCAAAGTTTCTTCTTCTACAGCTATTTTTCTCCTACATAATTGCATAGGCTTTAACATTGTAATCAAGCAACTAAAGTGAAAAAAAAAATTGTTTATCCAGTAATTTTCTATTTTAATTTGTGGTCGCTCTTTTATCTCCTCAAATTCATCGATAAAGGAAAGATTTTGGTCCAATTTTTTTATTCTTGTTATTCATCTTTTAACCCCTAATCGGTGACTCTAGATTGATTTAATAAAATTAAACTTACACACACGCAATATATATATATATATATATATATATATATAGGAAAATTCTATTTGAACATAATTTGTAGACACAAATGGTGACATAACATATCTTAACCGTTAGATATCTTATGATTTCCACCTTCCATCTAAGGAACAGTTCAGATCTATAGTGTCAAAACTGTGTTTTATTTTATGTCCAAATAGCCAACCCTATATACGTATATGTGTGTATGTATGTATGTGTGTGTATATAACCCTCTCCATACGTAGTCTGCTCATAGTCCTCATCTGTCTTTTTGTGTCAAAATTGCTAATACATAAGACATAGTTTGTGACATAATATATTTGACCTTGGATCCATTGTGTTACATTTGATTAAAATCAAGGTGAGATTTAGCCGTTGAAATTAATTGTACCATTGGATGTGTTGTGTCTCGATGGACTTCCTATACACATGCATAGAAAATAAAAATGGACACAAATAGATGGCTCAATTGTAATAGATCTCAACCATTAAATCTTCTTTTGATTTCAACCTGATAGATAAATGTAAGGTAAATGTAACGAGATCCAACCACCAAAATATATTATGTCCCATTTTATGTCCAATAGTCACCCTTGATTTGAGATCTGCATCCTGACCTTTTTTTTACATTCTTGATTTGCACTTAGATTCATTTTACATATTTACAATTATCGGAATTTGATAATGTATGTTTGTTCCACATATTATAAAAATCATCTCCGCAAAAATTATATTATTCTAATTCAATTACCCCATCAGAACTTATTGTGTAATATATCATATATTAAAAATATGTGTTATGAATATTGATTGGAAAGAATTGATTTTAGTTAGCAAAAGGTATGGGACTAAGGTAATTTATTGCAAAGATGATATTATATGTAAATCACACCTATAAAAAATTATTCCAGTCATCATAGATAACTGAAATCGAGCCGGGGACAGATAGTGATAGGAAAAAAACAGTGCGTGAATCCCTCCTCAAATATATGTAAATGAAACTAGGACTAATATGGAATGGAGGGATGTCACTGAAATTGCATTTTACTAATAAAAAACTACAAAGAATAAATAATTGTGTAATAAGTACTCACCAGATGTGGGATCAACATGTACATAAAAACTGGCACCTACTATTAGATAACAAAGGATTAGCATCAACCCTTTGAAATAGTTAGCAGTTCCATCCTGAAATTAAAACAATAAACAAAATCAGTATTCTAGAGAGGCTTCACTTCATGACAGGGAAGAATGTTGACACAGCTTATATATAGAAAGATATCGGTATTATGTTACCAACACATCCTCTGTAAAAATTGTTATTATTAATATTACTCTTTTTTTTTTCTTTTTTTTTTTTTGCGCTCTTCTTAGCCACATTATTCATGCCTTACATAGTGCATTCACATGTATGCTTTATTAGAGAAATAACTGTAACACTGCTCAGAAATTACTGATCCATATGGAAGAAGTTGGTCGTATAAAGACAAACCTGAAGCATAAATGCAACAACTAATACTGTTATGAAAAGGGAGGCAGTTTCAAATAGCTGAAAGTTCAAATCTAATGGCTTTCCCATCATCCATCCTATTACCACGCAGAATGGAATCTACAGAGAGAGAAAAGCAAACATTAAATGAAAATTGGAACACAAACTAACAAGAATCAGTGATACGATAAAATTATACTGGAGTAATTTGGTGAAATAATTATCTAGAAGCAGACCTCAAGCAGTATGGTTTATTCTTCTTTTTATATTATTTTTTTATGATGGATATTCAGTACACTCCCTGACAGTGGTTTCAAAAACCATGAAATTTTACGTTTTGAATTTCATTCCAAAGCGAATCTCTACACTTTTCGATTCTGAAACTCCGATTCAAAACTCACAATTGAGAAAATACATTAACTGCATGCTTCAGTTCATGCTGGAATAATAAATACCAAGATTCCTGTTTGATTTCTCAATTCAAATTCTATTGTTCGAAAATTGAAACCATAATAAAGATGGAATCAGAAGAAAAAAAATTAAGCTTTGGTTCATATGTACAAGCCCAGGAAAAATCAATTTTAATTTCCTATAGAAAGAGAATGGTTGTTTTCAACTTTTCACGTCATGAAATGTCATTTGATAACCATACATAAAGTGAAATTTGTACTGTACACGTTTATAGTATATACATATACAATAGAGCAAAATGACTCTATACAAGGTTCAGAATAATAACTGTGATACTTGCTATATATAGCAAGTTTTGTTCTATAATATTATTATTATTTTTTATTTTGTTTAAAAACCTTGTTGAAAAGTAAAACATACCTATACATAGGAATTAACAAAGAAAGGAACCTGTATTATTAATATAGGTTCCTTTAAATGTATACACTATATACATATACAATATATTTTTTTTTTATGGGAGCAGACACCAAGACGCAAAATAAAACACAAAATGAGACACGGTATATTTTGACCATTGGATCCAATTGTTTTTACATATGAAGTTGAAATTAAGTTAAGATCTGTTGTATCACCAAATATATGTGTTCCAATAGACTTTCCCTTTTTGGATAAATGACAAATAGAAACCTACCCCAAACATGGATATTTGTGTGGATGACCCAATTGCAACTCCAAGAGAGATATCCTGAACATAAATTTTAAACCATTCGGAAAACTGAGACGGTTTAGAATACTAAGTTAATATAGTAGTATGTATGCTTACAAGTTTGTCTTTCATAGCAAACACAACTGCACTTGCATGTTCAGCAGCATTTCCCACAATTGGGAGCAAAATAACACTTATAAAAGCAATAGGAATTCCCCATGCATGTGACGCACCCTACAATATCCAAATTAACTCTATTTAACGTAGTAACAGAACCAAATGGGAAAGGAAATAAAAAGAATAAATAGTAGAGGACTTGGAAAATGTTTAAGAAAAGTACCTCTATAGCATCGACTAAGTATTCAGACAAGATCGATATCCCAACAGTTACAATTGCAAGCCAAATGATTGCTTCCCATTTTGAAATTTCAGGAGCTTCATCCTCTTCACCAGCTTCACTTTCACTCTTTGATAACACGTCTCGGTTAGAAAAGTTTTCAAAGAAAATCTCCAAGTATGCGCATTTTAATATTGTATCAAAATAATTAAAACATGTGCACTAACATGTACATGCATGCTTAATGCCTGAAAATATTGAATATTAAAGAATCTAAACGTAATTAAGAAAAGTGTCCCACCAGCAACGGGGTGATGAGATCTCCTATCCTTAAGTGTGTCTCAATGTCCAAAGGTTATTTTAACCATATATTAGTCAATTAAATCAAATTATTTATACAAATAAAGTGTAACGAATGGATAAAATACAATGGGTATGTCATGACACAAATGCTTGCTGGCAAAAGAATTCATCTCCCGAGGTGTCCCAAATATTCGTACCAAATATTAATTATTTTTCAATACTGGTGAAAAAGTGAGAACAGTAAAATAATGATGTGCTAAGAAACAAAGTAACATATATCAAAGCATACAATAATTGTAGCTAATAATAGATAAGCTATTGGAGAGGAAACAACATACAAATAATCACATGGTGAAAGAAATAGTTTTACAGTGCCAGAGAGGGTTCATTTCACAAATAGGCTTCCTGAAATAAGTAATCGTGGAAATAAGTCTCGTTTGAAGGATGTAACAAAAAATAGGCCTCATTTTTAGTACACAAGATAAAATACACTTGCACATTTATGGAATGCGCAAGTACAAATCAGGAATTGTACATGCGCATGCATGTACAAAATCAACAAAAAAACACATTTATGAATGCACGTGTAGTAATCTGAAACAAAGCATATTCTAGTGATAAGTTTCAGTCGATGTCTGTTTCTACAATACGTTTTCTAAACAGGACTGATATTATAATCAGTTAACAGTGAATTAGTTAAAGAAGGATGTAGAAGAAACAAATACCGTACGAAAAAATTACCTCAATTGGATTATAGATCTCCGTTTGATTTTTTAGCTGATAAAATATATATGCAGCATAAACAACCAGCATAACACAACTGCTAAATCTTGAAAGAGCTAATTCAGATTTGCCATAATGTGCTTCAGATCTAGTGGAATGTAAAACAGCTGGAAAAAGCAAGCCCATTACTGCCATCAGCAGTAATCCAGAATTTAAAACAGCAGCTGCCTGGCCATATGTATATGTTAATAATAAAGCTAAACTGCCTAAATGTTCTCATTGTGTAGCAGTAAGGATGTAAATTTACATATTTTAATAACATATGGTCTGTGTACCGGTCGAGTGGATGCTAATAACATAAAAATAATTAATTAAAAGGGAAATTCTATTTGGACATAAAATATAGACACAAGAGGTCTTGACCATTAGATCTCCCCCTGAGTTCCACCGTCCATGTAAAGACAAAAAGCTCCAATGGCCAATACTTATTGTGTCTACTTTTGTGTTTTATTTTGTCTCAATAGCCGCTCCCTAATCAAAATTTACATATTTTATGAATACAGTCACTACATTAATTCAGTTTTATGTGATGTAAATTTATCAAATAATTATATTTTGTTCAAACATTTAACACGATACCTTGCATGTTTAATTTGATAAAATACAAAAATATACAAATGATTCACATCTTACAATTGAACTAAAGAAGTCGAACAATATACTAGTAAGCTAATGTTAGCACTGTTTAAAGTTTTAAACATTTTATAAAGTAAACGTGAAGCAACATAAGTGGAACACTAAAGCATAAAAATTCATTTTTTAAATGTAACAATGAAGCGGTATAGTTACAAACATTTTTCTATTTTGTTAAATTTACCGTTATCAATGGTTTTGAGTTTTGAATATTGTTGACATCGGTAAATTTACCATTACTATACCGGTCATTTTGTTATATTGAAATACTGAACCTTGATTACCAATAGCTTGGCAAGGGTGTAATAATCCAAAATAAGCTGTTATCATTACAGCTCTACGTAGAAGTGGGGGTTTCAATAGAAGTTTTTTAAGCCTAACAAATATACATATTTTCGTATTAATTTTTCTATGCGCAAGATTAGAGGCCCTGATTGCAAACTAAGTTTTTAGAATGACAAAACAAGTGAAATTGCAGTACCTTGTTGAAAATTTGGTCCTTTTTATGATACACAATCCCTCCACTGAAAAATGCACACCCTAGAACTAGAAGCATATTTGACAATATTGACCCTAATAATGATTGTTGAACTACACGCAGCATGCCATCTCTCATAGCGAATATTGATATTATCAGCTCTGTAGCATTCCCAAATGTCGCATTTAACAGGCCTCCAACTGCATGTTTCAAAAGGAATATACTGATAAATTTGGAAGTGCAGTCACCAAGTGACATTTTAAGAGCACAAACAGAGCAGACATTTTAGAGAAATAAGCAACATGAAGTTGTATGTTATGTATAAAAAAATCCATGATTTATTAATTTAATTAGGCCCTGTTGGTTTAGTTGCTTAACTGCTAAAGATATAATAAGAAACTTCTTACAAATGGAAGAGGATTGGTCCACTGTCAATTTACATATTTCCCAAAGCTTAATTAATTTACACGAAATATGACAATCAGAAATAAGTAATGTGCTACTAAAATTCACCACTCATGCACATTGCTTTTGATGTAAACTTATCTGGTTATTTAACTTGCCCAAAGGCCTTGTTTTAGTCAAATGATGCAATATTACATTAAAACAGCAGCTTAATTGCACATAATATTGCATCGTTAATAATAATAAAGGGTCACAGAAATGGATACTTTACCTGTTGGACCTGTGTAAAATGCTAATTGTCTGTGGAAAGAGGGGGGAAATAGTCAGCTATCAATTCACCCATGCAAAAAATAATGATTAGAAGCTAAGATGATAAAAACTCTTACTCTGTAACAAAACCCAAACGCTCTGCTAGTGGAATAATGCCCAACAAGCTTAAGAAGAAAACCCATCCCTATATCTCCAAACAAAAACGTGAACAGAATGTCAAACTAAGGTTAAACTGAAATTATGAACCATAATCATATGGCATTCAATGTAGGATAGGATCTAAGAAACTTTTCACTTCTAAAACCAAGCAGAAACCACCATGTATTGTTAAACAGTGTAACTTTACCATTATAATTAAACTTTACGTTTGTATGCACGGAAAAACAATGACAATAGCAAGTTTGACTGCAGCTCTCATGTATGAGAGACAGAGTGGAAAGTTGCAATTTAAAACAAAAAACGTTGACTGGCATGTGTGCGTATTGGAAATTAGAATGCGCCTCTTATTTTCAAACTTAATGCAAAAAAAACCTTCTCAAAAACATGTTTTAGATTACACCTCTAAAATTATAATCGACAAATTTTTCTTTTCCTTTTTTTTTTTCAAAAATCAAGTCTGCACTTAATTGCAGGTTTCTATGATAAAAATTAAACCTTTTTTTTTCTTTGCAGAAGTGCAAATATTTGCAGTTTTCGCTGCAGTCTGACTGAAACTAAAAACATGGTGTTTTTCGAAACATTTTTTTGAGAATGAACGGCTATGTATTTTAAGACTTGAATATGGTGTCTTACAAAAGTTCCCTATATACATATGTTATATGTGTGTCCATATATACGGACATATTATATACACATATGTATATATGTGTGTATGCACATATATGCAGGGATGTGCGTGTGTATACATGTATGTATGTGTATACATATATGGCAAGGATCGGTTACACCTCGTTTTTACTACACCTCAAATCCCTTTTGATTTCAATCACGTGTTCCGATTTAAATAATGATACTTTTTCTCTTTTGTCACTTTACTCTATTAATTAATTCGGAACACGTGGTTGATTTGAGGCATAGCCAAAAGGCGGCGTAGCCAATCTTTGCTCATATATATGTGTGTATGTACATATGTGTGTGTGTGTGATTAAAGGAAACTATATTCATACTAACCAATTTTATAATCAATATGTATATAAGAAGGATAAAGATCGCACAAAAAATAACGAACTCACATGGTTACTTGCAATAAAATGGACCAAGATTGCAGCAGGCCCACAAGGAAGGAGCACATTTATCTTGGAAGTAAATATCATGATTTTTATGCTTTTGAACAGGCCGTTATTCACTGGTTTAGCCATATTTTCTCTACTAGAAACAGAACCTACACTATTTGTTGTGTGGGCAGCAGGGGAATAAAGAACTTCCTCTTCAAATTCATGTTCGGATGTAAGATCTATTGAGCCCATCTGTATTATCAACATTGATCAGGATAAAACAAGCAGACAATAAGTAGTCATTGATATTGAACACGGATAATTTGCACACACAAAAGAAAAGTTACAGGTTTTAAGCATGAAAACTTAATCTGAAAATATAGATACTACAGAACTTAAGATAAACCCGGTAGTTTTGAGTACAATGCAAGGTTCTGGGAGAGTTGGTAGTTCAGAATTTCAATTTTGATAGGCATAGAAGCTGTATATTACTAATGTTTCTAATGAAATGGTAGACTGTAGAATACAAAAATGTAGTATAAAAACCACCTGTGTTTAAATAGTTGGTTGAAGATAGTAAAAAGATCATGTCAAAGAAAAATTAAGTTACAAATATTAAAATGGTAAAGTATTTTTATTTTTAATTAACCTTATTTTAAGCATGAGAATCAGTTCAAACTATAAAAAGTTAGTTTGTTTTTGAAGTTCAAATGCTTAGCCTAATTATATGACAACTTTGTCAAAATCAAAGATATGCATGGAGGGAGAGACCAAAGGTATTCTGTCGGCTTAGGTTAAACAAATATGCAATGGAGATAAATGAATACAATACATAAAACAAAAACAAAATAACATAATAAGCACTTGTTGCGACCACAGCAATGAAAACTGACATTGTGGATGATAAAAGTTGATATCCCACCATAGACCATAGGAGAAGTAAGTGGCAATGAAGAAATACATTGTTCCTAAATAAACCGCAATCTCAAAATTGCTACTTGATAGTTTCAAATTACATCATGTATAACTCCGTTTCAGAATGAAAATATTTTGAATGGAAAAAAGTACATAAACGAATCTAGCACCTTCACACTTACAAACTACAGATTTTCGTATAACTGTTTTTTTTTTTTTTAGGGAGATTCATAATAAAAAACAGAAAATGAGCATCATTCGTTCTAAATAAACAAAAAATGATTAAAATGATAATAACATACCTGTATAGATGAATGCGTTTTATGGTGAGGCGGATGCACCCCATTTGTACTCATCGCACAAATTCGTGATGAAGACTCGATTTAAAGATCTAAACTACTCCAATGTTCACCAGAAATCGGGTTTTAACGAAGAAGAAGAATATAAATATAAGGACAAAAGATGTTCTTCTTCTTCTTCTTTCAAATTTTGTGCGTAATTCAATTTGATAATTTAAATTGATTTTATGAAGATAGAATATTAGCAAAGACTATGAAGGAGACCAGGAGGAAGGTGTCAATTTTTTTGTTGAAGGCGTTATTTTCGTGCCCGCTAGCTTTTTTTAGTATTTTATATTTGTATTTTTGTTAAGTGGAACCACAAATATTTGAACTACATGGTGCTTTACACGTTCCCTCCGTATCATATTCACCAAATAACATCAGTGCAACGAACAAGAATTCTATCGTCGCATTTCAAATTCGAGTATAAACACATTGTTAAAGCATATCTTTGTCACTTTTTAAATTTGGAAACAAAATTGCACTTTGAGAAAGTGTTGAATGTGTTATTACTGATATTCGGAAAAAATACCTAAAAACTAGAGTGCACCATACAAAGTTTGGTTCTATGCTTCTTTAACACCAATCATTATTTTATTCTTACTAAATAGGGACTCAACTATTTCAAAACACAACCGTTATTTCCTAAACCAAATTCAACTTTTTTCAGAACACAACAAATATCAAATGTCTTACAAAATATCGGAAATAAAGTAGTACTTAAGATGATGAAATTTTAAATAAATACTTGTTTGATTGGTTGAAAATTATTTGTCAAATCAACTTGCATGTCTTTTGAAGTATTTGATCGATTGTCATTTTCCATATTTTCATTATCAAACACATTTTCATTTGAAACAACAAGAACATTCTTAATTTTATTGTGATTGGTGTCCTCCATCTGACAACCAAGAAATAAAAAAAACATAGAAAAAACAAATGACTTAAACGTTATATGATAAAACATCACAATTCAGTAACTTGTATTGATATTTTAAGTCACAACATTATCAAACTTTATATCGTGCAAGTCGTGGAATCATTGAACTCATTCTAAAATAACAACCAAAAAACTGTAAATAAAAATTAAGATTGAAATGTTGAAGAAAAATAAAGTTTAATACATAAAAAGTAAACTAACACCTTTTTGTTCATAGAAATTAGATTCATCTACTAAATATTCGTTTGGCTTTATTTATTAGAGAAAAGAGAGAATTTTTTTCCCTTTAAGGTTTGAAATTTTACTTTCTAATGATGTTTTGAGACATGGTATGTGAGTTTTTTCTGAGAGATATGAAGATGCTACTATTGTTTAGGTTTGAATGAGAAATAGATTTTGATGGCCCTAAGCATGTAAAAAGAATTGATAGGTAATAAAAATTTAATAGTAACCAAAAGCATTTTTCTAGATGCCAAAAGTAGCACACAAGTGTTAACTAGGGTTGATTTTCGTTACCAACGGTGTACACTGCATTACTCTTTTAATGATTACTAAATTTTATAAACGTTGGGACATAATAATAATAAAATTACAAATGAAGCAATGATACATAAGTACAAATGTAAACTAATGGTACTTTTGTTAAAAATAATAAAAAAATAAAACGTAAACAAATAAATGAAGGAATGAATTAATTCAATATGCATCATTTTTCATTTGGACACCTCATTTTTACAGTTACATATCAGACAAATTCATAAAGCAATAAATAGAAAATGAAGTAAAACTTTATCATATAACATACTACATAGTCAAGGTCAAGATCATAATACAAATCGCTAAAGTTCATAGTTCACAAAAATCATCAAGCTCATACATGTTTTTTGAGGCAATGTTTTTTAAAATACACTACCAAATATAGCTAGTTTGGGATTAATTATAATGCTTTACATTAATCATTTAAAAAGATCGCCAATATCATTCAGAACTTGACTTTGATCAATCTTTTAATCACCTAAACTCGAAATACACACTCACACACACATGATAGATCGAAAATAGCAGAACTAAACATAACCGATTTCTAGATCAATGTCTTGCATCGTCGGTACTGGAATATAAACAAGAAATTACCGCTACCATTGTTACTTCAATTCGATAATCCTTTAAAACAATTACATAATATAACTTAGAACGGGAAGAAAAAATATAATGAAATGTGCAGTTAAAAAAAATAGTTTGACGAACAATATCAAAGGTAGCATATAGCGTATAACAAATTGTTGACTAGTTTCCAGCCAACATCGAAATGATACGAGCGCATTGAGAAATGCAAAGGTTGGTTGCTAATCATTAGGCTTAAAATAGAGAAAATGAGAAGTTAAATAGGTGGTTGAAAGGTAAATAAAACAAAATATAGAGTGGTTCAGCAAAACTGTCTATGTCCACTACGAAGTTCTCTTACTATATATTTCTCCTACAACTACAAGGAATTACAAAGAGAATAATAAGAAAAAAAGGTATGGCACTCAAGACTAACAAAGCATGTAATCTTAAGGATTTATGTGGTATCAGGAGCGCTAAATTATGGGCAAAGGCGGGCCATGTTGGTCTCAAACCAATCTTTCTACTCAGCAAAGTGCCAAGATGAGGTATGGCCGTGTCATTCCAAAGCAACCTTTGCACTTAGATAAGATATGGACCAAGTCCGGCTCAGTCTCGACAGGTTCCACTATATCGAACTACATCCAACGGCAGTTGAAGGCCAAAACGATTTGTCCGACATCACATCAACTGATGGCTGGCTTCTATCCAAGCTCACCCCAGTAGACAACTCTTCAAGCAAGAATGACCCTAGAACGGCCCGTTTTTAGCATGGATTCAGTACAACCAACTCTGACCAACATCAGGCCTCATTCCCGACGCCTCGTGCCCGGTCACTAACCGTCTTCCTCACATGATCATCTAAAAGATTCCAAGTCTCTTCTGTGTTGTCGACAACCGATCGTCTAGCTCAGCCATGTGAACGCTCAAGTGAATGACAAAGTTGTCTATCCATCCATCTTAAGCATCATAGTTGGACGGTTGAACCGGTGTGGCTTGCCATCAAGATTAAATGCGCATTTAATGCAAGCACATACCTGTTGTAGAGAGGCAGTGAGTACATTCTCATCTACCGCACATCTTCCGGCACATTTTGCAGTTATCGACCATCCACCTCTACAGTCAGATCGATGGTTAAGCACTTTTTTCGCCAGCTTTACAACACTATCTCAATTGTCTGTCATTCACTTTGGCTACTATAAATACCCCCTGCTTTGCAACTTCAAACGGATTGAACTCCTGTTAAAACATTCAAGAATCTACGAATTTTTTCTGTTAAGGCGGGCAATTTATTTTTGTAAAGCCCCTAGTAATTTTTCTTGAAAAATGAAAAAGTTAAACCCTTATCCAATTTTGATGTCATCATGCCCTTACCAATATCGTACCATGTATTTTCATTTGGTATAAACTGCTTTCCAAGTGTTCCAGACCATTTTAATTGCACAATGTTTGATAATTGTCCTAATTAAGTTTTGAAATAAGAACCATCCAACTGTGATTTTAGTTTAGAAACATGCCTACTAAAGGTTCTGTCTTTTGAGAGTTTGATCATGGTTTCATAAATATAAATGTGGTTTTGAGATTTTGTATTTAGTTTCAAATTACCGATAACCATATATAATAATAGGAATATATATGATACTAACAAATTGAACATGTACTTCGGCTCTCTATGAGCATGAAACTTACAACCAAACTTCAATTAGCATTGTTATTTGGATAAGAAGGTTCATTAAAAAGCTCCAACTATCCAAAATAACACTTTTAAATGGAAACACACTGCATAATGTAATGAATAAGAAATAATAGTTATTTTGTTTGATATCTCATATTTCTAAAATCAAATGCATACTATATATTGCAACTGCTAAATAATATTATTTTTTTAAGAAAACTGTTAATTATATCACTACTTGAACATACACACAGACACACGCGCGCGCGTGCGCGCACACACACACACACACACACACACACACACACATATATATATATATATATATATATATATATTGTGTGTGTATAATGGATCCTAGAATGTGTGCTAATATTTTAAATCTCATTGCAAATAAGCTCTAAGGTCATAGGAGCATGTAATAGTCATATGGCCGTTGGAGTAAAATTATGTATAAAATGAAACCTTTTATGTATTGGTATTCTTTATTATGTATTTTAGAGAGCTATGCCAAATAGTATAAAATGCTCACATGTTTAAGTATGATTTTCAAAACTTTTTTACCAATTCATGCATTGCTAAGTAAACATGTAAAATTGACATCTTTGTCTGAAAAAAGCGTATGAGGAGTGCAAGTAAGGAAAAGCAAAAAACAAAGCATAAAATCAATTTTAAGTTCTAGTCCCACATTGTAACGACCCGTATTTTCACTACTTCGGAAATGAGAGATTTCGAACGATTTAAAATTTAAAAAGGTAAATCTTATTTAAAATATCTAATAAAGATAATAAAAGTATGTTAAAAGATTTAAAAGTTTGTTAATAATCGTTTTATAAAAATAACCAAAAATTTGTCGCATTTTGCATACGCGGTAAAATTTGAGATTTTGATATTAATTAGATATGCTTTTTTAATATAAAGAGACTTGTTTTAATTTATTTAAAGAAGTAGAAAGTTCATTTTAAAGTTTGGTTTACTCCCATACATAGCTTAATAAAAACGTCAAATTTTGACTGTAAACTTTGTCGGTGGAAAACACCGTTTTCAACCAAAACAAGTTGTCGACAAGTTGTTGCAACTTAATACATTTTATAACTTAAAATTACAAGTTTACAAACTATTTAAACACTTTACATTTAGCACTAAAAGACAAAAGGAGTTTACTTTTGAAAATATTTACATAAATGTAAAAAGATGTAAAAGTTATAATTTGACAAAAGTGTGTATAAGTAAACAAATAAAACAACATCATTACATATTTTTCTTTTCTCTTATACATGATGTAACTAATACACCTTGAATTCAAACAAAATAAAGTATGAAAAGATAAGTAACTAAAGGAAGTAATGACACATACATACATGCATTTAATACACATCAAATCAAGGCAAAGTCTTCTCTTTAAAATGCAAAATTTAAGGAAGTAATCATTCCTATCTTTAACATCACCATTAATGCAAATCAAATCAAGCAAAAGTCTTCTTTCTTTTTTTACACAAAGTTTAAAAAAAAAAAGAGTAATCATTTTACAAATTCAAATCACATTAATGAGATGTTACTACTTTACATGGAAAAGGAGCAAAATGTTATTTTAACATTTTAAAAGTTTAAGAAAAAGAGGCAAACATCATTTCATTAAGTACAAACTTACATCCTACCATCATTTCACCATTAATGCATGTCCTTAAAGAGTTAAATCAAGGGTAGAAAAGTAAATTAAAAAGTCAAAAAGTAAAGAAGGGTATTTTAGTCATTTGCCATCCAAAACTCAAATATAAATATGCATCCATACCTTTCATTTTTCACACTTCATTCTCTACCTTCTTCTTCACTTTCTTCTTCTTCTTCTTCTTCTTTGAAGCTCTCTTTAATGGCTTCTTCTTCTCTTCCAAAATGCTTACTAACTTTTTCAAAACCATATTAAATCAACTCCAAACACCACCAAACTTTGCCTAAGACCTTAGAATGCCATTAGAACATGGTTTAACATCTAATAAGTGAAGAAATGATGGAGAAAGAGGAAGAATAGGAGGAGGCCGAACTTATGGAAGAAGTGGTCGATGAAATGGAGTAAAAGTTAATTAGTTGAAGTTTTAGTGAAGTGTTGTTGATATGAATGTTGGTAGGAAGTTAAACATTTGGGTAAAGGTGAGAAATTCTCATCGCTTTTAAATTATATTGATTATCATGCTAAATTGTTATGTTAGATAATCACTATTTGATGATATGTATGTTTGGTTGATTGTTTGGATATGTTGGATAATCCGTAGTAATATTATGACATTTACCATATTGAAAATGTTGATGTTATATGATTGTTATATGGATGTGATGATAATTTGGATATCAAATTCCTATTGATTTAGTAATCACTTTTGTTTAAAAGACCATATTTTAGTAATATGAGAAATTGTGGAAAAATAAGTCTCTTTTCATTTAGAAGTGAAATTAAAGTTAAAATGAAAGAGAATTTGAAATTTGAAGTGAAACGGATTTGAAAAGAATAGCTAATTAGAAATTGAAATTTAGATGAATAGTGAAATTGAAATTAAAATCGATTTTGAAAAAGTGAAGTTTAGTTTGAGATTAAATTGAAATTTAAATTGGAATTAGATTTGAAATCTAAGTTTTAAATGTGTTTAATTTGAGATTAGAATTGAAATTGAGTTGAAATTGGGTTTTAAAGTTTAATATTAAAATAATGGGAATATAATAATATTTTAATGTGGTAAGAGTGAAAATATATTTTAAAAGCTTTAAAAGGTGAAAATATTGATTTAAAAGGGTTTCTAATCATTTTATAAGTATTGAAATCTAAATTGAATAAATTATTTCAAATGTTGAAAAATAAGTTAAAACTAGACGCGTCGCGCAACGGCAGTTCGCGATTTCGCGTCGAAAAAGTTCAAATGAATGTGTAGAGTGGAATATTGCTCGGAATTCTTCGAGATAAGAAAATTCCGGACTATTATATCCGTATCTTCTAAATGAAGAAAGAAAATCAAAGTTTCGATAAGTAGATTTTGAATTATGTCCAAATCAATTTTCTAGAAAAATCGCGCTAGTGCAGTTTAGTGACCATAAAAGGAAATCTGTTTAAATGGATGTTTTTAATTATGGAAAAATATGGAATAAATTTGATAAATCTATTTAAATGATTTAAAAGAGATTTGGATTGGAAAATATGAATTAGCGAATGTTTAAAAGTTGTTTTAATCAAATAAGCTTATATAGCACTTTCCGCAGCACTTTTATGCTGTGAATTATATAACTTTTGGAATATGAGTTTAAATGTAATGATGTTTCCCAGAATCAATTGTGAATGTTTTAAAAAGGATAATTAAGCGTTTTGAAAGATAATTTGGAATATTTATAAGCAATTCCAAAATAAGTTGAAAATCTGAGTATGCGGAAACGACTAGTACATTTGTCCCGCCTGTGAGATCTGGGAAGATAAAACAAGGTGTTTAACTAAGGTTAGGGATGGAGCAACCAGTGCCCTGAACTTACCTGGCCTATGTTTTCTTTTCTTAGGCGAGGGGTGGAACAGATCGAAAGGAAAGCCCGGATGCTTCAAAATAAAAAGATTCTGTTAAGTTTTCCAAAATAAAAGAAGATTGGTATTATCCAAAAGTTAAGCAATCTCCAAAATGAATGATTTCTACGAACCTGTGAAGTTTAGAAAAGAATTTATAATGAATTTTAGGAATGATAAGATTTGAAAGGAATGAATTGGTAAATAAGAGTGTTGGATTTTGACTTACAAGTGAGATATAAAAATGGAATTTATAAACACCATTTTGTAAATCTGAAATCAATTTAAATTGATAAGTTAAATGTGAAAGTTATTAAAGGAATTATATTCGCGATTTTGGACAGTGAATAATCCTTTAGATTAAATGGATGTTTTGGAAGGTGATATTATAAAGGGAATGTTTTCCTTAAGTTAAAAGTTAAGAAATTTGGATCAAGAATTAAGTAAAGAAATCTGAGATATTTTCCAAAACAAAAGAATGAATTACTTAGAATTATCCTAAGTTAAAAGAAAGAGATTTCGAAATCATCCGAAAAGAATTTAAGTGAAAAGAGACTTAACAAATCCTATATACTCATATTCACTTTTATCGATGATTGGATTTCGAAGGAACCGGAGTCGGATTTGGTTAATTCCTATCCGAAAACCACTTCGAACCAATGTATGCGTTCGAACGTGAAGACATGTTGAAGATGGTGATTGAAGACCGTGGATCTTCCTAGCGTGAAGACTGCTTGTTGATTTGCTCAGGGTGCACCCATTATAGAGTTATATATAGCAGTGGTCTCCTCGTGATGGAGATTTTGCGGATTGCAAGGGCTTCTCGCCTAGTAATGGCCGAGGAAAGTACCTTCGGTTTGTCCTGTTCCTGGACAACTTGTATGGACGTTTGTCTGACGTTGCATTTCTAAAGATTACGTACATTGGTTTTTACAAACGTACATCAGTGGTGGCAGAGAAGGCAACTTCTCTTAGCTTAACACCCTCCTTGAGACATACGAGCTCAAGGGTTGTATTTTTGTGGAAGGCAATTAGTAGTTAACGGAAATGGCAATGTGGCATTCAAAGATGTGATATGTGCTTTGTGAAAAGGTAATCGTAGCCTCAAGCCTCATCAAACCGGAAATGACCGAAACAGGATTAGATGCAGCAGGGCTATGTGGGTCATTCCCATTAGGGTATGATCATCCCCTTCTAGATATATTTCTTCCCACTATGACGTCGGGATGTTAATTAATGTGGTGTATGCTAGAGGGCCCTCGATAAAGGTCGGTAACGACCGGGGGATGACATATTCGGTACCATCTAGTTACAGAGGTGGGCCGGTCTTGTGTTGGTAGAGGGCAGATGTTCTGTGCCTCGGGACATCCATCTAGAGGTGTACCCATTTCGGAAGGTAGATCCTGCGCCTGGTCATTTGTATGGAAATCCATTCTCCAATAAGAACCTACGGTTTTGTTTGTATTGGCGTAATGAATAGCCTCGAAATGCTATATGGGTAACCATTTCGGATAAGATTAATAAGTTTATTTGCAAATGTTTTCAAAGAGATGTCATTAGAAATAATATCAAAGGTTTTGATATAAAAGTGTTTTAGTTATCATAAGGTAAAAACCCGTCCGTGTTTATGTGTGGGCGTGGTCTTATGAGATACTATTTATTTCAAAGGATTTTATCCAAAGGCTGATATATGACACTGTCATTTATTATTGAGTTTTTCTCACGCTGGTTTATCAAGCCTGATCCGGGTATTTTCAATACTTGGGTCAGATCCGAGTAGTTTCAGGATAGTCGAAGGAAGTTGAAGTTCCAGAGGAGAGCTGGAGATATTCATGGACGCATGGAGATATTCTTTCATAGGCTTTGCTTAGTGTATTTTGTTTGATGTTTGTCAGCAATTGTAAGGGCAGGTTTTATAACTGTCCAAGCTGAATCTAGGTTAGACTCTGATATTGTATTTTAAAATTTTCCGCTGTAAAGATTATTATTGAAATAATATATGTTATTCCATTCGTGTGAGATTCTGTTCTGTCTATTTTTCTTTATCACCCTTCATGTTCCGTATTTTCGTACAATTTGAGTTGGACATGTGTGGTTTATTGTCGATTCAAAGGGTACGGGAAAACGGGCCGTGACATTTGGTATCAGAGCTGAAGGTTAAGCGAGAACCTTGGCTCTGTTATGGGTAAAAACTCATCAGAGATAGGATTAGTAATATCCTAGGATGAGTAACTCATTAGAGATAGGGTTAGTAACACCCTAGAATGAGTTATGAGAGTATTTATATATATGAGCGCGTATTTGTTAATTTTATAAAAATTTATTTTGTTTTAAAGAAATTAGTAAATGAAATAATTTTACCTTGGGTTTATATTATAAATACTAAAGAGGATATTATTATCTTTTGGGTTAGAAATTAAGGATTGATTGTGATTCAGCTTAGTAAAACTAAAATATGAATATCTTGTGATTAGAATTGCACAATTTGACTATAAGATATTTCATATAGGATCAGTTAGTTGAAAGCTAGAATTTAAAACTGTAATCATATACCCTTAGATACTTAGTATTAAGAAATAATAATGATTAAGTGATTATCATAATAGATGGATTTAAAAGCTAAGTACAAATATCTTGTGAAGTAAAACTCACAATTTGACTATAAGATATTTGATGATAATATTGAAGTTAGAAGTTGTAATTAGAGAAAGAAAAAAAAATGCATACTTAGAAAAAAAAAAAATTCTTGTCAATAAGACAGAAAAGATAAGCCAAAATTGAAATTTTGGGTAAATATATTATGAAAGGATAAGTTCTATAACTTATAAATGAGTTAAGGTAATTTGAAATTTAGACACTTTGATTAGGTTTAAAAATCAAAGTGAAATTTAGGAACAAGAGGTATAAGAAATATCATCCTAATATAAAATTTGAAATAATGATACATTTAGGGTAATATTTTTAATTCAAAATGAAGTAAGATTAGAAGGGGGTAGTTTTGAATAATATGGTTAGTAGTTGAATGTTGGATGAAAATGTTTAAATAACAAATACCATGTGAATTAAGTTTCACAAATTTGACTATAAGGTATTTGACGGATTTAAGGTTAAGAAATTTGATTCAGAAAATGGATAGGTAAATAAGTTAAGATTGTAAGAAAAAGGTATACACTTAGTAAAGTTGTTTGATTAAAATATGGATAAGATAAATAATATTAGCTAAATGGAGACCTTAGGTAAAGAAAACTAAGGATTAAGTTTTATAACTTATTTATTTGGAATAATAGAATTCCACATTTGTTGAAGACGCTAATTGAAGTAATGACGATTTGAAGATTTGGGATATGTATATATACTCTTAGGAAGTAAAGGTATATTATACAAGTTAAGTCATTTGTATGCTTAAGTAATAATGGATTTAGAAGAAAGCAATGGTTGTGAAATAAACTTGGATTAATAGAAGTTTTGGAAGAAATGTATTAGGTAAAGATGAATGTGAATAAGTACATAAGTTAAACGTAGATCATTTTGGCACATAAATTTTGATCTAAGATTTGAGTACAGAACTTTGAGGTGTTTACACCAATCCGAAAAAGAATTTATCACTCGATTCTTGATGGGAGTTTATGATTACGTACTCAAGTTTTCTATCATAGTTGAGAGCTATGCAAGGAAAGCAAGGGTTTGTGATCAAGAAGTCTGATCAAAGTCCGCAGTAGAAAATCGGGAGATCGATACTAGTTCGAAAGAAAAGTTGTGGATTTGAATAATAGATCGAATCAAATATCACATATAGTATGATGTGTTGGATCTGTCTACTTAGTAGTTGGATAGTTATCTTAAATAATAGGCACTAAGATATAGTAGTTAGAGTTATGATTTGGTATGTATATATATAGACCTCAGGTGTAGTACATGCTTAGGTCAGAGGATGGGTTATGTGGATGTATTCATTTATGTTGATATAGTTTGGTTGTTTTTGGATGTATAGTCTTGTTTGATAGTTGGATACATTATCTTAAGTGTGCAGTACGCACTAGGATGGGAAGGATAGAAGTTTGACTTGATGTATGTATATATAATCTTAAGAAAGTGATAAGTACTCAGCTTAGTGTGGGGAATCTTTATATATGTTTGGCATCATTTGTTTTAGTGTTGTTATGATATCGGCCTTCTTCTTTTCTATCATCAATAGAAATAAGTCAATTTTTTTGAGGATATGAGTATGAGATAGATTCCTTTATCTAACTTTCATTTCGAGGACGAAATGCTTTTAAGTAGGGGAGAATGTAACGACCCGTATTTTCACTACTTCGGAAATGAGAGATTTCGAACGATTTAAAATTTAAAAAGGTAAATCTTATTTAAAATATCTAATAAAGATAATAAAAGTATGTTAAAAGATTTAAAAGTTTGTTAATAATCGTTTTATAAAAATAACCAAAAATTTGTCGCATTTTGCATACGCGGTAAAATTTGAGATTTTGATATTAATTAGATATGCTTTTTTAATATAAAGAGACTTGTTTTAATTTATTTAAAGAAGTAGAAAGTTCATTTTAAAGTTTGGTTTACTCCCATACATAGCTTAATAAAAACGTCAAATTTTGACTGTAAACTTTGTCGGTGGAAAACACCGTTTTCAACCAAAACAAGTTGTCGACAAGTTGTTGCAACTTAATACATTTTATAACTTAAAATTACAAGTTTACAAACTATTTAAACACTTTACATTTAGCACTAAAAGACAAAAGGAGTTTACTTTTGAAAATATTTACATAAATGTAAAAAGATGTAAAAGTTATAATTTGACAAAAGTGTGTATAAGTAAACAAATAAAACAACATCATTACATATTTTTCTTTTCTCTTATACATGATGTAACTAATACACCTTGAATTCAAACAAAATAAAGTATGAAAAGATAAGTAACTAAAGGAAGTAATGACACATACATACATGCATTTAATACACATCAAATCAAGGCAAAGTCTTCTCTTTAAAATGCAAAATTTAAGGAAGTAATCATTCCTATCTTTAACATCACCATTAATGCAAATCAAATCAAGCAAAAGTCTTCTTTCTTTTTTTACACAAAGTTTAAAAAAAAAAAGAGTAATCATTTTACAAATTCAAATCACATTAATGAGATGTTACTACTTTACATGGAAAAGGAGCAAAATGTTATTTTAACATTTTAAAAGTTTAAGAAAAAGAGGCAAACATCATTTCATTAAGTACAAACTTACATCCTACCATCATTTCACCATTAATGCATGTCCTTAAAGAGTTAAATCAAGGGTAGAAAAGTAAATTAAAAAGTCAAAAAGTAAAGAAGGGTATTTTAGTCATTTGCCATCCAAAACTCAAATATAAATATGCATCCATACCTTTCATTTTTCACACTTCATTCTCTACCTTCTTCTTCACTTTCTTCTTCTTCTTCTTCTTCTTTGAAGCTCTCTTTAATGGCTTCTTCTTCTCTTCCAAAATGCTTACTAACTTTTTCAAAACCATATTAAATCAACTCCAAACACCACCAAACTTTGCCTAAGACCTTAGAATGCCATTAGAACATGGTTTAACATCTAATAAGTGAAGAAATGATGGAGAAAGAGGAAGAATAGGAGGAGGCCGAACTTATGGAAGAAGTGGTCGATGAAATGGAGTAAAAGTTAATTAGTTGAAGTTTTAGTGAAGTGTTGTTGATATGAATGTTGGTAGGAAGTTAAACATTTGGGTAAAGGTGAGAAATTCTCATCGCTTTTAAATTATATTGATTATCATGCTAAATTGTTATGTTAGATAATCACTATTTGATGATATGTATGTTTGGTTGATTGTTTGGATATGTTGGATAATCCGTAGTAATATTATGACATTTACCATATTGAAAATGTTGATGTTATATGATTGTTATATGGATGTGATGATAATTTGGATATCAAATTCCTATTGATTTAGTAATCACTTTTGTTTAAAAGACCATATTTTAGTAATATGAGAAATTGTGGAAAAATAAGTCTCTTTTCATTTAGAAGTGAAATTAAAGTTAAAATGAAAGAGAATTTGAAATTTGAAGTGAAACGGATTTGAAAAGAATAGCTAATTAGAAATTGAAATTTAGATGAATAGTGAAATTGAAATTAAAATCGATTTTGAAAAAGTGAAGTTTAGTTTGAGATTAAATTGAAATTTAAATTGGAATTAGATTTGAAATCTAAGTTTTAAATGTGTTTAATTTGAGATTAGAATTGAAATTGAGTTGAAATTGGGTTTTAAAGTTTAATATTAAAATAATGGGAATATAATAATATTTTAATGTGGTAAGAGTGAAAATATATTTTAAAAGCTTTAAAAGGTGAAAATATTGATTTAAAAGGGTTTCTAATCATTTTATAAGTATTGAAATCTAAATTGAATAAATTATTTCAAATGTTGAAAAATAAGTTAAAACTAGACGCGTCGCGCAACGGCAGTTCGCGATTTCGCGTCGAAAAAGTTCAAATGAATGTGTAGAGTGGAATATTGCTCGGAATTCTTCGAGATAAGAAAATTCCGGACTATTATATCCGTATCTTCTAAATGAAGAAAGAAAATCAAAGTTTCGATAAGTAGATTTTGAATTATGTCCAAATCAATTTTCTAGAAAAATCGCGCTAGTGCAGTTTAGTGACCATAAAAGGAAATCTGTTTAAATGGATGTTTTTAATTATGGAAAAATATGGAATAAATTTGATAAATCTATTTAAATGATTTAAAAGAGATTTGGATTGGAAAATATGAATTAGCGAATGTTTAAAAGTTGTTTTAATCAAATAAGCTTATATAGCACTTTCCGCAGCACTTTTATGCTGTGAATTATATAACTTTTGGAATATGAGTTTAAATGTAATGATGTTTCCCAGAATCAATTGTGAATGTTTTAAAAAGGATAATTAAGCGTTTTGAAAGATAATTTGGAATATTTATAAGCAATTCCAAAATAAGTTGAAAATCTGAGTATGCGGAAACGACTAGTACATTTGTCCCGCCTGTGAGATCTGGGAAGATAAAACAAGGTGTTTAACTAAGGTTAGGGATGGAGCAACCAGTGCCCTGAACTTACCTGGCCTATGTTTTCTTTTCTTAGGCGAGGGGTGGAACAGATCGAAAGGAAAGCCCGGATGCTTCAAAATAAAAAGATTCTGTTAAGTTTTCCAAAATAAAAGAAGATTGGTATTATCCAAAAGTTAAGCAATCTCCAAAATGAATGATTTCTACGAACCTGTGAAGTTTAGAAAAGAATTTATAATGAATTTTAGGAATGATAAGATTTGAAAGGAATGAATTGGTAAATAAGAGTGTTGGATTTTGACTTACAAGTGAGATATAAAAATGGAATTTATAAACACCATTTTGTAAATCTGAAATCAATTTAAATTGATAAGTTAAATGTGAAAGTTATTAAAGGAATTATATTCGCGATTTTGGACAGTGAATAATCCTTTAGATTAAATGGATGTTTTGGAAGGTGATATTATAAAGGGAATGTTTTCCTTAAGTTAAAAGTTAAGAAATTTGGATCAAGAATTAAGTAAAGAAATCTGAGATATTTTCCAAAACAAAAGAATGAATTACTTAGAATTATCCTAAGTTAAAAGAAAGAGATTTCGAAATCATCCGAAAAGAATTTAAGTGAAAAGAGACTTAACAAATCCTATATACTCATATTCACTTTTATCGATGATTGGATTTCGAAGGAACCGGAGTCGGATTTGGTTAATTCCTATCCGAAAACCACTTCGAACCAATGTATGCGTTCGAACGTGAAGACATGTTGAAGATGGTGATTGAAGACCGTGGATCTTCCTAGCGTGAAGACTGCTTGTTGATTTGCTCAGGGTGCACCCATTATAGAGTTATATATAGCAGTGGTCTCCTCGTGATGGAGATTTTGCGGATTGCAAGGGCTTCTCGCCTAGTAATGGCCGAGGAAAGTACCTTCGGTTTGTCCTGTTCCTGGACAACTTGTATGGACGTTTGTCTGACGTTGCATTTCTAAAGATTACGTACATTGGTTTTTACAAACGTACATCAGTGGTGGCAGAGAAGGCAACTTCTCTTAGCTTAACACCCTCCTTGAGACATACGAGCTCAAGGGTTGTATTTTTGTGGAAGGCAATTAGTAGTTAACGGAAATGGCAATGTGGCATTCAAAGATGTGATATGTGCTTTGTGAAAAGGTAATCGTAGCCTCAAGCCTCATCAAACCGGAAATGACCGAAACAGGATTAGATGCAGCAGGGCTATGTGGGTCATTCCCATTAGGGTATGATCATCCCCTTCTAGATATATTTCTTCCCGCTATGACGTCGGGATGTTAATTAATGTGGTGTATGCTAGAGGGCCCTCGATAAAGGTCGGTAACGACCGGGGGATGACATATTCGGTACCATCTAGTTACAGAGGTGGGCCGGTCTTGTGTTGGTAGAGGGCAGATGTTCTGTGCCTCGGGACATCCATCTAGAGGTGTACCCATTTCGGAAGGTAGATCCTGCGCCTGGTCATTTGTATGGAAATCCATTCTCCAATAAGAACCTACGGTTTTGTTTGTATTGGCGTAATGAATAGCCTCGAAATGCTATATGGGTAACCATTTCGGATAAGATTAATAAGTTTATTTGCAAATGTTTTCAAAGAGATGTCATTAGAAATAATATCAAAGGTTTTGATATAAAAGTGTTTTAGTTATCATAAGGTAAAAACCCGTCCGTGTTTATGTGTGGGCGTGGTCTTATGAGATACTATTTATTTCAAAGGATTTTATCCAAAGGCTGATATATGACACTGTCATTTATTATTGAGTTTTTCTCACGCTGGTTTATCAAGCCTGATCCGGGTATTTTCAATACTTGGGTCAGATCCGAGTAGTTTCAGGATAGTCGAAGGAAGTTGAAGTTCCAGAGGAGAGCTGGAGATATTCATGGACGCATGGAGATATTCTTTCATAGGCTTTGCTTAGTGTATTTTGTTTGATGTTTGTCAGCAATTGTAAGGGCAGGTTTTATAACTGTCCAAGCTGAATCTAGGTTAGACTCTGATATTGTATTTTAAAATTTTCCGCTGTAAAGATTATTATTGAAATAATATATGTTATTCCATTCGTGTGAGATTCTGTTCTGTCTATTTTTCTTTATCACCCTTCATGTTCCGTATTTTCGTACAATTTGAGTTGGACATGTGTGGTTTATTGTCGATTCAAAGGGTACGGGAAAACGGGCCGTGACACACATATCCCAAGGAAGTGAAGTTAAAGATTTTTGTTGAAAGATGAGAGGTAGATAATTTTAGAGGAGAGATGGGTATATAACTTTTTATTTCATTACTGCATACCAAACATAGACTTCTTACATATATTTATAGTGCATCAATTAACACTTAGAAGAAGACATGAGCTTCGAGATATATGTTACTTCATGAATAAACATGGACCTTTCCCATAACAACAAGGACTTTTAAAATATCAATAGACACCAATAAATTTGAGTTTAAATTTCCAACGCTCCCTCTTAAACTCAAATTTTAATTATTCCAAGACTTTCTCTTAACCTTGCAAAATATTCAAACTTTAAAGCCTTTGTGAATATATTAATAACTTGATCTTGAGACTTCACAAACTTTAGGACAATTATCAGACATTATTTCAAAACTTAATTAGGACAATTAATTTTCTCTAATAGCATTGGGAAGGGGGTTTGGATCGCTTTTAAAAAGTGAGTGAGAAATTTTATATATTGTTTATGATTTTAAATCTATTCCATTAACATACGTTTGATTTTTATGCCTAAATCAATTTTAACTGTGAATTGTAGGCTTAAATTAGGGTAGAAAACTATTGCCTACATATTCTTGTTTTAGATATAACTTGAAATATGTTTACACCTAAATCTACAGATCAGTTCCAATGATTTTAGAATTTGAATATTGTATGTTTTTGTTTCAGATCTGTACTTAGGTGTTGTTATCCTGCCTTTTAGCAAGGCCATGATATCATCGACTTGGCTAGAAACGGATGGTTATCAGCCTTATGAATCGATTATGTATAATACTGTGGATGATGGATGATCAGATCCAGAATGGGTCCAATCTGGGTGCAATCAGTATGGAGTCACTTGCATAGCCCTATGAAGTTACATTTCAATTTTCAAGTCAACCGGAGTTCATATGCTCGAATTATGGAAAAGCAAAGATTTATGTGGATCGATCGGGAACGATCCATAAAACTGCTCAAATTAGCGAAGATTGATCAATATCTCAAAATCCACAAGGTCAATTCACTTGAACTTTCATAGCATTGGTATATTGAAGAATGAAACCCACATAAACGATCGTAGGTCAAATGCCGATCGTTTTATGCTGATCGTTTTATATCAATCCTTCATAACAGTCGGTGTAGTTCAGTGAACGATCCAAATGCGACAAAGATTGATGCATATCTCATAATCTACAACTCATAATAACTTTATATTTTCTGAGTAAGATCAAGAGGCATGTGGGACCCCCCTCCCCCCAAAATGATCACACATCAATTGGAGACTAAAAATAACGATCGGTATAATTATAGCCGATCATTCTAAAATATCGAGTTAGGGCAACTAATCGTTATGGAGGGCCCGAAAGGATCTAGAGAACTTTTTGTCTAAATTTTAGTGAAATATCTCGTCATCCCACCCTATAAATACAGACATATTGATTCATTTTCAGGATCTTTACGCTGCTTGTTACTCTAGACTCTATTGTAATCAAGTGTTGACTTTGTTCTATTTTTATATTCAGATTCACAAGAGATTCATAAAGGATAATCTTCAAAGTGGACGTAGGTATGCAACGCCGAATCACTATAAACCTCTGTGTCTTTGATTACTTCTTATTCTCTATTGCTTACTTGTTAATTTACTCAGTTTAATTTTGCTTTTCTTCATTTACTTCTCTACAAAAATTAGTCTTGGGTGTTTGTAACCATTTTTGGTGCAAACATTTTGATTCTTTCACTGAGAATCTTGGTTCTTAGCTCATTAGGATCCCTTTGTTACTACTAGATCAGATAAAACCCTAGAGGAGATCTATAGTTATCTTCAAGAAGTTTGCTCGTTCAACTCAGATTTGCAAAAATGTAAGCAAAGCTATTAATAATGGTGAGAAATATTAGATCTACTTCTCATAACATGGAAGGAAACAAAAATGCTACTATCCAACAAGGAGGGCCAAGCAGTTAACCAATGGATGTGAATGCTGAATCACTTGAAGTCCAGAATCCAACTGATTCTATTACGAGAGTTGAATTCCAACATCTGATGAGAGAGCCAATGAATAGCCATCGAGAGTTAAATCAGTAGATCTGGGCCAATATCAACCTAATGAACCAACTCACTCAACAACAGCGAGGAAAAGCTAGGAGGGACCCTACCCTTACTCGGTATCGGAGAGTTCTAGTTCATCGAATGGGTATCATAGGCATAGGCGTCGCAAAATAGACGGATATCATGTAGAACTTTCAAGGCGTCAACATGCAGACCATTGTGGTCTGCCAGGAATGATCAGTGTCGATCCCTCCACAAGAGATGTGAACTTACCCATGCACGTTGAGATTCAAACTAGAGTTGTTGCAGCTGATTTGAATAATGGAGTTCGGTTAAATGCTAACCAAATGCTTTCTCAAAATGATGATGGAGTGATTTTACAGGATACACATTGAGAAGATGTTGAACCAAAAAGGCATGGAACGGCTGGTAGACATCGACCATACCATTCACGTGATGTGGAACATGACCACCGCTTGGCACCGACTATCCAAACGCCAGACTTGTCGGCTATGGTTAGACAGCTAGTGAGAGAAATCCAAGACTTCACAAATGATGACTAGGAAATTTCAGAAGCCATTCCTTATTCACTGATAATATTCTGCATGCAGAATATCCTAGGAGGTTCAACATGCCATCAATGCCTGCCTATAAGGGAAAAACCGACCCCAGGCAGCATATCATCAGATACAAATGGCTAATGGATTCCGCACAAGTAGATGATGCAACCAAGTATAGATGTTTTTCCATAACTCTTTCTGGGATAGCAACAATGTGGTTCACAAGGTTACCCCTGTGCTCGATACATAGATTTGATGATTTGGCAGCAACGTTTGTGGAGCAATTCTGAATGCATGCAACTCACCCCAAGGATGTAATGTCCCTATCTGGCGTGATCTAGGCTCTAGGAGAATTGTTGAAAGATTATTTAGAGAGATTCCATATAGCTATTACAGAAATCAGTAATCCGAATAACCATGCAATATTGATGGTCGTGACAAGAGGATTGATCCATAATCTAATTTTGGCGATTGGTTAGCCGACCAGCTACCTGTAACGTTGGAACCTTTTATATAAAAGCAACTCAATATTTAAGAAAGGAGGAAACCAGATCCTTTAGGAAGAAGAATGTTGCAGGACCAAGTCGAGAGGGAGTACGGAGTAATATTGTAGTAAAGCAGTCTAATGAAAGCTCTGGAAAAGTCCAAGTGAATGTCCAGAACAAACCAAGTCAGCAAAAGAAAGGTGGAGATATGAGACAAGCACGAAAGAGGGATTCTGGAATAGGAAAGCCTAGGGTTTCGATGTACATCACTTATACGCCACTGAATACATCCTTAGAGAATGTCTATTTGTCTACCTGCAATACTATGCAGACAAGAAGCCGCCTCCAAAGAATTAACAGAGAAGCAGAAACAAACTAGGAAATATTGTCGGTTTCACGAATGTTATGGGCATAACACCAATAAATGCAAGAACCTTCAGGATATTATTGAAAAGGTGATTTGAGAAAGGAAGTTACAGAAGTTCATAAAAAACCCACAAGATGGTGGGCAGTGGACATCCAACCCCAACCGAGGACAAGCACCGCACATGGCTGAGTGTTAGTCCGTGAGATGATGGTTTTGATGACAACAACCTTAGAATAGATTATAAAATATAAATACTGACATTATAAGTTTAGATATATATGTATATGCAGGATTTAGCCATGCAGGTACCAAGAATGAAGACTGTACAGTATAGAGATTCAAGATATCGAGATAGAAGACTCATGAGTATCAAGATTATCAAGAGTTCAAGATTTCAAGGTTAAGTATTTTTATTAGAAATTTTGTTAAAACTCATAGAAAAGCACTAACATCTTGAAATCCAATTTACTCGTGGAATGGAATCCACTTCGAGCCTGTTAAAGGGATGGAACCCTAAGTAGGATGGAACCTACGAAAAATCTAGTGGAACATTGTTTTGTATCCGCTAACTTTTATTCAAAATGATTTTTCAAAATTATATCCTGTTTTCAAAATGTTTTCAAAACTTTCCTTTTAAAAGATTCAAAACCCTCGATCCTGATTTTAAATAATTTTAGCCTCAAAAACATCTTTATTTCCAAAGTCAAATTACTCCTAATTTTAAACTATCTTTTTAAATAATATATTTAACTTTTGAATATTTATACTTAGATTTAAATATAAAATTATAGTTAAAATCTATATATATTATTCTTTATATTTACTTAGGAATTTTAACTATAGTCAAGTATATTTATAAAGTTTAAAATAGTTTCTATATAAGATAAAGGTTATTTTATAAGAAAATAAAAAACACCAAAAAATCCTTTGGGATGTCGACATGCCTAGCATGACCATGTCGACATGGTGATAGTTTGATTCAAAAATTCAAATTTCAAAAGAAGTGTCTATTCGCCATAACTCTTCATGAATGGTCATGGCTGTTGTTCTTCTATAAATAGGGGTCAGTTTCAACGAATTTTCAATCATAATTTTCTGGTTTTCACTCCTCTTCTTCTTTCTCATTTATTAATACATATTCTTATCCTTACTCTGCCGAAATCAACACTGAATCATACTCGATTACTTCTAGTTTGATTCTCTATCACTATCTCTACAAGATTCTCAGTGCTATTCAGAGTTATATACTTCTTTGTAATCTATTAAATGAGAAAAGGTGTGATTGTTGCCTTGGAAATCAATCAAAAGGGAAAAGGTGTGATTGTAGCCTTGGTAAATCAGTTGGGTAAACTTGTGGCCCGGAAATCAAGTATCTCTACCCAGAGGATCGAAATTCTGGAGGGTGTACCTCGTAGCCTTGAAACCGAGGGTGTAATTGTACAATTGCTTTTGAAAGAAAATCTGTACTTGTGTTGCGAGACTGGATGTAGGGTAACTCTAAACCAGTATAAAATCCGGTGTGTTCTTTTCTTTACTGCTTTTATTTTATTTCTGCATCTGTGATTGTTTCTGTGATCATATCCGTGTTTGTATATTGCATACTTTTATGTCTAAATTAACATAAATTAAAAAGATTTAGTAATTCTTTATTAACACTATTCACCCCCCTCTAGTGTTAATCTTAGCCTTAAGATCCGTAATCCGCATTTCTCACAATTGGCATTAAAGCAAGGTTTTTAAAGTTTTCATAATCTGAATTTTGAAAAAGTTTTTAAAATGACTATATTTCAGGATTTTATTAACACTATTTTCATATGAATATGTCATAGAATCATCATGATATTTTTGTTTAAAACTATATTTAATTGTTTTGAAAAGCCACTTGATTCTTTAAAAGGTTATGTTGTTTTGCAGGAGAAGAATTATGTCTATTGATTGTTGGTTAAAAGATGTCAGATAATCATTCATCGATCAAGAAGAACAAATGGATATATAATGAAAATCGATAAAGAAATTGGTACCGGATCAATTCAAAACTTTTGGTTCTCATCTAAAACTTGATTTGATACTGTACTTCTATCCATCTGCTTCGCAATGCCACTAGTTTCGTACGAATCTGTCAAGAAATGACCAAGTGGTGGTCAAATGAAGTTTTGGTGAACAAAAAGAAAAAGAAGCCAAAAATGTCAAAGGTATTATTCAAATTGCATCCAAAGATTTGAGTGTTTTGTTCCCACTCCTTTTCCAGATTGTAGTTCTTGTTCTTGCGGTCGTTTTGATGGGTGATCATCAAATTTCGATCAAAATTGAGTGAAATATGACGGTTTGAATTTGGCTATCCAAAACTGAAAAACTATGTACGAGATCTTCTACATTTCTTCTACTATTTGGCCTATTGCATCACAATACCATCCAAATTTGACACTAAACTATTACTAGATCATAGTCCTTGCCTTCCTCTTTGATTTGCTGCTGGTTTCATCCAATTCCATTAAGAAACGAAGGAGATATGCCCTCTAGAAGTTTGATAGTATATAGAAACATGGGAAGAAGAAGAAGAAGAGCAATTAAAATGAAAAGTGGTGACCGTTGTGCCTATTTATAGCGGTTGAAGTGTCCATTCATTCAAATTTCAAATTCAAAGTTTTGGCGCCAAGTTGGTCGATCTACTAAATCATCTATATCTTTATCATACGGTCTCCAAATTCAGCAAATGAATATACTACGATGATCAAAAAAACAAGCATGTCGCAATAGAGCAGATCTCGTCATCAAGTTCTGAAAGATATAAAGGTGTGACTCACGACAATGGAAGAACAATAAAGTTAGAAAAATGGAGTGCAAAAATTGGTACGCTTTACTATTATTACATCTTTATTGTTGCATTTAGGAATATATATATATATATGCATTTAGTTAGGTATAGAAATTTATCTCTTTTATAAGTTTCAATATTTTGGTCCATAAATAGACACACCATAGTATAAATATCGATATATAAGTCTAATTTTTTTTTAAAAGTCTTTTAAAATGTGTTTTCTTTCAAATAAACTCTACAACTAATTTATTACAACTATACTAAGTAGAAAAGCGTACCTTCATTCATGATTTCAATTTTTTTAATTTTATTTTTACTTCTCATGCTCTATTTCTTTTAAGACACTAATTTTATATCTTTAAGAAATTAATAGAATGAATTTAGAATGTTAGAATAAGGCTCAATTTATATATTTCTTCAATAAATAAGATAGCACCACATCACATGACCATAATTTTAGATAGCATTTTTAAAATGCTTCTTTTCTTCTGTAATGTTTTGTAAGTACGACAAATTCGTTTTTATAGCATTTCTGTGCTTTGAAACGCTGTAGAGTTTCAGAAACTTTACACAGCATTTGGTAAAAGCTATAGTTTCCGTTTTATAAAGTTTCGAATATTTTTTACTACAAAAACTTTTTATACCATTCTTTAAATACTATTTTTTTATGAAACTTTAAACATGTAAAAATAATATTTAAATTAAGAATTTTTCCTTGTTCTTTTTAGAAGTTATTTTCTAACTTATATTAGAATATTTTAAAATAAATTTCATGTTTAAATATATTCTTTATAATTAATTAATTTTTTTTAAAAAAAAGGGGTAAGAGGCCTTATTATAACACATATTTATTTTAGTTTTTCAATCGTTATCATTTTATTTAATATTTCATTATGACATTTTTAAATTTAAAAGATGTTTAAACATGTTTCTAAATATTTTAATCAATAAAAATTTAATATAAAGGTTTTAATTAGTAAGTTAAGTATTTTATAAACATGGAAGTTTAGATTTTTAAAAATAAAAATATAAAAACAACCAAGTTTATTTTAAATTAAATAAGTAGCTATTAATTTTTATAAAAAAAATTGATCATATATATATATATATAGTTTAGGTCCATATTTCTTAGCAATTTAATTTTGATATTGAGTTTGATTACTACCTTTCATAAATATGTTATAATTTTAATATCATTTATTACCTTTAAACTCTTTTCTTTACTACTCTTTCAGTCCCGTTCATTAGTTTCCTTAACCTAAGTCCAGTAATTGGTGTGTATTACCTTTGTTTGGTTGAAGTAATTTATAATAAATAAATTGATATATATATATATATATATATATGCTTGTCAATTAGATATTACTTATTACTCATGTTTATCTTATAATCTGGATGTCACTTACCGTAGTATATATATCTTCATATCATTCTGCATATTATTATTTTTACTTCATTATCATTTTGTTTCATATTACATATCATTATGCATCATATTTCATATCTCATTTTATTGCATATTACATCATAAATTACAATGCATATCATAATTATTTGCATCATAAGTTGCACTTCATTCTGCATATTATCTCATGCTACATTGCATATGTCATACATTTCATACTACATTACAAACTACATATTGCATACATGTATACATAACGAGTGTATTTTATTTAGGAGTAGTTTTTAGTATTATTTTATAATATAGGATTATTAGTTTTTGATTTGTTTGGTATGTTTTGATTGACTTGATTGACTTATTTGACTTGTTTGACTTGATTGATTTGTTTGACTTGTCTGACATGATTGGTTTTGATGAGTGTATTGAAATATAATTAATAAATAATTTATGTTCTTATATTTTTCTAACTATTATAAGTATTATAATAGATTCTTAGTTAGGATAGTTAGTAATTTAGGATTAAGTTTTAGTTTTTAGAGTTAAGTGTTGATTATTTATGATAACACTATCAATATAATCACATGTCATAGAGTGTTAATTTCAGGGGGAGTTATATAGTTTGGAGTGAGTTTTTTGTTGATGACAAAAGGGGAGAAATATAAAATAGGGTAGTTAGACATTAAGTAAGGGGAATTTATTAGTTTTAGGAGGAGTTATTAGGATATAAATGATATTTCATAAACAAAGGTTGTCATCATCAAAAAAAGGGAGATTGTTAGTCCATGAGATGATGGTTTTGATGACAACGACCTTAGAATAGATTATAAAATATAAATGCTGACATTATAAATTTAGATATATATGTATATGTAGGATTTAACCATGCAAGTACCAAGAATGAAGACTGTACAATATAGAGATTCAAGATATCGAGATAGAAGACTCATGAGTATCAAGATTATCAAGAGTTCAAGATTTCAAGGTTAAGTATTTTTTATTAGGAATTTTGTTAAAACTCATAGAAAAGCACCGACATCTTGAAATCCAATTTATTCGTGGAATGGAATCCACTTCGAGCCTGTTAAAGGGATGGAACCCTAAGTAGGATGGAACCTACGAAAAATCTAATGGAACATTGTTTTGTATCCGCTAACTTTTATTCAAAATAATTTTTCAAAATTATATCCTGTTTTCAAAATGTTTTCAAAACTTTCCTTTTAAAAGATTCAAAACCCTCGATCCTGATTTTAAATAATTTTAGCCACAAAAACATCTTTATTTTCAATGTCAAATTACTCCTAATTTTAAACTATCTTTTTAAATAATATATTTAACTTTTAAATATTTATACTTAGATTTAAATATAAAATTATAGTTAAAATCTATATATATTATTCTTTATATTTACTTATGAATTTTAACTATAGTCAAGTATATTTATAAAGTTTAAAATAGTTTTTATATAAGATAAAGGTTATTTTCAAAGAAAATCAAAAACACCAAAAAAATCCTTTAGGATGTCGACATGCCTAGCATGACCATGTCGACATGGTGACAGTTTGATTCAAAAATTCAAATTTCAAAAGAAGTGTCTATTCGCCATAACTCTTCATGAATGGTCATGCCTGTTGTTCTTCTATAAATAGGGGTCAGTTTCAACGAATTTTCAATCATAATTTTCTGGTTTTCACTCCTCTTCTTCCTCCTCATTTCTTAATACATATTCTTATCATTACTCTGCCGAAATCAACATTAAATCATACTCGATTACTTCTAGTTTGATTCTCTATCACTATCTCTACAAGATTCTCAGTGCTATTCAGAGTTATAGACTTCTTTGTAATCTATTAAGTGAGAAAATGTGTGATTGTAGCCTTGGAAATCAATCAAAGGGGAAAAGGTGTGATTGGAGCCTTGGTAAATCAGTTGGGTAAACTTGTGGCCCGAAAATCAAGTATCTCTACCCAGAGGATTGAAATTCTGGAGGGTGTACCTCGTAGCCTTGAAACCGAGGGTGTAATTGTACAATTGCTTTTGAAAGAAAATCCGTACTTGTGTTGCGGGACTGGATGTAGGGTAACTCCGAACCAGTATAAAATATGGTGTGTTCTTTTCTTTACTGCTTTTATTTTATTTCTGCATCTGTGATTGTTTCTATAATCATATCTGTGTCTGTATATTGCATACTTTTGTGTCTAAATTAACATAAATTAAAAAGATTAGTAATTCTTTATTAACACTATTCACCCCCTCTAGTGTTAATCTTAGCCTTAAGATCTGCAATCCGCATTTCTCACAATTAGCATCAAAGCAAGGTTTTCAAAGTTTTCATAATCTGAATTTTGAAAAGTTTTTAAAATGGCTATTTTTCAGGATTTTATTAACACTATTTTCATATGAATATGTCATAGAATCATCATGATATTTTTGTTTAAAACTATATTTAATTATTTTGAAAAGCCACTTGATTCTTTAAAAGGTTATGTTGTTTTGCAGGAGAAGAATTATGTCTATTGATTGTTGGTTAAAAGATGCCAGATAATCATTCGTCGATCAAGAAGAACAAATGGATATATAATGGAAATCGACAAAGAAATGGGTACCAGATCAATTCAAAACTTTTGGTTCTCATCTAAAACTTGATTTGATACTTTACTTCTATCCATCTGCTTCGCAGTGCCACTGGTTTCGTACGAATCTGTCAAGAAATGACCAAGTTGTGGTCAAATGAAGTTTTGGTGAACAAAGAGAAAAAGAAGCCAAAAATGTCAAAGGTATTCTTCAAATTGCATCCAGAGATTTGAGTATTTTGTTCCCGCTCCTTTTCCAGATTGTAGTTCTTGTTCTCGCGGTCGTTTTGATTGGTGGATCATCAAATTCCGATCAAAATTGAGTCAAACATGACGGTTTGAAATTGGCTATCCAAAACTGAAAAACTATGTACAGGATCTTCTACATTTCTTCTACTGTTTGGCATGTTGCATCACAATACCATCCAAATTTGACACCAAACTATTACTAGATCGTAGTCCTTGCCTTCCTCTTCGATTTTCTGCTGGTTTCATCCAATTCCATTAAGAAACGAATGAGATATGCCCTCTAGAAGTTTGATAGTATATAGAAACACGGGAAGAAGAAGAAGAGCAATTAAAATGAAAAGTGGTGACCGTTGGGCCTATTTATAGTGGTTGAAGTGTCCATTCATTCAAATTTCAAATTCAAAGTTTTGGCGCCAAGTTGGTCGATCTACTAAATCATCTATATCTTTCTCGTACGGTTTCCAAATTCAGCAAATGAATATACTACGATGATCAGAAAAACAAGCCCGTCGCAATAGAGCAGATCTCGTCATCAAGTTCTGAAAGATATAAAGGTGTGACTCACAACAATGGAAGAACAACAAAGTTAGAAAAATGGAGTGCAAAAATTGGTACGCTTTACTATTATTACATCTTTATTGTTGCATTTAGGAATATATATATCTATGCATTTAGTTAGGTATAGAAATTTATCTCTTTTTTAAGTTTTGATATTTTGGTCCATATATAGACACACCATGGTATAAATATCGATATATAATCCGGTGTGTACTTTCCTTTACTGCTTTTATTTTATTTCTGCATCTGTGATTGTTTTCTGTGATCATATCTGTATCTGTATATTGCATACTTTTGTGTCTAAATTAACATAAATTAAAAAGATTTAGTAATTCTTTATTAACACTATTCACCCCCCTCTAGTGTTATTCTTAGCCTTAAGATCTGTAATCTGCGTTTCTCACACCGAGGACCTGCGCGAAAAGGTGGGAGATTAGTGATCAATACAATAGTCAAAGGGCTGCATCCGGTTGATAAAAGTTGGCATGAGATGGAGCACTACGATAGCGCGATTAAGCATGTGGATTTTGAATGTTGTTCAAACACGGAGGATGGAGCTCCAGGAAAATAGCAACGTATAATGGCTGATGATATCGTGTTTAGAAATAGAGATCCAGGCAAGGTCGATGCTCGAATAATCAACTCAACGGTCATTTCGTCTGTGGTCAACCCTGCTTTTGTGAGAAGGATATTGGTTGATTTGTGGAAGTTCTATCAACATAATTTTCAAGAAAGATTATGATGAGGATGGAAGCCAAGGGCTTAAAGTTGTCTAAAGCCCGCATACATAGTTTAACGGTGTTGCAACTGAAGCCGTTGGTTATGTTGAATTACCTATAGAGTTAGGAGAAGGTAACCTTAGAAGAGTGTGGACCTTTTCCGTTCGTTGTTTTGGATGTTGACTCTCCTTACAACGTTTATCTAAGCCAACTAGTCTTAGCTAAATTCCGTGCAGCCCTTGTCCCATAGTGTTTGACTTTGAAGTTACCGACAGATAATAGCATTGGAGTTGTTCACGGTGATCAAGGGACTGGACGTGCATGTTATGTAGCTGAGTTGAGGGATGCTCAACGCAAAGCGAAAGGTAAGGGTGTGGACAAAACTGTCTACATCCAAGCTACCGAAGATTGACAACTAGTGCCTGAGCCTTAGATCGGGCGCCACAATTGGCTCTATAGAGATATAGATCTGAGAGATGATGAGGAGGAGCCTAAAGAGACCAAGGCTGCACCGATTGAGCTGATGATTGACATTACAGTTATCTACCACAACCCATCATGGGTCCTAAAGATTGAATCATAGCTCAGCCCCTTGATGATGAAAGAACTTGTTGGATTTCTCCAAGCGAATCTAGACGTGTTCGTTTGGACTCGCTCTGACATATATGGAATCTTGTCTACCATTACGAGCCATGCATTGAATATCGACCCAAGGCATGTCCTGGCGAAACAAAAAAGACGTGGCATGGATCCGAAGAGATTTGCCGCTCTTAAAGAGGAGGTGGATAGACTTAAAGACAACGAGTTTGTTCGTGATGCCATCTACCCTAAGTGGGTATTTAATCCTATGGTTGTGAAAAAGGCGGACAGGATATGGGAACATGCATTGATTACTCAGACTTGACCAAGGCATGTCCAAAAGATAGTTTACCCTTCAAAAGATCGACCAACTCGTGGACTCAACCGTGAGACATGAATTACTATCTTTCATGGATGCATATTCAGGATATAACCAAATCCCGATGCACATTCTCAATCAAGAGCACACCAGTTTCATTACCGATGTTGGATTATATTGCTATGTGGTGATGTCGTTTGGACTAAAGAATGTAAGAGTGATTTACTAGTGCTTAGTCAATAGGATGTTTAATGATCAGATTGGTAAAGCGATGGAAGTATATGTGGATGATATGCTCGTGAAATCACGACGATCAAGCGACCACATTAGAGACTTGGCAGAAATGTTCGGCATCCTCCGTCATTATAAGATGAAAATCAATCCTTTGAAGTGTTCTTTTGGTGTAGCATCAGGGAATTTTTTGGGTTTTATTGTTAATGCCCGTGGAATCGAAGCTAATCCTGAGAAGATTCAAGCTATTCGTGATACCCAAGCACCAAATACTATCAAACAAGTATAGAGTCTAAATGGGAAAGTTGTTGCCTTAAGCCGGTTCATTTCCAAAGCTACCGACAAAAGCATTCCTTTCTTTGACTTGATTAGGAAAGGGAAAAGAAACTGCGAATGGACACAAGATTGTAAAGAATCATTTCAAGCTTTGGTGAATCATTTGGAGAGACCCCTCATTTTTTCAAAGCCGGTGGATCATGAAAATTTATACATCTATTTGGCTATGTCGGTACATGCTATAAGTGTTGCATTACTTCGTAAGGAGAACCGAATTCAGAGACCGGTTTATTACGTCAGCAAGCGATTCACAGGAGTTGAAAGGAAATATCCAAAAATAGAAAAACCGACATACTGCTTGCTGATTGCATCATGAAAACTCCGTCTATACTTCCAGGCACACACGAACAATGTTTACACCGACGGGCCGTTGCGACAGTTCCTGCAGCGACCTAAAACGTTTGGAAGATTACTCAAGTAGAATATCAAGCTTTATTAATTCAATATCACTTATCTCCCTCGGAGGGCTATCCCGGGCCAGGCACTGGCAGATTTTATAGCAAAATTCACTTTGCAGGATGATTCCTCGGAGAGCAGTGAAATCTCCAACATACGGTGGAAATTGTATACCGATGGAGCATCAATCATTGTTTTGGAGATAGAACTGTGCTTGTAACTCTCAAAGATTGGTCGATCTATTAAGCTTTAAAGCTTGATTTTCCAGCAATAAACAACGAAGCTGAGTACGAGGCTCTGATTGCTGGAATTAAACTCGCAGGGGAATTAGGAATAAAATCTTTTGAAATCTTTTGTGATTCACGGTTGGTAGTATACTAAGTTAGGAGAGATTGTCAAGCTAAAGGGCAACGGCTTGTTCCATACCTTACCCAAGTCCAAGAGTTGTTGGCTGAATTTGAGTATTATGACATTTCTCATATTCCAAGGGATTATAATAGAGAGGCTAATTCATTGGCAAAGTTTACTAGCACCGGCGATGCATAACAGATGGGCTTGGTTCCAATCGAGGTACTAAAATGCCCCGACTATAAATCTTATGGGAATTGAAGAAGTACTAGAGACAGAGCCTGAGAAGGAATCGTGAATGACTCCGATTAAATACTACCTGCTATAAGGAGTCCTACCTAAACAAAGGAATAAAAAGCAATAAGTTCTTCGTAAAGCTTCAAGCTATATTGTGCAAAAAGGAATTATGTACAGAAAGAATTTTTTTGTTCCCCTACTCCAGTGTATCGCACATGATGAGATAAAACGGGTCCTAATAGTAGTTCATGTGGCGATCACACTGGGAGGAAAACTCTAGCCAATAAATACTCCGTTATTGGCATTATTGGCCAACTATCAATCGAGATGTCGCTGACTATGTAAGACAATGTGACAAGTGCCAGGTATATGCAAAAGTTCCAAGAGCTTCGTCAACATAAATCATGTAAATGATCAGCCCATGGCTATTTGCCATGTGGGGTATAAATATTATCAGTTCTTTACCGATCTCTAAAGGTGGTGCAAAGTACGCTATCGTCACGATTGATTACTTAACCAAATGGGTCGGAGCAAAACCTTTATCCAACATCACAACCAAAAAGGCAATCAACTTCATTGTTGGGAATATCATCTGTCGTTTTGGTCTTCCATGAACTATTGTGATAGATCGTGGGACTCAATTCGATAATGCTGAATTCAAAGACTTCTGTCGGAGGTATCATATTTAAAAGAGGTTTGCAGCAGTCGCTTACCCTCAAGCAAATTGGTAAGTTGAAGTTGTGACCAAAATTATAAAATCCATTCTAAAAATGCATTTGGAAAGTGCTAGAGGCAAGTGGGTGGAAGAACACCCAACAACACCATGGGCTTACAGAACCACCTACAAGTCCGCGGGTAGTCATACTCCATTCACCCTCGCTTATGGCCCCGAGGTCGTTATTCCTGTTGAGCTCGAAGTTCCTTCGCATCGAGTAACTTATTATGATCCCAAAACAAACAAATATCTCCTTTTGGAATCTTCAGACTTTATAGATGAGAAATGTGAGGAAGCTAATTTGAGGGCAACTGCACATCGACACTGGGTCGCTCGATATTACAACACTAAAGTCCAACCTAGAACCTTTGAAGTCGGTGATTTTGTTTTAAAACGGGTTTTCCTATCCCGTCGCATACGAATCCAACTTGATAAGGACCGTATGTCATTGAGCAGAGGCTTGGAGAGGAAACTTTCAAGCTAGCGACTGTTGATGGCGTCGCACTTCGAAGGGCGTGGAATAATGATCATTTACGATACTATTTCACTTGGTTTTCCTTTTCATTCAACTGTGTTTACTTTTAGGATTTGCTTTAAAATTTGGCTTTTCAAATATATAATAAGACAAATTATGTGATTCCTTTCCATTCAGCAATAGAAGTTTGAATTTTCCAATGTATTTGTGACCTGCCACTGTTGTACATGTTAGTTGTAATATATGACCAACTAAATCCCATTATTCCATAGGACCGACATAATTAAGAATGATTGAGATTCGACCAGTCATTCGATGATTCAAACCCATATTTGATAGTGGAACAATTGACCCAAAAGAACCGAACTCGATAGTTTTCTGAATAATTCACGTCTCTAGAGTGCGAATATGAGTATAAATGCTAAGTGGGTGTCACTGATCACCTATGAAATAACTCATGTCCCTGGAGTGCGAATATGGGTACAGATGCAAGAAAGGTGTGGTCCGACCGCCTATTAACTAACTCCTATCCCCAGAGTGTGGTTATTAGTATAAACAAATAGATGAGTGCAGTTCGACCACTACTATTTCATAAACTCCGGTCTGAAACCGAGAGAAAGAGTATAAAATTTGCTAAGGATGGAGTTTGACCATCCACCATCTAACTCCGCTAACCTGAGACTGGGGGCAGAAGTATAATTACTAAAACTGTTGAATTTGATGGCGTAACACTAAGGCTCGAGCCCAGTGTTTGATACGACTCGAGGCCATGACCTTAGGGAGGCCTTGGTAAGGATAAGTCAGATCAATATCTGACCCAACGAGCAACGAATCACAAATACATTAAATGTAAAACATGACAGCTCGATCATTTAAACAAGCTTATACGAGAATTCTACACAAAAATAAAAGAATTCTTATTCACACTAAACTTGTTGTTCACAAAACAATTTTATCCAAAATAAGAAGTAAAAGTTGGGGCCCAAACAAACATGACTAGCAAAAAGAAAAGGTAGCCATCCAAGTTATTTACGCATCACACCAACCCAAAGATTATTTCTTGGATTTCCTTTCTTTCTTTTGTTTCTTAGGAGTGGCTCCATCCGATCTGCCACTCGATCGTCTCTTCGACCCTTTTCTGCCTCAACTTCTCTTGGAAGAAACATCTTCAGTTATGTGGATCGATGCGGCATCATCATTGGAAGCCAGAGAGATCGAGGCACCCTCTGCTCCAAAAACAGAGGGGATTCATCTCAGGGAATTGTCCCGCAAGGAGGGATCATCTGGAGCGAGATAGGAGTCTGCTAATTGAAATCCATACTAACAGGCATAATTTTTGCCTTCTTATTCAACAACTCTTCCTTCTCAACGCGCTCTTCATGCTAAGCCCATTAGTAGGGTTGGAATAGCCCATGGTTACAACATCCTCATCAAAGGGAATTTCATGGTATGGGTCACCTCCTTCCTTGAACAATGCCTCCATAAATTGATCATCAATAACAAAGGTTTTTCTTGAGCATCCTGAGCAACGACCGAAGTTGTAAATTTTATGGATTCTATCACAAAAGCTTGTGATCCCAGTTGAGACTCTTGTGAGGGAGGAGGAACGACATTTAATAGATTTAAAGCTGAGAAAAATAGGTGAAAAGATTAGAAATATCAACTGATAACGCCCCAACTTTTTGAAAGACGGAAAATGTCGGCAAAATACCTTCCTCGGTGTAGCTCACAAGTTGAGTCGAAATATCCTTAGAGCTGCATTCTGGAGTTGGAGAAATCTAAGGCTTATCCGGATCATACCCGGGGGTGGTTGAAGAATCTTCCATGGTGCTAAGGATAGCCTGGGATATTGGGGGAAATTCAGCTGCAACATCGGGCTGTGCCAACCCGGATCCTTCACCCACTTCATATGAAGAAGTAGCAGCAAATTCTTTTTGAAGTGTAAGCTGGATATCATGCAATGCTTTTGGTTCATCGCCCAATAGCATTTCACTTTCAAGCCTAGACAGATCGATTTCCTCAATATTAAGGAGTCTCTTTTCTTCTGCAACAAGAAATTCTTACGCGTGCCAGAGCTGGTAGGGATAATCGTCACCAAGCTATGTTAAATTTCTATGCTTGAGAACGTTGGTCTCCTCCCTAACTTTATCCTTGGTAGCTTCTACTTCACACTGAATAAGTGCATCAACATCTTCAGCCCTTTCAACGGCCGTGTCTCTCTCAAGTTTAACATTTACCAGCTCGTCACAAGCATCTTGAGCGATTTTCTTAGCATCATCTTTCTCCTTGTTTGTGTACTCGAGCTTGGCCTTGAGTTTCGCTATCTACTTCAAGGCTGAAGATTCACTACTTCGAGCTATATCTCTCTCTAATGCTATTTCTTGATTTCGATGATGCAGCACCTGCACCGTAACAAGATGATTGGATTTTATCTCCTCCATAAATTTGACGGTAGCATTAGCTTATCCCTCGACCACTACTAGGGAGGTCCTAGCAGCCTCTAACTCATTTGTCAAAGTATCAATAATTCTTTTATTTTGAGTTTCCTGGCATTTTAACTTTTCAATTTTTGTCGCACGCTCGAAAGATACTTTCGACATTTTCTCTGCTATCTTCATCCATTCACGGTACTGCTTATGGATATCAGTGACACAATTAATAGTCATTTTCTGGACATGGTTTGGGACCCTCTTCATATTAGGAGGGAAAAAGAACCCTTCGAAACATAGATTTGGAAACTCTTCTCAAAGTTGAACCATGCGAGCAGCTGAATCGATCATAGAATCTTCAATAGCGATTTCGAATTCAGTATTTTCCTTACTGGGTCTTTCAACAACAACATGTTTGCTATGGCGATGACGATCACTAGACCGTTGAAAGTGAGAAGGAACCAAAGGCTGTGGAGGAACTGAAATGAGAGTGGACCACGAGAGGGATCGATAGGTGGATCCCGATGATCAGTTAGCTTAACCCTTTGGAGGAAGGGATCTCGATCTTGATCGATGCTTATCTTGAGATGGCTTATCCCTATCACCCCTATCTTGATGACCGCGGTCCCGACTGAAGCGATAACTAGAATCATAATATTATCGACTACCACCTTGACGGTAAGAGCTAGAGCATAAACTAGAGGATTGGTGGTGTATATCCCAGAGAGAATCAGACATGTTCCTTTTCTTCACCATTGTTTCTGCAAAGGAAAACAGAAGTCAATCAACTTTAAGTATTAAAAAGCACAAGTCGTGCATAATGCGACGTTGAGGAGTGTAAATATGTGCAAGTGTCCTTGTTACCCCCCGACAAACTAGGTGGTTTTCTCATTGGAGTAATTTCTCCTTTAGAAGTTGGAATTTCAGTACAAGTTCTGGTGGGAGGTTTCAGCCCATCGATACTCATGACAGTAAAGTGGAAAGCGTCACGGTCATGTAGTATTGGTAGTCCAGACAAAGAATTGAGCGGTAGATTGAATGCTTTGACGGTTGAGAAGAGGATTCATCTTGAACAATCTTAGGAGCCATCGATGACTTAAGTTGATCAGAAAGTTGAATTTTTGGAAATTTATAAACAAATGTTTTCTTTTTTATTCTATCGAGAACCGAGGGCTGTGAGGTCTGCGGGGATCTGACCTCGACTTCAAGACCAGATTCACCATCATTTCGACTGAGCATATTGCCTTTATCTCCTTCAGCATTAATACCAATGAATTCCTAAGCACCCATGGATGAGGGCATAATGGGATCGATTCGATTGCCCTTTTGACTAACTGTAGCCCATGGTCTTATCCTGCAGTTTGATCGACTTTTGTTAGCACTACGCTGAAGCCCTCTTCTATTAAACAAAAACAACAAGGCGTTCGTTCGTAAGAAGATGTTTGATGTTCCTGTCTTCAAGCGGTTCATTTTTTAGAGTTGTGACCGCCTCCTCGTAAAGATTATCGCTGGGCCGAGTGACGGTGCCTGTAAAAGGAATTACTTAATCAGGAATACGACCTGAGTATCGGTTTTCCATGCTAATATAATGATAGTGGATAACACCTACGTCTTTCTAGTCATTGTCAAGAAAAACCGGAAGGACATCGGACAAAGAACCACTCACTTGTAAAGGCGCTTAATTTATTCCATGCACCAGTTAGAATCCGACACCTCTTCGTTGACTCAAAAATTGTAAACGAAAGACTCCCTGTCCATCATTTGAAAGAGATTATGAATCGAATGTTATCGATGGTTGGAGGAAGATGCAAGAACTCCATAAATACCATGTAAGTACAATTGAGAAGTCCGTGGCCATTCAGATGAAGCTGCGTTGGAGCTATCCTCAAATAATGGAGAATTTCTCGGATATATGAGTTAAATGATGGGATGCATCTGGTCCAGCACATGAACTTGTTGCATGTCGTATATCCTTCTGGGGGTCTATGAGCCCTATCATCCCACGACATAACCAATACATCGTCAAAGGAAATTCCATGCCTTACGTAGATTCGACAAAGAGCATCTTCCTCAATTTTAGAGGCTATGGAATCAGTACGGTTCTCCAGAATAACTACATCCTTTAGAGTATCGGGAGCAGGATCGACAACTTCTGGTGGAAGAATGGAAGCTACATTAGAAAAATCAAATTGTGGGCCTGGGCTTTTTGGTTGTTCTGAATAATGACTAGAGGACGGACTATCAGACTTAGTTGTAGAACTTGATTCCATGTCAGGATTATCCTGTTGAGAATATGATCCAGCTGGCATAGCTGCAAGATATTCGGAACGTTTAGAAACCATTGCTAGTAAACTCGGTAAAAATCATGATTAGATAAAGTAACATGTACCCCCAGGTGCATAATGAGTGCTAGTGTGGTGTGGTAAAGTGCTATGTAATGTCGTAATAAGTTGTACAAAACTAAAGATGGAAAACGACGAGACATCGAGGTTCGACCAGAGAAACCGTCATTCCTGACCGTCTCAGCCGTTTTTCTATGTTATTAGGGAATGATCCAGTTTAAATTTCACGATCAATTGTCAGTAAGTAAAAGTTCGAATTTTTATGTTCAGATCATGGATGAGCTTCATGAGAATGGTCAAAGGCATTGGTTCATGTCAAAGTTCAGATGTCATATATTACCGAATATGTAATTCAAATCCTATATGAGTCACGCATTCACTTAAATATGCAAGGCTGAAGCTCATCTTTAAACTCAGATTCATTTGTTTGGATTCTATTTTTAGATTTTGATAGCTGACAACCGATTATTCAACCTAGTCAAATATGTTGATCGTTCACCCTATCCATTTCATTCAATCGTTTGCACCACCTAATAGTCTGATCATTCAGTCCAGCATTCCTGCTAATCGTTCCTAAACCCAGTTACTATCGATCATTTCTGATCAACTCATTCTCACCGATCGTTCACGATTGTTATGTTCACCGATCATTCTCCTAAACCTTCTATACCGATCGTTATCTTCACGTCATCAACTAATCGTACCGCTCTATCTTTTCTACCTTAAAACCCTCCAACTTCAAAGTACCACCGATCATTCAAAGACGATCGTTAAACACCTAAACTTCAACTTCACTCCATAACGATAGGTACATCATCACCATCATCCACTCCAGAGTCATCTAAGTCCAAAGTTTTACCGACCGTCCAAGAATGATTGTCATGCATCGATCTGTATCATTTTATTTACTCAACAATTTCATTTTTTTAATTCCATCCTCTCCAACTTGATTCAGATCAAGCGACTTTCCCAACTAAACTAACCAACATGAGATTCACTACACTCAAAGTCTTGTACTCAAACCGCAAAATGTATATGGATTGACCTACCTAAATTAAAGTCAGAAGAAGAGAAATGGATTCGAATTCAAAGTCGACCAAGACTTAGAGGAACTAGAACAATAATGATTCGTGAGGAGGGATTGATTTAGAAATCTGATTGTTCTTAGATCGGTAGAGAAAGAAGATGGAGCAGTTCGTGTATTATTTTATCAATCTCAAATGGAAACGATACAAAGTGAATGAGGAAGGTAAAGTAAATGAATAAGTTTGGGGGATTATATAAAGATAGCATATGTCGATCGTCCTTTGCCAATTTGAAGTTACGATCGATCAAATTGCATGCTCTATACTGATCGTTCCACTCAGGCTCAATGCCGATCATTTTAAAAAGATCCAAAATCCAACAAGCCTATAAACGATCAAACAAACAAAAAAAGAGAAGAGGAATATGAATGAAGGAATAACGATTGGCAGTGAGCATTTTTCATAGAAATGTATATATAAATAAGAATAACAATTGGTAGAGATTGTTTATAAAAATTTCAAAACTTGACAACGACCCGTGATCGTGTAACCATGATCGAGAGTCAAACATGCATACGTGCTAGTATACGTTACAAAATTCAATTTTTTGAAATCAACAAAAATTGATGTTCACCTAAAATCGACCAGAGAAAATTAAAACCAAGGTGTTAAAGCATAGAAATCAGCAGAAACAAAATAAGACAATCTCCAACAAGTTGTGATCCTGTATTTATACTAGTGGAAATGGACCAATCGCCGAGACGAATAAGGAAATTACAACCCTCAATGTGAGAACAACTCAATGGAAGGATAACGACTATTCAATAAACCAGATGGAATTTTTTTCGATGATTCTAGCTTGTGACGATTCAAAGCACATCATGTTCGAAACAAGATGTACTTTGGGGGAAAATTGTTATCCCACCTTTTGGCATGACTGTGATATTATCGATTTGGTTAGGATATGGTTATTAGCCTTAAGAATCGATTATATACAATACTGTGGGCGATGGATGAGCAGATCCAGACCAGGTCCTAATTGAGGGGCAATCAGTATATAGTGACTGGCATAGCCCCAAGAAGTTACATGTCAAATTTCAAGTCGATCTGAGTTCATACGCTCGAATTATGGACAAAGCAAAGATTTATATGGATCGATTGGGAACGATCCATAAAACATCTCAAATCAACGTAGATCGATCGATATCTCAAAATTCACAAGGCCAATTCACTTGAAACTTTCAGAGAATTAGTATATTGATGAGTGAAGCCCACAAAAACAATTGCATGCCAAAACTTTGAGGTTCAAGGAACGTCGATCGTTTTATACCGATCGTTCATAACGATCAGTGTAGCCCAGTGAACAATCCAAATGCGACAAAGATTGATCCATACCCCGCAATCTATGACTCAGAATGACTTCATATTTTATGAGCAAGGTCAAGAGGCATGTGGAACCACCTCTAAAATGATCGCACATCAATTAAAGACCAAAAATAAAGATCGGCATAACTATAGTCTATCGTTTCCAAAATATCGAATCAGGGCCACCGGTCGTTATGGTGGGCCCCTATGGACCTAGAGAGCCTTCTGCCAAAATCTTAGCGAAATATCTTGTCATCTCACCCTATAAATACAGACATATAAGTTCATCTTTACGCTGTTTGTTACTCCATATTCCATTGTAATCAGATTCATAAGAGAATAATAAAGGATAATCTTCAAAGTGGACATAGGCATACGATGCCGAACCACTATAAATCTTGGTGTCATTGATTACTTCTTATTCTCTATTGCTTACTTATTGATTTACTCAGTTTAATTTTTCTTTTCTTTATTTACTTCTCTATAAAAACTATTCTTGGGTGTTTGTAACCATTTTAGGTGCAAACAGGTGTAAAATTGGATTTTTTATTATTATTGCCCAATGTGTGCTATGTTGTAAATTTTGCATAGTTTAACTTGTGGGAAGAACATCTATTTGATTTTTACAAATTTGATACCTTTTCCATTTTTCGTTTAAAAAGGCGACGTTTGATTTCACAAGGAATACCCACAAATAAAAAGAGAAGAGATGTGTATAGTACAAATTTATTCTCTACAGTTTACACTATTCATTCCAAATAAAAAAAGAAATTATCAATTCCTTGTAATTTCAAATGTACTCAATATTTTTTTTGTTAAACTAATTAATGGAAATCATAGAGGAAAATCTTTATAAGGAATCTAATTCTAGCACATTAAGCATGGAAAGCATATTCTAGTTAAATATTTATGACTAGAATATATTTGATAGGAATAGGTAGTTTTATTAGACAGTTTATACGTATTTATTGCGTTGATAAAGAAGAACAATGTTTATTCGTGCGTTATTTATGCGTAATATTCGTAGTTATTACTATATTTAGAAAAACAAATAGGTAGAATTAGAAAATGTAGTAATTCCTATTAATGAGCAATAAATTAGGAGTTTCCAATAACTAATAAGAAATAAAAGATTATAAAATTAAAGGTAAATAATGGTTATGAATTAGATTAGGGGTTATAACTGGTTAGTTAAAGACCGTAACTCTAACTAATAGGCAATTAATGAAAATGAATTTGGGAGTTACAAGTGAAAGGGACAAATGAATAAGAAAGGAATGATAAAAATGGAATAGATATAAAATAATTACTAATTTGGATTAGTAATCATACTTAAATGTCTTAGGAAATGTCCGTTAGGATTTTATGGACAAATTGACATTTATGAGCATTAAAAGTGGTTTTATGGGTAGATAAGTATTTAAGGTAAATCTTATCGCCTTAAATAAAAATGGAAATTAGTAAGCTAAATCCAGTGTCTACCTAAGATAATATAAATAAAGACTTAGGATGGTTAATTGGACTTAGAAGGTTAATGATGCGAGGTCAGTGGGGTCACTTTACGAATGACTGCCTTTTACTTTGAGGCTACCAGTAGTCTAATGTATTTATTACTGATGTGAGATATTACCAAGCCTAGGACCCATGACAGTGTGAGAGATCGAACCAGCTTTCTTAATTAAAAGGAATTAAACGGTCCAAATTTGGGATTAGGAGCGGTGATGGAAATCTTCATAAGATTTTCTTCTAGTTTGAGGTATTAAGTGGCTGTAGGGACCACTTCTCCCCTAAAAGGAAGTATTAAGAAACATTGTGAGATTCTAAATAAATAAGGATATCTCTAAAAAAATACTTCAACGTTGAGATATTAAGTGGCTATCTTAGGGCTACCTATAAATAAGAGTACTATCGAAAGAAGTAACCTAATGGGATTCCATATATATAATTAAGAGTGGTGATGGATATCCGAAGAAGGGTTCGCTTCGAGTTTGAGGTACTAAGTGACCGATCTAGGGTTTGCCTCTCTCCTATAAAAGTACTAAGAAGCCTTATGAGATTTCCAAGCTATGTTAGTTACATAGTACTGGTGAGAAGTCGGCCTTGAGGTTAGATATTAAATGGAAAAGGCCTACCTATAAATAGGTGCTAAATGGTCAGAAGCCTGCATAGTCCTTGTTAATGAGGTATTAAGTGGCATGGGTACAGTCTCTCATATTTTTAAGACTTTATTGACAATAGATTCGCTAGTAGCATGGCTATTATAAATTATAAGGCCGTAGAAAGTGGCCAAAGGTCTCTATATCTAGGACTAATAGACCAATAATGATGGTGCTAGAAGTCCATATTGGGAATAAGTCTTAAATAAGGGGTTCTTCCTCGGGTGACGTCTTAAATGGTAGGGTTGCCTATTTCTCTTTAAAAGGTATTATGCGATAGTAGAAGCTTACTTCATATTTAGAAGTATTAATTGGCAAATGGGTATGGAAGTATTGGGTGGTTGACAAGGCTTCGTCGGTATTTTATATCATGGGAATGGGTAGGTAAGTAATGGTTGTGTAATATAGGGTTAGATTAGAATTTCTAACCTTAATAAACATAACAGTTAAATATTAACCAATCGGCATAAATTTATTTTATGGAAAGTTTATAGATTTTCCAGTCACAGAACGTTATTATGATCCCCTCCTTATTATAACACACATGATAGATTTAGAGAAACAGGTCACTAGACCTGGATGTGATTAATTGTCGGAGAAGTCACATTTTCTCTCATGCTCGATGCTAATGTGACAATCTGCTATCCAGGGAATACCGCTAATTCCAAGGTAATAGTCATAATCAGTATTCTTATCTTATTATTATTTCCACTGTGAGTTTAGATTTCTATATGTCTCTGATAATGCTTATGCTTATTTGCAAGTATCAAATCCAACGATCTGTGCTTTGATGGACTTGGATTTTAATCTTTGTCGAAATTTAGACCTATTAAGGTCCAGGTAGGTACGTTTGGTATCAGAGCCTAGATTAGTGGGCTAGAGGAATTAGGATAAATTGATAGTACACATACGTACTTTATTGTCTAATATTATTATATTTTTACGCTAGATTATAAGAATTCCAACCATGTAAGTAGTTGTAGTTCCATTCCGAAAGAATAGGCAAAGCAACTATTAGTTAGAAATATCTCAGAGTTAAGATTTTCATGCCAACTTCGAAGTATCCCACGGAGTGCTGGCGATGCGTAAGGCGATGTTGTTAAAGAGCATGAGTATGATTTATGGCTGAATCCTAGAGACTGGAAATGTTCGACTTAATGGTTAAGATCTAGCTACCTTGTGATTTTCGATTTTGATGATGAGTACCAGTCGGAGACACACATTTATTCCAGATGTACGGAAAATTAGAGTCTGAATGTCGCAATTGTCTGGAGGTAAGTTTTTGCTAGGATGCATTCATTGATCACCTCTTTGATAGCAAACCAGATTTTTATTTGAATGATTAATTTCAATTCTATTGTCTAAAACCCGTGAGAGAATTTTTATAAAGCATATTTTGGAAATGTCTTAGATTTTGAAAAGGGGTATTCAAAGGATTTCTTTTCCCAAAGATTTATTTGGAAATTTTATTTCCCAAAGAAACACATATACCACTAAGTTGGTCATGTTAAGAAATTTTTAGTTTATAAAGGATAAATTATTGGAATCCTTAAATATTTATATGTATATATCAGTAAAGGCTTGATTTTGATTTTTGGCAAGTAGTTTTCTAATTTGGGAAATTTGTTTATTTTAAAAGAAGGTTTTAGGAAACCATGTAATATATATATATATATATAAGTTTGATTTTTAAGGGAAGTTTTGGAATGAAATAGTTTCCATTTAGAAACAAGTATAAAGGAGCATATATTTAGATCTCTGATTTTTCAGTCTATAAAATCTTAGTTTTTAAAATCTTCTCACTTTAAAGTATAGATAAAATAGGAATGACGTTCAATTTTATTGGGGTATGTAGTTTGAAGTGTTATTCTACCACTAGCTATTGGAAGAAATATTTCCATGCGAAGTAGGCATGAAATAGCAGTTAGAATATTTTCAGGTTTTTGAAATTGTTGTTGGTCGCTGTAGTTTTGTTAGGACTACTGTGAATTGCAGGAGCATGGTTCAACACTAAGCGGTAGGCCTGACGATGCCGTGATAAGGACAGGAATTTTTCGACTCGTGTCGAATCGAGGGAGACAGCGCGAAATGATTATTATTATTTAGTCCGACTCTAATTGGATCTATGTTCAATTAACTCCCAAAGCCCTACTAGCGGTTGACCACCTAGTAGTAAACCTAGAGTGGTCTATAATTTAACGAGTTTTGGCACAACTTGAACCTGAAACGGGACTATAAAAGTCGCGTCTGAATTTCCCCAGTTGACTTCTTTCCTTCTTCCGTCCTCAACCAGTCGAACCTTATCTCTATCCTCCTCTTCCTCAAAGTATCAGCCTCTCTGTTCCGTTCCTCCCCTATGCGGCGCTTTTTCCCTAGAAGCAGCAGCCTTATCTCCCCCTCGTGTTGTTTTTGCATGTTACATCTCGTCCCACGACCACTCCATATCTAAACCCTATTTCCAACCTCCGACCACTTCTTAGCCTAAGTCACCTTTTCGCACTATCAATTTTTCCTCGCACCATTATGGTCTCAACCCTCAAGAAGCCACTTGGCTAGACTAAAATGAGCAGAAGGTTTCGCTGCTTTTGGGCTGGAAGAGCTGTTATTCGAGGTTGGATTTGCACCGATCCTCTACTTCGAAACCTTTGAGCGGGAATGTAACCCATGCTGCATCTATCTTTTCGATGTCCTTCTAGCGCAGAATTTCAATGGAGGCAACGGTTTGATTCATTTGGAGGTGAAGGGTGTCTTAATTGAGTTGACTAATGATGATCTTGTTGAAATTTTAGAGGTCTCCGCGAAGGACGCGGACTTGGATGATTTTGTAGTGACCAACTCGAATATTTTGCAGCAGATCTTTTCTCTGGATGTCGGTATTTGGAAGACGGATAATCACGTCTGACTGCCCGTCATGTTGTGCATATCATTTAATATAACGTCATCCCTAAGATGGGAAGTTACGACCAAATTTATCCCATGGTGTGGAAGACCACCTATGCTAGTATTGATGGCATCGCCGTCAATTGGACCCGCACCCTTATGACGCAATTTGTTAATCAATGATTGGCACTCTACAGAGCCACTTTCCATATTTTCACCTATCCACTCTCGTCTTTAGGTAATACGGATGAACCTCCATGGAGAGGTGTAACATCCCCCACTTGGAGGCCCAAGACTAACGGCTACGGATGCTGCAGTTATCCATATTTATTAATCCTCGGCGACCAAATGTGGTAATGTTAGATTCATTGATACAATAGAAACACATGGATATGAAGAAAATTTAAAATCATAAAACAACTTTCATATTCCATTTCAAACCATTTCGAATTCTTTACATAATCCCATATTTGAGAACCATGTATAGAGAAAATATAATTATTACAACATACGCCAAGAGTGACATATGAAGATGCCCTCTTGGATGATCAGAGTATATATAACTATAGGATTGATTTCACCCAGGAGGGGTGAATAGGGTGATACTATTAATTATGAAAATTTAATGCCAAGTATATACACTAATTGTAACATAGAAATTGCAGAATAATAGCACCATGGATAATAGCAGATAATAAAAAGAACAACACAGATTTACCCAGCTTTGGCAAAACCCTACCTACGTGCTGCCCCCAAGGTTTCTACTAGAAATTAAGTAGTTAGACGCTTACACACATAAACTCGTGACACCCACTATCAAAACTAACCTAACTCTACGCTCAAAACCCTACCACAACTCAGTCACTGAGTTGTGAATTTGTGAACTACACCACTGTAGTTTGTCCCCTGGTCGCTAGACTAAATTTTACAAGAGTTTAAAAAAGAAAATACAAATTAAAAAAACAATTAAAAATTAAAACCCTAATTTTAAAAAATATAACCCCAAAATATAAGCCAGCCCAAATTAAATCAAGTGATAAGAATTATGATCCCCCTTTTTCCTTTTATTTCTTCGGTCCGACTCCTTGTTTTTATTTCTTCGGCCTTTAATTCTTTGAGTTAAGAATAGCTGCTTCGTTCTGTTTCCTTCTTTCGAAAATTAGGGTTTCTGGAAATTGTTGAAGTCGCCGACTAGTTGTTGGTCGATTACAATGGCTATTGCTTTGATTTGTTTTGGCAATCGACTCCCTTCGATTTGCATACGGTCGCTTCAATTCATTGAGGTCGGTATGAATTGGTATATAGTTTTATATTATTTGCTTTTCTGATTAATTTCCTTAAACTCGACGGATTTTGGGCCAATGATGACTTTAGGTTTATAGGGTTCGATACCCCTTAAACGTTCATATATATTTATTTGAATTCGTCAATAATTTTGCCCGGCCATTTGACTATGCTTGAATGCTTGAGATTTCTCAGACTTGTTCAATTCGTATAAGTCTTTGCTTGATTATCACAGCTTCGATTTTGGCTTGTTCGATCTTTTCCTTGATCATCACGGCTTTGATTTTGTGGCATTTAAACTTGACTTTGCTTCCAATCTTTATGCTATGACTTCGGCTTCTCTGTCTTTGTTCACAACTGCTACTTGACTTGGTTCCAATTTTTTTGCTGGCTTCGATTATGGTGTTAATATATACTTATTCGATTCACCATTACCTGACTTTGACTTATGTTCATGCCTGATAACATTTTTGACCTGATGCTTGTGTACATGTTTACTGCGTCCCTGTACTTCATGTTGTCCGGTCTTGTTTCACTTCACTGTTCACTGTATATTCATTGTTGAGGCTGCTGCATCATGTAGTAGCTTTGCTTGCATATAATCTAGTTGCCTCGAGTACATGTATATTGTCTCTGCATTTGTTGTCTGAGTTCATGTGCACTTGAGTCATGTTGAACCGTTGTTGATTATTTGATGATTTGAACGTGGTCAGTGGTCTAGGCACAACTGTGTTCATCATGTATACACATGTATATTTGTGTTCATTTGTCCACATGAGTCTGGTGGCTTTACTTGTCTTCACTGTTGAGACTGCTAATCGCCGTTGCATATATATATATATATATATATATATATATATATATATGTTGTCTTGGTTGCATGCAGTTGGGTTCCTTTTAGTTTGGAGCTTGTTGTATATACGATATGCTAGCTCGAGTTGCTTGATCACAGTTACTTGCTTATGCTGGTTCAACCTGCCGCTTGCTTTCATGTGGTAGCTGGACTTGTTTCACTTGAAAACAAGTCTGGTGTGTTTAATGAGTCTGCACTTTGATTTCACGTGCTTGCTGTCTCATTGTGGTCTTGTGCATTAAGTTTTGTCCACTGTTCTATATATTTGCTGCCTGGTCGACATGTATATTGATGTCACCTCTGTTGTTTTTTTCAAGCTTGGTTCTCTGGTCTTTTTTATCAATGTATCTTCGGTCTAGTTGATGATACTGCATGTATATGTGTATGTTAGCTTTGGAGCTGTAGTCTTCATGTTTTCACCTATGCATATGTTTTATCGAACTTACGATTACTGGTTTCATGTGTAATTTGTAATTTGTCGAGCACCATTTATGTACATACATACATACATACATATATATATATATCTGTGTGTGTGTTGTGCATTTTTCACTTGTCTACCTGCTTGGACAATCATGTATGGTCGTAGTTTTGGTTTGATATCGACTCTAGTTGTTTGTTGCATCTGAAGCTTTTTGTACATGCGCTTGTTAGCACAGTCTATTGTATTTGAAACTGTACTGATGTGTACTTCGAGCATTGACTGGAACTGAACTATTCTGGTTCATGTGTTCACTTTGACTGTTGAGGCTTCACCATTGACTATTGACATGTGTTCATGTACATTTTGGCCTAGTTCATGCATTCTGAAGCTTTGTAGACGTGCATATGCTTTGAACTTGATGTTTACACTTGTATGGCTATGTTCATGTCTGAATCTTCATTGATCTTTGACAATTAAGTTGATTTGGTCACACTACATATATGTAGCTTACTGTTTCATGTACTTCATGTTGATTTGGGTCCGGTCTTGTTTCTCTTGACCATTTTATTGAACTTGCACCTGTGTTGAATCCAGCTTAAAGCTCGTATTTGATCTTGTGCTCATGTCTTGACTTTATTTTTATTGCACTTGAGTTGAACCCATCTTTTGATTGGGTTTGACCTTGTGCTCACCTGTCCTTGCAGTTTTATCAAGTGTATATCGGTGTGCATGGCCTTGTGGCATGTACAGTGATATACTATGCATGTCACAAGCTGTTCGTGCATGATTAATTCCAATTTAAATGATGACGAACAATCCAAATAACCGAGACAAATAATATTTCCAAAACACACACTTATATTTTACACTACAAAATATTTCTTTTTCAATTTTACTACGTTGGTGTTTATTCTGCAGATTGCTCAGATGCTGGATTCAATCTGGAATTGAGTTGAAGATCAAATACAAGTGAATGGGTGAAATGTAGTGAGGTGTAAATGTATGTATAGTGAAAAAGTGATGTGATTGAAATTGTAATGTAATTGAAATTTGTGTATATATATATAGTGAGAGCTTAAATTTGTACTATTCAAAATTGTAATTAATATTTGTTTGAATAAAATATCTGTTTGAATTTAAATTTTGTGTTATTTACTTTATTAGCAAATATCTATTATGTGAAAGAAAAAAATAGCACATTAATAAATACATTTAAATAAATACATACATATATATACATATACATATACATGTTTATTATCATCAAACAAAAATTATATACTTGCATATTCAACAATCTTCCCCTTTTGATGATAACAAACATATGTTTAAGATTTTGAATTTTATTAAATGTACTTGATCATTCAATTTGCTCCCCCTTTTTGAATGCTTCCTCTCTACACAAAGCACCCCCTTTATATATGCATGTAAATAAAAAAAACAAATGAGCCTAGATGCAAATAGAAAATACAAAATAAAATATTTGACCTTTATTCGTCAAAATCTTAACTTTTCTTTCCCCCTTTTGTTATCAGCAAAAGAGTAATAGTGTTAGAAAAATAGAGATAAAGTGATAGACATTAATACAACATTAATACTCAATCGGGTATAAATAGTAAATTTCAATAAAAAATCAAACAAAAATCACAAATACTCTGTTAGGTGCATATTCCATTTTAGAATGACAGGGATGATGTCATCACATAAAATCATATAGTTGTGTCTATTTGTGGTATATTTATATCAAGAATTTGAATAACTACTAACCATGCATAACTGTTAGGACTTTTAAATGAGATTAGTAGTACTCTTTATTTTAAAAAAAATGAATTCAGGAATCTTCTAACCACTCATAACCGTGAGGACTTTTAAATGGGATTAGAATCAACTTGTCTATTTAATTAATCAATTTTGATATGTGTTTCATACATGCATAACCGTGAGGACTTTTAAATGAGCATGAAAGCACATAATAAAAAATTCCAAGTAATTCACCCATGCATAACCATGAGGACTTTTAAATGAGAGTGAATACTTTGGATGATTTTATTGCTAAAAATATAATAAAATGAAAAAAGGAATGATTTCCCGTTTAAAATACTACATATTGACATACTATATTGGATTTTGACGAGCGATGGTTGATAGAAATATGATAGAAACAGAAATGGTCATGGAATTTTTACCAACAAAAAGTTTTTATAACTCTTGTTTAAATTTCTAAAGAAATTTACTAAATATACTATCTCAAGTTATATTATATAATTAATATCAACACTCGTTACTTTTTCAATCACTATTTATCTTCTCGATAATCAGTGGGGAGTTAGATTAGTTAATGTAGTCATTTAAGATTAAATCCAAAAATAATTATCAAATTTTCTAAAAAACTACTAATGTGAAACAAGGGAAACAAAACGATTTTCTGGAGGGGTTTTATAAAAGAAATGTCTGCTAATTGAAAATTATTTGAGATGAAAAATATGCAAATATTTCCTTTGCAACTACCGAATGTCTCAACATAAATCACGTTCCACTCGTCATTTTTCTATTAACTAGATTACCAATGTAATCTGCATCTGAATTTCTCTTTGACTCAAGATTATTATTAGTTAGATGTTAAAGACCAGATTGTGGAGTTGCAACAATTCCTTGAAATCCTTTTTACAACTTTTAAATGAAATTCTTTTGGATTTTAATGGAAGCCGTGCCAATAAACAAAACTGTCAATATAGAGTTGGATTAGATAAATATGTCCACTTGTATCATGAGTAATCTACAATCTGTTAGTCCGTAAGATGATGGTTTTGATGACAACAACCTTAGAATAGATTATAAAATATAAATACTGACATTATAAGTTTAGATATATATGTATATGCAGAATTTAACCATGCAGATACCAACAAAGAAGACTGTACAGTATAGAGATTCAAGATATCGAGATAGAAGACTCATGAGTATCAAGATTATCAAGAGTTCAAGATTTCAAGGTTAAGTATTTTGATTAGGAATTTTGTTAAAACTCATAGAAAAGCACTGGCATCTTAAAATCCAATTTATTCGTGGAATGAAGTCCACTTCGAGCCTGTTAAAGGGATGGAACCCTAAGTAGGATGGAACCTACGAAAAATCTAGTGGAACATTGTTTTGTATCCGCTAACTTTTTATTCAAAATGATTTTTCAAAATTATATCCCGTTTTCAAAATATTTTTCAAAACTTTCCTTTTAAAAGATTCAAAACCCTCTATCCTAATTTTAATAATTTTAGCCTCAAAATTATCTTTAATTTCAAAGTCAAATTACTCCTGATTTTAAACTATCTTTTAATATAATATATTTAACTTTTAAATATTTATACATAGATTTAAATATAAAATCATAGTTAAATTCTATATATATTATTCTCTATATTTACTTATGAATTTTAACTATAGTCAAGTATATTTATAAAGTTTAAAATAGTTTTAATATAAAATAAAAGTTATTTTCAAAGAAAATCAAAACACCAAAAAATCCTTTGGGATGTCGACATGCCCAAGTACCCCATGTCGACACGGTGTCAGTTGAGTTCAAAATTTAAATTTCAAAAGAAGTGTCTATTCGCCATAACTCTTTATGAATGGACATGGCTGTTGTTCTTCTATAAATAGGGGTTAGTTTCAACAAATTTCATATCAGATTTTCTGGTTTTTCACTCCTCCTCTTCTTCCACATTTCTTAATACATATTCTTACCATTACTCTGCCGAAATCAACATTGAATCGAACTCAATTACTTCTAGTTTGATTCTCTATCACTATCTCTACAAGGTTCTCAGTGCTATTCAGAGTTATAGACTTCTTTGTAATCTATTAAGAGATAAAAGGTGTAATTGTAGCCTTGGAAATCTATCAAGAGAGAAAAGGTGTGATTGTAGCCTTGGTAAATCAATTGGGCAAACTTGTGGCTCGGAAATCAAGTATCTCTACACAGAGGATAGAAATTCTGGAGGGTGTACCTCGTAGCCTTGAAACCGAGGGTGTAATTGTACAATTTCTTTTGAAAGGAAATCCGTACTTGTGTTGCGGGACTGGATGTAGGGTAACTTCGAACCAGTAAAATCCATTGTGTTCTTTCCTTTACTGTTTTTTATTTTATTTCTGCATCTGTGTTTGTTTCTGTGATCATATCTGTGTTTGTATATTGCATACATCAGTGTCTAAATTAACATAAACTCAAAAAGATTTAGTAATTCTTTATTAACACTATTCACCCCCCTCTAGTGTTAATCCTAGCCTTAAGATCCGTAATCCGCATTTTTCACAATTGGTATCAGAGCAAGGTTTTCAAAGTTTCATAATCTAATTTTTGAAAAGTTTTCAAAATGGCTACCAACACTGGTACTGTTACTAACACTAGTATCCCTATCACTAGTTCATTTGTAGAGGGCCAGTCTACTGTCAGACCACCACTTTTTAATGGCAGTGACTATGCATATTGGGCATGTAGGATGGAAATATATTTACAATCTATAGGATTAGACACTTGGAATATCACACAAACTGAATATTCTGAACCCACAACTAATTTTTCATAGTGGACTGCCGAGCAAAAGACTATTGCACAAAATAATTCTAACGCAATGAATATTCTGTTTTGTTCACTAGATAGAAATGAATTCAATAGAGTGTCAGTTTGTAAGTCTGCATACGAAATCTGGAAAACTTTGCAAGTTACTCACGAAGGAACAAGCAAAGTTAAACAGACCAAAATTTCCATGCTCACAAATCAGTTTCAATTATTTCAAATGAACCCTAATGAGTCTATTTCGGATATGTATAGTAGATTTCAGGATATTGTGCATTCTCTTATATCTTTGGGAAAGGAGTTTTCTGAAGAAGATCAAGTCAGAAAGATTTTAAATTCTCTAACTCCAGAATGGGATCAAAAGACACTTGCAATCGAAGAGGCAAATGACATCAGCACTTTAAAGATAGAAGAATTAATTGTAAATCTAATGTCGTATGAAGTTCAAATGATCGGGAGAAGAGAAAGTAAAGCATATAAAAAGAAATCAATGGCATTCAATGCATTGACCGATGGATCAGACTCAAACAGCGATAATGATGAAGAGATAGCCTTTATGACCAGAAATTTTAGGAAATTCCTGAAATACAGAAAGATGAATAATCTCAAGAGAAACAACTATAAGAATTCTGGAAATCAGAATGTAGTTCCAAATAATGACAAATGTTACAACAGTGATAAACCAGGCCATTTCAAAAGAGACTGTCCGTATCCAGATAGGCAAAATTCTCCTATGAACAATGATCCAGCAAAGAAACGGAAGCGTGCATTTACTACTACTCTAGATGACTCAGACTCGTCCTCAAGTGATGATGATCAGAAGACAGATAATTCGAATTTGTGTTTCACAGCCGTTCATGACTCCGACGAATTCAAAGAAACGGACTCAGAAAGAGGTACACGTTTACAATACAATTGGTTGAAATTGCTTGCTTAGAATTAGTTGCTTAATTGTTTGATTGATTGATTTTGAATTGGTGTGTTGTTTGAATTTTAAAATTTGTTTTATATTTTTTATTATTATTTCATTATTTTATTATTATTTTTATTATTCTTATTATTTTTTAATAGTATAATAATATTTTCTGAAATATACTTGAAGTTTAATAATATTTCAGATATATATAGGCATTAAAAATAATATATATATATATATATATATATATATATATATATATATTAGAGAACTTAGTAAAAATCAATTCATGAAAATTCAAAGGCACATGTCGACATGGTCCCTACCATGATGTCGACATGGGTACCTTAATTTGAATTTCAAAATTTGAATTCAAATGTTTGAATTTTCTACCACCTTTTCATTTCATTCAATTCTCTGAAAAGCTACATTTTGACCAGAGAATATGTCCTTTAAGAATCTATTTATTCACTATCTTTTATCATATCTTTTCACTCTCATTTTCAAATTCAAACTCTCTCTTCATAACTTCAAGCTCTCTACTCTCTACTTTAATGGCTTCTTCGAGCAACCCATCCACTATGAGAACTTCCAGAAAAATCAAAGAGCAATTATTCAATGATCCGGAGGCAATAAAAGCATACATCAATTATGCTAACTATGCCAAAGTCCATCCCGGAAAATTTGCGATTTTTCAAGATTTTTCTTCTTATGAACTTGATTCTCTTTTTGCAAACAACGGAGTTCTTAGTCTTATTGATGCTTCTCAAAATGATTTTGTTTGCTATCCAAATCTTGTCAAAATTTTCTATGCTAATTTAAACCGTGGATTTTATCATTGAAATGAGGATGAAATTTGGAGTAGTGTCAAAGGCACTAGAATTGTTTTGAATTGTGATCTTTTGGGTACCATTCTCAATTGCAAGTGTACGGGAATGGATCTTTCTAATTTTAAAATCGATGAAAATGATCGTAAGACATTTCATCACATTTTCGAAGGGATTAATAATTTTGAATTCAAAAATTGAAATTTTCGTCCAAAGGCACGAATTGTCAATCTTCTTTTGCAAAATACTTTGACCCTAAGATCGGGGAATTTTAACAATCCCACTTCAATAGTTTGCAAAGCTCTTTTTGCTATTTTTGGAAATTATGATATAAATTGGGCGCAAGTTATTTTGGATGAACTTCGTCCTAAAAATCTTGAAATGGGTGAGAATACTTTATAGCATGGAATTTATCTCACTCGGATTTTTAACTATTTTGGAGTGGATTTCAAAGGCGAAGAATTTATTTCTAGAAAAGTTTTCAATCATTCCAATATTTCGCTTATGAAAATTCCTTTTGTTTTCAACCTTATGAGACCCTTGCCGAAAAAGAAGAGCGATTGGCTCATGAAGAAATGGAAGAAGTGGAAGAGGAAGAAGAAGAAGAAGAAGAAGAAGGGGATGAAATGGAAATTGAAGAAGAAAAAGAAGGTGAAACCTCTTTGGAAAGCATTGACTATCCTCCTAATCCATCCACCAAAACCCTTCTAAAAAAACCAAAAGACGATTGTTGAGAATCAACGGATTTTTAAAAGATCCGTTAGTAAGAAGTTGGACAAAATTTCATCCAAGATGAACAAGTTCATTTCCAAAGTCAGCAAGAAATTTGGACTATCTTCATCATCATCATCCTCTAACTAGTATCTTTTCATATCTTGTTGTATTTGTTTTAATTTGCTTTATATCGAATGTTCATGTAGTTTGTTGTGTGCTTAATTGTTGTATTATCGTAGTATGCAATGAAATGAAATTTCCTTTTTGTTGTCTACCTTATCTTATCTCCAGAATAAATGTTAGTATATTATATAAATATACACACACACACACAATTATTCACAAAATCAAATTAGTCATAATTTTTCACTAACCCATGTCGACATCCCCTATATGACCATGTCGACAAGTACTGGTCAAAAATGACAATTGATTTTGAATTTGAAATTTGAATAACTACCAAATGTCTATTCATTTCAAACGAATTTCTACACCTATAAATATCCGTTTCTTCCAGAATTCTTCACTAAAATTTATTTCTTATCATCTATATCCTTTATTTCTTTCACAAATTCAGCTATGGCTAATCCTATTCACAATCTATCCAAAAATCTTGAAGAAACCCTTAATTCGTTCAAGAATATTCTCTCGTTTATTCTACGTAATCAGCATCACTTAGAATTGAGTCAAATGTAGATGATCAAGGAATAAGAAAGGCACTTCGATGCGATAAGATGGATGATCTCCTCTCTGCACAAGGATGATAACGAAGCACATCCTCCTGTCTCTCACACCTATGACAATGATAATTGGGATGCTATTAAGGCAGACGCAATCTTCGAAGAAGAAGGATGGGTGGAAGTTCCGCGTAACGTTTGATTTTTATTTGTTTGCTTTGATTGATTTGGTCTGGATTGATACTCTGTGTAGATTGATTTCTTGATATTGGTTTGAAGTTTGTTGTATAAAACACATATATATATATATATACACACACACACATACATTGAAATGTATATAGTCTTTGATTAGTTATCATGTTCATAAGTATAATTATTTCTTAATCTATATGTTATATATTCCGTTGTATAGTTTATCAATGCCTGTACTGAAGCCCAAGAATGAGGGGGAGTGAGTTTTTTTGTTGATGACAAAGGGGGAGAAATATAAAATAGGATAGTTAGGCATAAATTAAGGGGGAGTTTATTAGTTTTAGGGGGAGTTATTAGGATAGAAGTAATATTTTATAAACAAAGGTTGTCATCATCAAAAAGGGGGAGATTGTTAGTCCGTGAGATGATGGTTTTGATGACAACAACCTTAGAATAGATTATAAAATATAAATACTAACATTATAAGTTTAGATATATATGTATATGCAGGATTTAACCATGCAGGCACCAAGAATGAAGACTGTACAGTATAGAGATTCAAGATATCGAGATAGAAGACTCATGAGTATCAAGATTATCAAGAGTTCAAGATTTCAAGGTTAAGTATTTTTATTAGGAATTTTGTTAAAACTCGTATAAAAGCACTGGCATCTTAAAATCCAATTTATTCGTGGAATGGAATCCACTTCGAGCATGTTAAAGGGATGGAACCCTAAGTAGGATGGAATCTATGAAAAATCTAGTGGAACATTGTTTTGTATCCGCTAACTTTTTATTCAAAATGATTTTTCAAAATTATATCCTGTTTTCAAAATGTTTTTCAAAACTTTCCTTTTAAAAGATTCAAAACCCTCTATCCTAATTTTAATAATTTTAGCCTCAAAATTATCTTTAATTTCAAAGTCAAATTACTCCTGATTTTAAACTATCTTTTAATATAATATATTTAACTTTTAAATATTTATACTTAGATTTAAATATAAAATTATAGTTAAATTCTATATATATTATTCTCTATATTTACTTATGAATTTTAACTATAGTCAAGTATATTTATAAAGTTTAAAATAATTTTAATATTAAATAAAAGTTATTTTCAAAGAAAATCAAAACACCAAAAAATCCTTTGGGATGTCGACATGCCCAAGTACCCCATGTCGACATGGTGCCAGTTGAGTTTAAAATTTAAATTTCAAAAGAAGTGTCTGTTCACCATAACTCTTCATGAATGGACATGGCTGTTGTTCTTCTATAAATAGGGGTTAGTTTCAACGAATTTCATATCAGATTTTCTGGTTTTTCACTCCTCTTCTTCTTCCACATTTCTTAATACATATTCTTACCATTACTCTGCCAAAATCAACATTGAATCGAACTCGATTACTTCTAGTTTGATTCTCTATCACTATCTCTACAAGGTTCTCAGTGATATTCAAAGTTATAGACTTCTTTGTAATCTATTAAGAGAGAAAAGGTGTGATTGTAGCCTTGGAAATCAATCAAGAGAGAAAATGTGTGATTGTAGCCTTGGTAAATCAATTGGGTAAACTTGTGGCCCAGAAATCAAGTATCTCTACCCAGAGGATAGAAATTCTGGAGGGTGTACCTCGTAGCCTTGAAACCGAGGGTGTAATTGTACAATTGCTTTTGAAAGGAAATCTGTACTTATGTTGCGGGATTGGATGTAGGGTAACTCCGAACTAGTATAAAATCCGGTGTGTTCTTTCCTTTACTGCTTTTATTTTATTTCTACATCTGTGTTTGTTTCTGTGATCATATCTGCGTCTGTATATTGCATACATCGGTGTCTAAATTAACATAAAATCAAAAAGATTTAGTAATTCTTTATTAACACTATTCACCCCCTCTAGTGTTAATCCTAACCTTAAGATCTGTAATCCGCATTTTTCACACAATCAATTAAACTCCACCGTTAATCCAAACAAATCCATATGAAGTAGTTCAGTGTCTTTAGAAATACTTATAGTATCTTCGGAATAAAGATAATTGACCAACAATTTTGAATAAGTCAAAATCATAATCAACATTCATTATCACACAACTGGCTAATTTAATTCAGACTATGGTGTAGATTATCACATTTAATAAATCGTTCAAGATAGATGTATCGTTACCTATTTTACCATTATGATAATTTTTCTTTGTTGCCCATTGTGATTCTGCCATCTTTGTACTAAGCTAAGAAACTTTGATTTGTCGTCCATCGTGTGCCTGGAACAGCTAGAGTCCAGTTAACACTGTTGTTGTTCCTTAGCTTCCCACCGTACCTACACGAGAGAAGATTTTTGTGACCTATTTGTTTTTTTAGGTCCATGGTTGTCAGTGGCAAAATATTTTTAAAAATATAATTGTGTAGACCCAAAACTATTTATACATGTTTCTTTCGGCACCCAGATTTGTTTGACTTTGAGGAATTTTATATTTGTGCCTTTTGGAACCCAAATTGGAATGGTTTTTACGTATTTGGGTCTATACCAACAAATATACTGAATGTGTCCAGTTTTCCACATATTGTGCACTTTGAATTGACTTGATTAATTTTATTTCTATCACGTTCTGATTAATTATACCCAAGTCCTTGTCTAACCATATTAATAGTTTGTTTCGCTAATAGCATATTTAACGATCTTTCACTTTTTGAAAATTTTCCTAAAGTCGTAGATAGTTGTTGAACTCGTTTTTTGAGAGATTCATTTTCATTTAACAATTGTGTGCACTTTTTAATAGAATTTTCTCTCCTATATTTTCACTCTCTTTCAAAATCAGAATTTCATGTTCAAGTCATTTTATTTTAATTTCTGATCTTTTTTATCTCTTCTTCAAGTGATGGACACTTATCACACTTAAGGCTCTTGGTTTGATAGTTTTTAACCAATTGATCAAGTTTTTTATTTAGTTTTATCGAAGTACCTCTTTGTGATTCAATTTTAGCGTATTTCTCCCTAAGTCTTTCAAAACAACCATTTACTTCGTAGAAATACATAAATAATTCTGAGTGAGCAAGTTTCGATATCTCGCTTGGCTCGTCATCATCGCCATCAGTTATATCACCTTGAAGGCACATATTGTTAGTCCTTGAGAAGGATGGTTTTGATGACAACAACCTTAGGACTTATTATAAAATATAAATACTAACATTATAGTTTAGATGTATATATGTATATGCAGGATATAAACATGCAGGTTCCATGAATGAAGACTGTACAGTATATAGATACATGACCGATGAATTAAAATATTGAAGATATCAAGATTGAAGACTCATGAGTATCAAGATATCAAGAGTTCAAGATTTCAAAGTACAAGATAAGTATTGAGTCTAGAATTATGTTAAAACTTCTTGAAAGCACTTACATCTTTATTCGAAATTTATTCGTGGAATGAAATCCACTTCGACCCTGTTAAAGCGATGGAACCCACGACAATATCTAGCAGAATATATAGTGGCCCTATTACGATATCCACTAATTTTATGAAAACGCTTTTCAAAAATATCTCTTATTTTAAAATGTTTTTCAAAACCTTCTTTTCAAAAAGACATCTCTCCTATTTGAAATACTTTAGCCTCAAAATTATCTTTATCATTTTTAATATTTTGATTTCAAAATTATCCTTGATCTTGAACTATCTCTTGTTTTAATATTTAGCTTTTAAATATTTATATACTCAGATTTTAAATCACTTTATAGATTAAGATTATATATTAAAAATTACTTTCTAAACTCTTTTATATGTTTAAACTATATTCAAGTATAATTTATAAAAGTTTAGAAATTGTTTTGAAAAATTATAGAAACCAATTTTAATAAGAAAATCAAAATCACCATTTTTCCTAGAGCATGTCGACATACTCCTACCCCCCCCCATGTCGACATGGTGCCCGTTAATATTCAAAATTCAAATTTTCTAAAAAAGTGTCTATTCGTCGTATTCTTTCACGAATAGATATGGCTGTTGATCTTTTATAAATACCAGTAGTTCTAAACGAATTTTTAATTAAATTTCACTTATTTTCTCTCCTCTTAATCTTCCACATTTATTCTAAAGAATTCCAAAACTATACTCTGCCGGAATACCAAGCGAATCAAACTTGAATATCTCTTGTTTGATTCTCTGCCACTCTGTCCATAAGATCTTAGTGCTATTCAAAGTTATATGATTATTTGTAAATTAAACTGTTGGGTAAAAGGTGCGATTGAGCCTTGAAATCAATTGGGTGTGATTGTTACACCCGGAAATCGATTAGGTGATTGTGTGGCCTGGTAAATCAAGAGAGTTTGCTCCAGACTCGAATATAGGAGGGTGTACCTCGTGGCATTGAAATCGAGGGTGTAATCTAGGAGATTATTATGAAAAGAAATCCGTACAACTGTGCGGGACTGGATGTAGGGTAACTCCGAACCAATATAAAATCTTGGTGTGTTCTTTCCTTTACTGCTTTTACTTATTATTTGCATCTGTGTCTGATTCTATGATTATATCTGTGTATGTGTATTGCATTTGTTGGTGATTAAATTACTTAAGTTTGAAAAAGGTTTATTAAATCCACAAAACACTATTCACCCCCCCTCTAGTGTTATTCTAGCTTTAAGATCCGTAATCCGTATTTCTAACATATATTTGCATTTTCACTCTTGCTGCTAGTGCTTTTTTCATCATCGCTTTTATTCCATGTGGCTATAAAACTTCTCCGTTTCGATTTCTTTTCTTGGCCGAGTCGATTTTGAGGACAATTGGGCTTGATGTGGCCAGGTTTATTGCACTTATGACAGATGATATCCCGCCCTTTTGGGTTGTCTAGAACTTTAACCATTCCGCTTTTCAGTTGTTGATTTAGAGCTGGATTTCCATATCTACGATTCCACCTTTTGAATTTCTTTATTATCAGTGCCATCTCAGCTTCAGTTATTCCTTTAAGAGCCATCGATTTCTTTCGAGTATCACCTCCTTCGCATTCTTCCTTGAATTTCCTTTCTAGCTCATAAGTGGTGAGATTTCCGTTGAGTTCTTCAACTTTGATTTGTTTTAAGTCCTTTGATTCTTGAATTGTAGTAACTTTTGCTTCAAAATTTCGTGGAAGGACTTTGAGGATTTTTCAGACTATTTCCAACTCTGTATATGATTTTCTGGGAGCTTTTGATTTGTATACAATATTGGAAATTCGTCCGTACATCTCTTTGACATTTTCTTCCTTGGCCATTGTGAAATTCCCATATTCGCTATTAAGCATGGCAATGCGAGATTCCTTGACTTGAGATGTTCCTTCGTGAGTCACTTCAAGTGTGTGTCATATTTCCTGCGCAGTTAGACAATGTGTGACACGATTAAATTCGATTTGATCCAATGAACAAATAATAGAATTCATAGCTTTAGCATTGGCATTCTGTAGTATATTTTCAAGATCTGTCCATTGATCCATCGGTTTATCTATTTTTTGATTATCCGCAACTATAGTTGGTGTCTTATATCATGTATCAACTATATTCCAAGCATCAACGGTTTTCAGATAAAAGTTTATTCTATTTTTCAATAAGCATATTCACCATTTAACATTGGTGGTCTAACTATGGACCGACCCTTAGCAATAGCATTATTAAAAGAAGCAATTTTAAAAATTCAAATTTTTAAAACAAAAATTGTTTTTTGAAAAATCAAAATTTTAAATCAACAATTGACTTCTGTTCCTAGCTATGATACCACCTGTAGGATCGATTTCACCCTAGAAGGGGGGATGAATAGGGTGGTACTATTTATTATAAAAATTTTATGCGGAAGTATATAAACTAATTGCAACACAAAAATCGTAGAATAATAGCAGCACAGATAATAGCAGAATAATAAAAAGAACAACACAGATTTACCCAGCTTTGGTAAAACCCTACCTACGTGCTGCCCTCAAGGTTTCTACTAGAAATTAAGTAGTCAGACGCTTACACACGTAAACTCGCGACACCCATATCGACTAACCTAACTCTACGTTCAAAACTCTGCTACAACTCAGCCATTGAGTTGCGAGTTCTCGAACTACACCACCGTAGTTCGTCCCCTAGTCACCCGACTAGATTTTACAAGAGTTTAAAAAAGAAAATACAAATTAAAAAGAACAATTAAAATAATACCCTAAAATGAAATCTCAAAATATAAGCCGGCCCAAATTAAATCAAGTGATAAGAATTATGATCCTCGTTTTTCCTTTTATTCCTTTGGCCTGACTCCTTGTTTTTATTTCTTTGGCCTTTAATTCTTTGAGTTAAGAATGGGTGCTTTGTTATGTTTCCTTCTTTCAAAAATTAGGGTTTCTGGAATTTGTTGAAGTCATCGACTAATTATCGGCGATTACAATTGCTATTGCTTTGATTTGCTTCGGTAATCGACTCCCTTCGATTTGCATAAGGCCGCTTTAATTCTTGAGTTCTGAATTAATTGGTTTGTGATTTTATGTTCTTTGCTTTTCTAGTTAATTTCCTTCACCTCGATGGATTTTAGGCCAATATGACTTTGGGTTTTATAAGGTTCGATACCCATTAATTTACGTTCATACATATTTATTTGAATTCTTCGTAATTTTGCTCGGCCATTTGATTATGCTTGAATGCTTGAGATTTCTCTGACTTGTTCAATTCGTATAATACTTTGCTTGATTATCACGGCTTCGATTTTGGCTTGTTCATCTTTTTATTGATCATCACGGCTTTGATTTTGTGGCATTTAAACTTGACTTTGGTTCCGATCTTTATGCTATGACTTCGGCTTCTGTCTTTGTTCACAACTGCTACTTGACTTGGTTCCAATTATTTTGCTGGCTTCAATTATGGTATTAATATTTACTTATTCGATTTTCTATTACCTGACTTTGACTTGTGTTCATGCCTAATAGCATTTTAGACTTGATGCTTATGTACATGTTTACTGCATCCCAATACTTCATGTTGTTCGGTGTTGTTTCACTTCACTGTTCACTGTATATTCATTGTTGAGGCTGCTGCACCATGTAGTAGCTTTGCTTGCATATAATCTGGTTGCCTTGAGTACATGTATATTGTCTCTACATTTGTTGCCTGAGTTCATATGCACTTGAGTCATGTTGAACTGTTGTTGATTATTTGATGTTTTGAATGTGGTCAGTGGTCTAGGCACAACTGTGTTCATCATGTATACACATGTATATTTGTGTTCATTTGTCCACTTGAGTCCGGTGGCTTGTCTTCACTGTTGAGACTGCACATTGCTGTAGCATATATATATATATATATACATATATGTATGTATGTATGTATATGTGTGTGTGTATGTAATATGCTAGCTCGAGTTACTTTATCACAGTTACTTGCTTATGCTTGTTCAACCTACTGCTTACTTTCATGTGGTAGCTGGACTTGTTTCACTTGAAATCAAGTTTGGTGTGTTTTGTGAGTCTGCACTTTGATTTCACGTGCTTTATGTATCATTGCGGTCTTGTGCATTGAGTTCTGTCCACTATTCTATATATTTGCTGCCTGGTCGACATGTATATTGATGTCACCTTTGTTATTATTTACATGCTTGATTCTCTGGTCTTTGTTACCAATATATCTTCGGTCTAGTTGATGATACTACATGTATATGTGTATGTTAGCTTTGGAGCTGTAGTCTTCATGTTTTCACCTATGCATATGTTTTGTCGAACTTATGATTACTGGTTTCATGTGCAGTTTGTAATTTATCGAGCACCATTTATATACATATGTGTGTGTGTGTGTTGTGCATTTTTCGCTTGTCTACCTGCTTGGACAATCATGTATGGTTATAGTTTTGGTTTGATATTGACTCTTGTTGTTTGTTGCATCCGAAGCTTTTTGTATATGCACTTGTTAGCACGATCTGTTGTATTTGAAACTGTGCTGATGTGTACTTCGAGCATTGCCTGGAACTGAACTATTCTGGTTCATGTGTTCACTTTGACAAATGAGACTTCACCATTGACTGTTGACATGTGTTTATGTACATTTTGGCCTAGTTCATGCATTCCGAAGCTTTGTAGATGTGCATATGCTTTGAACTTGATGTTTACACTTGTATAGCTATGTTCATGTTTGAATCTTCATTGATCTTTGACATTTAAGTTGATTTGGTCACACTACATATATGTAGTTTGCTGTTTCATGTACCTCATGTTGATTTGGGTCTCGTCTTGTTTCTCTTGACCATTTTATTGAACTTACACCTGTGTTGAATCCAGCTTAAAGCTCGGGTTTGACCTTGTGCTCATGTCGTGACTTTATTTTTATTGCACTTGGATTGAACCCGGCTTTTGATTGTTGTTTGACCTTGTGCTCACCTGTCCCTGCAATTTTATCAAGTGATATCGGTGTGCACAGCCTTATGGCATATACAGTGATATACTGTGCATGTCACAAGCTGTTCGTGTATGATGAATTCAAATTTAAATGATGACGAACAATCCAAATAACTAAGGCAAATAATATTTCTAAAATACACACTTTATTTTACACTACAAAATATTTCTTTTTCAATTTAGCTGCGTTAGTGTTTATTTTGCAAATTGCTCAGTTGTTGGATTCAATCTGGAATAGAGTTGAAAATCAAATACGAGTGAATGAGTGAAATGTAGCGAGGTGCAAATGTATGTGTAGTGAAAAATGTGATGTGATTGAAATTGTAATGTAATTGAAATTTGTATCTATATCGTGAGAGCTTAAATTTGTACTATTCAAAATTGTAATAAATATTTGTTTAAATAAAATATCTGTTTGAATTTAAATTCTGTGTTATTTATTTTATTCAGCAAATATCTATTATGTGAAAAAAATAATAGTACATTAACAAATACATTTAAATATATATATATATATATATATGTTTATTATCATCAAACAAAAATCATATACTTGCATAATCAACAATAACTAGACAATTAAACAACTTTTCCTTTATAACAAAACACAGTATAACCAAAATAGAGAAGAACTCCTACTAACTAGCTTGCCTCTTGCATGTCTCTAGAAGCTTATTCGTCTAAAGAGGTACGTGAAAACCTCAACTCTTAAACTACTCAAAATCAATTGAGTACCCAAGATTTTAAGCAGAAAATATAAACTTCGAGTCAGACATAAAGCCTGATATGAATAATAATCTATTACCTCAAACCATTTAGATGTCTAGTGAGACCACGCCGCTTAGTGGAACGAGTTTTCCCCACACTAGTATCTTCAAAATTTTGTAAAACCATATACCGTGCTCCTAGATCCACAATGGTTAAAACATAGCAATTTAAAATATTATAATGATATGCAAACAAGTAAATCAATTCTGGATTTTCCATCCCCATTCATTTCTGACTATCTGTCTCATTTATAGTTTCTATGGTTACTATTAACCTATTAGTTTTCATGGGCTGACTTTTAATGTTTATGGACTCCTTGTCCGGTTTCATAATTTTCATGGTATCACTAAGAACCTATTGGCCTATGCCAATAACTTCATTTTTCATGGGTTCTCCCTGAACCTATTAGTATCTCCAATAACTTCCCTCTTATCTTAGTTTCCATGGGTTGACTAGGAACCTATTAGCTTCTATCAGTAACTTAATCTGGATATAGTTTTCATGGGTTTACTACAAACCTATTAGCCTCTGCCAATAACTCTTTCTAATCATAGTTTTCATGGGTTTACTATGTACCTATTGACATTTGCCAATAACTTTTCCTAAACATAGTTTTCATGGGTTAACTATGAACCTGTCTATCTGACAACTTCACCATTTATGCATCCTACATTTTGGTCTATGCGAGTTCCTGGATGCAATTCTACTCATTCAGAAGTTATTTCAATTTATATTCACTATTGGGTCAACCTAGCTAGTTATTCTGCCCCTTTCTCCCCAAAATGCAGTTATGGATCCATTATAATGTGAATATGTATTATAAGAAGAAAATATATTAACATAATAATGCCAATACGTGTGGTTTAATATCCTTGAAATCAATTTCATATAAAACATGGTTAATCCCTTTAGCCTATTATTTTATCAAGGAAAGCTTCTTCAAAACTTCAATTTAAAAGCCTTTAAAAGCTATTTTATAATGTCATGGATTTTACCTTTAAAATTTGAGATTAGGTTCTTTGTTTTGAAAATTTATGCTTTTGAAACCTTTAATCTTTACTTTCAATACCATGGGAGAACTTCCTTTTAAAAGTATTCAAATCTTCTTTTCAAAACACTAGGCACTTGCTTTTCGAAACCTTTCAAATGTATTAAGGTATTACCATTCAATTATACAAGCATAGTTTGAAACTACTAGGTTTAATTTAAGACATATCATATTGGGTCTAAGTGAATATAAGCGAAAGAACCCTTTCGAAACTATTAAAAAGTGTTTAGAAAAAAAAACAGATGGCTTCAGCACCATCCTTTCGAAAGCTCAAAATATTTAAGTAAAACATATGAATGATAACTTCTAAACCCCTTTCGAAGCCACTGCCTTCGAAACCCATGAATCCTTTTGAAGGCTTTAGAAAGTGGCTTAGTACATGTTTAAACAAAAGTTACCTTTTGAATTGGTTGATGATTCCAATCCATTCGAAAGGCATAGGAACGACCGAAGGGTTTCGACTAGGTCGCTACCCATTTCAAAAGCATTGATTTTTAAACTAAGTAACTCATTCGAAAGCTACAATTTAAACAAGAAACGGCAACCCCTTTCAAATGCAAATAAAAAAACTCCTTCGAAAGCATATGTTTTGACTCCTTCGAAAGCATTTATTAAAACAGGCAAGCACATTTCTTTGGCAAATAAAACAAAGGTTTTGACCCCATCGAAAGCAATGTTTCATCACCATGCCTTCTGCCTTTTTCCAATCCACTACGTACCAATGTGTTAATACCTTATGTATTGGTTTTAGTTCAGTTGGTTTTGACCTGGTAGGTTTCGACTTGGTTGAAGGCGGAAGCATAGGGTCGAAAGGTGGCTTCTAAAAGTGGCGAAACATATTTTCCGATTAAAGTTTGATTTAATACCATTTAAAGTGAATACTTTATAACTAACCTGCCTATATGTAAACATTTGATTAGTTGCCATGAATTTTTAAATTCTTTACAAAATAACTGCCGCATAATTTTAGATCTAAACAAGGATTAATTTAACAAATAAGCCCATCCATTAAGCAAAATCAATAAAGCATTAAGTCCTTCATCTAAAATAATTTTATCTCCATAGTAAATTACTTAGGAAAAATCTCCAAAAATCATATAAATTCATTTTCAACATATTATCTAACATATAAAAATTTCAGACTCAAGTTCTTCATAAAATAACTGAAATTAATTTCTAAACCCAATTATTCATATTTTCCTTTCAAAGCTTGGAAAATTATAAAAATTAAAACCCATCTCCAAAATCATATTTTGCTTAACATATAATTTCCTCATGGCATTCGAAGTTCAATTTAAATGATTTTACCCTTAAAGTTGTGTATAAACAATTATTAAACAATCTTGTTTAAATCAAACATGTTATTAAAATCCAAGCATATCATCATCAAAAATCATCATAATGGATTTAACTTAAACCTGAAAATCAAATAATCATAAAAAAATTAGAGATGGTTTTGATTATTATTCACCTTGATTAGGATAAGGATTTTGAAATTTGATTGAGATTAATTCCCCTTGCTTTAATTCCTTAGCTTTAGATTGTTTTTTTCCTCTTTTCCCCTAAGTAATGGCAGACTCCTCTTTCTTTTGTTTGCATTATATGTTTTGAGAAAAATGATGGTGAATGGATAAGGATGAGAATATTAAGGGTAATAAAAATATAGTGCGGCAATTACCCTAATACCCTTGCGTAATTAACTAACATATATAGCCATTTATAAGCCCATTTATTTAACTAAGCTAGGCCTCTAAATATTTATTCAAATCTCAATCCCCTTATCACTTTAATATTTACATTATTATATTATTTTATTTAATTAAGTCTTTTGAATAATGTTATTAAAAATTAGGGGCGTTACAAGAGGCATTTAAAGGTTCCTTCAGTCATCATTAGACCCTTTCTTAGGAAGATGGCAATTCTAAAGCCGTCAGCAACACCAGCAGCGCTAAAGGCGCGAGATTGGATGTATAGATTTCATTCTATGATCATTCAAGGGTCATAGCAATGGATCAAGCTCTAGCTGTGGAGCAAGGCATCTCATACTCTGTATGTATTATTTTAGGATTTGTAGTGTTGTTGTCTTCTTGCATTTGTTCTTTTCTTTTAGGTTGTTTGGATTGTTACTGTTAGTTGTCTCTTGTAAAAGACACACACGATATGATGAGTTTCTATTTATTTACTGTGTTATTGTTTCTTGACATGCAAACCGCTCTTATATATGCATAGTGAAGAAGCAATTTGAATATGAAAATCTCATTAATGACACTTAACTAACAGTAAATGCAATATAAGACCGAAAATTTATAATAGTTGGAAAATTTTAGCGAATGACATGATAAAGTTGTTTTGATATCATGAGTCATTGCTCATATTCCTTAAAAGCTAAAACTTTTGGTAATTGGATACGGTGACATTTTCAAATAAAATGTCAAGTTTCACAGGTAACGGTTAATTGTAAAATTTTAGAATTTGATTTATGCGTTTAGCGCGTAACTGACTTTTGACCACACTGGAATTGTGGCTTAACTTATTAATTTTTTTGAAAAGGAAATATTTTAAAAAGCTTCTCTTTTGAAAAAAGTTTTTAGGTTTTAGTTATTTTTGGCTCTTAAAATATTTTTAAATTTTTTGTCCAAAAAATTTTGTTTCAAGGGAAATGCACTTCCACATATTTTGGGATTTTATTTTAATGTACGAATTTCAAAAGTGAGAAAGATTTTTATGAAATATTTGATTTTTAAGGCCACATGTTAAGCATAGGGAAGACAAATAGAGTTAAAATTTATGGATTTAGCAGTGCATTTGGATCGACGATGCGATAAATACAAGCGATAATAAGGTGAAAAGTTGTGTTAGCCTTACATACCTTGTCGACAACGCGCGCGAGTCTATTTTTAGACTTAATTCCATTTTAGAGCTTGAAAATAAGCCTTCTTTTGCGTTTTGTATGTGGAAAATTTGAAGTAAATCCGAAACAGCGAGGAAATTTTTACTATACTACAGGAATAGAAGAGTGGTAAGAATGTAAAATTCTCCACCTAAATTTCATTTTTCAACATAGGAGTAAAGTTTAGGAAGCGATTTTTTGATGCGTTAGATTATCGGATGGTAGGAAGTGGATTAAAAAATTGATTGCTTCATAATTCTATTCATATGAGTATGGGGGTTTTGATTGAAAAGATATTTCAAAAGCTCCATACATATATAACTGCCAGTATATATATATAGGTTGCTTGCATCATGTTTCCAAAAATATTTTTAGAAGAAATGCATTCATATAGAGGGATCCGATTTAGAATTATTTTGCATACATATTTTCTGTATGGATACAGTAATACACTATGCACTTGTGCACGTTTGGTTGCGAAATTGGTTGTACACTCATTGGTTGTGTAGTTTAGGATAATTAGGAGTCAAAACCATGATTTAGTCATTGGTGAAATTTCGGGAAAGATTTTTTTTAAGGAGAGAAGAATGTAATACATCGTAATTTGGCGTTAGTTATCTAATAAATTAGTTAACTAATCAGGCTCTAAAAATAGAATTTGTGCAAACAATGGAATTTGATCATGAAATCTACATCATTACATTCATGGTGAAATTCTGAGCTACTTTCATATTTGGAGTTTTGCAATCGGAGTCCAAACAAAGAAGTTACGGTCGAAAAATTAATTTGGAACAAAGATAATTCGAATAAGAAATTAAGGTTTTATATTAATTAACCCAGGCCCACAGGTCGACCTGCCACTATGAGCGGTCGACCAGGGACGGTCGACCCTTAGGTAGTGGGCGGTTGGCCACTCCCTGTGTGTTCGCTAGGGTTAGCCTAGGCCTAATGGCCCTGATTTAATATATTTTGATGTGACGGTTGAGGTTGATTCTTGCACCTATAAATTCAGGCATAGCCCTCTCTTCTCTTCTCATTCTGTTCTGAATAGAGCAATGAAGCTCTGTCATTTCTTCTTCTCCATTATCTTTCTTATATATAAAAATAAGATATTTATATCACATTCATACAAATTGGAGAACAATAGAAATCTAATAAAAAGGAGAAGAGAAGAGAATCAACCATACGTGTATCTGGGGTAATTTGTATACATCTGGATATTCGAATCTATTCTCTCTCCCAACCTTAAATATCTTATCAAATCTGTAACTCTAATATATATATATATATATATATCCTTTTTATATATATTTCTTAGATTAAAATAGATTTGGAGATGAATTTAAGGTTCTAATTCAGATTTAGAGATTTGGATCGATTTTAGAAGGTGAGTGAGAATTTTATATATTGTTTATAATTTTAAATATATTCCATGGGCATATGTTTGATTTTTATGCCTAAATCAATTTTTTAATTGTAGGCTTAAATTAGTGTAGAAAACTATTGCCTACATATTCGTGTTTTAGATCTAATTTGAAATATGTTTATACCTAGATCTGGAAATCAGTCCTAAAGATTTTAGAATTTGAATGTCGTATGTTTTTGTTCCAAATCTGTACTTGGATGTAAAATAGGATATTTGGATTATTGCCCAAATTATGCTATATTGTAGATTTTCTATAGTTTAATTTATGGGAAGAACGTCTGTTTGTTTTTTTACAAATTTGTTTATTTTTTTTCACTTTTTCATTCAAAAGGGCGACATTTAACTTAACATGGAATACCCATAAACAAAAAAGAAAGAGATGTGTAAAGTAAAGATTTATTCTCTATAGTTTACACTATTTATTCCAAATAAAAAAGGAAATTATCCATTTCTTTTAATTTCAAATGGAGTTAGTCTATTAAACTAATTTTTAGAAATCATAGCGGAAAATCTTCGTAAGGAATCTAATTCCGGCACATCAAGTATGGAAAGCATATTCCAGTTAGATATTTATGACTATAATATATTTAGGTAGGAACAGGTAGTTTGATTAGGTAATTTATATGTATTTATTGCGTTAAAAAGAAGAACAACATTTATTCATGCGCTATTTATGCGCAACGTTCGTTAGTTATTATTATATTTAGGAAAACGAATAGGTAGAATTAGGGAATGTAGTAATACTTATTAATGGGCAATAAATTAGGAATTGCTAATAATTAGTATGAAATAAAAGATTATAACCCAATTAATAGGTAATTAATGAGAAATAATGGATAAAATTAGGTTAGGGGTTACAATTGGTTAGTTAATGACTATAACTCCAATTAATGGGCAAATAATGAAAATGAATTCGGGAGTTACAATTAATAGGGATAAATGGATAAAAAAGGACCAATAAAAAAATAGATATAAAAAGGTTACTAATTTAGAATTCATAATCATACATAAATGACTTAGGAAATGTCCTTTAGGATTTTATGGACAAATTTACATTTATGAGCATTAAAAGGGGATTTATGGATAGATAATTATTTAAGATAAATCATATTACTTTAAATAAAAAAGGGAATTAGTAAGCTAAGTCCAATGCCTACCTAAGATAATATAAGTAAAGACTTAGGATGGTTAATTGGACTTAGTAGGTTAGTGATGCGAGGTCAGTAGTGTCACTCGACAAAAGACCGTCCTTCACTTTTAGCTACCAACAATCAGGTGTACTTATTACCTATGTGAGATATTACTAATCCTAGGAACCATAACGGCATGAAAGATTGGACCTACTTTCTTAATTGAAAAGTATTAAATGGTTCAAATTTGGAATTAGGAGTGGTGATAAATATCTCCTTAGGGGTTCGCTTCTGATTTAAGGTATTAAGTGGCTGCAGGGTCCGCCTCTCTCCTAAAAGAAAGTATTAAGTTGCTAGTGTGATTTCAAATAAGTAAGGATATCTCTAAAAAGGTTTACTTCATTTTGAGGTATTAAGTGGCTATCTTAGGGTCCGCCTCCCTACCGAAAGAAGTAAAATAATGAGATTTCATATTTATAATTAAGGATGATGATGGATATCTACGGAAGGTTTCGCTTCGGGTTTAAGATACTAGGGTTCGTCTCTCTCTTGTAAAATTACTAAGAAGGCTAATGAGATTTCCAAACAATGTCAGCTACATAATACCAGTGTGTAATCCTCCTCCTTGAGGTTAGGTATTAAATGTGAAAGGCCTACCTATAAATAGGTGTTAAATAGTCAGAGGTCTGACTAGTCCTTGTTAATGAGGTATTAAGTGGTATGTGTACAGTCTCTCACATTGCTAAGACTTTAATATTGGTAGATGCGCTAGTAGTATGACCATTAGATTATAAGTCCATAGATAATGGTCAAAGGTCTTTGTAGCAAGGAATAATAGACCAAAATGACGTTGCTAGAAGTCGATCTTGGGAATAGGTCTTAAATGACAGGGTCTATCTCGAGTGAGCTCTTAAATGGCAGAGTATACCTCTTTCTCTTTTAAATGTATTATGTGGTGATAGTAGAAGCCCGCTTATATTTAGAAGTATTAATTGGCAAATAGGTATGGAAGTATTGGGTTGTTGATAATGCTTCATCAATAGTTTGTACCTTGGGAACGGGTATGTAAGTAATCATGTGTGTAATGTAGGATTAGATTAGAATTGCTAACTTTAATAGATATAATAATTAAATGGAAACCAACCGATGTACATTTATGTTATGGATAGTGTATAGATTTTTCAGTCACCAGAACGTTGTTCTGACCTCTTCCTCGTTACAATCCACGAGATATATTTAGAGGAACATGTCACTGAAGGTGGACATGTTTAGTTTTTGGAGAAGTCTCATTTTCTCTCATGCTCGATGCTGATGTGACAACCTGCTATCCAGGGAATACCATTAGTTCCAAGGTAGTAGTCATAATTAATATTCTTGTCATATAATTATTTTCGCTGTGAGTTTAGATTTCTATCAATCTATGGTAATGATCGTGCTTATTTACAGGTGCCAAATCCAATGATCTATGCTTTGATGGACTTGGGTTTCGATCTTTGTCCAAATTTAGGCCTATTAAGGTACGGATTGTTACAGCCTAAAACATGTCAAGTACCTTAAATTTCCAACCAACTTTCAATAAAAAGTAGGATTCACTTTCTTACTATCATCGAATCTTGATAACTTGGTTCCGCACTCTACTGATGTAATGATGGATTGAAATTTCTCCATGTTGAATGCTCTCATGACTTCCTTTGCATAACCACTTTGAGAAAGAAAAATGCCTTCATCCGATTGCTTCGTTTTAATTCCAAGATGATAGGAGTACATGAGGCCAATATCTGTCTTTTCAAATTCTTTGGCCATCTCCCACTTGAATTCTTCAAACATCGTTGAATTATTTCCTGTAAAGGTCAAGTCATCAACATACAAGCAAACAATCATAATATCACCGTTCTCTTTCCCCTTGACATAAAGGCCATATTCATGAGGACATTGTATGAATTCTTTCTTTCTAAAGTAATCATCAATCTGACTATACAATACCCTTGGTGTTTTCTTTAAGCCATATAAAGCTTTCTGCAACTTAATACTTTATCTTTTTCCCCCTTAACAACATAACCCATCGATTTCTCTACACAGATATCCTATTCCAAACAACCATTCAAAAATGCTGATTTTACATCCATTTGAAATTTTTTCCATTTCTTTTGAGTAGCTAGTGAAATGATCGATCGAATTGTCTCCAAACGAGCTACTAGTGCAAAACTTCATCGCAGTCAATTCCATGTTTGTTAGCTAAATCCTTTTGCGACAAGTCAACCTTTGAATTTGTCCACCTCTCATCTGCATTCTTTTTCATTTTGTAAATCCACTTCATTCCTATAATTTCTTTCCTTATAGAAGATTTGACAATTCCCATGTATCATTCTATTAAATTGCTTTCATCTATTAATCCTTAGCCGATTTCCGTTTTTTGTCTTGCATTGCATCTTCAAAGTCTATAGACTCTGATCGTACTAACAGACAATAGAAAATAGAATCATTGATTTCATCAGTGTCTACATAAATGTCGTCAAGCTATCTTGTCTCTGGAGTTCTTTCATAAGAAATTGGTGTATCACGATCATCGCGAATTGGTGTTGGAACTCGTGTTGGAATGTTTGGAGGAGAATAAAATGCTCATCTATTACTTAGATTTTAAAACAAAACATGAATCATGCTAATGTGTAACCTTTGTTGCTATTCATTTCAAAATAGTTAATTCCCATGCTGCCTCCTTTTTTTCTAACACAAATCAATTTTAGTTGCCAAAATAAAATAAAAACCCTAACCTACAATCATTCCTCTACCTTCTACACATTTCCAACCGAGCCTACCTAATTTTCATCGCAAAATTTTATTGCCACTATAATTATTTACACTAACTTCACACCAATAATCGTCACCATATGTAGACTTGAAGCCATTTTCCTCATCATTTGTAAAATTTCGATCGTCGATTCCAGTTGGCATTCAATGAATTTTTGACGATCGACGGAACAGCTTAGCATTCAACCACCACAACCATTTTCTGGTACTACGCTTATTTCCCTAATCATTTTTTCGATATGTAAATAGTTTTCTTTTAAACCGCATAATTTGCTGCAATTACTGATAATACGGTCCAATTTGTTTCATGTCAGTTGATTATTTTGTAGATTGGTACATAAATAGTTTTGTTATGTATCCTATAATTTATATGGAAGATAGTTTAGTCACTATTTTGCAACTCTCCGTTTTCAACAATAAACTATCTACTGCATGCTATGTTTCAGAATTTGTATTTCCTCTGTTAATTTCATTTTGGTAAATTCTATTTAAACACATTAATTTATTTAGTAGCCACCCTTAAAATACTTAAATTTTAAAGGCCAAAAGCCCGTTGTTCTATTTCTGTTCAAAGCAACATTTTCTTACATTCTTTTTAATCAAATCCTTCATCTAACCCTAGTTTTTAAAAATTTTAAGCTAAATTTTGAATATTTTGTTCAATTTGATTGATTTTGATAAGGAAAATGAAATGCTAAAGCCACTGCAAGAGGTAGTTCATATTTTCTTTTGTTATATACATATTTTTTTAAATACTCATAGAAGGGGAACATAGGGTAATGTATTAATTTACACAAGGGATTATGTGGATAACAGAAAATCCACGAATCACTTCTTAGTGGATGAAACAGAAATCACATATGGCAATTGCATGGTATCTATGTAGATTTTTTTTTGTTTTTTTCCTCTTTAATTTTTACTTACCCATATTGTTAAAAAAATTATAGATCATACCATATTGTGGTGGTGAAGACATGTGATAGAGTTGGGGTATGCCCCATGGGTAATTATGTAATTTGTTTCATATATCTAACTTGATAGCCAATCTTGTTCAAAATAAAAGATATTTTCTTTCTATTATATACTTGGTATAATGTATTATATTAATTTAATTAAAAGTTTATTTAATAGAAAATCCACAAATGGTATGTTTTGTGAAAGTGGTTACAAAGTGTTGTAACCGGAATAATTTATCACAATAAAAATTAATATACCATTTTGATTATTCTTAGTCAAGATATATGGAGACTGGATATCAATACATCTACTGAGACTAGAGTACACAACACTTTTCAAATATTGGGCAATGTATTACTCATGACTGTTGGGGGCACCATGAGGTTACGTACTGATAGTTATTGGATAACTATAGAATGACTCACTCGATAGTTTTTTGTTGGTTAATATAACCAATGTTAAGCAGAGAATATCGATATGACTAATTTACATAGTTCTCTCGACTTGAGAATACTATTGATGTTCAATATGGAAGCTCCGCTTTGAAATGGCTAAATCGTGGCACGCCGTCCATCGAACGATTATAGTTTGGTCGAGAGGAAGCATTGAAAGTGAAATGCTATTCAAGAGAGGATTCATCTCCTTAATTATATAATGTTAGTATCACGGCCAACTGAAGTCAACTCAAAATCAAAGTCTCTTGTTGACCATTTTGGTTAATAATAATTGTTATTATTGAACCAAGGACTTTGTGTTTGGACTATAAAGTTGAACGTGGACGATATTGAAATTTTGACCATTACAAAATTCCATAAGTCCTAATATGATACAGTTTTGATGAAGAGAATTAGCGTAAATAATTGTCACCATTGAATACCGCTTATAATAAGTAAAATTGGAGTTTATGAAAGATGTATAAGCAATAAATTCAACTAAAATGTCACATCACTAACTAAGGTGACGTGTGAATGTTAATATTCGAATTGTTCGATGTTAATCACTGACTGAATTTACACCTTTGAGTCGCACAACCATAATGATGGATTCTCTGAAAAATCATATGATTTGATTAATTTATGAAATGTTGTAAATTGATTAAATTAGTTAATATTTAAGAAATATTAATTATTATTTAATTTGTTTGATGTTTGAAAGTTATTTGTAATAATTTAAATGCATTTATAAAAGTTTTATTTGCGCATATTGATATATGATATCGATGTAATTTAAATAAGAGATAATCGTATTAAATGATTTATGGAAATTTTATGTCATTTGATGACATGATTTGTGAAAATTTTGTGTCATTTAATGGCATGATTTTTGGAAATTTTATGTCGTTTGATGACGTGTAATTTCAGCCATATCATGTGGAAAGAAAGAAGCGGGGAGAGGGACAATCAAGGGAATTAATTAGGAAAGCTTTAATTAAATAATGAGAAATATTTTATTCTTTCAAACTCATTCTGTGCGTGCAACACATTCTTTCTCATTCATTCTTTTTCTTTCTCTACCTCTAACTTTTCATGTTAGAAAACAAAAACAAAATATTCAAAAATCTTTCAATTCCATATAAAAACATCTAATAAAACAAAACAAAAGTGGTTCACGTATCTCTTGCAAGGATAAGACGAGGATTTTGAAGATCTGAGGAGACATCATCATTCAAGATGTGATTTCTAGGCAACATCCTATGGTGAATTTATTTTTAAGTTGTGTTTCAAGGCTTTGATAATAAAGTTTGTTCTTCTTTTATAGATAATGATATTTCATGTAATGTTTGATGAAAGATAAATTTGATTATCTTAACTTGTATGTACATATCATTGCCTTATTTAATTTGGAAATTGTTTGTGTAGTTTGAATTGTTTGTAGAATGAATTGATTGGGGTTTTAATTTAATAAATCAAAACTAAAATTTGTATATGTTTAAATACATTGTTTTTAGAAAAATACTCAATTTAAAGTCTAATTTTAAGATCTGAAATTTTAAATGTTCAATTTATCAATTGGGTTGTTGTTTTGTTAAATTAAAACTAAAATTTGTATATGTCTAAATACAATATTTTATTATAGATCTATATTGTAAACATTCAACTCAAAGTATAATCCTTTAGATCTGAAACTTTGTATGTTCATATTATTTTGTTTGGATTTTACTTTAACAAATTAAGCTAAAATTTATGTATGAATAGTATAATATTTTATTGAAGATTCATGTTTTAAATCATATAAAACAAAGTGTAAATTTAGATTTGAAAGTTTACATGTAGTATTTTGTGTATGTATTCTATTAGAAATTAAAAGAAGGGAAGATGTTTTGGCAATAAATCTAAATTTTAATTTGATTACTACACATATCTAATTTGTGTTGGTTAGAGAGATTTGATTGAATCTTACATACGCACAATTAATATTTTAATAATAAATCCATTTTTAATTTAATTGCTATAAATCTCTATTTTGTACTAATTAGAAATACTTGATTTAATCTTATATACACATAATTAATTTTATATGTATGTTTGTGTATATAAAATTTATTTTATGCATTACATGTTGTAAAAGTATGAATTAGATTTCTTTCCAAAAAAAAACAATTTAAAATGAGGTAAATATATATATATATGATGTTGTTGTTGACTGTTTATAATCTCTGACACCTATTAATTGTCATTTATATGCAGCATTAGTTGAGTTTACCAAATGAGAAGTTGAATCAATCATCATTGTTACCTTTTATTTATTTCCCTTTTTCTTATGTGATTAGCTATCCATGTATTTCTATTTATATTACTGTACCTTGTCATTAATTGATGGCACCTATCATATGTTGCACTTGCATAATTTACACTATAATATACATTTGTTATACTTACATTTATTATAACGATCTGGAATTTCAAACACTTCATATTTAAATATCTGAATTATTCAAATATCCATGTCTAAAATTTAATGCGATTAAATATGATTTTATAACCTTATTAAACACTTTTTAATTAATAACTAATGAAGAAAACTTAAATGTGTTAACAAAAATATACACTTTGTAGAAATACTAAAAATGTAATCGGAAAATGTTTTGTTAAAAATCAACTTTTTATTGAATAAAAGTGTCTGAATATTTGTATACTAGTATGTTATCATATGAACACATTAACAAGAATTTAACATTTCTTTTTTTAACAAAATATTAGTTAAACTATGTATTTAATTAATAAAAGAAGAGATGACTAAAGGACTCCTAAATTAAGGCTTGATTTAAGGGTATGGTGTAAGGGTATGATGTGTAAGGGTATGGCCTTGCATGCTTGGACTCCTTTTGTTTCATGGCTAAGGAAGGGATTCTGAGATCTTTTACCTTAAATTCCTAAGCTTATAAATAGAGGGGAGATGCCTCTTTATTTCTATATAACTCCACTTCTAAAATAATGTCTTCTTCTTCCTCCTCCTCCTCTCTAACTTTCTTAAACTCATATCAATTCAACTCCATTTTCTTCCAAACTCTACCAAAGTTATTATATCACTTAGGGAACATGCTTTAGCCACTAAAAAGTTGAATGATGATGGGGTTATGGTGAAATGGCCTTGAGGCCATGAACATGAGGGGCAACTGTGCCTTGGGTCATGAGCAAATGTTGAAGGAGTGGGGCCATGGATGTATTCTTGGGTTGTTGGAAGTAACAGTAGAAGTGTTGATAAATTGAATTGTGGTAGGAAGAAAATGAAATTTTATTCAAACAAAAGAGAGTTAATCTCACTTTGATTACACTATAAATTGGTTGCAAGTTAACTTGAAATATTGCTTGATATTTGCTTGCTTAACCACTTGATAATTGTTGTTAAATCACATGCTAATATGCATGATCTATATTACTAATAATAGACATTAACTACTTAAAGTTAACCCTTGATTATATACTTTAAAAAGTATATAAATTGTTAAAGTAGTTGCTTACTAAACCATTGAATTGTGATAAGTTCATTTGAACATTTAAAATGGATATATTGATGTGCATATATGTTAATATATGTTCAGTAGTATGGTTGGTACTTGGAATCATATTTGTATATAACATGACATGACGCCAAATACTGGATTTAATATGGAATTTTCCGTACATCGATAGTCACTATAAACACACTTTGAATCCCTTAAACTATAACTTGTGAAAATGGTCGTTTATTAACATATCTTAATAATAAATTATTTGGTTATTATTTACACTTCAATAGTGTTTATAAAAGCAAAGAATATGTATTGAATATAGAAGAAGTAAATCAAAGTAACAAAAGATTGAAGGAAAAAGGTCGCTATAGTGACACTTTTAAAAATAGTTCGTCTTTGAAAATAACGCGCATTTTTGTGAAAACTTTCTTAGGGGTTTCTTTAGTAATTTATCAAGTAAATAATATATTATTATTGGAAAACTTTTGAAGTCTAATTCATTTGATAGCTAGTTGAACGAAGTGCAAAAAGTTATAGCAAAATTGTCGCTATAAGTGTAGTTCGGTAAAATAACCTGTTTTCGGAAAATCGTCTAAAATAATTAAAAGATATTCATTGGGAATTTTATTCATGGTTTCCACGTACCAAAAGTATAGTTATTATTATGAAAAGAATGGATCTAAAATCATTTTAAGGTATTGAAAACTAGAGACAAGTTTGTGGCTAAAATGTGGTAAAACTAGTAACATAACTTTAGGTAGCACTTCTAGAAGTGCTACCATTGTAAATTGAAGATATAAATTATTTAAAAATGATAATTAAATTTAATATTTTTCTCTAACATTTTTAAATTTTTTTATAACTTATAAAAGAGTGTATTAAAATAGATTTCAAGTTTAAATACATCTTTAACAATTAATTATGAATTTCTAAGTTAAGTAGCTTTTAAAACTAAAACTTTTTTCTATTTATTTCAAAATTCCTTATTTTTATATAATATTCTATATAAATAATTATCATATATTTTAAGTAGTTTTAAAAGTATTTGAACATCAATAAGTATTTTAAATATATTTCAATATATATAAGTTTTAAATATTAAGTTAAGTATTTTATAAATATAATAAAGGGAGTTTGGATTTTAACACTTATGTTAAAATAAATTGTTTTATGGAATCAACTAAAAGTGTATTGCCTTAATTAATAAGTGTGGATATGCTTTTATCTTTAAATAAACATTTAAGTTTATTAATGGATAAGTAAATAGTTTAGGGCCGTTGTAAACGGTACTTTAGCAACACTTGTTATTAACACTCAATATTAATTATAATTGGGAATATAATTAGATATTTACTAATGGATATTTAGTAGAAAAATATAAATAAATGATTTTGGGTTTGTTGTGGAAAATGTTTTGAGCAACACTTGTCTTTAACCCTTAAATATAAATACATCTTTAAGAAGGGGTTTTAAAGAAGAATGTTATCAAAGTATAAAATGTTTGGATTTGTTGTAATAATTTTTTTAGCAACACTAGTCTTTAATACTCAAATGTAATTAAACATTTAAAAGGAGAGTTTTAAAGATTATGATTAAATGGAATGGTTTTGGGTTTGTAGCAAACAATGTTTTAGCAGTGTTTGTTTTTAAACTCTTAAATTATATTTTAGAAGAAATATTATAAATTTTTAATGGAATTTTAAAGATAATAACAAGTATTGAAATCTTTTATAAAGAGATAGAAAATGTTATATGTTTAATTTATAAAAGAAAAGGAGTTATCACAACAATTCTTTGGTGGTAATTGTTTTAATCTCTTTGATTATATTTCAAGTAAGTAAAACTTGTTAAACTATTTGTGAACATACTTATACCATTGGAATAAGTGTATAAATACTTTTTAAGTATTAAAAAGGGTATAAGTGAAAAATTAAATAATATATACAAGTATATAAAAGGGAGTTTTATTAATAATAAAATATTAATAAATAAAGGAAGTCTTGATTTATAAAAGATAAGTTTTAATAGAAAAAAGATGTTTTCCTCATAATAAGGGTTTTTGAATTAATAAAAGATAAATTAATTACTTTAAAATTAAAATAAATAAAAGATAAATAAATTAATAAAAGATGTTTTATCGGCTAGTTTTCTATTGGTTTAGAAAATAGTCGAGAAATTTCAAATTAAAATAATCGCAAGCGCACGTCGTGCACTTGTAGTACGTGGCGAATACGAGTCGATCTGCAGGGAATTGTTTAATTTTAAAAATCTATTCAATCAAACTAAACCAAAGTCGAGTGAGAGTTAAGATAGAGAATTAGAGAATTAACTAACTAACTAAAAGAAAAGAGAAGCAAATATAAGAGTTAAGTGACAATTTAGAGAATAAATCTACTATCTAGGCCATGTAGTTCAACACATATGAAATCATGATATCTTTTATGGTCATAAGTGCTTTAATTGATGCGCTTATCATAAGTATGGCATATTTGTGCTATTGGTTAGCCAACATAAGCCATCAAACTATAACACACCCCTTAAACCACTTATAAACTTTCATGAAACTTGACAATGAAAATGAAAATGAAATATATTTTAAGTATGACCTATTAACTATTGATTAGAAATATAGACCATCAAATTTTAATTTCAAATCACTTTCTTTTGCTGTAATCATATTTTGATGAAGAGACAATTAGTGTTAGTGATTGTTTAAGCATAGCCTATTTGGTATCAACAATATAGGCTATCAAATTCAAAGCAAAAACAACTAGTAAACCATTTCTATCATCATCATTAAGCACAAAAAGAGAGCATGAATTTACAAATAGTTGAAGTTACATAATTAGAGAGACTCATTACCCCCAAATTGAAGGGGTTTAGCCTCTCATTTTTGTCATTTGATTAACAAATGTAGCTAACAACTGTAGCTAACAACATGAAAGCAAAATGAAAGGAAAATGAAAGCTTAATGAAAAAGAGAGCTAATTAACAAGAATTAGAACTATTCTACTTTTCATGGACATAAATCTACACTACAATATGAAAGGAAATAAACAAGAAAAGAAAAGATAAATAAATTAAAGTTGCATAAAAATTACATAAAAGAAATGGCTAAGTAGCCATGAAAAGAGAAAGAGAGCTTTGAGTTTTATTTTGAGCCTAAACTAAACTAAGAGAGACTAAGTAAGAAGAGGGTTACATGAAACATAAGTGTTATATATACATGTGTTAAACCCTAATTCATATTTTTGGGGAATGCCCAAAATACCCTTGAGAAAGTGTGGAGGCCAAGTAATCATTAGCTTCTACTAATTGTCATTTAAGTGTACATGAAGCCATAAACTCCATAAGCATGTGCATTAGCCTCTAATTGGAAATCAAGGTAAGTGGGTGGGGTCCTCCATGTTCTTCACTTTGAATTATTTCCATCTTCATTCTTTTGTATCTTCTTTGTGCATGCATATTTCATCATAAAACCACTTGTAAAATTCACCAAATTTCCTATAAAACAACATAGAAAATTCCAAGTAAATTTTCACAATTTAATAAATGCACAAAAATGATCATTTTACCCTTGTATGAAGATGAATATGCGACAATTAGAAAATAATTTGAATTTTGGTTTAAACAAGTTAAAATATCCAATATGATCATTTATTCAATTCAAATAGATTAAATATAGTGGTAAGAATATGCACATTTACGTGCACATCAAATACCCCCACACTTATCTTTTTATTCGTCGTCGAATAAAGAAAAACTAAGATAAATCCGTTCTTGTGCGAAGCACGATTTCATTGAGCATATGCAACAAGCTGTTAAACCTCTAGGTGTCCCCCGTAGGACAAGTGTTGTCTCGTGAGGGTTTTCAGCGGATACTACCTACAAAATCCAAATGCAGGATGAAAATATTTACAAAATTCAAGATTTATTTACATAGAGATGAATGTGAGTTTTTGAAATATTTACAATTGAAGGATATATTTTAAATCGACACAAATAAGTCAAATATAGGTTTTGGTCATTATCTTGAAAATTTAGGTCATTTACTCGTCAAAATTTCCAACAAAATTTAGGTTATTATAACAAATAGACTTTAGTTTAACTTGTTGTTTCGGTTGATAACAAAGTGTAATTATAAAATGGATTCTTAGTTGATTATCAAAGTTTATCAAAGTGGTATATTCATTTCTTTTCAATAACAAGTCAAAACAAATAAGCTAAAAATAGTGCTAGGATTTCAATTGCTTACTCTCTGCTGTATTTTTGAAAATTTTATTGATATTTACAATATTTATATGCCTAATTCAGGTAAACTGAGGCCAGATATATTACCCATGCACTGCCTGTGGACTGATGTGAGGGGAATATAGAGCGTGGCGAGTGAACATACGAGTGTGAGCACCTATTGACTGTAGATGTTATTAAAAAGAATTTTCATATATACACCTACCTCATATAAACTGAGGCCATATATACCGATCGTGCACTGCCTTTCGGGCTTACGTGAGAAAGGTACAGAGCATGGCAAGTGTACACACAAGTGTGTACACCTGTCGACCATAGGTGTTAATAGAAAATATTTACATATATACAAATGTTTTGTTTTTTTATATGTGTTTTTTTTCAATTTTTTTTGGAAAGAGAGAGTTTTGCAAAATCAACTTAGACCACTTAACTTAGATGACAAAAAATATTATATCCTTTACTTTAAATCAACCACTTTTTAAAACAAAGATTTTCAATTAGGATATATTCATAATTATCACGTATGAACCTTCCTATATACTAGTTAAACTATCGTTATTTGTAATCAAACTTCATTTTTATTTTTATTAAGACAAATAAATTTTCAAAAGTTTTAATTTAATAAACCTAAACCATATATTTATCTTATAGTTTTTCTTTTAAAAATAAATAAATAAAAGCTTAAATAAAATTGTTTTTTGGAAAAGAAAACGTAAAAATAAACCATGAAAAATAGAAAATGAAGACGAGTCTCCCCCACACTTGATTTTGACTGTGTCCCCATAGTCAACCCAAGTGGAAGGAGAAAAATAAAACAAAAATAAAACGATGACCAATATTTACATGAAGGTGAACGGTATTTACACGAGATAAGAAAGTATACCATCAAAAAGTAAATGAAACGGTCTTCCAAAGATCGATTCATTTGTCTCGTCAAGTATGCGAGACACAGCTCAAGCGCAGAAAACCAAACCATAAACGATTTCGAAGTTGAATGTTGATTTGGTAAAATGAATATCATTTTATTAATAATCGTACGAGTTGTTTTATTTTCGATGAACTTTGGGGTAGATATAACGATTGATTGAAATTCAAGTTTATTTTCATCAAATTGAAATTCAAGTTTGTCATTGAAAAATTCTTCAAAATTATTGATTTCAAAATCAAAGTGGTGATTTAAATCTTCCCCATCGGAATTTAATAACCCGTCATCAAAAAGTCCAAAAAATTCATGTTCATTAAATTCATCTTCCTTTGTTGGATTATCAATAACTTCATTGCGTATCTCAAGTTCAAAATCCAAAGTTGTTGTACTCAAAATTTCAAAATCGAGAAAAGGAAGATCAAATTTTAAATTTGGTTCTACACCCTCAAAAGAATTGAAATCCAACTCAATTACCAAAATTTCGACAACTTCGTTAAGATTTTCGTTTTCAATTTCAAAAATTGTTATTTGAAAATCATCAATTTGGGTAAAAGATGGATTATCACTCGACTCATCACACGTTGGAATTTGAATTTGTTTTTCACGTTGTTTCATATATATTCAAACAACGAATGTGTGTGATCATCGTAAATTTCATTCATTTGCTCAACAAAATCCAATTTATAGCTATTAACTTGAGAATTTTTGATTTGGATTTGCTGAGAACAAAATTTTCAATCGCATTGTAGTCGATATGATTTCCGTTGTCAAAATTATTTGAAAAGTGCATCATATTTTTGTTTTGATTTTAAATTCATTTTGGAGTTCAAAATTTGATTGAGATGGGATATACTCGAAATCGTTTGAATTTTGAAGTGAATTCAAATTTTGATTATTTTGAAAACTTTGATTCGAGTTATCGCACAAATATGAATTACACAACTCATTTATCATTTGATTTTGTTGTGTAGAAATTTCAAGTGCAAATGAAATGTCATTTTCAAGATTTGAGGGTTGCTCGTTATTTTGAAAACTTTGTGGTGCAAAATCCGAATTGTTTAAAGAATAGTTGTCGTTAAAATATCCATACGAATTTGGAGTGAAATCATATGGATTATATTGATTTTCATAACTATTGTAAAATTCAAGTAAGAGGGGAAACTCGGACATTTTCAAGAATGTTTTTGGTTTTCTTTAAATGAAAAATATTTACAGATAGAATTTATTTTTTAAAATGGAAAATTGATTTTTGTTTTGTTTTTGGATTTTTTTGGGAAGGTTTTATAATTTCTTTTTGGATTTTGGTTTTCGATTTTTTTAATTTTTTTTTGAAATATCAAGAAAAAGGATTTAAAAATTTCAACGGAAAGGAAAGGTATATTTACAATTTTTTTGTTTTGTTTTGGATTTTAATTAATTTTTTTAAATATGCATAAACTAATGCAACTAAATGAATGCAATGGTCTAATTACAAATTATTTATCCTAAGTTAACCCTAAATTGTATAATCACACTTTGTCTTAAATAAACAAGATAGTTCTCAGCCAAGTAATGGGCAGGAGTTATTAGTGCACCACGAATCACCATAGCAATGCAGCCGAAGGTATAAGTACCTTCAGAGAAACAATTCAGTATAATATTTACGAATCACCGTAATATTTATAACTGATTATTGCTCTGCCATAGCGTAGACACCAAGAAATTAAATTGTTCAAAGAAGATAACTTGTCAATATACAATTAAGTGTTATAGATGTCTAACCGTTATTATTAATTAAAATCTAAGATGAAATGCAAAGCAGAAATTAAACGTGTGTTAACAATGCAATTACAAATGGATTTTGTTTTTGTTTTTTTAATGCAAGTAAACAACAATGCAAGACAAACAAAAACAATAGATATATACAATGTAAGGCAAATAAAAAGAAAATTATAAATAAGCAAGCAGTTATTTTTTTTAGCAAGCAAAGCAAAGCAATTATTTTTGGCAAGCCAAGCGGAGCAAGCGACTCTTCCAATCTTCCTTGGCAACCTGAAACTAAGAGGGATTGGTTGGGGCTAGTGAGAGGGATCGGTTGTGAACCGATTTTAAGAGGGATCGGTTGTGGTTAGTGAGAGGAATCGGTTGTGGCTAGTGAGAGGGATCAGTCGTTTGCTATATGAGAGGGATCAGCAATAGGGACATGAACGAGGGATCAACTAGATGGATCGGTCGTTGGATTTGGAATCAGGGACTTGACAAGGCTTAACTATATAGAGGAGGGATCTGGTATAATCCCTTTCCCCGCTAACTTAAGTGCGAACTTTAGCATTCGATCCCAAGAACTTGCATACATGAGTGAATCCGGTCCCTTACAAATGGACATGATGACATGAAAAACTCCAAACAAAAACACTAGCATCATCATTTCCTTCAACTCCATGGGAAGTTGATTTAATTCTTCTAATCATCGTTATCATATTCCTTTAGATTTCCTTCAAATTTGAGTAGAATAGGAAACTTGTTGGTATAAAGCTGGATCTATCTCACGAATATGAGAATCCATAAGTAGATGATGAGATCCAATCAAGCTGAGAATTCAAGTCTCGGTGAAAGCACCAGAATGTTGACACCAAAAATGAGCATCAACACCTAATAGGATTTAGTAGAGATTAAGTGAATAATGAAATTAAAACAGAGCAAAAATCATAAATGAACAGATATATTTTTATTGTGGCTCGGTAATCTTGACCTACGTCCACTTCATACTTTTATTGATTTTGCACTTGATATGATTACAAGAATGTTTGGATCAGCTAGGATCCATTAGTACATGAATGAAGGATAAAAATGGAAGAGCCTTTGTAGTGGAAAGAAGGTGACCCTTTTCTAACGCCATGCTTGTTGTATTTATTAGGGAAGACATGCACGGATCGGGCTGAAATTTCGACCGAAGAACCTCCAGGACAAGACGAGGCTATATGATAATTTTAAGGCCTATTGGGGCCCATAATAGGGGTTGGCCCTGACCCCTACTTTGGTGTCCAAATGGGGTACGATTCCTTTGTTGGGTCCCCTATGATGTTAGCTACTTACCTTTCAAATTTCTTGTCATTCCAACTTACCATTTGTAAGATATTGCGTTTTCCGTAAAGTTGTGTTGGACACATTCTGATTTCAGCCGATCCCTCTAGAGGAATAGGGGCGGATCCCTCCAATCTCCTTTGACCGTGGAACTATCCCTAAAGGGTGTTCCCCATGTTGTAATGTATTTATACTCCAAGTTTCATCCTGATGACATCTATAGATTTTGAGTTATTGACTGATCATTGTTGCAATATGTAGTTAAAGCTGAATATGGCCGATCCCTTTTATACCAATCCCTTTTATACGACCCATTTACACTGATCCCTTTTATACCAATCCCTTTTTTTAGGTGAATTAATTTGGCTATAACTTGAGTATACTAACTCCAAATGACTTGAAACCTGAAATGTTGCCTTATGGGGCCTTCCTTATCACTTCACATCAATCTCACCCAGTTTGGAATAGAAATTAAGGATAGGTATCGATCCCCTAGGGAAAGGGATAGGCACTATTCCATACTTAGAATATTTTGAAGCGTCTATCTCTTGATCTTGGTTGATCTTAACTTCATGTCATTGCCTGCACTAGATTTTTGAGTCTAATATTATCTCTCTAGGGTATCTTCCTTGATGATCATCCAGTCTAACTTGTCTAGCCAGTCTGAATATAGCCGGGCCAAAAGGTTGGATAACAGAAAGTATTCGGGACTTTGTTCCCTTATACGATCATTCTCATTATTAGTGAATAAGACCAAATTCATTGACTTGGTCATGGAGGGACTAGGATCGATAAGTGTTCTACTTGTCGAAAACCACTTCAAGGCTGAGATACGTGTTCTCTGTTTTGGAAGCGAATGATGGAAACCGTGTGTGGTTCTGGATTCTATTGAAATGGTGGAATCCATATGGGATTCATGTGTAATTTAGTTTTGCTGAAAACTCGTAAAGATGTCGAAAGTAGCCTCGACATCGAGAAATGACTAAAGACAGAGTAGGATGTATGTTCCTGGGGTTTAGCTGACCCATGAGGAGTACATCAACTTCATACCTAGAGTATGCTTATCGTTATGTTGCGCATGGGGAGCTGATTATACTTGGTACACATTGTTCACGCGAGTGTTCGGATGATGGCCCAGTTGTGTTTACCTTATGGTATATTTTAAATGGAGATATACAATGCTCGGAAGGTATTTTCTGATCTTTGTCATTGGATATCGGTCTTATTGAGGAGGTTTATGGGAAAATCCATTTATATGAACGTACCTTAGCGGTTTTGTTTGTATACATACGTACGTTTTCAAATGTAACCATTTCAGCTATGATTTATATTTATATTAACACCCTAGGCATTATTATAATATCATCAAATTTTCCTATAAAATGGTTCAGTTATCGTAAGATAAAAACCCATCTGTGTTTATTTGCATCGTGGTCTTACGAGATACCTTTATTCTTTATAGGATTTTACAAATATATTTATTCAAATTACTTGAGTCTTCTCATGCTAGTTTACCAGACTGATCCGAGTGTTATTTTTCTTATAATGCTCGGGTCAGCCCCGTGTATATTTCTAGATTTCTATCATTGGAGCTCTTGGAGAGAGGAGCTGGATGGTTCCCTATCATAGATTTTATTTCCACTACATTACTTTGTTTATTTTTATATCAACAATTGCGAGGACAGGTTGTTATAACTGTCCAAGCTGATGATATGTTATTTTACTTTGATTATTGCATCTATACAGTTTTCCTTTGTAATAGTATCATTTTGATATTATATGTTATCATTCTGTTGTGAGATTCTATTGTGTTTGTTCTCCTCTTTCCTATTTCTTTTCTTTTCTTCCTTTTTCTTTACCCCAACGTTCTGTTTTTCGGCACTTAGGTGTTTGGCACATGAATACCATGAATGTATTAGTGTCGATATTCGAAGTTCGAAAAGGTGTTTGTTACATTTATGCCATGTACATGTTGGTAATTAATGACATTAAAATAATCAATCAATTTAATTAGAGAGCGAGAAATGAAATTTATCTCTCTTCATATAAATAAAATATCCTTCCATTAATTAAAAATTTAAAAGAAGGAAATTAAAAATTTTGATTCTCTAAATTACATAACTTTTGGGGAAAGAAGTGAAGGTTTCTTTCATTAAATTACTTTTATGAGTAATTTGGGTGTATTTGATACATTATATATTTAAGTTTAAATTTATTAAAAACTTCTTTTGATCAGTTTTTAGATAAAACATGATATTATTTAAAAACTCTATTAGATTTGATCTAATATACCGTTAGACTTCATAGGTCCAAAAGATTCAAAATGTTATTTTTTTTAAATTCACCCATTTCTTCCACTACAGGCTAGTTTGGTTTCCACAATGGTATCGGAGCCTAATAATCTATGCAGTTTAAATTAGTCATGTTATGGCTAACTAGTTAAGCTTTCCCACTTAGTATAGCGTCTAGAAAGGTAATGTTAGAGATTGGAACTGGTTGCCAAGTATCCTGTCCTACTTGATTATCAACCTGGTCTGAAAAGTAAAGTGAGACCAAAGGTTGTCCCTGATAAAAAAGGCCCAATCCGAACTAGGCTATGAGATAATTTTCAAAATTGTTTTGAAAATTAAGACGAGATTCTAAATTTAAAAGTTAAATTTAAAATAAAATCATGTTTATTATAAAAAATTATAATATAAAATTTCTAAATGTTTGAAAAGGTAATGAATATTTCAAATGTTTGAAACTATTTAAATATTAATTTCAAAATTAAAAATTTATTATTAAGATTAATAAAATAAATTAATTAAATAAGTTAATTAATTAATACTTATATGCATGTATTATATTTATTGCGTTATTTTAAAGTGTTTAAGATAACATATTTATACATGTATATATGTAAGATAAATTTTGAAATTGAAACAATTTACTTAAAATTGTTTAATTAAATTAATTAATTAAAGATTAAATAAATAAATAAGTAGTACATATATATAAGATATACGTGTTATATTATAAAGGTTATATCATACAATATAAAAGCTATAGTAGATATGTCCAGTATTAAAGTTGTATTGGAATAATAATATAAAATTAGTTAAAGAGTTAATTAATTAAAATTAGTTAAATAAGATTTAATTAATATAATATATAAGTGATATGAAATATAAAAGCTATAAAATAATCAACCTTATATGATATGAATATACAAACTAATGGTGGAACATTAAATAAATCCAAATAAACTCAATGGGTAAATACATATGTAGATATATGTATACCATTTGATGCGTTGACACTTGAATCACGAGGGTATTTCATAAGAAATACACTATTTCATAAGTCAATATCACTCGACATAATAAATTGAAGATTATGAATCTTCAATATAATGTTGTCCTCTACCATATATATACTATTAAATTACTTGCATACTCCTTAGTTGTTGAGCAGACTCAAGCTGGGGATGTTATGTGTAGTATTATTAGTATATTGAATAGACAAGGTAAGATAACTATATGTATTTGTTGAGTAGACTCAAGATACATATACTATACTTAGGCCATCACGATATGGTAAGTCCAAGTGAATAATATCGTTTGATTTATTGAGCAGACTCAAGGTCGAAAAGAGATCAAGACAAGGAGCCATGGGTTAGCAGTTGTATGCGATACAACAGATAAGGGGTTATCTATTGTTTATGAGGCTATGATTTATTCTCAAGGTCAGAATCCCAAGATAGATGAGTCCTAACACCCACTATTGAAGTAGAAACTTCTATATTTTATTTTAGGGTTTGACAAAACATAAAAGACCAGTGGAAGCCTTATTAGAAAAATAAAATGGTAACATTTAACCTTTCTAATATTGTAAGAACATATGTTAAATAACGTTATAATTATCTATAATGATAAATTTGTGCATTTATTTCGATTGATAAAACGTTTATCAATTAATAAATACAAATAAACTAAATTGAAAATTGACTAGTAGAAATATAACATATACTCACTATTAAATGCCTATTGCATATTAATGTTTTCTATACCTATGTAAGTGCCTAATTTTACAACTACATAATACGTTCGTGATATGGCACTTACGTGTTTATTTTGTCAAGTTCCTTTATTTCATCCTATGAGTTCCGAACTCTAAAAGCAATACAAGACTATGAATATTTGATCCATATACTATCTCATATAAGTGTTATATATGGGGAATAGTCACAGCTCGTAATGTATGATACTTCGATGAAACTAGTTCATCCAAAATAAGCCAATTAATAGTACTATGAGATCGAGTATTCAATTTGATTAATTACATAATAGATCATATTATGTTAAATATAACATAAGGCCAAAACTATAGTATAAATTTAAGAACTCCATCACTGAAATGTTGGTTTGATCGGTTTACGTAAAGCGCAACACATTAAATTTCCTTAAATGTTAAGGAAAATTGAATGCACTTTTGTAAAAAGTTTATTATGATATTATAGTAAGGGTTTTCTTTTGAATGATTTGACCATTTAGAAAGAAAAACGAGTGTATTAGAGTAAATGTGAATTAAGTTATAGTTGGGATGAAGAGACTGAATAGTCACTTCTACTTCATAAAGAAACATCGGAAATGAGAATTGTAATAATAATGATATGATACCTAACGTCGGAATAAAAAAATGATTTCTATTCCAAAATGTAATTTTGTATAGAAAATTATTATCTATGAGATTTATTTCTATGTTTTCAAGATATTTGATTAAAGAACTCTTCGCTGTAAACTTATTGCGGTATATGAGATGAATAGTCTATATTAAGTGGATGATGAACCTCCATATTTGGTACGTTATTATAGTTATGGTGGAAATAGCGGGAGCATGCCATATAATACTTATTGATTGTATAAAGTTAAGAAAGTTGTTATTTATTAAATGTTGATTATTTTTTGGTGTCGACTGAAAAATAGGCATAGTTATATTTCAATGTGAATATTATGCATAGTCATTATCAAACAAAACTATAATATGGTATTTGTTTTCACAAAAAAATGATGCATTGGAAACTAATGAAGTGTCTAAAATTATTTACAATTATTTTGGAATTATATACCAAGCCATAGTTTTAAGAAATAATTTTCTTTATATGATTATGAATCATATGATACCGGCTAATTATATCTCAAACAAATAAGAGTTATGCACCCAATTGGTGGGAGCATGTATGCATCACAAGTCTATTAATATCAACTCGGTTCCATGTACTTGGTTATATTCATTGATAATTTATCACGGACATGGACATATGTATTTGATACATATGTGGTATGTCTATGATAGGATCATAAAGTACAAAACGAAAGTAAATAAAACAAAAAGATTTGATTTGATCGAATATGTGAGTATATTGGAAAAAATTCTGAATGTACTTAAAAATGAATAAGGATTCAATCTTAAAAGTTACCCCCCTATGTGATACGTAATGATGTATCGCTAAGGAGTAATCGAACCTTGTTAGACAAAACACGATTGATAATGAGTGAAGTTGAGTTAATTTCTATAAGATCATGTACTTAAGAGTAGTACACAAGGTTAATATTATTTCATCTAAATAATAGTTTAATATATCATACAAGACAAATGTTTATAAGAAATCCCAACATATCCTAGACCAAAAGTTGGTAGTTTGTGCAAATCGAAAGTTTGCACATAATAATTATTTATCAGGGATCTTGTATGAATCTCCTTAAAAGGTTTTTGGGAAAAACTACCATTATATGACATATTTATGTTTTGAGCGTAAGTTTTGTAAACTAGAAATAAGTTAATTTTATAAATAAGGAAATTCATAAAAGTTTATGAATACCAATTCCATTGCACTAATGAACAATTTTTGTTTCAAAAAATACCAACTTCAAAGTGAAGAAATTTTCTTAAGAAATTATTAGTAGTAAAAAGGAATTGGATACAATCCAAGGATAAATCTGATTACATGAGATGAAATGAAATTAACTAACCTAAATGAATACATCACATTAGAGTGTCTAACAAGCAATCTCACATATTGAAGAGTAACTATAAGTTTCTTATCAATGTCGAAAATATATAATCCTCAGTTGTTTAATTGGATCATTAAGAGTATTGAATTTATGATATGGTATGATGCACAAATCCAAATGGATTCCAAGTATGTTATCAAAATACAATTTAGTAGTAGTATCCGAAGGGATGTGATCCATCGGGTTGCGATTGAGTCTTTAAGAGACTAATGCAATTGGAATTTAATGAGCAACGTTGATAAGAATAACCTCATAAATTTCAATTGTTGAAATTAACATAATAGATTCGTTATTCAACTTGCTCAAGTTATTTCAGATTTACTCACAAAATTATCATCTAGTATGACTTTGGATTTGGTATATATGTGTCGAAACAAAAAGTTATAAATATGGATTAGACTAGATTGTTTGCACTAAACAACCAAAAGTGACTCGAAGTCGGTGGGTGCGATATTAAGTTCGTGGGATTTTGGACATGTTTCGAGAAATGATAAAAAGGGTAATTTTATAAGCATCAAAATTGGACAAATGTTTTGATTAAGGTATCAAATAGTTTGATTGTCAATCAAAGTGCAGAGGAAGTGTGTGCTCATAAGAAAGAAAGATAAAAGGTACACAGATATTTCTAAATCATAAGTATACAACACAATACCTATTGTTAACGATGTACTTGTTTAAAACCAGTTTTAGTTGTTTTAATACTCAACGTCGGATTTGTAAATGATTTTTTTTATAGAAGGTATAAAAGATATTAGGAATGTCTCAAATGATATGCGAGAACAATTTATTAAAATGTTTAATAAGAAATATGTAAGAATGATATATTCCTTATGTATTAGTGATAGGAATTATCATACACGTTATGTTATCTATGATATCATTATTTATTTATGTATTTGATACATGAAGCAAATATCAAATCCAAATAGATATCAGTAAATGGCTACTTGATATTTTCTCGTGTACTTATGAAATACTAGAAAATTGTTTATTGAAACAACAAACTCCTTATTAAGGAGTGTTCAGACTCAAACTTCCTAAGTGATATTGAGTATATTATGTCAATAATAAATTCAAGCTAAGAATCTTTAAGTTGGAAATGTTCTAAATGGTAAACTGTGGCTAATTCAATGAAAAAGGTTATGTATATTGCCTTGAATAGCGCCGTAATAAAAGCAATGTATATAAATATATAAAGGCATAAATTTATAACTAAGTCAAGGGTGATTCCAAATGTCGAGAATCTCATAACGTTGATATATGATAACAATGTCACGATATAGCTTGTAATAGAACTTAAACCTCACTTGAAGTCGAAAGACATACTATGAATTATTCCACATGATAAAATAGTTTATCACTGTCGGAGAGAGTTGATTGACAGAATATATGATTGAAATATAATAGCATACTCGTTTATTAATGGACTGACCCAGTTGGTTTTGAGGAAACCGATTGGAGAAGTTGGAATAAAATTCCATAATTGACACAAGTGCAAGTGGGAGATTGATAGTGTTAAGGGTATACCCTAGAAGTAATTATGTAATTTGTTATATATATCTACTTGATAAACAATCCCGTTCAAACTAAAAAGGTGTTTTCTTTCTATTATATACTTGATATAATGTGTGATATTAATTAATTAATTAAATTAAAAGTTCATTTAATAGATTATCCATAAATGGTATATTTTGTGATAGTAGTTACAAAGTGTTGTAACCATGAGTAATTTATCACAATAAAAATAAAAATACCATTTGAAATTTTCTTGTTCAAAATATATCGAGATTGGATATCGATACATCTATAGAGACTAGGGTACGTAATATTTCATTTAAACAAAGTTGACTAGCTCTCTTTTACCGAACTCAGAGCATCTTTTGAACAAAGTTTAACAAAAGTTAAGCATATATTTCATATAAGAGAGTTCAAAAATTTACAAGGCTTTGTCTCTATTAAGGCACTTGATTTACTTCATTCGGAAACACTTAGAATAAAATCTATTGGAGAAGATGAATTTTTATGTGGATGTGTCATTCATTGAACACATGGACTTCCATCTACTTATGAGCTAGCACGTCTTGGTCCATCTAGTGAAATACCGCTTGATATGATTGATGTTCATTGGACAAGGCTTCATCTGGTTGAAAGAAGTGGGAAGAAGGATGTGGGTGTAGTAGAAAAAATGGAAGTGCTATTGGATTATGTGAGAAAAAGGGATACCCCATACCAATTGCAAATTTTATCTTTCTTTTTCTTAATATTAATTCATCGTTGTCATTTGTGGGTAAAATTTGAACCTAAACACCTGGTGTCGCTGATTTATGCAAAATGGTTCACGACTCGCAACACTGATGCAAGTAAATAGGAATTCATTTACAGTGATCGAAGATAAGCTTTAGATGAAAGAAATCGAATCGTCGAATGGAATTAATGATTTACTATATGTATTGAAATATGTTTACAAATTTGTCTATATAGTAATTTAATTGAATTTGTTGAATGTTTTTAATTATGTAACTTTAATTGTGTTTGATAGTATGTGATTGTGATTGTGATTGTGCTTGTGATTACGTATGTGATTGCTATCATTTTGTTGTTGAATATGCAATTATATTATATATGGTCCAATATTACTCTATGCAGTCTCTTATATTATTCAATATGTGGTTCTGTTCAGCCTCTATTTTTTCAGTTTTTCTAGCCACCACGTAGAGTGACACCGTAGTGGTAAGCAAGACCACATATGGGTAGTATGTGGTAGAACATGAATCGTGTAAAGGTACTACGTGATATCTTGTTCTACCACATACTTCTAGTATGTGGATTTGCTTACCAATACGGTCTCCCTCACTATGGTGGGTTGAAAAATTGAAAAAATAAATAAAGGCTGAATAGAGTAATACTGAACAATATAATCACAAATGAAATGATACTAGTCACCAAATAATACTGAACCATATAATCAAAAACAAAACAATATCAATAGCTAAGTAATACTAAACAATATAATCACAAACAAAACGATATCAATCACCGAGTAATACTGAACCATACAATCATAAACAAAACGATATCAATCACATACACAGTCATAAGAAAATCAACCACAACTACAATCACATACTACTACACACAATCACATAACCATATCACATAAATATCGTATTACATCACAAAACACAATCAATCAAAATGTACTACAATACAAGTCAAAATAATACATATCACAAAACATAATCCATCAAAATTGTTAATTATGCCAACATACATAGCGGCCAATTTGAAATCTAGACCTTTAAACTCTAGCTTCCTCGTTAAGTTGATCGAACAAACCATGAACATCATTCAAAGTCTACAATGAATGAAAAATACATAAATAGCTTTAAAATAAATAAATATAACAAATTTAAAGAGGAAACATACCATATATAGTTGGTCATAAGTTGGCTGAAAATGAGGCGCTTCTTGCATGATATTCTAAGGTAGAAACAAAGGACTATGAACTCATACTACACTATGAGACTATACTAGTTTAAAAAAAAATCATCGGTGCAACTCAAGTAAGATTGATTGACTGGTATTGATCGATGTCCAAGCGCAATACATGGTTATATCAACGCTCCCATAAACTCTCTACAAACTAAAATATTCATGAATGTATGTAGTAGAAGTAGTTCCTTGTCGAGCACTAGTCATGACCGGAGGAATATGAGGTATGAGAATGTTCTGCCCTTTACCAAGCTGTCTTAATACCCTATTTTGATGACATGGCTCAAAGATGTTGAGAAAAAGAATACAACCACTATACCAAGCAATTTCGAGAAAATGAGAAAATCATGAGCAAAGTTATATGGATCGAATATAAACTGTATAATATAAATGAGATAAAAGTTAATAATATAAACGAGATAAAATAAATAATGGTATACATATCACAAACTAAATAAAAGTTAATACTTGATCAAGTTGAAGATTATCAGGAAAATAAGTATATCTATAATAGATATATTACTGTTAGGAGAAGGATTTCAACATGCAGCACATGGTAAATTTTCGTTGTAAAGCATGGTAGAAGGATGAAAACAGGAAAAGTGCCCAAATATCTAAGACTCCAATGAATATGGAAAACCAGTAATCTGTTTCACACCAATACAACTAGCTAATCCAAGCCATACATATAGAAATGCAAGTGCCATAGAACCACGATAACATGTATTCACCTCGTTCATATTTTTTAGTGGTTCTAAAAGGCTCAAATGCACATGATATTTTCTTTTATCCGCAAACAAAGTATGACTAATCAAGTATAGAAGATAAGCTCAAGCAGCACGTCTGATTGCTCTTTCAGTCCACTCATCATTTACATTTTCAAACTTCCCATACCATATATAGTGGCTTATGTTATACCCTACCCTCTCATTCATCTCAATTCTACCTTTATCTTTACTAATGCCTAGATATTTAGCAGCAATGCTAACTGCATGTTCAATATCAAAGGAACAACTTTGTAAAGGTTTTCCATTTACTGGAATGTGTAATAAGGAAGATACATCGTCTATTGTAATGGTAATATCACCAAAAAGCATATGGAAGGTATTTGTCTCTGGATACCAATGTTCCACAAAAGCATACATAAGATTTTTGTTTACACTCTTACAACATGTATTAACAATAGAATACAATCCAGAAGATTCTATAAGATTTCTGAAAATTAAAGCATTTTCTGGTATCTTCCATTCTAAGCTCATATATGAATGATTGGCACATGTAAGCGTTGATCGTTCCTACATGCATTTATGTTTATGTTTATGTTTATGTTATTAGATCGAAACATTTCTTATAAATAGTACATTAAAATTCTACATAACTAAAACAAAGTAAAATACCTAGCCTTTCCTTATTGCTGAAGCAATATCATAATCTTTGATAACATCTCTGTATTTCGGACCACCATTTTCATTAGTTTCTTCCTTCGTATCATCCTATATCTTGGCATCATCTTCAGTTTCCTCTTCATCCGACCACTACAAGGAGAACAGTGATTTCCGACGGCTGAAAATCGTCCGTCGGAAGCCGTCGGCGGTCGTCGAAAATAGCTGTCGGAATATACGGCGTCGGAGAGCAGTATTTCCGACGGCTTCTGACATAGGGTGTCGTACGCATTTCCGACGGCTTCCGACGGATCCCGACACTTGTCAGGATCCGTCGTAAGCCATCGGAAAAAATGTCCTGTAGGCTGTCGGAAGCCGTTGGAAATTGTTTACCTGTAAGCTATCGGTAGCCATTAGAAATCTGCTGTTTTTTTATTTCTGCTGCAAATATAGCATTCCATCCACATTTCTCTTCCAAACACTATTACACTAATACTGCACAATCCAGTGTACAATATTTCAACCAAATATCAAAACCCAAACTATACAAAATTCATCAAACACACAAATAAATCAAATTAAATCAAAATAAAATACATAATCATTCCAACAGTTACACTAACCTTAACAATAGGTGTTCTACCATGTTATAAATACACAAAATCATCAATATCCACATCATCATACAACCACACAACCAAGTGTATCAAACATAATTATACAAAAATCAACAATTGCGTCCACCGTCTATCAAATCATACAAAACTAAAAAAACATACCTGAACAAGCAAGCAAGCGATGAATCAATCTCCTCCAGATCCAGAGCCAACTGAGGAAGGGAAGCGGCCACCAAACTGCTGCATGTACTCTAGCAACTGTGTGGTCTGCATGGCCTGCTGCCGGTTCTGCTCCTCCAGCTGGGACACTCTAGTCCGCAATTTTTCTATATTTGCTAGATCGCTCCGAGCTCTATTCCGCTATCCCCATCTCTGACTGCTGGCCTGCAATAATGGAAAAATGAATAAAATTCTAGTTTATTGTTTTTAAAAGGTTAAAATATCATATTTGAAGTATTTTAAGATAAAATTATATATTCCAACATAGATCAATTATGACTTAAATATCAAATTAGCAGTAAAATAAATTATTTACCACTTGATTGCCAAATCCGTATCGTCTGCCATGCTCTGCTGGATCCATAACGGACTCAAAAATAGCATCCTCCTCATCAGTCGTCAGCTGATCTCGACCTGTATCAGCAAGGAGTTTCTGTCGCTGCTCCATAAACTTCTCCTGCATTAAAAAATTAATAACATCATATCTTATTTCATTATAGTTTAACAAGCAGAACAATTACTAATACTGCATAAAATGAAATATGCTTACATGTCCTTTGCTGGATTTATCGTCCTGCCATGTATACGAAACAGTCCCGTCCGGATTTACATGCTCGACAGCGTGCGTACGGGTGAACACGTCCATATAGCCTACATGACCATGTGCCTCAGCTTCCTAAAGTTGATTTTTACATACAATTATTATATATTTAAATTGCATAAACTATTTACAATTATTATTCAGTAAATTTACCAACTCCTGCCGATACTGCTGAAACGACTTCGACCCACCCCGATGAGTGACGGGATTCTTATTTCTGTTTGTAGAGTTTCTATCCGACTCTGCCTGTACATTCAAAATTTGATACATTATTTTTCGATCACGTCAAATTAATAATTCAAAAAAATTTAGTATACTTGCCTTCGCCTCGTCCGTCTTCCAGTATCTCAACCAAGCTTGCCGTACGCTCTCCCCCATCCACCGTAGTTTCTTACCAGATTTCTTAATCTCAGATATGGAGTTCCTGTAGTTCTTGCGCATCTTCTTCATCCAGTATCCTCGTGCCAGCAGCATATCGTCTGTCTAGATGACTATCTCAGCCTGTGTTTCACGATAAAAAGTAAAAAAAAGATTACACTTTAAACGATAAACAGTAGAAAAACGACAAAAAAGAATTAAAAATGAAAAACAGAAAAATATACATACTAGGACATCCTGCCATATACACTCTATGATGTGAGGAGGGATGTTATCCCACTTCGACTAGCAAGCACTCATCCTACTGCGATAAGAAGCTCTAGAGACATCTAGCACAACCTGCGAGGGAAGTAGGTCGAACCCCCTGTTTTTAAATACGATACAGATAAGTACGTACGTATATCTTAAAAAAAATAAGATGCTGAAAAAAATTTAATTCTTACCCCTCTGCTCTAGGGACTAACGAAACTACTGGACGTTGTGACTCTTGCGATGAGCCACTGCCATCGCCTCCTGAGATCGGGAAGAGCTTCTACCTCTATATGACATTATGATAAACCTGTGACATATATACACATCATTATATAAGAGAATAATAACATGATAATGAAATATATTTCATATGTAAATGACATCAACGGTATAAATTGCTTAATTAATGACTGAAATGGAAATAGAAATGGAAGTGTGTTATACCTGATTCATAATGGGTGTACTGTTCCGACGATAAGCAAATTTCATTGCATTTTTAATAAAAATTGCTAAATAAATGACAAATGGAAATGACATAAAACATGTAAACAATGGTAAACAGATTTGGTCTCATAGTCACATCAATTTCATAATATATCAAGAATTCAACATAGTTACATCAATTGCAAAAAAACAGATTTAGATTTACATCAGTCATCATCGTCTTCTGATTCAGATTCGGTCTCGTTTTCTACGATATTTTCCTCCATACTGTTAAACGCTTCTACCAAAACATTTGATTCATCGATCAAAGGACCAAAATCTGTATGATCGTCTGTAATTATTATTTCATTATTTTGCTCAAGATCTGCCTGATAAGTTTGTTCGTCCGGAATATTCTTCCCATCGAATGTGAATCTGGCCTTTGTTTTAAAAACTGAAGACCAATATGCTTTATCTCTTTTTAGAGATGGATAAGGAGCGTAATAAACTTGCAATGCTTGTTTGGCTAGTACAAAAGGATATACTTGTGATAGTGCGATGTATGCTTTATTTCGATAAGATTATAATCCTTGTGTACATTAATTCAAGAACCTGGAACATTGCTAAACCAATTGCATCTAAATAGAAACACCTCCTCCGCGGGTTGTGAAAAATATGTCAGTTGCAAAATTTGTGTTAGAACGCCATAAAAATCATTTAAGTGATTTTCTGGATCGTCACTACCTTTAACAAATACACCAGTATTATTTGTTAATTTTTCTACACCGTATTCTTTGGTGTTAAATTTATATCCATTGACGAAATATATTGGATATGTCTTGACCACTCTTTTTGGTCCCATCGCAAGATGTTTCAACCCTTCGTCAACAACACAATTTCTCGGCTCATAAACGTAATTTGAAAACCAATCGAAAAATTCTTTACTGAGATCTCCGTTCGAATGTTCACGTTCATAAACACTGTTTATATAAACAAATTATTACATTATGTTATACACGCGCATGCATTATAGAAAAGAATAAAACACAAATTATTCTTTCAGATTACCTAACAAACGGTGCAACCTTGTCACAATTTAGAAGAATATAAGTGTGTGCTATATGAAGATCTCTATCGTCTATCCATATTTCTACATATTTTCCAGAAGGTCGACCATGTTGTCTAAAATAGATAACAATGCTTGAGAGGACTCTTGTTTGTCACCTTCTTCATTACGGGGGACACTTTCAAATGAAATATTCACATGGTCACTGAAATAGTGAGAGAAAGCTTCTTCTTCGATGTAAGATTTACATATCGAACCTTCAACTCGTGTTTTTTGCCTCATTTTTTTCTTCAGATGATTCAAATATCTATGCAAAATTAATTTATTTAACTTCTCCTTTCAAATGCAATTAAATTACATGATAACAAATTACATACCTCTCAAATGGCATCCATCCATATTGGACAGGACCTCGAAGTCGTGCTTCAGATGGGAGATGAACATGTAAATGTTCCATTACATTAAATAAACCTGGCGGAAATATTTTCTCTAATTTGCAAAGCAATATAGGAATGTCCACTTCAAGTTTACGTAAACATTGCACTTTTAAAGTAGTCGAACAAAGCTCTTTGTAAAACATACTAAGCACCGTTACTACCTTCCAAACTTTTAACGTAGTAGTTCTTTGAACATAACGGGAAATAATTTTTCCACCATTATGTGACAGTCGTGACTCTTCATTCCGCTCAATCTACCATTTTTAAAGTCAACACATCTACGAAGATTTGATGATATCCCATCAGGAAATCTTAACCCTTCCACCCATTTTAACACAGCTTTAACTTGATTATTATCTAATTCATAACATGCTTTAGGTTTTTTACTGTCATTTAGTTTCATATGAAGCTCAGGATGTTTGCATAATTCTTCCGTATCACGTCTTGATTTCAAATCATCCTTCATCTTAGCTTTCACATTCAAAATTGTGTTAAAAACATTATCAAATACATTTTTATCATTGTGCATCACATCTATATTATGACGAAGCAAAAGATGTTTCCAATACGGTAACTCTCAAAAAATAGTTTGTTTGCACCAGTTATGAACAACTGATTTGCCTTCAATTTCTGTTTGCTCTCCAGTTTCATATATTTTTGGATAGTCCCTAACAAGTTCATATATGTCTTTGCTTGACCATATCGTCTGTGGTTGTCTGGTTTCTACTCTATTAGCTAAAATGTTTTTCTTGTATCCTCTGAATGGATGATTTACATTGAGAAAATATCGTTGACAGTCAAACCATAAAATTTTCTTACCATGAGGTAAAGAAAACGCTCGTGTTTCATCCATGCAATATGGACATGCTAGACGACCGACAATACTCCATCCTGAAAGCATTGCATAGGCAGGAAAATCATTTACAGTCCACGTCAAAGAAGCAAACATACGAAAATTTTTCTTCTTGGACACATCATATGTTTCTACTCCTTCGTTCCACTGTATTTTTAACTACTCAATCAACGGTTGTAAATATACACCGATTCCTTGTGTCGGATCGTCGGGGCCAGGAACGACAACAGTAAGAAACATATATTGCGTTTTCATACACATCCATGGAGGTAAATTATACGGTGTGACGATAATGGGCCAGGATGAATATTTAGAACCAAATTGAGAAAATAGAGAAAAACCGTCCGTACATAATCCTAATCCTAATCCATGGTCAGGCATCCTACTTCCCATTAGAAACACAGTAAGCATTTACATTTCGTATATTACTTCGTTTCAAACGATTCAACATAATTTCGGCATCATTTCCCTTTTGTTCCCTGCATTGTACGCAAATGCGTGTACGTAGGAAACAAAAAAGAAAAGTTAGACCGAAATTTTATGAACCGTTGAGACGAAGTACTATACAAAATGTAAATGCTTACTGTGTTCATAACTTGTCCAGTACAGAGACAAATCCAACAAATATTGTACCAGATGAATATAAATGGTCGTTTTTCGAAAAAAAACGACTATTTATACAACATCATGTACAACACTCGTCAGATGGGACCAAAAACTCTCTAAGGGATATTTGTCAATTACATGTGCGCATTTTATGAAAAAATACAGTTGTACTAACTGTTCACATTTACAAAAATATATTTTAATTGAATACATTTATTCGATGTATTACATCAACTTAAGGCTCGTTCGACGTTTTTTTTGTTGCATAAGTCAATACGTGCACAATATAATATTCCGAGCTCGTACATTCATTTTATCTTATTCCAACTAACACAATACAATGATAGCAGCGCTACAAACATGTACAATCGTAGAATCAAGGCATACACAACGATTTGCATATACACGAACAACCACAAATTATACATGTTTTTCGCAATTTCACGATAAAAGATGAAATAGGAATACCATAGAATGCTAGAAACTATTATAATACTATTGGAAACAAATTCAATCAATAATTAGTCCTAATTTATCAACTTATGCAAATCTAAAATTAGGGTAAAAACTGAATTTTTGGCGAAAATAAGAGATTATACCTATGCTAGAGAGCAATAGACGTTGATTGCGCAGCCGGGGAGGATCTGAATGCTCGAAATTGATGATTGGAAGGTTGTAGAAGAGATTTGGGGATTTTTAGGCAAGGATTTTCGTATGCAGAATAATGAAGAAGAAGGCTCGGCCGGTTGCTGTAAATCGCGATTTTCTGACGGCTTCCGACGGACCGCCGTCAGAAATAAGCCGTCGGGTGTCGTCGCCCTACTCTGTCGGTTTTTGACCATTTTCTAGTAGAGGACTCATCAACGTTGTCATCTTCCTCGACATTATGTTCCTCTACATTCTCTTCATCCAAAATTTCTTCATCATGTGTTCTTGCGTTCTCTTCATTTAAGCTTGATTTGTCTTGTTTACTTATAACTCTTCTTCGTCTTTCCAAACTGTCATTCGACTACGATTAGAAGGATCCATCTACAAATACATACATAATATACGTTAATTACTTTTATTTTATAAATTTTAACATTTTTAAAGTGTTTTGAAAACTAAAAATAGTGTTTTTTTTATGAATTCTTCTTTACCATGCAGTGTCTCTATGTGGTAAAAATACATACCGCACAGATGAACTACGTGGTATGTGTTTTACCACACTCTTCTTTTGCATGGTAAAAATATGCAGGACCCTCCTTCTTTCAATCCTGATGTAACCCTAAACCCTAAATTTATCGTCCTATACGGATTACAATTGCTTCTTGGGTACGACTTATAGTTGAAGTCGAGGCGAGGATGTGAGAGGAAGACATGGTGGTTGTTGCTATTGGCGGTGTGCTGAGTATGTTTAGGGTTTGTTATTGTTGCGTATGTTATGTGTTTGTTAAATTCTAAATTTACCGAGTGAGTGAGTGGGGGTTAGATGTAACAGAATATAGGTATAGTACACGTGACATTTGTATTTTTACTGATATATATATCAGTATACTGCTGTAATAAAATAATAATACAATCATTTTCTCTCGTTTCCATTTCATTTTTCTGTTTGCTTGCTCAGGAGGTTGCCTCCATTAACAGGAAACTTTCTTCCTGTTGCATTGGTATCAGAGCGGTTGCCGCTGCAATTAATTCCCTATCCCACATCACGATTTGCGAAGATCTGATCTGATTCGTGAAGATTGAACCCGATCTAATTCGTCCAAGCCCTTTTCGTGAAAACCCTACATAGTTGATCTTGAAATTTTCAATCTGGCACCAGCAGTAACAAGAAGAGTTGAAGCAACGGAAGATCAAATCAAGATTATTAGTGAGAGGTTGGAGGCACAGCAAGCTCAAAGCAAGCGATTAGAGGAGAATGTGCAAAAGATGCTGCAGGAATCTTTGCAGAATATCATGCAAGAAACGATGCTGAAGATTTCTCAATCTTTTCAAGAGATGAATGACAAAGTGGATGACAGAATGAGGGGCGTCGAAATCAGAAGGAGTGAAGCTTCTTCTACAAGAATTGCTGAACCAAGTTCTTCTAGAATTCAGGGGTATGTTCTCATACTAGAATTTCCTAAGTTTGATGGAACTAATTGTAGAATGTGGATTAACAAATGCGACAAATATTTTAGTCTACGTAAAATAAGTGAAGATCAGAAAGTAGATCTAGCTTATTTGAACATGACAGACCGAGCAGAAAGTTGGATGTCTAGTTATATTGTAGTCAAGAAGAATGTTGATTGGTCTGAGTTTATTGTTGATGTTTCTGCAAGATTTAAAGATGAAAATGGAAGTAATACAGTGGAGAGGTTCAACAAATTGAGTCAAGTGGGGAAAATTGAGTCTTACATTGATGAATTTGAAGAATGAGGTCTTTAATGCTTCAATAGAATCAAGTACTGCCAGATTCATATTTCTTGGAGAGTTTTGTAGGTGGATTAAAATCGACTGTAAGACCTTTTGTTAAGGCCTTTAAACCCATGGACCTGGCTCAAGCAGTTGAATATTCTAGATTGCAGGAAGAGAATCTCGAAGCAGTTAAGGCCATATACAAACCATCTTTTATACCCAAACCTTCCATCAAAACACAAACCCTCCCCTCATTATTACCTAACCCAGTATCCTCAAAACCAACCCATCTTTCATTCGACCTCAGACCACCATAACAACTGCTGAAAGGAGAGAAAAACAACTTAAGGACTGTGTTATTTTTGTGACCAGCCCTATGAAAGTGGTCATAAATGTCAGTTGAAGCAGACTCAATTGTTCATGGTTGAGATACCAGGAGAAGATGAGGAGCTGGAGAGTAATGACATGGAAGGGGTAGTGGCTGTTGAAACCAGTGACCAGACTTTTGAACTTTCAGAGATTAACCCTTGTATCTCCATTAATGCCTTAAGTGGAACCCATAACTTTCAAATTATGAGAGTTATTGGTGTTTGTAAAGTGATACCACTGCACATTCTGATTGATTCAGGGAGTACTCATAATTTCCTTGATTTGGGGTTAGTTGAGAAGCTGGGGTTGAAGTTAGAGTCAATTGCTCCACAGGCTGTTACTGTAGCTGATGGGAATCATTTCGCCTGCCGGTATATCTGCAAAAACTTCAAGTGGAGATTGCAAAATACAGATTTTGTGTCAGACCTGCTTTGATTCCATTGGGAAGTTGTGATATGGTGTTAGGAGTTCAATGGTTGAGTGAATTGGGCACAGTAAAGTGGGACTTTAAAAAATTATTGATGGAATTTGATTATGGGAATAATCATCATGTGTTGAAGGGAATTCCACCAAAAGGTATTGAATCCTCTTCGAGCCATAAGGTGATGATGAACTCAATTCAATTGTTTTTTATGCAACTTGGGAAAAGTGATGAAAAAGGGTTAGGGATTTTTAGCATGGAATCCAAGCCTATTCCTGAGGGCATTTCTGGCCTTCTGCATAGGTATGCATCTATATTTGAAGAACCTAAGTGTTTGCCACCATCAAGAGGTGTGTTTGATCATAGAATACCTCTTGAGTTTGGAGCCAACCCTGTGAATATAAGACCCTACAGATACTCTTTGAAGCAAAGAGATATTATTGAAAAGTTGGTGAATGAGATGATCATGCAAGGAGTTATTCAAGATAGTAGCAGTCCCTTTGCTTCTCCTGTGGTGTTAGTGGGGAAGAAAGATGGACCGTGGAGGTTGTGTATTGATTACATAGAATTAAACAAGAAAACTGTGAAAGATAAATTTCCTATACCTGCAATGGATGAGCTTATAGATGAGCTAGCAGGAGCAACTGTTTTCAGTAAAATTGATTTGAGAGCTAGGTATCATCAGTTGAGGGTTTATAAAGATGACATGTACAAGACTGCATTCAAGACTCATAATGGACATTATGAGTTTTTAGTCATGCCTTTTGAGTTGTGTAATGCACCGGCTTCATTTCAATGTTGGATGAACAATATTTTCAAACCTTTATTGATGAGGAATGTACTAGTCTTCTTTGATGACATTTTGGTTTACAGTCCCAATTTGAAAGAGCATGAAAAGCACTTGGAGGTAGTTTTCCAGCTTATGAAAGAGCATCAACTATTTGCAAAGAAGAGTAAATGTTCATTTGCAATTGATAAAGTGGAATATTTAGGTCAGTTCATATCTGGAAATGGAGTGGAAACTGATCCTCAAAAGATTATTGCTATCAAGAATTGGCCAGTACCCAAGAATATCAAGGAATTAAAGAGCTTCTTAGGGTTAACCGGCTACTACAGGAAATTTGTGAAAAATTATGCTTGGATTAGTAAGCCTTTGACTCAACTTTTGAAGAAAGGAGAATTCAAGTGGTCAGATGTGGCAACACAAGCATGGGATGAATTGAAAGAAGCAGTAAGTACAGCACCAGTATCAGCCTTACCGGACTTCTCAAAGCCTTTTATTGTAGAAACAAATGCATCCAACATTGGCAGTGGTGCTATACTAATGCAAGAAGGGCACCCATTGTCCTTAATGATTAGATCCTTGGGTCCAAGATGGCAGAAGCTTTCAGTTTATGAAAAAGAATTATTGGCTGTGGTGACCGCAGTGCAGAAGTGGGAGCAATACTTGTCTAGCCAGAAATTCATTATAAAGACTGATCAAAAAAGCCTGAAGTGGTTATTGCAGCAAAAGATTTCAACTCCTTTTTAGCAGTTCTGGTTATCAAAATTGATGGGATTTGATTATGAAATCCAGTATAGAAGTGGAACTGAAAATGTAGTAGCTGATGCTTTATCTAGAGTGACTGGATCAGAAATCTTATGCATGGCATTGTCTGTAATCAATTCAAACCTCAATAAGCTTATTGAGGAAAGTTATAAGCTTGACTTAAATTTTCAGCAATTGCTAAGTAAATTGAGTCAAGGACAGAATATACATAATTTCTCTTTGGTTGATGGATTGTTAAGGAGGAAAGGGAAAATAGTAATAGGACCTGTTGACAATTTGAAGAAATCTATTCTGGAATGGTTACATTCTTCACATCAAGGTGGACATTCAGGGAGAGATGCTACATTGAAGAGAATTAAAGCATTGTTCTATTGGAAAGGGATGTCAACATATGTGAGCAATTTTGTAAGACATTGTTTAGTATGTCAAGCTAATAAGCATGAAAATGTTGCCTACCCAGGTCTTTTGCAGCCATTACCAATTCCTCAGGAAGTATGGGTTGATGTGTCAATGGATTCCATCTCGGGATTGCCAAAATCTCAAGGCAAGGATGTCATTATGGTGATAGTGGACAGACTTAGCAAATATGCACATTTTGCTGCTTTGTCTCATCCATATACAGCCATGGATGTAGCTCAATTATATTTGGATCAAGTGTTCAAATTACATGGTTGGCCACGATCTATAGTAAGTGACAGAGATCCTGTATTCCTTAGCAATTTTTGGAAGGCTTTGTTTACTATTCAAGGCACTGAGTTACTGCTGTCATCTTCATACCATCCTGAAACAGATGGTCAAACAGAAGTAGTAAATAAGTGCTTGGAAACATTTTTGAGATGCATGTGCAGTGAGAATCCGAAGGATTGGAGTTTGTGGATCCCTTTGGCCGAGTGGTGGTACAACACTAATTTTCACACATCAATTCAAGCAACCCCTTATGAAATTGTATATAATCAGTCCCCTCCACTTCATTTACCTTATATGCCGGGTGAAACTAAAGTAGAAGCAGTGGATAGATCTATGTGCAAAAGGGAGGAGATGATTTGGTTGTTAAAGTTTCATTTGCAAAGGGCACAAAATAGAATGAAGATGCAAATCGATAAGCATAGAACAGACAGAAGCTTTGTTGTAGGGGATTGAGTGTGGTTAAAGTTGCAGCCTTATAAACAGAAGGCAGTGAGAAATGTTGCTAATGAAAAGCTGGGAGCTAAATTCTTTGGTCCATTTCAAGTTTTAGAGAAGGTGGGGACAGTAGCTTACAAGTTAAAGTTGCCAGAAGATGCACAAATTCATCCAGTTTTTCATGTTTCTCAGTTGAAAATGTAGGATCTAAATTAACCCTAGAGGGGGGGGTGAATAGGGTTATAGCAAATTTTCTCGAATTAAACACAGAGATATAATTGCAGAAATAAATATGCTGAAAAGTAAATCACACACAAAATTTACCCAGCTTCGGCAACCCCTGCCTACTGCTGCATTCACAGATTTCTATTAGAATTAAACAGTATCACGCTTACAAACACTCTACTAGACTCGCAGACATTTGCTCCACGCTCACAAACACTCTACTAGACTCGCACACCCTGCTCGCAAACATTTGCTCCACGCTCACAAACACTCTACTAGACTCGCACACCCTGCTCCGCCTATAGAGTTTCGCTTACTCGCAAACTTTGCCTCCCGCCTATAGAGCCTCGCTTACTCGCAAACTCTGCTCCCGCCTACAATAGAATTTTGCAAACTCGCACACCCTGCTCACTGAACTAATTCAAAATAGACAATCTGACACTACCTAAACCCTAGGTGGTGATTTACAAAGTTTTGTTTTGAAAAATAAAAACGATAACAACAAAAAATAGAAATATAACTCTAAACCCTAATTAATATAATAAACCCCTAAATTAAAACACTAAACCCTTTTTAATAATAAGAAAGGCCGGCCCCCTTCACTTTTTGTTAGCCCGTTCCTTTATCTCTTGTAAAAAACAATGGCGACCGTTCTTCTCTTTTGTTCCTCTCAGTTCTGAATTTAGGGCTTCGTCCCTGATTTCCAAATTAGGGTGTGTGCAAAATTAAAGGCGCCGACTTCGTTGATCGTTCAGATGGTTGTAGTCGTGATTGCTTTGACGATCCTTTATTTCTTCGATTTGCTTACGGCTTCTTTTATTTTGGATCGAGTTCGTTCTGTTCTTCGGTATGTACTTTTTCTTTTTTTTTGCTTTGCTGTTCGATGCTTGAACTCGATGAAAAAAATGCCGATGATGATTAGGGTTTTAATAGGATTTGATTTCCTATTTTTGCGTTTGACTGATTGCTTCAAAAATTCTTGCTTTGCCGTTCGATTACACTTTGATGCTGAGGATTAATCTGACTTTGTCAATTTCGTGTTTGTAGTGGCTTGAATCACACGGCTTTGAATTGATTTCGTGATTTGTGATATTTGACTTTGTCACACATTGAGATTTAGATCACGGCTTTGGCTTGATGCTGAATAATGTTTGACTTCGACTTGATTTTGGGTATGCTTATTTCGAAAATTCTGACTTCACTGCTTCGGCCCATCTTGTGTTTGCCCCTGTCTTCATCTCTGGCCATCTTCACTATCACTTGGTACTGCTGCATCCATTCTGTTGCACTTTAGTTGTTCACCATGTTGCATTCACTCCATTTTGCATTGCATTTGTAATTGATGCAGTTTTGTCATTTTGTCATGTTGCGGTATTCATTGTTGTTGTGTTCCTCACTGATGCATTGTTGTAACTCCATCTTGACTTAGGCTTTTCACTGTAACAGATGCTACACTTGTTCATGTATATATTCTTGGAGTCTGCAACTACACTGTGTACTGATGGTCTTGAGCATTTGTACATTTGTTCATAACTGCTTCGAGTCATTCTCTTCTATGTTCACTGGCCTGTACATTTGAGTTGCAGTGTTGATGGTTTTGTGGTTATAACTGGACATTATTTGTTTTAGTGCAGATTCATGTATAAGTTTGGTCATTGATCATCTTGATGTTTTCTTGATTTGGTAAGAACTTGATACTGTCACATGGTCGTGCACTGGCTTGTGTTCATATCATAATTTGACATATAATTTTCTTCTTGCATTCTTTGATGGTTCATTGGTTGAAATCTGTAGCATCTTGATCAACTTGATGCTGTAGCTTGCTGTGTTGATCTTCCTTGCTACCTGGTTGACACTTGCACTGATATTCATTTGAGTTGTGCATCATGTATTTGTTGCAGTCCATGTTGTAGCAGTATTATCTCGAGCTCGACAGTGTTGTTTTCTTGCTTTGATGCATTCACATGTTATGTTCATGTTGGCACTAGTTGTTGGGTCTGTTCCATGAGTCTTGGTCTGCACTCTCACTGTTGTGTCTGGTTCCATTTTCCCTGTTGAGTCTTTGGTGATGCTTCACCGTTTACTGCACTTGTGAACTTTGTGGTTGTACTTCATGTTGTATTCATGCAGCTTGTTTTCAATGTTGCATTTGAACTGGCTGTTGTCTTTGTGTACACTACTGCCTTGAAATTGATTCACTTCATGTTGTTGTTTGGACATTTGCATTTTTACACTCCATACTTGGTCGTGCTGGAGTCTTCAAGCATGTTGCTATCTTGGGTTTGGCCTTGTTTTTGATTTCTGTGCTTTTGTTTGATTTTTGCACATGAGTTGGCGAGGCAGTGCACACGTATACGAATGTACACGTGTGTACTGCAGCCACTTATAATTGCCTATCCCTGATAAAAATACTGATATGCACAGATATTGCACAGTCAAAAATGATGACGAACAACCCAAATAACTGAGGCAAATCATATATTCAAAAATTATCTTTTATTTTTGAATTGCAAAAATATTTCTTTTTCAATTTTACTGCGTTTGAAAATATTTTTGCAGATTACTCAGATGCTGGATTCAAACTGGATTATAGTTGAAGACAAAAATATGAGTGTGAGTGATATGTAGTAAGGTTTTGATGTAAATGTGAAATGTCATGTATTGTAGTCAAAATTGTATATGTATAGTGAGAGCTTGAAATTGTACTATCAAAGTTGTAATAAATATTTGTTTGAATAAAAATTTCTGTTTGAATTCAAAATCTGTTTAACTTGTTCTGTTTGAATTCAAATTCGAATTCTGTGTAATTTAATTTTATTCAACAAATATTTATTTAAACTATGAAAAACAAAATAGTACATTACCAAATACATTTAAATGAATGTATATATGTTTATTATCATCAAACAAAAATCATATAGCGCAAAGCGCATATTCAACAATCTCCCCCTTTTGATGATAACAAACATATATTTAAGATTTTGAATATATTAAATGTATTTGATAATTTCATTTGCTCCCCCTATTTGAATGCTTCCTTTTTGTGTGATACTCCCCCTACATATATGACTCCCCCTACATATATGCATACAAATAAAATGTGTGAATGAGCCTATATGCAAATGGAAAATTGTTTGACCTTTGATTGATTCTATTTGACAAAATCTTAACTTTTTCTCTCCCCCTTTTGTTATCAGCAAAAGAATAACAGTGTTATAAAAATAGGGATGAAGTGATAGACATGAATCAAACATTTAACTCAATTAAATATAAATATCAAATTTCAATAATCTTCAAACAAAAATCATAATTACCCATGTCAGACGCATATTCCACTTTCAGAAATGATGAGGATAAATTCATAAAAATCATACAGTTCTGTCTATTTGTGGTATATTTATTTCGGGAAATTTGAATATCTACTAACCATGCATAACCGTTAGGACTTTTAAATGAGATTAGTAGTATTCCAATTTAATTTTAAAAATGAAATCAAGTATCTTCTAACCACGCATGACCGTGAGGACTTTTAAATGGGATTAGAATCAACTTGTCTATTTAACCAATTTATTTTGATATGCGTTCCATACATGCATAACCGTGAGGACTTTTAAATGAGCATGGAAGCACATAATCAAAAATCCAAGTAATTCACCCATGCATAACCGTGAGGACTTTTAAATGAGAGTGAATACTTTGGATATTTATTTTTATTGAAGAATATAATAAATTGAAGCACAAATAATTTTCCTTCACAGATTTAAAGATATTGAAGAACGAATGATTTCCTTTGTAAACTACCACAAATTTACATACTATGTGTAATTTTGATGAGTGATGGTCGATAGAAAGATGATAGAAATAGAAATGATCATGGAATTTTTACCCAACAAAAAGTTTTTATAACTCTTGTTATGTAATTCTAAAGAAATTTCCTAATTATATTTTCTCGAGTTTTAATATATGATAAATATCAACACTCATCACTTTTTCAATCACTATTCATCTTTTCGATAATCATTAGGGAGTTAGATTAGTAAAAAAAAATTGTCATTTAGAATCAAATTCAAAAAATCAAATTTTAAAAAATGATCAGTCAATCTCTATAATTCCCAAATCTAATCGTAATTTGGAAAATCTGTCTTCGGGAAGAGGTTTTGTGAAAATATCAGCAAGTTGAGTTTCAGTTGAAATATATTCAATGCAAATGTCTTCTTTAGCAATGTGATCTCTAAGAAAGTGGTGTCTCACATCAATGTGTTTTGTGCGAGAATGATGAACAGGATTATTTGACAAATCTATAGCACTCCTACTATCACATTTTAATGGGACTTGTTTATAGACTAAGCCAAAATCAGAAAGAGTTTGCATCATCCATAGAATTTGAGCACAACAACTTCCCAAAGCAATATATTCTGCTTCAGTGGTGGATAATGCAACACAATTCTGTTTCCGACTTGACCATGAGACTAATGAATGTCCTAGCATGAAACATGTCCCACTAGTGCTTTTTCTGTCAACTAATGAACCAGCATAATCAACATCGGAATAACCTACTAAATCAAAATTTTCACAAGAAGGGTACCATAGTCCAAATTTGTGTGTGTGTGAAAGATATCTCAAAATTCGTTTAGTAGCTTTTAAATGAGATTCTTTGGGATTAGCTTGAAAACGTGCACACAAGCACACAGCAAACATAATATCAGGTCTAGAAGCAGTAAGATAGAGAAGTGAACCGATTATCCCTCGATATTTCTTTTGATCAATTGCAATTCCTTTCTCATCTTTGTCCAACTTTGTTGATGGACTCATAGGAGTTCTCAATGGTTTGGAATTTTCGATCCCAAATTTCTTCAATAGCTCCAACACATATTTGGATTGTGAAATGAAAATACCATCACTGCTTTGCTTAATTTGAAATCCAAGAAAGTATTTCAATTCGCCAACCAAACTCATCTCATATTTAGCCTGCATGACTTGTTCAAAATTCTCACACAAGAGCTCATTAGTAGCACCATAAATAATATCATCCACATAAATCTGAACAATCAAAAAATTACTTTCTTTATGTAATAGAAACAGTGTCGTGTCAGCACTACCCTTTTTAAAACCATTTTCCAAAAGATATGTACAGAGGCAGTCATACCAAGCTCTTGGAGCTTGCTTAAGACCATATAATGCTTTTTCTAGCTTATACACATGATTTGGAAATTCATGATTTTCAAAACCGGGTGGTTGTTCAACAAAAACTTCTTCTTTTAAATCACCATTCAAAAAGGCACTTTTTACATCCATTTGTTTAAGTTTGAAACCCTTGTAACATGCAAAACTTAGCAAGATTCTAATGGCTTCTAACCTAGCAACTGGAGCAAATGTTTCATCAAAGTCTATGCCTTCTATTTGGTTATAACCTTTTGCAACCAACCTAGCCTTGTTTCTAATTACATTTCCTGATTCATCAAGTTTATTTTTAAACACCCATTTAGTCCCTACAATTGGATAGTCATTAGGCCTAGGAACTAATTTCCAAACTTTGTTTCTCTCAAATTGATTAAGTTCATCTTGCATTGCTAAAATCCAATTTTCATCATTAAGAGCCATTTCAACAGAATCAGGTTCAATCTCAGAAATAAAACCACTATGACAACAAAACGCACACAAATTTTTATTAAATGAAGAACGAGTACGTATACCTTCCGTAGGATCACCAATAATTAATTCAGGAGGATGATTAGGTTTGAACCTTAATTTATCAGCATCAACAGTCCTTCTTTCAGTTTTCTCACTAAATGTCCCTTCTTCAGTGCCTTCAGGATCTACCCCATCATCAACCATCTTTTCAGTCGTTCTATATTGGTCAGATTCATCAAATTTCACATTGATTGATTCAACAATTGTTTTTGTTCGTTTGTTGTATATTCTGTAAGCCTTGCTCCTTGTTGAGTATCCCATGAAAATTCCCTCATCGGCCTTAGATTCAAATTTTCCAAGTTGATCACCTGTGTTAAGAATAAAACAAGGACATCCAAATACACGAAAATAAGAAATGTTAGGTTTTCTTTCATGCCACAATTCATAAGATGTTTTGTCAAGTATTGGTCTAACCATTACTCTATTCATTACATAGCATGACGTATTTACTGCCTCTGCCCAAAAGATTAGAGGTAGATTATACTCACTCAACATGGACCTTGCCAATTCTTGCAATGTACGATTTTTTCTTTCAACCACCCCATTTTGTTGAGGTGTTCGTGGAGCAGAAAATTCATGTTTTAAACCATTTTCTTCACAAAAACTTTCGAATTCCAAATTTTCAAATTCGCCTCCATGATCACTTCTCAAGTTTTTAATTGAAACTCCTTTTTCATTTTGAACAAGTTTTGCAAATTTTGAAAAATATTCAAAAGATTCAGACTTTTTGGCTAAGAAATAAACCCATGTAAATCTAGAGTAATCATCAACTAATACATAACAATAACATTTTCCATTTAAGCTTGCAATTTCATTTGGTCCAAATAAATCCATGTGAATTAATTCAAGAACCCTTGATGTGCTAACAATGTTTTTAGGACGAAATGATGATCGACTAAGCTTCCCCAAGGAACATGCTTTACACACTTTGTTATTTTTAAATTTCTGATGTGGTAACCCCCTGACTAATTCTTTTGTTTCAAGTTTTTCTAAGAGGCTCATGCTAGCATGACCAAGTCTTCTATGCCATAAAAATGCTTCTTCATCTGTGACTACCAAACATCTAGACAGATTTAGATTATCAAATGAAAGTGAGTAAACATTTCCTTTTCTATTGCCCATAAAAACAATGTTATTAGAATCTTTATCAATGATTTTGCAGGTATCACTATCGAAGACAACATTCATACCTTTGTCACATAGTTGGCTAATAGAAATGAGATTGTGATGCAAATTCTTAACATATAAAACATTAGTTAAAGAAAAATTACCGTTACCTACTTCACCTTTACCAATGATCTTACACTTACTGTTGTCTCCCATGATCACATTTCCGCCTTTAAAATTCTCTAGACTAAGGAACTTCGATTTGTCACCTGTCATATGTCTAGAACAACCTGAATCTAGAAACCATTCCTGTTGCTCCTTAGCCCGCCAACAAATCTCACTAGTTTCCTCTAAGCTGGCTTCTGAATCTGATTTTGCCATCAAACATATATTAGCTTCCTCTCCTTCTTCACCATTCCAAGTTGCTGCAAAGACTTTGTACACAAAAGTTAAAAAACGTTTAAACATATCTCTAGAGTTAAAAAAATATACCGGGCTCTGATACCACTTGTAGGATCTAAATTAACCCTAGAGGGGGGGGGGGTGAATAGGGTTATAGCAAATTTTCTCGAATTAAACACAGAGATATAATTGCAGAAATAAATATGCTGAAAAGTAAATCACACACAAAATTTACCCAGCTTCGGCAACCCCTGCCTACTGCTGCATTCACAGATTTCTATTAGAATTAAACAGTATCACGCTTACAAACACTCTACTAGACTCGCAGACATTTGCTCCACGCTCACAAACACTCTACTAGACTCGCACACCCTGCTCGCAAACATTTGCTCCACGCTCACAAACACTCTACTAGACTCGCACACCCTGCTCCGCCTATAGAGTTTCGCTTACTCGCAAACTTTGCCTCCCGCCTATAGAGCCTCGCTTACTCGCAAACTCTGCTCCCGCCTACAATAGAATTTTGCAAACTCGCACACCCTGCTCACTGAACTAATTCAAAATAGACAATCTGACACTACCTAAACCCTAGGTGGTGATTTACAAAGTTTTGTTTTGAAAAATAAAAACGATAACAACAAAAAATAGAAATATAACTCTAAACCCTAATTAATATAATAAACCCCTAAATTAAAACACTAAACCCTTTTTAATAATAAGAAAGGCCGGCCCCCTTCACTTTTTGTTAGCCCGTTCCTTTATCTCTTGTAAAAAACAATGGCGACCGTTCTTCTCTTTTGTTCCTCTCAGTTCTGAATTTAGGGCTTCGTCCCTGATTTCCAAATTAGGGTGTGTGCAAAATTAAAGGCGCCGACTTCGTTGATCGTTCAGATGGTTGTAGTCGTGATTGCTTTGACGATCCTTTATTTCTTCGATTTGCTTACGGCTTCTTTTATTTTGGATCGAGTTCGTTCTGTTCTTCGGTATGTACTTTTTCTTTTTTTTTTGCTTTGCTGTTCGATGCTTGAACTCGATGAAAAAAATGCCGATGATGATTAGGGTTTTAATAGGATTTGATTTCCTATTTTTGCGTTTGACTGATTGCTTCAAAAATTCTTGCTTTGCCGTTCGATTACACTTTGATGCTGAGGATTAATCTGACTTTGTCAATTTCTTGTTTGTAGTGGCTTGAATCACACGGCTTTGAATTGATTTCGTGATTTGTGATATTTGACTTTGTCACACATTGAGATTTAGATCACGGCTTTGGCTTGATGCTGAATAATGTTTGACTTCGACTTGATTTTGGGTATGCTTATTTCGAAAATTCTGACTTCACTGCTTCGGCCCATCTTGTGTTTGCCCCTGTCTTCATCTCTGGCCATCTTCACTATCACTTGGTACTGCTGCATCCATTCTGTTGCACTTTAGTTGTTCACCATGTTGCATTCACTCCATTTTGCATTGCATTTGTAATTGATGCAGTTTTGTCATTTTGTCATGTTGCAGTATTCATTGTTGTTGTGTTCCTCACTGATGCATTGTTGTAACTCCATCTTGACTTAGGCTTTTCACTGTAACAGATGCTACACTTGTTCATGTATATATTCTTGGAGTCTGCAACTACACTGTGTACTGATGGTCTTGAGCATTTGTACATTTGTTCATAACTGCTTCGAGTCATTCTCTTCTATGTTCACTGGCCTGTACATTTGAGTTGCAGTGTTGATGGTTTTGTGGTTATAACTGGACATTATTTGTTTTAGTGCAGATTCATGTATAAGTTTGGTCATTGATCATCTTGATGTTTTCTTGATTTGGTAAGAACTTGATACTGTCACATGGTCGTGCACTGGCTTGTGTTCATATCATAATTTGACATATAATTTTCTTCTTGCATTCTTTGATGGTTCATTGGTTGAAATCTGTAGCATCTTGATCAACTTGATGCTGTAGCTTGCTGTGTTGATCTTCCTTGCTACCTGGTTGACACTTGCACTGATATTCATTTGAGTTGTGCATCATGTATTTGTTGCAGTCCATGTTGTAGCAGTATTATCTCGAGCTCGACAGTGTTGTTTTCTTGCTTTGATGCATTCACATGTTATGTTCATGTTGGCACTAGTTGTTGGGTCTGTTCCATGAGTCTTGGTCTGCACTCTCACTGTTGTGTCTGGTTCCATTTTCCCTGTTGAGTCTTTGGTGATGCTTCACCGTTTACTGCACTTGTGAACTTTGTGGTTGTACTTCATGTTGTATTCATGCAGCTTGTTTTCAATGTTGCATTTGAACTGGCTGTTGTCTTTGTGTACACTACTGCCTTGAAATTGATTCACTTCATGTTGTTGTTTGGACATTTGCATTTTTACACTCCATACTTGGTCGTGCTGGAGTCTTCAAGCATGTTGCTATCTTGGGTTTGGCCTTGTTTTTGATTTCTGTGCTTTTGTTTGATTTTTGCACATGAGTTGGCGAGGCAGTGCACACGTATACGAATGTACACGTGTGTACTGCAGCCACTTATAATTGCCTATCCCTGATAAAAATACTGATATGCACAGATATTGCACAGTCAAAAATGATGACGAACAACCCAAATAACTGAGGCAAATCATATATTCAAAAATTATCTTTTATTTTTGAATTGCAAAAATATTTCTTTTTCAATTTTACTGCGTTTGAAAATATTTTTGCAGATTACTCAGATGCTGGATTCAAACTGGATTATAGTTGAAGACAAAAATATGAGTGTGAGTGATATGTAGTAAGGTTTTGATGTAAATGTGAAATGTTATGTATTGTAGTCAAAATTGTATATGTATAGTGAGAGCTTGAAATTGTACTATCAAAGTTGTAATAAATATTTGTTTGAATAAAAATTTCTGTTTGAATTCAAAATCTGTTTAACTTGTTCTGTTTGAATTCAAATTCGAATTCTGTGTAATTTAATTTTATTCAACAAATATTTATTTAAACTATGAAAAACAAAATAGTACATTACCAAATACATTTAAATGAATGTATATATGTTTATTATCATCAAACAAAAATCATATAGCGCAAAGCGCATATTCAACAGAAAAAAGTTAGAGGAACATTGCCTAATGTGGCTCATATTCCAGCTATGTACCAGGGGCAAGGCAGTGATTTCATTTTAACTCCTGCTGTTATTGTTGATAGAAGGATGGTTAAACATATAAATCAAGCTCAGGTGCAATATTTGGTGCAGTGGGAAGGTTACCCTGAATCTAAAGCCACTTGGGAGTTTGTTGTGGAGTTTGAAGCAAAATATCTGAATTTTGTAATAGAGTAGTTGTTGTTGTTGATTGTTTGAGTGCTTCATTTGTAAGATTCAAGTCTTGAGGTCAAGACTTTTAATAAAAGGGAAGGAATGTAACAGAATATAGGTATAGTACACGTGACATTTGTATTTTTACTGATATATATATATATATATATCAGTATACTGCTGTAATAAAATAATAATACAATCATTTTCTTTCGTTTTCATTTCATTTTTCTGTTTGCTTGCTCAGGAGGTTGCCTCCATTAACCAGAAACTTTCTTCCTGTTGCATTAGCGTAGGAAAAAAGTAAAATCAAGATGGTGCTACTTATTAAAATGGTGGTATAAACTTTTTTTCAAAAAAGAGAGCTACGAAATAAAATAGCGTGTTTAAATAGAATTTACCTTTCATTTTATATGGCTTACCATGTATGTGCCTATAAATGAGAATTAAATGTTGATGTAAATTTTATCGTTTTGGTAATATTATGAGTTTATAATTTTGGATTTGTACCATCTCACGAATCTATTTCTTCCCATATGAGTTTCTGTTAAGAGTAATACATATATAGCAATTGTTCCTATTGGTTGTATACAATCAATACATTAAGTGATTTCTATGCCACCTAAACAATAGATTCACCTAGACTTCAAAGTTATATTTACTGATCTATTGTATTAAAAGAAATATGTAGATAACTCTTATTATTACATTGTCAACGCTTGTGTTAAATTGTTAATTATACAGTTGTGCGATGAATCATTAGAAATGCACACTTACTTGCCCTAAAAGTTTTCTGCTTATAATTAGGTTATGCATTGCCTATAAATGCATAAACATTTTTTTATAAATATTAAGTATTATTTTACCTGGATCATCTTCTGCTGCATATGTTATTGGTTTGCTTCCTTTTGAGATGTGTAACTATAACTTATTAAAACATGCGATTTAAAACATTGGTGTGGTGCTGTCCCGATTGCATGAGGATGAATGGTAGATCAAAAGCACTATACGTTTGACATTTATGTAAACCACATTCCGTTACAGCCAACTCAAAATCCAGTCAGTGTTTCTAAAGATCTGCCATGAGGAATTTAAAGCTGTTTTACTGCTAGATTGAAATGGTGCTCATACTATTCATTGTAGACTTAAGCCAAGTTCTGGAAAAAAAATTATTAGTCTATTGCATTTGAAATGTTCTGTATTCTTTCGATCCGTATTCAAATTGCTATTTCATATTATCTGACATTAAGTAAATGAAATGACATTTGTTTTATATCTCATTTTGTTCAGTGCTACTCTCTATCAAGTAGCATAATATATTTTAGTTACTAACGTTTCTACTATATTGGTATGAAATATTTTTTTCATCCACACAATTATGCATTCAAGTGTTTCAAGAAGTAGTTTTCATAAATTTTTGGGTATTTCACCATATTTGCTGCTGTAATTTCCATGTTTGTTTCCTTTATAGTGTACTATAGTTATCATGTTTGTTAAAACATAGACATGGAAATGACTGTGTTATTAAACATGCTCTCTTTTCCAAACACATATTTGTTTTCCAAAAATACCTAATGTTTTTTAGTACGCTTATGACTGAGCATGCTCTTACTTAAAGTTGTGGCGTAATTCTTTGCTTTATAAATCATGCCTTATTGAAATTTATATTAATTTTTTAAGGACCAAATGGTAGTAATCGAGTCTGCTAAGTCAAGGATTTGACATGATGACTCATTAAATAGGCATTTAATTGTACCAAGGATAACCATATAAATAACTAAATATTAAGTATGATGATCTTTAGAAACACCTTTTTAAAATGATAAATACCTCAAGTTTATTAATACCGTTGTTGATACAAGTATACGAACTGACGTCATAAATGAATTCATGCTTCGTAGCATATACCATAATATTTTAGCCAGGATAAAATTATTATTTTCATGAAATACATGACTGGTTATACATTATACCGATGCCTTATTTTTTTGCTAATGAATCAGTAAAGCCATACAAAATGTTCTAAGTGAATTCTTGGTTTATGAAATTGTCGCTCTGAAATTGCAAAACGGGAGGAATATTTCTACAGTGTAATTCCTCATTGCTAATACTTCCAGTTCTCATTGTAACCTGTGGAACTGCAAGGTAATCACTCTGATTTTTTTTTGTTTTATTATCATACCTAAACAGTTGTATCACATGGACATTTTGTTGCTGGCCTCATATATAGTAAGATGCAAATGCGGTTGTTTTCCCAGAAGAACATTTGGCCTCATATATGTATCATTTGACCTTTATTTTTCTCAAAAGAACGCGAAGCTCTTTCTTCACCCAAGAACTCATTGATTTTTTTTCCTTTTTTCTCGCTTATGTATCATGAATTTTTATCTTATTTGTTAAGCCTTTATGATCAGCTTTTAGCTCAAGCTCTTTCTTCACCCATGACAGTTAAGAAAATGGAGAAGATTTGATAAAATGTTTTAACTGATTTTATTCATCCAGTTCTTGAGTACAATGCGTTGTATATAAACAGAAATACATTATGGGCTAGCAATACATTCATGGGCCTTGAGCCCAAACATAATACATGATACTTTGGTTATTATAACAGCAGATATGAGTGCGCATCTCTTTTCACTTTATACTCCCCCTCAAACCCGTCTAGGGTTAGGCTTTGCAAAATCCCTCTTTGATTCCGCCGCTCTTTAAATCTCTTAATTCTTCACAAAATTGATGATGAAACTAAATGATTTGAGTGGATATATAACAGATTCTGAGAGAAAGAGGGTGACATGAGATCTCTTGAGATTTGCTGAGAGCAGAGAGAGTGCAAAATCAGATCTTTGATTTGGTTTTGTACTTGACTCTTCACTATGGATAGCAGTGACAAAGCTTTAGCTTTGGCATCATTTAAATCTGACATCGATGAAATGTGACTCTTTAAGTATGTTGCTGCTTCGACTGTCTGAATAGTTGTTGCTGATTTCAGTGACCATCAGATCTTGTCTTAACCGGAGAAAATTTATCTTTGACAATGGTTTTGTGAGGATGTCAGCTCTCTGGTAGGTTGATGGTACGTGATTTACTGTAACATTTCCTTTCATAACTTCTTCTCTGACAAAATATATGTCAAGTTCCATGTGTTTAGTTCTAGAATGTAACACTGGATTGGCTGATAAAGCTATTGTACTCATGTTATCACACCATATTGTAGCCTTGTTTGGAATTTGTATTTTTAATTCACTCAGTAGAGATTTTATCCATATGATCTCTGCTGTGGTGCTAGCTACACTTCTGTATTCTGCTTCAGTACTTGATCTAGATATGGTTGACTGTTTTTTTGAGCACCATGAGATAAGATTTTGACCCAGATAAATACAGTATTCAGTAGTTGATTTTCGATCATCAATGTCAGTGGCCCAGTCTGCATCTGCATATGCTGTTATGTTGAGAGTTTTACTTGATTGCAGAGTCAAACCATAATTGAGTGTGCCATTTAGGTATCTTAATATTCTCTTTACAGCCTTCCAATGTCCATTCAGTGGGTTCTGCATGAACTGACTTACTTTGTTTACACTGAATGGGATTTCTGGTCTTGTGATTGTTGCATACTGTAGAGCCCCCACTATACTTCTGTATTGCTTGATATTTGAGATTGGTTCTCCTCTGACTTTAGATAAGTGTAAATTGCTAATCATAGGTGTAGGTAGGGGATTTGAGTTATCCATTTTTGCTTTTATTAGAATCTCTGTAATGTATTTTCTCTGGCTAAGATGCATTGTTGAATCTGAACTTTTGCTGACTTCAATTCCTAAGAAATAGTTAAGATTTCCAAGATCTTTAATAGAGAAGATATCACTTAGTTGCTTGATGGTGTTGCTGATTTCACACTGATTGTTTCCTGTAATAAGTATATCATCAACATATATTAGTATATAAGTTATTTTATTTGCATCAAACTTTGTAAATATTGAGTTATCAGATTTTGTTGAGGCATATCCCATTGTCACCAAGGTTGATTTTAGTTTGTCAAACCAAACTCTTGGTGTCTGCTTCAAACCGTAAATTGCCTTCTTTAGTCTGCATACAAGTTGCTGAGAGTCATTTTGTTTGAATCCAAGTGGTTGTTCCATATATACTTCTTCGTGCAATACACCATTCAAGAAAGCATTATTTACATCAAGTTGTCGTATGATCCAATTTCTATGCAAGGCAATTGTAATAATTATTCTTATTGATGCTGGTTTCACAACAGGTGAAAAAGTTTCACCAAAATCAAAACCATTTTGTTGAGAATACCCTTTTGCCACCAATCTTGCCTTGTATTTAGAAATTGAACCATTGGCATTTCTTTTTAATCTGTACGTCCACTTGCATCCTATAATATTTTTGTCCTTTGGTAGTGGAACTAGTTCCCATGTATTGTTTCTCTGAAGTGCTTCATATTCTTCATTCATGGCTGCTTTCCACTTCTGATTCTGAATAGCATGATGATATGTACTTGGCTCATCATTCTCAGCAATAGTGGTGTAAACTTTTGGTTTGAATATGCCTCTTTTTGCTCTTGTGATCATATGATGACCAGTGTTTTCAGGAATAATCTGTTGAGTGTTAGGTTCAGCATCATTGCTTGTTGAGGTCTCCTGTTGACCAATTGATGATTCTGAATCATTAATTGGTTCAATGGATTCAGACATGCTTCTGCTGTGAGAAACTGCTTGCTGCAGGTTGTCAGATTTATTTCTTTGATCATCTCTTGCTTCTGAATCTGAAGCAACTTGATGAGACTCTCTACCTGTCTCACTGATATTCTGCATATCTAAAGCAGGTAATGGAGGTATGGAAAATTTTGCATTTTGTATCTTTTGTGTTGTTTTTATGTTTAGTTCATTATATGGGAAGATTTGCTCATTAAAAACAACATGTCTAGATATAAAGACTTTTCCATTGCCATCAATACACTTGTATCCTTTCTTTTTTGCAGCATATCCTAGAAAAGTACAGGGAGATGATCTAAAATCTAACTTATGAGCATTATAAGATCTGAGACAAGGAAAACAGAGGCATCCAAATATTTTTAATCTATAATAGTCTGGTTTTCTACTAAATAGGACCTCCATTGGACTTTTAAAGTCTAAATTTTTTGAAGGTAGTCTATTTATTAGATATACACTAGTAGAGAAAGCATCAGGCCAAAATTTTAAAGGTAGAGATGCTTGAGCTAGTAGTGTTAGACCAGTTTCAACTATATGCCTGTGTTTTCTTTCAATTAAACCATTCCGTTCTGAAGTATAAGGGCATGTTGTTCTATGAACAATCCCTTTACTCTGCAAATAGGTTTTCAGAGGGTTGAACTCTGTTCCACCATCTGTTTGTAGTGTTTTGACTTGATTGTCAGTTTGCCTTTCAGCAGTGTTGATGAACTGAATGACAGAGTTACATGCTTCAGATTTTGACTTTAAGAAATAAATCCATGTATATCTAGAATAGGCATCTATAATGGATATGTAATACTTGTACCCATAGTCAGTACAGATGGGTGCAGGACCCCACAAATCAATTGCAACTAATTCTAATGCTTTGGTGTATATAGTTGCAGAATTATTGAAGGGCAACTTATGACTCTTTCCCATTTGGCAAAAGGTACAAACATATGGTAGAGAAATACTTTCAACAGAAATATTATTGCTACTCAGTACATGCTTTACTATTTTTGCATTTACATGACCCAGTCTACAGTGCCATTTATCAAATGTGTTGCATGCACTTGCTTGAACTATCTCTGAGTTATTACACCATTTATCTCTGTGCTTATCATTTCTTGAGTTGTTGACATTAAACTTGTAAAGCCCCTTACATTCCTTACCCTGTAAGAGAGTTTCATTAGTTAGAATATCTTTAACTACACAGTAATCAGGGTAGAACTCAAAGTATACATTATTGTCTTTAGCAAACTGTGATACACTAACCAAATTTTTTCTGATTAGTGGAACTCTAAGCAAGTTATTTAGATAAAGCTTTCTGGCACCATTTATATAAGCATTACCAACATGAGTTATGTTTATAGACTTTCCATTACCCATATGTATACCTTGTTTACCTTTGTATTCTTGATTGCCAAGATTAGATTTCCAAGATTACTTGTTACATGATTTGTAGCCCCTGAGTCTGGAAACCAGCTGTCATCTGAAATATCTTCAACTTTTGCAGTATTCTCTTTCTGATTCTTTATATCTTGCTGTAAGTTGACCATATTGACATTTTGCTGGTTTCTTTGACTGTTGGACCCTTGCTGGTTTGGTGTAAAGTTACTGTCGAATCTAAAATAGCACTTAATTGCACTATGTCCAAATCTTTCACAGATTTGACACCTCAACCTGTTATTGTTGTTATTAGACCACCATCTTCCTCCTCTGCCTCTTGACCTGTTTGAGGGTGCACCTCTTTGATTTTTATTACTGTATCCTTTTTCTTGATTCTTGGACACATAATTGGCAGAAAGATCATTAATAACTGGTTTCTTTTGTTCAATTCTTCCTTCATGAGAGAGAAGAATTGAATGTACATAGTCTATAGTAGGAGTTCTTTCTTTTGACGAAATTATTGCAACCACAACATCATATTCATCATCTAAACCACTTAGAATTGATAGCACCTGCTCTGCTTCTGATACTTTATGCCCTGCTGCTCCAAGTTGATCACACAAGATCTTGATTTTATTTAGATAGTCTCTCATGTTCATGCCTTCTTTCTTTAAGTTTTGTAATTGTCTTTTGTAATATAAAACTTTTGCTGCTGATTGAGTGTTGAAGGATTGCTCAATGGAGTGCCATATTTCATGAGATGACTTACACCCTATCAGTTGTGGTAAAATGTTATGCCCAATTGAAGAGAGAAGCCATGAACTAATGAGACTGTCCTGTCGTTGATGATTCAGAAATTCTTTATTGATATTCAGTTTTCCTTCATTGTCTGCAACATATTTTGGTGGAACTACAATTGTTCCAAGAACGTAGCCTTCTATATCATAGCCTCTTATAGCAGTTTCGATTTGAAATTTCCACATTAGATAGTTGGATTCATCTAATTGTGTTGTAATGATCTGACTGTGGGGCTTTATCATTGTTTTGATCAGGTCTTGACTCGCAGACTGAAGAGAAGTGGCTGTTCTTGAATTGTTTGGAGAATTTCCTCCAACATTACTGTTATCTTCATCCATGATGATGTTAATGAACAGAGAATATCAACAAGACTGGTGAGATGATGGACAGAGTTTTGAATAAGGAGATAGAGAAAAGAATGTAGCAGTTTCTGAATCCTGATCACCACTGTGCAGCCAGAGAGTGTCAGGTGATGATGCTCTTTCTGATGATGTTTTCTTGGCGAGGCACAGCAAGATACGTTGAACAGATCTGAAATGCAAGAAATGAGTGCAAGTCTGCGATTCTTGATTGCAAACTTGTATTCAGAAAGAGGTAAGCGAAAAAAATCTTCAATGATGATGATAAATCTGAGGAGATCACCACCAGTGCAGCCACCTTCAGATGATGATAATGATCTGATGAGGGTAAGGCAGGGCACTCTTGATTTTTTTAACCGTTAGGTTGTATAATGACTCCGATACCAAGTTAAGAAAATGGAGAAGATTTGATAAAATGTTTTAACTGATTTTATTCATCCAGTTCTTGAGTACAATGCGTTGTATATAAACAGAAATACATTATGGGCTAGCAATACATTCATGGGCCTTGAGCCCAAACATAATACATGATACTTTGGTTATTATAACAGCAGATATGAGTGCGCATCTCTTTTCACTTTATAATGACAGTAGACCAATTGTATTGTATATGTTCATTGAAATTGTTTAGGGTTGTGTATTTCGTATGGGCTATAAATGACATTATGAGTTAATATATAATTAAATATATTTACCTTTCTATTATTCGTAGTTATTAGGAATGAGGCAACATCAATGGACTGATTCATAACTCATGGGATGTGCTATCTGAATTATACAACATTAGATTTTATGCCTGGAAGCATTGAGTTATTAACAGTGGTGGCTTTTGAATTTCATCCTCTTGGAGGAAATACAAAAAATGGGTGAATATGGTTTGCTATCATTTGTTTTTTGTTTCATCAATTCACCGTATTTCATCGTTTAACATGACTTGCACTAATAGTTAATAAGCTTCGAATTTGCATCTCATTTCTCACATTATTCCAAAATGCAGGTGTATGGAAGGTAGAATATTTCTCCACATGCAAAAGCCTTACATTTCAAAAAGAAATTGCTAATGCAAAAACGTAGTGGCTGCGTTTCAGAAAGAACTGGATGACATTACTCAGGCACGTGTGACATATTTTAACACACAAATTCTTACGTTATTTATTGAGTTTTTACATTGGGACTTTTTAAAAAAATAAACTCAAATTAATAATAAGGTGAAGAGTCGTGTCTACTAAGTGAAGAGTCTTGTCCATTGGACTAAAGGGTTGGTTCTATTTGTAAGGGTATGTCAACCACTATAAATATATGGTCATTTTGTGTTGTTTGCGAGCAAGAAAATTTGTATGAAATATTTATGAAATATAATTAGTTTCTTCTCTCCCTCTCGTTTCTAACAAATTGTTATCAGGACTATGACAAATTTTGGAATTTTATCGTTGGAGCAAATACCGATTTCACGACTAACCAAGTTGAATTATGACAATTGGAGTATTCAGATGCGTGCGTTGTTAGGTGCACAAGATGCATGCGAAGTAGTCGAAAATGACTACACAGAAACAGAAAATACTACGAACTTGACTGCGATGCAGTTAAAGACATTGAAAGAAATGTGTATGAAAGACAAGGCCGCTCTCTACCTCTTGTTCCATGCAGCGAATGAGTCGAGATTTGAGAAAATTACCAATGCAGCAAATTCGAAGGAAGCATGAGACATTTTACAAAAGGTCTATAAGAGAGCCGACTGAGTTAAACAAATGCGGCTTCAAACTCTTCGAGGCGAATTGGTATCCTGACACCGGCGCTAGTAATCATATGTGCGGACAAAAACACCTTTCCGTGGAGATGCAAAAGGTAAAGGATGAACATGTGTCATTTGAAGATGCGTCAAAAGTTCAAGTCAAAGGCCAAGAAAAAATATGTTTTTCTCCAAAGGATGGTAAAAAAGGGTCGATTGAAGATGTCTATTACGCGCCTGAACAAAAGAGCAACATCCTTAGCATGGGGCAGCTATTGGAAAGGGGTATTTAGTTTTCATGAAAGATCGGATGTTACATTTGAATGACAAAAATGGTTATTTACTTCCAAATGTAGAGATTTCCAAGAATCGAATGTTCAAACTCAATTTGGAAAAAGTGCGAGAAAGGTGTTTGCTAGTCAACATGGAGGATAAAGCCTCACTCTGGTACTTACGGTTCGGACACTTACATTATGACGGTTTGAAAGAGTTAGCAAAGAAGAATATGGTTTACGGTTTACCAAACATGGACTACACAAAGAAATTTTGCAAGGGATGTGTGCTCGGCAAGCAAACAAGAAATTCTTTTCAAAAGAAGGCTGATTATCGCGCAAGGAGGTCTCTAGGGTTGATACACACCGATATATGTGGTCCGATCACACCTAAGTCATTCAGTGAGAAGAAGTACTATATCACTTTCATTAACGATTACATAAGAAAGACTTCGGTTTATTTTTTGAAAGAAAAATCTAAGGCACTTGGAATGTTCAAAAAATTCAAAGTATTAGTAGAGAAGACGACCAATCTTTATATCAAGGCCTTACGATCAGATAGAGGTGGAGAGTACATGTCAACAACATTCACAAGCTATTGCGATGAACAAGGGATCAATAGATTTTTAACCGCACCATACTCACCTCAACAAAACGGTGTGGCTGAAAGAAAAAAACCAAACTATTCTTGACATGGTTCGATCAATGTCGAGAAGCAAAGGCATGTCGAAAGAATTCTGGGCAGAAGCAGTACAATGTGTAGTGTATGTGAAAAATCAGTGTCCACATGCGATATTGGCAGATCAAACACCACAGGAAGCTTGGAGCGGACAAAAACAAACTGTATCACTTAAAAGTATTCGGTAGTTTGGCATATGCGCGTATACCAGATCAAGGAAGAACCAAATTAGGTGATAAGAGCAAGAAGTATGTGTTAATTGGATATGATGAAAAGACAAAAGCTTTCAAGTTATTCAACCCAATTGAAAAGAAGGTGGTTGTGAGCCGAGATGTGCAGGTGAATGAAGAAAGCGCAAGGGATTGGAACAACCAAATGGAAGTGATGCAGAAGGAAGAAAAAGGAGAATCATTAACTACTACATAGATACGCACACCAATAACGCCTCAAATATCTGATAATGAAGAAGAGCCAAGGCAACCAAAGATGCGAAGTTTGCAAGACCTATACAAGTCAACAGATGAAGTACACTTGATATGTTTCTTGGCAGATGCTGAGAATATTATTTTCGAAGAGGCAGTGAGAGATAAGAAATGGAAAGTTGCGATGGATGAAGAGATGAAGGCTATCGGTAGAAATGAAACTTGAGAGGTGGATTTGCCAAAAGGATATCGACCCATAGGAGTAAAATGGACATATAAGAAAAATGTGAATGCCCACGGTGAGATAGAAAGGTATAAGGCATGCCTAGTTGCGAAGGGCTACAAACAAATGGCAAGGATCGACTATGACGAAGTCTTTGCCCCGGCGGCGAGAATGGAAACAATCAGGCTTCTCATATCACAAGCGACACAATTCAAGTGATCGATCTATCAGATGGATGTTAAATCAGCATTTTTAAATGGTGTGCTTGAAGAGAAAATATACGTGGAGCAACCACTAGCGTACATGAAAGCTGGGGAGGAGAGTAAAGTATTGAGGTTAAGGAAGGCGTTATATGGGCTAAAGCAAGCGCCTCATGCATGTAACACCCGAATTGACACCTATTTCAAGGATAATGGGTTCTTATAATGTCCATACGAGCATGCACTATACGTGAAGAAGGAAAAATGCAACTTGATATTTGTTGCTCTTTATGTTGATGATCTAATATTCATGAGGAATAATGTGAAGATGATAAAAGATTTTAAAGAGGCCATGACTTGAGAGTTTGAAATGACAGATTTAGGGTTAATGAAATACTTTCTTGGTCATGAAGTTAGGAAAGGAAGAAATGGAATATTTGTGTCACAAGAGGCTTATGCAAAAGACATTTTGAAGAAGAACAAGATGGAACAGTGCAATCCAGTAGCAATGCCGATGGAACTTGGTACGAAGCTCTCTAAATTTGATGAAGGAGATCGAGTGGATGCAAAAAAATACCGAAGTTTGATTGGAAATATATGGTATCTCACATGCACAAGGCCAGACATTGCGTATAGTATCGGCATAGTAAGTCGGTTCATGGAGGAGCCAAAATATTCATATCTGAAGGCTGTTAAGAGGATTCTTCGATATATACGAGGAACAGAGTCACTCGGGTTACTCTACTCTAAGACAAATGAATACAAGATGGTGGATTACTCTGATAGCGATTGGTGTGGAGATGTAGATGATCGAAAAAGCACATCGGAATATGTCTTTTATATGGGAGATACTTCTTTCACATGACTCTCAAATAAACAACCAATAGTGACATTGTCAATGTGTGAGGCAGAGTATGTGGAAGCATCTTTGTGTGTATGCCATGCAGTATGGTGAAGAAATTTGTTATATGAGTTAAAACTCCAGCAGCACGAAGCAACTGAAATACGAATTGATAATAAATCGGTAATTGAGTTGGCAAAGAATTCAGTGCACCATGAAAGAAGCAAGCATATAGAGGTTCGCTTTCATTTTATTCGGGAACATGCAAAGGAAGGCAACGTGCGAATGAGTCATGTTGCAATCATGATCAAGTGGCGGATATATTTACAAAGCCGCTAGCAAAAGTGCAGCTCGATAATTGTAAGATGGTGATTGGAATGAAGGATGGAAAATGTTGAGTTTAAGGGAGGAAATTGCTAAAGAATAAACTCAAATTAATAATAAGATGAAGAGTCGTGTCTATTGAGTGAAAAGTCGTGTCCATTGAAGTTAAGAGGTGTCTATCTAAAGGGTCGTGTCTATTTGTAAGAGTATGTAAACCACTATAAATATGTGGTCATTTTGTATTATTGGCAAGCAACAAAATTTGTATGAAATATTTTATGAAATATAATTAGTTTTTCTCTCCTCCTCGTTTCTAATAGGTCTACATACATGACTACCTTATTTAGATCAAACTAGGAGCGTAGTACGATGTTGTTATACCAAACGACTCATCTAGACAAGATAGTATAAATATACAAGTACTTGATTCAGTAAGTAGACATATGACAAGTGAGCCAAGGAATACAAACTGTCGCGTATGCTAACCTTGGTTACTCTTTTTCCATTATCAGCATATGAACCACCTGAATTCGCACTGCTCTATGACTTAATATTGATTTTTTTCTATGCATGCTGGGTTGTTCAAAAATATATTCCTGTTGACTTTTTACTCTATTGAATTTGTAAATTGTAGACTTATATGCTTCAATAAGGAACTAAAATTATGATTTTTGTTTCAAACAAAATTTATATGGCATTTAACAGCACATCCTTACTTAGGGTAGAAAGTATTTGGTTCCAACAATCATTGTGAAGCTTAGAACCTCAACAGCTTGGAGCTTATAAAGCTTCAGTACGACTAGACGGCATGATGTATTTCTATTCAAAGTTCCATACAATGATGGTAAGTCCTATCATTGGATTATTTTAACCATATCTACGTGTTAAACGTATACTAACTAAACACTACTATATTGGTTGAAAATAACAAGTATTGTATTAATGTTGACTTATTGGACTTTGCTACGTTGATTATTATAACAGCCTTTAACAAGGAAGCCGAGGAACTAATTGGGTATGAGACTAATGAAGTGCTTAACATTTACAAATGGGTAATCTTCAAATATTTTACTCAACCTTTGGTAACCGATCATTATAGAACATTCCCCACTTATTATCGGAACTTTAAGACAATTAAGCGGTAGGTAAAATGAAATATTAGTCAGATTTTTTTGAATAAAATTTTAAATTTCAAAATTAAATACATATGATAGCATATTAAATTTTAAAGTAATTGCACATTGACAAATTTTTTAAAAATTGCTAGCATTTCTACTACTACGTCATGCAGAAGAATGATGCTGAAGAAGTTGAAAACATATCCAAGAAATTGATAGGGACTGATGCACTATTCATATTCAGGCCAAGCAACTACAAATTGAACAACCAGGTTACGTTCTTAACTGTTAAAAGAATTAGTAGCAGTAGATCAACTCAATTAGTTATTGTCCTCCCCCAGGTAATGAAAGTTCCTTTTTTACATGCTTAATGTTGAAAAGCTATTTTTAAGTACAAAATTAAAACATTTCTTACTAGTACAAGGTACTCCTGTTAGCGAACAGAGGTTAACTTTGGAAAATAATATTATGTACAAGACTAAAAGCACTCCAACAGAGTTGGGTTACTTAGGTTTACTTTGTGCACTAGAAAAGGGGTGCTTAGGTCTGGTAATAGACCTAAGTTCAAGCCCTGCCTTGAACACACTTCTCGAAAAAATAGAACCCAAGAGTTATAGGTGTTAGAAACGAGGAGGAGAGAGAAACTAATTATATTTCGTAAAATATTTCATACAAATTTTCTTGCTTACAAACAACACAAAATGACCACATATTTATAGTGGTTTACATACCCTTACAAATAGACACGACCCTTTAGCACCTCTTCACTCCAACGAACATGACTCTTCACTCAATAGACACGACTCTTCACCTTATTATTACTTTGAGTTTATTATTTAACAAATTCCTCCCTTAAACTCAAACATTTTCCATCCTTCATTCCAATCGTCATCTTACAATTATCGAGCTACCCTTTCGCTAGCGGCTTTGTAAATATATCTGCCACTTGATCACGACTTGCAACATGACTCATTCGCACGTTGCCTTCCTTCATATATTCCCGAATAAAATGAAAGCGAACATCTATATGCTTGCTCCTTTCATGTTGCACTAAATTCTTTGCCAACTCAGTTGCTGATTTATTATCGATTCGTATTTCAGTTGCTTCATGCTGCTGGAGTTTTAACTCATATAACAAATTTCTCAACCATACTGCATGACATACACACAAAGATGCTATCACATACTTTGCCTCACACGTTGACAATGTCACTATTGGTTGTTTCTTTGAGAGCCATGTGAAAGCAGTATCTCGCATATAGAAGACATATCCTGATGTGCTTTTTCGATCATCTATATCTCCACACCATTCGCTATCAGAGTAACCCACCAGCTTGTATTCATTTGTCTTAGAGTATAGTAATCCAAGTGACTCCGTTCCTCGTATATATCGAAGAATCCTCTTAACAGCCTTCAAATGTGAATATTTTTCTCCTCCATGAATGGACTTACTATGCCGACACTATACGCAATGTCTGGCCTTGTGCATGTGAGATACCGTAGATTTCCAATCAAACTTCGGTATTTGTTTGCATCCACTCGATCTCCTTCATCAAATTTAGAGAGTTTTGTACCAAACTCCATCGGCGTTGCAACTGGATTGCACTCTTCCATCTTGTTCTTCTTCAAAATGTCTTTGCATAAGCCTCTTCTGACACAAATATTCCATTTCTTCCTTGCCTAACTTCAAGACCAAGAAAGTATTTCATTAACCCTAAATATATCATTTCAAACTCTCGAGTTATGGCCGTTTTAAAATCTTTTATCATCTCCACATTATTCCCCATGAATATTAGATCATCAACATAAAGAGCAATAAATATCAAGTTACTTTTTTCTTTCTTCACGTATAGTGCATGCTCGTAGGGATATTGTACAAACCCGTTGTCCTTGAAATATATGTTAATTCGGGTGCTCCATGTACGAGGCGCTTGCTTTAGCCCATATAGCGCCTTCCTTAACTTCAATACTTTACTCTCCTCCTAGTTTTTCATGTACCACGATGGTTGCTCCACGTGTACTTCCTCTTCGAGCACACCATTTAAAAATGTTGATTTTACATCCATCTGATAGATGGACCACTTGAATTGTGTTGCTTGTGATATAAGAAGCCTAATTGCTTCCATTCTCGCCACCGGGGCAAATACTTCATCATAGTCGATCCCCGCCTTTAATTTGTAGCCCTTCGCAACTAGGCTTGCCTTATACCTTTCTATCTCACCTTGGGCATTCATTTTTTTTTTGTATACCCATTTTACTCCTATGGGTTGATATCCTTCTTGAAAATCGACCAAGTCCCAAGTTTCATTTCTACCGATAGCCTTCATAGCTTCATCCATCGCAGCTTTCCATTTCTTATCTCTCACCGCCTCTTCAAAATTAATATTCTCAGCATCTACCAAGAGACATATCAAGCGTACTTCATCTATTGACTCGTATAGGTCTTGCAAACTGTAACATCTCGATATTTTCAGCCATTCGCATCCACACATGTCGGACTGAATTGCTAAAAATACCGCATTGTAAATAAATTTGGAGCAAATGAAATACAATCGTAGAATCACAGACACAGGAATATCAGAATAACTCGCAGCGGAAATTAAAATACCATAGTAGTTCATGAGGCTACTATAACAAAATCTCAAAACAAATACATAATATCAGTCTGAAACATATACAATAGAAATCTCAAATACATAGAACTTTATAAATACCAGAGATGAAATAGAACAACTGAAACAGATAGGGAATAGATAACTAGACAAGTAGAATCTTCAGCGATTCCTAGCTCCAGAAAAGAAATCCAAAGCTAAGCTGTAAATACTCAGGCTGACCCGAGCATAAAGTAAAACAGAAAACACTCGAGTCAGGACATACATACTTATATAATGTAAACCAACTCAAATGAACTGTAGTAGTAATGCACAATCTTAAAGGATGCTTGGGATCGTCCATCCTCTAAGGATCAGTTAAACCATAAATTAAATACATCCCGTGGTTAAAATTCCAAAATGATATTTTACACTTCGTAAATCAAATATCATTTAACAATTCAATATCATTTCAAATCCATTTCAAAATATCATATTTTTCCAAAATCACATTCATTTTTATTTAATTTAAATACCATTTCAAATCACATTTCAAAATGGTTTATATATCAAAGCAAATTTAAATATTCCAATTAAACCAATTAAATATTCCAATTAAACCAATTAAATATTTCATTTAAATCATTTAAAAATGATGTTATTATATTTAATAATCAAATATTCAATTCTCAAAATTTTACCATTTTCAGAATATATTTATTCATTTCAATTTATTAAAACAGTGAAATTTCAACTTTCGCAGCATTTAGAAAATGCTATGGTAAATATACATTTGAAAACAATTCATTTTAACAAAGATAGCATTTACAAAAATGCTATAATAGGTTTTAGTTTCAAATAAAAACATTAGTTAAATTCTGCAACTACAGCACTTACAAAGTGCTATAATAGCACCTAGTTCATTTTTTTCCTTATAGTTCATTTGTATCAACTACAACATTTACAAATGCTGTAATATCCTTTACTTAAGAAATAATAGCATTTTAGAAATACTGTTAATTAAAATTCAAGGTTTCAATACAGTTTCATGAACAATTATAATTTAATTTAAATCATTTTGAACTTATAAAAAGTCATAATTTCTCACTTTAAAACAATCATTTAAATACCCTTTAATTTATGATTTTATAAAGTGCAATTTCACAATTAATTGTCAAATTTTAATAGTTCACTTATAAAAAATCAATGTACAATTTTATAAAATTTCATTTACTTTACATTTATATTAAACTTACCATTTCATAAATTAAATTTAAATTCCATTTTATTTTTTAACTTAACTTTTGAATTTAAAACCTATTTCACATTTTCCAAGTTAAGTTATATTTCAAATTTAAATTTTAAACATTTATTTATTTAACTATTTTTAATTTGTAGAAAAATCAATAACACTTTATAAAATCATATTAAATTCAAATTAAAATTAAAATTATCATATTTTCTTACTTAGCTTAAATCCCATTTATAAACAAATTCATAAATTCCAAAATTGACTTATATTTCAAATTCTACTTTAACATTTATTTATTTCACTTATTTAACTTATAGAAAATCACTAATATTTATAAAAATCGTTTTTAATTAGATTTAAATCAAAATATCATAATATTTACATTTTTATAGTATTTTAAAATTTTTAGAAAAATATATATTAACCACGGTATGTATATAATTTTCTAACCTAAGTCAAATGATACGGATAATATACCATTTCAATCCGTAATTTACAAAGGAAAAATCCGGGTTCTATCATTTCAAACCCGCAATCCCAAGTAAAAAAATAAATAAATAAAATAAAATAAAAACCGTTCAGGCCTATCATTTAGCCCATAATGATTTTTCCCTATTCTGAAGTCCGTTTGGGTATGTATCATTTCAACCCATAGTGATTCTAATCTACAGGAAACTTGCAGTGTGATAAACTGATATAAATAAACAGAATAGCATTATATAACAGTAACAGATGATATGATAGGAGTATAAACAGGGTGAACATCATATGAATCATAGCATAGGCAAGTATAACATGATAATATAGTCTACAGATTCACAGGGTGTCAATTTACTACTTATATAAGTACGGAATGTCTGGTGAGAAATACTCACCTCTACAAGCTGGAGATAATCGATTCAGACACATAAACAAACACCCGAAAAGCACGAAGGAACGATTACAGATTCAAGTGAGAGAAGAGCCAAAATAGTTGTCTTATACATATGAAACAAAACAACGTATTTTACATAAATATACAACACAATATAACATTAAATAAGACTAGAAATAATGCACAACCAAGAACCAAATCACTTGCACTTGCTTTCACCCATCCTATGCTCAAACTAGGTATAGAAATGCATGGCCTAAGCTATGAATTTGGGTATGGTATGATTCATGGGGTCGGCCAAAATGAGGAAGTGAAGGAGTGGAAGTTGTAATGCACGAACATCACAAGCCATGGCATAAAAATGAATTTCGTCACCACGACAAGGTTCGGCCATGGCATGTATTGGCTCGACCAGGCCTGGTGGAATCTAGGGAATGGTGTGGAAGTGACTTTGGGTCAGGTAGGGGCTGGTGGAAGTGATGCAAGAGGTGGCCAAGGGGTGTGGTGAAGTGGTGGAGGCATTGGTGATCGGCTATGCATGTTTAAGGTGATGTTTTGCTAATTTTTGTGGAGCTTCTCATCAAGGATGGCCACGCCCATGTAGGTCAGAGGAGATGGAGGTGATGACAGCTGAAAATGATGGTGGTGGAGGTGGTGGGGATGGTGGAGGCTACAGGTCGAACGTCCAAAGTGAAAGCAAGTGCAAGATGAATGCATAAAACAAGGAAAAAAAAGTGAAAGAACATTACCAATTTTTTTGCTCAGAAGTTGATGGCTGAAATTTTAGGGTTAAGAAACTTATTTTTTCGTGAAAAATGAAGGTGATGGGCTGAAGAAAGGATATGGTCAGCCAAATTGAATGCAAGTGTTGATTTGCAAATGAAAAGGTAAAAAGAAGGTAAAAAGTCAAAGGCATGTGAAAGGTTATAAAACTCTTCATATTTCTAATTTTCTTTATTAATTTTTAAACACACGAAAAATGTAAGTAAATAAAATAAAAACAAAAAATAATAATGTATGAATAAAAATAAATAAATAAATTTTAGATAAATGTAAATTAATTAAGAAAATAGCTTAAAAAGAGAAACTAAGTTTTAAAAATTGAAAACAAAATACAGTAAGCTTTGGAAAAATTATAACATCACTTTAAAAATGTTTTAAAATAAAATATATATCTAACATGTCATATAACACATATTAGAACATGATTTGACAAATAAAAATATTATTTATATAAATTAAAATAGATAATTTTATTAAATAAATCAATTTACACCCAATATTGTAAAAAGCACAACTTTCACAATATAAATCAGATTTCAACGGAACGAAAAACAATATTCTTGAAATTTAATTTATTTTCATAATGAAAGATAAAATTTATGAATTCAAATATTTAAATTTAAAAGTCAAAGTTTGACCAATTTGACCAAAATCCACATTTCTGGAAATATTCAATTTATTCAGGTTTGAAATGATAATTCACACAAAATCAAAATTTATAATTAGAATAACAAAATTTATCCATATAATAAAGTTTTTAAATCAACCATTCAATTTAAAATAATTAAAATAAACAAATAGAAATAATCACAAAATGCTAGGTTGTTACACTCCCCCCCACTCAAATCTTTTCGTCCTCGAAAAGAACGAATATGGAAAATAAGGGAAAGCGAGATAGACAAACAAATAGTACCTAGAAAAAAAATTCCGGATTCGAAGCACGAATGCTCTCCTCTGTTTCCATGTACAATCCCAATCATCAGTACTTCATTGTACTTTGATCAGACTAATAGATTTCCTTCTTAGTTGCTTCGTACCTCTGTTGACTATACGAAGTGGCTTACTCTCGATAGTCAGATTAGGCTAAATATCCAAACTATCAAGAGCAGAAGGCTGACCAAAAAGAGATGAGTCATGAAGATACCAACGAAGATGTGAGACGCGGAATATATCATGTACTCCAGAAAGTTTCTCGGGTAAATCCAAACGATAAGCCAAAGAACTAACTCTGTCCACCATGCGGAAATGACTCTCAAAGAAGAAGAAGGTAGAAATAGCTAGAAGGGAGAATAGGTTGAAAGAAAAGGATGAACCATATTTAAAACTATATAAGTTTCAATTTAAATTTTATATTTAACATTTTTAACATTTTATAATATGATGAATGGTCATTTGATTCAAATTTGTTAGTTCGAAGTAAATAATATTTAAAACATTTTTAAATCATTTAGAAAAATAAAATAAATGACCATAGTATCCTTTATATAATACTTTATAAAAATACTTTTATAACTCGATGTCTTAAAAGTTTTCTTTCGTTCCTATAGACTCTGGCCATGCGTTGATCAGGCGCAAAGCTAGAATTCTCCAGGTACTTAATAGACTTGTTTCAACACCCAGTGAAAATACTGGAAAACCTTTTAAAAACAACAGATATGGAAAGTAAAATCCAAAAAAATCAATCAAACCAAACATGTCGATCATGGATCGCGGATACACAATGGTTACACCTGGATCTCCCAGGAAACATCCGTACCCCTAGGCTGACTACTACAGCCCTGCGATTACACCCTGAAGACTGGTAGTACCACAGATACACAATGGTTATGCCTGGATCCTCGAGGAAACATCTGTACCCTTAGGCTTTCGCAGCCCCTGCGGATTACGCTACCAAGAGATCCAATAGACCACAGATACACAATGGTTACGTCTGGATCCCCTAGAAAACATCTTTACCATTAGGCTCTCGCAGCCCCTGTGAATTACGCTATGCATCCACGCTCGTAAGATCATGGAGATCGACATGGAATTCGATGGACACTCGAGTATCATATCCGAAAAACCCAAATCAGAGAGAATAATATCGATAGAATGAATCCACAGTGTGGCCACAAAGCGGATATCAAGTAGAAGGCACTTTCCATATCTTTACTTCGAAAATATGTATCATATAGTACCTTTCAAAATCACTTTCAAATATCATACTTATATAAAGTCCATTATATATAAGATTTCATTTCAAATCGAATACTTTCCAAATCAATAGTATATCAAATCACACTTATATAGACTTCGATTATATAAGATTTCTCTTTACAAATTGAGTATGAGTACCTTTTCGAATCAACAGTTTTCAAATCAATTTCATACTTATACAAATCAATTTTATATACGTTCGATAACTCCCAAATCAAAGTATTTAAATAAACAAGGTTCTCAATTTCAAACCATTTCAATATCAATTCAGTTTCAAAATCATATTTGATTTCGCCAGATCATTTTTTCCTAATTTCATATATTCAGTTTCAAAGTTTCTTAAAACAATAGATTTAGAAAATAATCCAAATTCCCAAACCAACAAAAATTTAGGTCAAACAAATTCATTTCCATTTCAAACATATATTCACTTTCAAAAAAATCATAATACTTCCAAAGTTATAAATCTTTTGAAACCAAAATACTTGAAATCATTACACTTTGAAAATCATAACATTTCGAAATCATACATTTGAAATCATAAAACATTCCTTTAATTCTTTACATTTCACAAATTTATTCAATTAAACCCAAATCTAAAATTTCCAATTTTAATTCAATTCAAACCATCAGTTTCAATTCAATTTAGTTTTCCAACAAAACCATTTCAAATATTATCAAATTTCAAATAAAAATTTGATCCATAAAATAAACTATTAAATATTTAATATATTTCAAAGCTTAAATATACCATATTCCAAAACTAAATTTTATAATTTCATATATCTCAAATTTTACTTCATTATTACTTAGTTTTGAAATATTCATTTCATAAATCCATCATTTTAAATAAACTCAAATTACAAGTAAACCAAATATCCTTACATACAAATATAAACTTCAAATATTCATTTATCAAAATCAGTTATCATTTCAAATTCACATTCTTTATCGAGATAAAGATTAAATCATTTCCAAACCATTTCAATGTTCAAAATATCTAAAATGGTTACTAAGTTTAAAACCACCCTTTTTAAAACCTTCAAACTATTTATTTCTATATGAAAAATACAATTTATCATTGGAAAGATTATTACTCTATATATATACTTTATTCAAAACATTTCAAATCTATATTTCATACTGGTATAAATCAAAATAGTCTTATTTATTTCACTCAACAAACAGTTTCAAACTTATATAAATCATATTACTTTATACTTTAATCATACAAAACTAAACTTATATTCTTTATCAAATACCTTATACCTTTCAAAATTTATTAGCCTTAAAAAGTTAACCTTGATTTGGAAGTGCTCGAATCTTCAAAATAGTCGAAGAAATCATATTTTCAATCCAAGAGTTTGAAATCACCAATAAATCAGTAAACCAATTCCAAAAGATAGGATTATACCAAAAAAAAGCTGAATCTCGAGGACTGAACACCGGCTTACTTTAAATCATTTCAAATATATATATATATATATACATATATCTTTCGAATATCAAACCATACATCAAAATCTGAAATCAAAATTGGTTTCACAAAATCACTCGCATAGCAAAGAGTGGCTTCTCCCCCGCTCAGAAACTCGAAAATCAATGTCGATGATGCATGCATTCATCACCAAAATTAATTTTCCAGCGACATAAGTGGGTTCTGGACTTTTTTTCTTGAAACTTCTTTGAAATCTCTTCGAAATCATTGGAATTCATTCGAATACATTTGAAACATTTCTTATTCAGAAAATATCTTTAAATCATATTATTATTACATATTTTCCAAATCTTAAAACCGATTTCAAAACACCGGAGTTCGATCCCTCGAAATTCAAATTCAAAACCCTTCAGTTATAAATCATTTTATATAAGTCAAATTCTTATAAATTTTCCAAATTTCAAATCCTTTCAAAACTTCAAATTTTCAAAGAAAGAAAAATATATAATCCATATCGAAAACATTTCACTTTTATATATAAAATGGGGTCATCCTTATCAAAAAATAATAATTTCGATGTATGCACAATTTCAAAATACAACCAAACACAAATTTCCAAAGAATGGTTCAAGGATGTATTTCAGAACAAACAGAGATTCGAATTTAGAGGAACCTAATCAAATAGAATTCTGGTTCGAAGATAAGCTCAAACAAAGATGAGATAATTTAATTTTCCAATAGAAGATAGATAAGCCTATATTAATCGCGGGCGACCTTAACCGGTCAACCGTGACTTTAGGAATATATCCAATGCGGAAATCTAAGGCAAATCGACCTTCGATCGCCAGAGATAGAATCCGGGTAGAGCAGGAGATAGATAGCATCGTTAACCGAGGATATAGAAATCTCTGGTGAATCAATGCCAATTGTAAAGGAGGTTCACCCCTTTACAAATCATTCAAAGATTGGCGGAATCACCTATCTTTAGAGAGGTTATTTAAATGTGGAGTTATGGAATGCTCCAAGATCAAAGGGTAAAATAGAGAAGACAAGACTGGATTTCAGAACCAGTGGGAGCATTCCAAAGTTCAAGGAATCCTAATCGATAAGAATCCTAACCAAGAGATTTCTAACAAGCTGTATACCGAAGAGATGAAGTTTAGAAAATCTTGATTTCAAAATATGGAAAAAAAATTATACCAAAATAATCTTTGAAAATCCTTAAAAAATCAGATGGAAATCATTTTATACTTCGAAAATACATTCTCTCACAAAGAAAGGATTCTGAGATTGATTTCGCTCATTCTAGGGTATTTCTACCCTATCTCTAATGAGTTTTTGCTCCGCAGGCTATGGTTTGCCTAAAACCAAAGCTCCGATGCTAGCTGTAGCAACCCGATATTTTCAGTCATTCGCATCCACACATGTCGGACTTGAATTGCTCAAAATACCACATTGTGAATAAATTTGGATCAAATGAAATACAATCACAGAATCACAGACACATGCATATCAGAATAACTCGCAGTGGAAATTAAATTTAAATCAAAATATCATAATATTTAAATTTTTATAATATTTTAAAAATTTTAGAAAAATATATATTAACCACGGTCTGTATATAATTTCCTAACCTAAGTCAAATGATATGGATAATATATCATTTCAATCCGTAATTTACAAAAGAAAAATCCGGGTTCTATCATTTCAAACCCGTAATCCCAAGTAAAAATAAATAAATAAAATAAAATAAAAATCGTTCAAGCCTATCATTTCAGTCCATAACGATTTTTCCCTATTCTAAAGTCCGTTCGGGTATGTATCATTTCAACTCATAGTGATTCTAATCTACAGGAAACTTGCAGTGTGATAAACTGATATAAATAAACAGAATAGCATTATATAACAGTAATAGATGATATGACAGGTGTATAAACAGGGTGAACATCATATGAATCATAGAATAGGCAAGTATAACATGATAATATAGTCTACAGATTCACAGGGTGTCAATTTACTACTTATACAAGTACAGAATGTCTGGTGAGAAATACTCACCTCTACAAGCTGGAGATAACCGATTCAGACACATAAAAAAAACATCCGGAAAGCACGAAGGCACGATTACAGATTCAAGTAAGAGGAGAGCCAAAATAGTTGTCTTGTACATATGAAACAAAACAACATATTTCACATAAATATACAACACAATATAACATTAAATAAGACTAGAAATAATGCACAACCAAGAACCAAATCACTTGCACTTGATTTGACCCATCCTATGCTCAGACTAGGTATTAAAATGCACGACCTAAGCTATGAATTTGGGTCAGGTATGGTTCATGGGGTCGGCCAAAATGAGGAAGGGAAGGAGTGGAAGTTGTAATGCACGAACATCACAAGCCAAGGCATAAAAATGAATTTTGTCACCACTACAAGGTTCGGCCATGGCATGTATTGGCTCGGCCAGGCCTGATGGAAGCTAGGGGATGGTGTGGCAGTGACTTTGGGTCAGGTAGGGGCTGGTGGAAGTTATGCAAGAGGTGGCCAAGGGGTGTGGTGAAGTGGTGGAGGCATTGGTGATCAGCTATGCATGTTTAAGGTGATGTTTTGCTAATTTTTGTGGAGCTTCTCATCAAGGATGGCCACGGCCATGTAGGTCAGAGGAGATAGAGGTGATGACAGCTGAGAATGATGGTGGTGGAGGTGGTGATGGTGGAGGCTACAGGCCAAACATTCAAAGTGAAAGCAAGTGCAAGATGAATGCATAAAACAAGGAAAAAATGAAAAAAAAAAGTGAAAGAACATTACCAATTTTTTTGCTCAGAAGTTGATGGTTGAAAGTTTATGGTTGAGAAACTTATTTTTTCGTGAAAAATGAAGATGATGGGCTGAAGAAAGGATATGGTCAGCCAAATTGAATGCAAGTGTTGATTTGCAAATGAAAATGTTAAAAGAAGGTGAAAAGTCAAAGGCATGTGAAAGGTTATAAAACTCTTCATATTTCTAATTTTCTTTATTCATTTTTAAACACATGAAAAATGTAAGTAAATAAAATAAAAACAAAACAAAATAATGTATGAACAAAAATAAATAAATAAATTTTAGATAAATATAAATTAATTAAGAAAATAGCTTAAAAATAGAAACTAGGTTTTAAAAATTGAAAATAAAATATAGTAAGCTTTGGAAAAATTATAACATCACTTTAAAAATGTTTTAAAATAAAATATATACCTAACATGTCATATAACACATATTAGAACTTGATTTGACAAATAAAAATATTATTATACAAATTAAAATAGATAATTTTATTAAATAAATCAATTTACACCCAATATTGTAAAAAGCACAACTTTCACAATATAAATCGGATTTCAATGAAACAAAAATAGTATTCTTGAAATTTAATTTATTTTCATAATGAAAGATAAAATTTATGAATTCAAATATTTAAATTTAAAAGTCAAAGTTTGACCAATTTGGCCAAAATCCACATTTTCTGAAAATATTCAATTTATTCAGGTTTGAAATTATAATTCACACAAAATCAAAATTTATAATTAGAATAACAAAATTTATCCATATAATAAAGTTTTTAAATCAACCATTCAATTTAAAATGATTAAAATAAACAAATAGAAATAATCACAAAATACTGGGTTGTTACACAAACTTCGCATCTTTGGTTGCCTTCGCTCTTCTTCATCATCAGATATTTGATGTATTATTGATGTGCGTATCAATGTAGTAGTTAATGATTCTCCTTTTTCTTCCTTCTGCGTCACTTCCATTTGATTGTTCCAATCCTATGCGCTTTCTTCATTCACCTGCAAATCTCGGCTCACACCACCTTTTTTTCAATTGGGTCGAATAACTTGAAAGCTTTTGTCTTTTCATCATATCCAATGAATACGTACTTCTTGCTCTTACCATCTAATTTGGTTCTTCTTTGATCTGGTATACACGCATATGCCAAACTACCGAATACTTTTAAATGTGATATAGTTGGTTTTTGTCCGCTCTAAGCTTCCTGTGGTGTTTGATCTGCCAATATCGCATGTGGACACCGATTTTGCACATACACTACACATTGTACTGCTTCTGCCCAGAATTCTTTAGGCATACCTTTGCTTCTCAACATTGATCGAACCATGTCAAGAATAGTTCGGTTTTTCCTTTCAGCCACACCGTTTTGTTGTGGTGAGTATGGTGCGGTTAAAAATCTTTTGATCCCTTGTTCCTCGCAATAGCTTATGAATGTTGTTGACCTGTACTCTCCACCTCTATCTGATTGTAAGTCCTTGATATAAAGACCGGTCGCCTTCTCTACTAATACTTTGAAATTTTGAAACATTCCAAGTGCCTCAGATTTTTCTTTCAAAAAATAAACCAAAGTCTTTCTTGTGTAATCGTCAATGAAAGTGATAAAGTACCTTTTCTCGCTGAATGACTTAGGTGTGATCGGGCCACATATGTCGGTGTGTATCTACTCTAGAGACCTCCTTGCGCGATAATCAGCCTTCTTTTGAAAAGAATTTCTTGTTTGCTTGCCGAGCACACATCCCTCGTAAAATTTCCTCGTGTAATCCATGTCTGGTAAACCGTAAACCAAATCCTTCTTTGCTAACTCTTTCAAACCGTCATAATGTAAGTTTCCCAACCATGAATGCCACAATGAGGCTTTATCCTCCACGTTGACGTGCAAACACCTTTCTCGCACTTTTTCCAAATTGAGTTTGAACATTCGATTCTTGGCCATCTCTACATTTGCAAGTAAATAGCCATTTTTGTCCTTCAAATGTAACATCTGATCTTTCATGAAAACTGAATACTCCTTCTTCAATAGCTGCCCCATGCTAAGGATGTTGCTCTTCAGTTCAGGCATGTAATAGACATCTTCAATTGACCCTTCATTACCATCCTTTTGAGAAAAACATATTTTACCTTGGCTTTTGACTTGAACTTTTAACGCATCTCCAAATGACACATGTCCATCCTTTACCTTTTGCATCTCCACGAAAAGGTGTTTTTGTCCGCATATATGATTACTAGCATCGATGTCGAGATACCACATTATATCGCTGTTAGAAGCATTGTCCTTCTAGGACATCAAGAGAACACTATAATCTCTTGTTTCTTCTTCCGCAACCAGATACGCGTTTTCTTCCACCTTTTTCTTGGAATAGCAGTCTTTTGTATAATGCCCATATTTTCCGCAGTTGTAGCACTCAACATTTGGATGACTTGACCGGCTACCTCTTCTATGACCAAGCCCTCGAGCACGCCAATTTTGTTTTCTCGGCTGGCCTTTTTCTTCAGGATTATTTCCAAATCCAGGCCTCCACTACGGACAAAACCACGACCTCCACGACCGCGTCCCCTTCCTCGATTTTGTTGTGCATATATCGCCTTGTCTTCCTTAATACTTGCCTTAGCTTGTAAAGCCTCTTCGAGTAGCTCTTGTTTATTTTTCATCCTCCGTTGTTCATGTGCTTCAAGAGAATCTGCAATATCATCGATGGTCATTTCTACCAAATTCGACTCCTCAATTGCGCATATGATGTTCTCGAAATCGTCGGTCAATGATCGCAAAATCTTCTCCATAAACCTTGCATCGGTTAGGTTTTATCCGTTGCGTTTGAGTTGATTAGTCACTGTTTGAACACGTGTGATGTAGTCGGATATTCCTTCCGATTCTTTCATTTTCATCGCTTCAAGTTCGCCTCGAAGAGTTTGAAGCTGCACTTGTTTAACTCGGTCGGCTCCCTTATAGACCTTTTGTAAAATGTACTATGCTTCCTTCGAATTTGCTGCATTAGTAATTTTCTCAAATCTCGACTCATCCACTGCATGGAACAAGAGGTAGAGAGCGGCTTTGTCTTTCATACACATTTCTTTCAATGTCTTTAACTGCATCGTAGTCAAGTTCATAGTATTTTCTGTTTCTGTGTAGTCATTTTCAACTACTTCCCACGCATCTTGTGCACCTAGCAACGCACGCATCTGAATGCTCCAATTGTCATAATTCAATTTGGTTAGTCGCGGAATCGGTATTTGCCCCAACGATAAACTCCTGAAATTTGCCATAGCTCTGATACCAATTTGTTAGAATCGAAGAGGACAGAAGAAACTAATTATATTTCATAGAATATTTCATACAAATTTTCTTGCTTGCAAACAACACAAAATGAACACATATTTATATTGGTTTACATACCCTTACAAATAGACATGACCCTTTAGATAAACACATCTTCACTCCAATGGACACGACTCTTCACTCAATAGACACGACTCTTCACCTTATTATTAGTTTGATTTTATTCTTTAACAATAGGTGCCATGAGTTGAAGTGGACATTCACGACTTAGTTTACCGATCCGTCGAATTCTTCTGAATATATTCAAAAAAAAATTCACATTTTTACCCAACTCACTAACGTTGATCAACCATTTTAATTAATTACCCAGAATGTGTAGTGGATCAATAATGCATTACCACGTGGACTTGACCAAAATTCTTCTAGAAAGAAACAAAGGAAAGGAGTTGTCATTTAGGTAAGCATAACATTTGTCTTTATGTGTTCATTTACAATATAGGATAGAGTATGAGTCAGAATTCTTTTTATTGATTGTCAGGTGCATACCAACAAAGGGGTAATTACTATATCTGAAAATGTAAATGGAGTTATTTGTTCAATTACTATTGGGTTAGCGAGGTTAAACTTTGAATAAACACCTATCATTAAGTGCGGTTAGCTGTAGTTTATAGTTGTAAGCACTAAATAAGGACCTTTTTATTAAAAAAATTCAAAAGTGCATACAACTAACCAGTAAACTATATTAATTACTCTCAACTGTTTAATCACTTGCAGGTTACAAGTATAAATCCATTGCTCTTCATGACAAAGTCCAAAAAATGGTTTCGCTATTTTTTTAAAACTTTTAATTCTATCACACTTAAAAAAAATTCTATTTACAGTATATGTTCAGAAAATAGATGAATTAATCTGGACTTAGAAAAAGAAATTTATCAGTTAAAACACTTATTTAGTAAGATATGAAAAACACTTTTTAACATATATATTTAATAACTGAACTATTAAACCGGTTTTAAATTTTCAGCCACTGTCATAGCATATTGATGAAACTCTTTTTAACCAGCCCTCAAGTGCAACTAAAATTCAAGAAAAGGATCAGAGAAACTAAGCTTAAGGGAATCCTCTTTTAATCTCCTATTTGTTTCTATTGATGTGATTTGTTTCTTTCCCTTTTTTCATTTTATTCTTCATTCTGGCATTATACTAATTTGACCTCTATAGTACATCTGTTCTTGCTGTATAAACTATGTTTGCATGTGTCTAAATCACATTTCTGTATTACAACTACAATATTTAATCCACGGGGATAGCATAGTTCGTTAGGACATACGACGCTTACATGTAAGGTCGAGGGCTAAATCTTTGCTAACCGAATATCCTTGTAGGAACTGAATGAAATTCCAATAAAACTGCCATATTAAGCATGCTCTGTACTGTGGCTGTTTTTTAGTACAAATAAGTATGTGCTGCTATACAACTCAAAATCTATAACCTGTGTAACTTAGTATTAAGTAAAACATGAACTCTTACTTTGAACTAACATAACAACGTTGCTTACTTGATTATTCTAAGAGGTAAGAAAAATGAAAATTTGCTGCTCTTCCGTATCATTAATTTCAAAAAGGAATTTGACATCAAAATGTCATGAGTATAAAAATTGAATATAATATGTAATTCCTACCCGTTAAAATAATTCACATTTCTTTCCGTCATTCATCTAGCTTTACTTACGTAATACCTACACATAGCAAATATGTGTTTCATTTTTTCAAACTAATCAGTGCCCTATGATCAAACTCAAAAACATCTACCTCATAATTTGGCTTCACATGACAACAAAAAGTTACAAGACAACAAAAAAACAATACATAGTATACCACCATTAAAGCTTCATGTGCCCGTATGCGAAGCACAGACCTCATTCTAATTACCTTTTGTTTGACTAGATTTATCACCAAGCTAAGGAAAGAAATCGCAGTCTTCATTTTGATTTTCCTAATTTCAAGAGTCATTTTCATCAAACTTGACATTTCGATTAATAATATTCTTCGGATCTTCGGATCATATAGCTTATAGCCTTTGGATTTTGCATCATATCAAACAAACACAAGCTTCTCACTTTTATCATCCAATTTAATTCTTGTTTCATCTGGAATATGTACATAAGCAATAGAGCTAAAACTCTTAGATGAGAAATAGTTAGCTTCTTCCTCTCCATTTCTCTTGCTTGTAGATATTTGCAAACTTCTGGTAGAACGCCTATTGGATAGATAAATTGAAAAAGTTATAGCTTCAACCCAAAATTCTTTAGAAATGTATTTACTTTTCAACATACTTTTGTCATGTCAAGAATGGTTCTATTCTTTCGCTTCACCACACCATTTTGCTAAGATAATTTGCGAAACAGTCAAGAATCGTCAAATCCTTTGAGATTCGATAAAAAAATCAAATTTCTTTGAAATTAATTCACCACCACGATCAGTTTTCAAAGATTTAATTGAATATTCACTTTCTTTTTCTATCTTCTCGTTCAATTTCGTGAACATATCAAGAGCATTTGGCTTTTGTTTCAAAAAATACACCTAAATCTTCCGACTATAGTCATCATTGACAATAAGAAGTGCTCGTTTTTATTAAAAAAAGGTAGATTTATAGGACTACAAATATCTTTTGGGAAATTTGGAATCAGATAAGAACAAAGTTACACAGTGAGAATACTTCAATGTCTTATTCAATAACAACTAGGCTTTTTATAGCCTTTTACAACGGGAAAGATAAAAGAACAAAATGCTCCTGAAAAGAAGGAATAAAACAAGATCATGACCTATTCTACAGGTATGTTTATTAACATAAAGAATAAGTCTTGCGAGATACACAATACCCAGTAAACATAGAACCACCTCTTCATTCCCTCATTTAAACCAAATGCGATAGCAATTAGTTTATCTTTGTTGCATCAATCATACTGAGCATGTTCCGAAGCTTCACAAATTGTTCCATCTTTATTGGTTTTGTCATAATATCTGCAATTTGTTCCTGCATCCTACAATACTTCAGCTTTACTGTTCCTTCACTCACCAAGTCTCTCAAAAAAATGAAACTTCACGTCTATGTGTTTGCTCTTTCCATGAAACATAGAATTCTTAGAAAGCTGTATTGTTGAACTGTTATCACGGTTAATCACGCTACCTCCTCCTCCATTGTGACCAAGCTCCTTAAGAAGATTTCTGAGCCAAATGCAATGACTTGCGCAAAATGCAGCTGATATGTATTCAGCTTCTGTAGTAGACAACGTCACCACCAGTTGTTTTTTCGAAGACCATGACACAGCTCCTTTTCCAAGCAAGAATACAAAACCAGATGTGCTTTTTCTGTCATTAAGATCCCACGCGAAATCACTATTCGTGTAAGCAACCAAATCTGTGATGTCCTCATTCCTGTATAGGATTCCAAACTCAATCGTTCCTCTCACATATCTTAATATTCTCTTTGCTGCACTAAAGTGAGTCTCTATTGGAGAAGACATGAACCTGCTGATAAGACTTACTCCATACATTATGTCCGGTCGAGTCGTAGTTAAATACATGAGACTGCCAGCAACTTGTTTGAACGTTGTTGAGTCAATTTTTACTCCTTCATCTTTGGAAAGCCTTGTGCCTGCTACAATAGGATTTCCTACTGCATTGCTGTTCTGCATTGCAAACCGAAACAATACTTCTCGAGCATACTTACGCTGGCATATAAAGATTCCTTTTTCCTTTTGAACCATTTCCACTCCAAGAAAGCACCTCATTCTTCCCAGATCAGACATGTCAAATTCATGCATCATTGAAAGTTTAAAATTTTCACACATGAGTTTACCATTCCCTGTGAAAATTAAATCATCAACGTAAAGGCTCACTATTAAAAGCATACCACCCTCCTTCACTTTTGTAAATAGTGTGTGTTCACAAAAACATCTTTTGAATCTTTCACGCACAAAGTATGCTTTAATCCGACTATACCAGGCCCTCGGTGCCTGTTTGAGCCCATATATCGCCTTGCGAAGTTTGTAAACTTTCTCTTCTTCTCCCTGAATCTCGAAACCTAGTGGCTGCTGTACATATACTTCTTCTTTGAGGTCTCCTTGAAGGAAAGCACTTTTTACATCTAATTGAAACACCTCCCACTTTTTTTGTGCTGCTGTGGCTAGGATAAGTCTGATAGTATCTAGACGAGCTACCGGAGCAAATACCTCTGTATAATCAATCTCGTATTATTATGCATACTGTTAGTCCGTGAGATGATGGTTTTGATGACAACAACATTGGAATAGATTATAAAATATAAATACTAACAATATAAGTTTAGATATATATGTATATGCAGGATTTAACCATGCAGGTATCAAGAATGAAGACTGTACAATATAAAGATTCAAGATATCAAGATTGAAGACTCATGAATACCAAGATTATCAAGAGTTCAAGTAATTTATTAATTTTTAATTAGAAATTTTGTTAAAACTCCTAAAAAAAGCACTGGCATCTTGAAATCCAATTTATTCATGGAATGGAATCCACTTCGAGCCTGTTAAAGGGATGGAACCTTAAGTAGGATGGACCTATGAAAAATCTAGTGGAACATTGTTTTGTATCCACTAACTTTTTATTCAAAATGATTTTTCAAAATTATATCGTGTTTTCAAAATGATTTCAAAACCTTCCTTTTAAAATCATCAAAAACATCTATCCTGATTTCAAATACTTTTAGCCTCAAAATAATTTTGAACTTCAAAATCAAATTATCCTTGGTTTTAAACTATCTTCTAAAATAAAAGTACATTTTTTTTAATATTTATATATTTAGATTTAAATATAAAATTATAGTAAAGTTATATATATATATATATTATTTTTTATATTTACTTATTTATTTTAATTATAGTCAAGTATATTTATAAAGTTTAAAATAGTTTTAATATAAGATAACGGTTATTTTCAAAGAAAATCAAAACACCAAAAATCCCTTTGGGATGTCGACATACTCAAGTACCCCATGTCGACATGGTGTCAGTTGAGTTCAAAATTTAAATTTCAAAAGAAGTGTCTATTTGTCATAACTCTTCACGAATGGGAATGGCTGTTGTTCTTCTATAAATAGGGGTTAGTTTCAACGAATTTTAATTCATTTTTTTTGGTTTTTCACTCTTCTTCTTCTTCCATTTTTCTATATACATATTCTTACCATTACTCTGCTGAAATCAACATTGAATATAACTAGATTATCTTTGGTTTGATTCTCTATCACTATCTCAACAAGATCCTCGGTGCTATTCAGAGTTATAGGCTTTTTGTAATCAACTTAGCGAGAAAAGGAGTGATTGTGGCCTTGGAAATCAATCAAGCGAGACAAGGTGTGATTGTAGCCTTGGGAAATCAATTGGGTGAACTTGTTGGCCGAAAAGTCAAGTGTCTCTACCCAGAGGATTGTGATTCTGGAGGGTGTACCTCGTTGCATTGAAATTGAGGGTGTAATTGTAAAGATTATTTTTTGAAAGGAAATCCATACTTGTGTGCAGGACTGGATGTAGGGTAACTCCGAACCAGTATAAAATCCGGTGTGTTCTTTCCTTTACTGCTTTTGCTTTATATTTGCACATGTGTTTGATTCTGTGATCATATCTGTGTCTGAATATTGCATACATTTGTTTTCAAATTAACAAAAACTCAAAAAGATTTAACAATTCTCTAAAACACTATTCACACCCCCTTATAGTGTTTATTCTAGCCTTAAGATCCTTAATCCGCATTTCTCACATTTGGTATCAAAGCAAGGTTTTCAAAGTTTCATAATCTGATTTTTGAAAAAGTTTTCAAAATGGCTACCAACACTGGTATTGTTACTAACACTAGTATCCCTGTCACTAGTTCATTTCTAGAAGGTCGGTCTACTGTCAGACCACCACTTTTTAATGGCAGTAACTATGCATATTGGGCATGTAGGATGAAAATATATTTACAATCTATAGGATTAGCACTTGAAATATCACACAAACTGAATATTCTGAACCCACAACTGATTTTGCACAGTGGACCGCTGAGAAAAAAATTGTTGCATAAAATAATTCTAAAGCAATGAATACTCTGTTTTGTTCACTAGATAGAAATGAATTTAATAGAGTGTCAGTTTGTAAGTCTGCATATGAAATCTGGAAAACTTTGCAAGTGACTCATGAAGGAACAAGCAAAGTTAAACAGACCAAAATTTCCATGCTCACAAATCAGTTTTAATTATTTAAAATGAATCCTAGTGAGTCTATTTCAGATATGTATAGCAGATTTTAGGATATTGTGCATTCTTTAATATCCTTGGGAAAGGAATTTTCTGAAGAAGATCAGGTCAGAATTTTTTTAAATTCTCTTACTCCAGAATGGGATCAAAAGACACTTGCGATTGAAGAGGCAAATGACATCAGTAACTTAAAGATAGAAAAATTAATTGGAAATCTAATGTCATTTGAAGTCCAAATGATCGGGAGAAGAGAAAGCAAAGCATCTGAAAAGAAATCAATGGCATTGAATGCATTGACCGATGGACCAGACTCAAATAGTGATAATGATGAAGAGATAGCCTTTATGACCAGAAATTTTAGGAAATTCCTGAAATACAGAAAGATGAATAATCTCAAGAGTAACAACTATAAGAACTCTAGAAATCAGAATGTAATGCCAAATAATGTCAAATGTTTCAACTGTGATGAACTGGGGCATATCAAAAGGGACTATCCTTATTTAGATAGGCAAAATCCTCCTATAAACAATGATTCAGTAAAGAAATGGAAGCATGCATTTACTGCTACTCTAGCTGACTCAAACTCTTCCTCAAGCGATGATGATCAGAAGACAGATAATTCAAATTTGTGTTTCACGGCAATTCATGATTCCGACGAAATCAGAGAAATGGACTCGGAAAAAGGTACACATTTATAATATAATTGGTTGAAATTGCATGCTTAGAATTAGATGTTTGATTGTTTGATTGATTGATTGATTTATTGATTTTGAATTGGTGTGTTATTTGAATTTTAAATTTTTTACTATTATTTTATTATTATTTTTATTGTTATTTTATTATTATTTTTATTATTATTTTCATAGTATAATAATATATTGAAAATACTATAATTCTAATAATATTCCAGATATACATGCATTAAATATAATAAGTATATATATATATATATTAGAGTACTTAGGAAAAATAAATCACAAAAATTCACAGGCACATGTCGACATGGTCCCCACCATGATGTCGACATGGGTACCAGAATTTGAAATTCAAAATTTGAATTCAAATGGTTGAATTTTCCTCCACCTTTTCACTTCATTCAATTCTCTGAAAAGGCATCTTTTGACTAGAGAACATGTCTTTTGAGAATATATTTATTCACTATCTTTTATCATATCTTTTCACTCTCATTTTTAAATTCAAACTCTCTCTTCAAAACTTCAAGCTCTCTACTCTCTACTTTAATGGCTTCTTCAAGCAACCCCTCCACCATGAGAATTTCCAGAAAGATAAAAGAGCAACTCTTCAATGATCCGGAGGCAATAGAAGCATACATCAATAATGCTAATTATGCCAAAGTCCATCCTGGAAAGTTTGCTATCTTTCAAGATTTTTCTTCTTATGAAATTGATTCTATTTTTTCAAACAATCAAATTCTTAGTCTTGTTGATGCTTCTCAAAATGATTTTGTTAGCTATCCAAACCTTGTCAAAATTTTCTATGCAAATTTAAACCGTGGATTTTATAATGGAAATGAGGATGAAATTTGGAGTAGCGTCAAATGCACTAGAATTATTTTGAATTGTGATCTTTTGGGTACCATTTTCAGTTGCAAGAGTACGGGAATGGATCTTTCTAATTTTAAAATCGATGAAAATGATCGTGAGACATTTCATCACATTTTCGAAGGGAATGATAATTTTGAATTCAAAAATCAAAATTTTCGACCAAAAGCAAGAATTGTCAATCTTCTTTTGCAACATACTTTGACCCCAAGATTGGGGAATTTTAACAATCCTGCTTCAAAAGTTTGCAAAGCACTTTTTGCTATTTTTGGAAATTATGACATTAATTGGGCGCAAGTTATTTTGGATGAACTTCGTCCTAAAAATCTTGAAATGGGTGAGAACACTTTGTATCATGGAATTTATCTCACTCGGATTTTTAACTATTTTGGAGTGGATTTCAAAGGCGAAGAATTTTTTTCTAGAAAAGTTTTCAATCATTCCAACATTTCGCTTATGAAAATTCCATTTATTTTTCAATCTTATGAGACTCTTGCCGAAAAGGAAGAGCGTTTGGCTCATGAGAAAATGGAAGAAGAGGAAGAGGAAGAAGAAGAAGAAGGGGATAGAAATGGAAATTGAAGAAGAAGAAGAAGGTGAAACCTCTTTGGAAAGCATCGACCATCCTCCTAATCCATCCAACAAAACCCTTCCCAAAAACCAAAAGACGATTGTTGAGAATCAACGGATTCTTAAACGATCCGTTAGTAAGAAGTTGGACAAAATTTCATCCAAAATGAACAAGTTCATTTCCAAAGTCAGCAAGAAACTTGGACTTTCATCATCATCATCATACCTTTTCGTATCTAGTTGTATTTGTTTTAGTTTATTTTGATTTGAATGTTCGTGTAGTTCTTTATAATTAATCGTTGTATCGTCTTAGTATGAAATGAAATGGAATTTCTTTCTATTATCTAGCTTGTCTTATCTCCAGAATAAATGTTAATATATTATATAAATATATATATACACACAATTATTCACAAAATCAAAATTGATCATCAAATTTCACTACACCATGTCGACATACCCCTATGACCATGTCGACATGTACTGGTCAGAAATGATAATTCATTTTGAATTTGAAAAACTACTATATGTCTATTCATTTCAAACGAATTCCTACACCTATAAATACCTATTTCTTCCAAAATTCATCACTGAATATTATTTCATATCTTCTCTATCTCTCATTCTTCTCACAATTTCAAGTATGGCTAATCCAATTCATAACTTATCCGAAAATCTTGAAGAAACTCTTAATTCGTTTAAGAATATTCTCTCGTTCATTCTTCTTAACCAGCGACACTTAGAATTGAGTAAAATGCAGATGATCAAGGAGCAAGAAAGGCATTTCGATGCAATACGATGGATGATTTCCTTCCTACACAAGGATGATAACGAAGCACATCCTCCAGTCTCTCTCACGAACGACAATGAAAATTGGGATGCTATTAAGGCAGACCCTATCTTTGGAGAAGAAGGATGGGTGGAAGTTCCTCGTAACGTTTGATTTTATTTGGTTGCTTTGTTTGAATTGTTTACATTGATTGATTTGATTTGATTTGTTTTGGCTTGATTTGCTATTGATTGATATTTAGTGTGGATTGATGTTTGTTGTACAAAACATGTATAATTATACATTGATATGTATATAATCTTTGATTCATTATTGTGACTATTAATATAATTATCTCTTAATTCCATATTCCATTATATAAGTTTATTAATGCAGGTATTTTAGTCCAAGAATGAGGGGGAGTTATATAGTTTGGTGTATATAGTTTAGAGTTAGTTTTTTTGTTGATGACAAAGGGGGAGAAGTATAAAAAAGGGTAGTTAGGCATAGATTAAAGGGGAGTTATTAAGATAGAAATAATATTTTACAAACAAAGGTTGTCATCATCAAAAAGAGGTAGATTGTTAGTCCGTGTGATGATGGTTTTGATGACAACAACCTTAGAATAGATTATAAAATATAAATACCAACAGTATAAGTTTAGATATATATGTATATGCAGGATTTAACCATGCAGGTAACAAGAATGAAGACTGTACAGTATAGAGATTCAAAATATCAAGATTAAAGACTCATGAGTATCAAGATTATCAAGAGTTTAAGAGTCCAAGTAATCTGTTACTTTTTAATTAGAAATTTTGCTAAAACTCCTAGAAAAGCACTAGCATCTTAAAATCCAATTTATTCGTGGAATGGAATCCACTTCGAGCCTGTTTAAGGGATAGAACCCTAAGTAGGATGGAACCTATGAAAAATCTATTGGAACATTGTTTTGTATCCACTAACTTTTTATTCAAAATGATTTTTCAAATTTATATACTGTTTTCAAAATGATTTCAAAACCTTCCTTTTAAAAGCATCAAAAGCATCTATCCTGATTTCAAATACTTTTAGCGTGAAAATAATCTTGAAATTCAAAATCAAATTATCCTTGGTTTTAAACTATCTTTTAAAATAAAAGTATATATATTTTTTTAATATTTATATATTCAGATTTAAATATAAAATTATAGTAAAATTCTATATATATATTATTCTTTATATTTACTTATGTATTTTAATTATAGTCAAGTATATTTATAAAGTTTAAAATAGTTTTATTATTTTCAAAGAAAATCAAAACACCAAAATCCCTTTGGGATGTCGACATACTCAAGTACCCCATGTCGACATGGTGTCAGTTGAGTTCAAAATTTAAATTTTAAAAGAAGTGTCTATTCGTTATAACTCTTCACGAATGGACATGGCTGTTGTTCTTCTATAAATAGGGGTTAGTTTCAACGAATTTTAATTCAGTTTTTTTGGTTTTTCACTCCTCTTTTTCTTTCATATTTCTATATACATATTCTTACCATTACTATGTCGAAATCAACATTGAGTCTAACTAGATTATCTCTGGTTTGATTTTCTATCACTATCTTAACAAGATCCTCGGTGCTATTCAGAGTTATAGGCTTTTTGTAATCAGCTTAGCGAGAAAAGGTGTGATTATGGCCTTGGAAATCAATCAAGCGAGATAAGGTGTGATTGTAGCCTTGGGAAATCAATTGGGTGAACTTGTTGCCGGGAAAATCAAGTATCTCTACTCAGAGGATTGTGATTCTGGAGGGTGTACCTCGTTGCCTTGAAATCGAGGGTGTAATTGTAAAGATTGTTTTTTGAAAGGAAATCCGTACTTGTGTGCGGGACTGGATGTAGGGTAACTCCAAACCAGTATGTGTTCTTTACCGCTTTTACTTTATATTTGCATCTGTGTTTGATTCTGTGATCATATCTGTGTATGAATATTGCATACATTTGTGTTCAAATTAACAAAAACTCAAAAAGATTTAACAATTCTCTAAAACATTCTAGCCTTAAGATCCTTAATCCGCATTTCTCACACATACCCCTTAGCCACCAACCATGCTTTGTACTTCTCTATTTCTCCACTTTCATTCAGTTTGGTTTTAAACAGCCACTTCACTCCTATTGGTTTGACACCCTTTGGCAATGTGCACAACCTCCAGGTAGCATTCTTTTCAATTGATTCTATCTCTCTCTTCATTGCTTCTCTCCACTTCTTGCTCTTCACGGCTTCTTGGAATATTACAGTAACATCCTCTGACATCATCATCATGACAGCCTCTTCTCCTTCTGATAGTCCTTCCCTAGAGGCGTAGTCTGACATCCATATGGGAGCTCTGCGATGTCTTTCTACTAGAGAGCTTGGATTACTCTCTTCGGACGAGCTTGTTGAATATTTTCTTGATGGTGTATTTGTATTATTTTCTCCTTCTGTTTCATCTTCTATACCATCTTCATAGTTGCTGGTATCTTCCCATTCAAGAACATCTGAAATCACTTCTTCCTTGCTTGTTTTCGAGTCCCATCCTTTATTTTCTTCAAACTCTGCATCTCGACTTATGCAGATTTATTTGTTGTTGGATCAAAGAGTCTATATGCTTTAAATTCTTTTCTAGCACCCATAATTATGTGTGGCCTGCTTCTGTCTTCCAATTTAGTTCATTTTTGACTAGGAACGTGTGCATGTACCAAACAGCCAAAGATACGAAAATAATCTACCTTTGATTTGCTGCCACTCCAAGCTTCTTGTGGAGTCTTTGCTTCTAGGGCTATTGTTGGACATCTGTTCAGAATGTGAATGCACCAGTTCGCTGCCTCTGCCCAAAATTCTTTTGGCATTTGTCCAACATAGACCGAACCATGTTCATGATTGCTCGATTCTTACGCTCTGCAACTCCGTTTGATGAGGTGTATATGCTGTTGTTAGTTGTCTGCGGATCCCTTTTTCTTTACAAAATTTTGTGAATTCATTTGAATTAAATTCACCCCCTCTGTCTGTTCTTAGACAAAGTATGCTTGTTCCTGCTTCTTTCTCCACGCATGCCTTGAAGCTCTTAAAGGCAGCAAGAGTTTCTGATTTCCGATTCAAGAAATATATCCAAGTTTTACGTGTAAAATCATCGATAAAACTTAAAATGTACCTTTTGTAGCTGTTTGATGTTGGAGTGATGGGACCACATATGTCTGAATGAACCAGCTAAAACTTATATGCTGACTTCCATAACTCTTCTTTGGAAAACTCTCTCGATGTTGCTTGCCTACCAGGCAGTTTGAGCACAACTTCTGTGGATTTTTGATTGTAGGCAGACGTTCCACCATTCTTTTGTGTGATAAAGTTCTCAATCCTATGTAGCTTAAGTGTCCAAAACGGCAATGCACAAGTGTGACTCGTCTATTGGTTGAATCTGCATGCAGTTTGGAGATTTCGACACCATTCCAGCCAAGAAATAGAATATTCTATTTCCACTCATGTCAGAGTGCATGATCACTCCCTTTCTTGGGTGATAAACCTTGCATGTACTATCTTGGATCAACACAGTCAGCCCTTTTTCTTGCAATTGGCCTATACTTAACAAATTATTTTTCAGTTCAGGAATATAGTACACATTTGATATTACCTGAACTATGCCGTTCACTTGCGTTTTCACACTTCCTTTTCCCAAAACAGCAATGCGGCTATCATTTCCTAGTTTCACATTTTGCTTGAAACTTTCATTTAAATCTGAGAACCATTCTCGATTACCACTCATGTGGTTGCTACATCCTGAATCAAGAAACCATATTTCATCTCTAGTCGCTCTGTGTTCTTCAATGGATGCCATAAGTAGAAGTTCTTCCTTTTCATCAAATACTATAAAATTTGCTTTCTTCTCCCATTCAGGGCACTCGGAATGGAAGTGACCCAATTTGTGGCAATGAAAGCATTCTATCATTGCTCGTTTATCGGCTGCTTCCATCGTCCTCTGCCTCGGCTGCTTCCAATCATGCCCCGACCTCTGCCTTTTTTGTTCCTTTGTTCATGTATCACCTTCAATACTTGCTCTTCTTTTTTTGCGTTCCTTCGAAATTTTTGTTCATGCACGACTAAGGAGCTTTGTAACTCATCAACAGTTAGACAGTCTATATCCTTTGCCTCTTCAATGGATACTACAACATAATTGAATCTCTCAGTAAGAGTTCGAAGTATTTTCTCCATAATTAGTGTTTCTTTCAAAATCTCTCCATTGTTGCGCATGTTGTTTGCAACCAACATTACTCGAGCAAAGTACTCTGTGATTGTTTCACTTTCCTTCATTTCGAAGAATTCGAACTTCCTTCGAAGTGCCTGCAATTGTGATCTCTGTACCCTTGCACTTCCTTGGTACTTTCTCTTCATTGATTCCCAAAGTTGTTGTGCTGTCTCCTTTTGAATCATTATCTTCAAAATGCTCTTGTCAATGGCTGCGAATAAATAATTCTTAACCTTTAGGTCTTAGAGTTTCAGTTCTGTCCTTGCAGTTTTCTGTGCCTCTGTTTCTCTTGATCCCGCTTCTGACTCGCTGTAGCCTGGATCAATAAGATGCCACCGTTCTTTTGATCGAAGTAGGTTCTCCATTAACATCCTCCAGTGATCATAGTCTCCATCAAATTTGAAATGCTCAATAAGTTTTGTCCTTCGCTTGACATTGTGGCTCTGATACCAAAATTGTTGGGAAATTTGGAATCAGATAAGAACAAAATTACACAGTGAGAATACTTCAATGTCTTATTCAATAACAACTAGGCTTTTCATAGCCTTTTACAACAGGAAAGATAAAAGAACAGAATGCTTCTGAAAAGAAGGAATAAAACGAGATCATAACCTATTCTACAGGTCTGTTTATTAACATAAAGAATAAGTCTTGCGAGATACACAAGACCCGGTAAACATAGAATCACCTCTTCAATATCAGCATAAACCAATTCAAGAGGCTTTGTAGCTCTTGAAAATGACTCATTTGGAGAGCTATTTCTGAACTGTTTGGCATAGAGACACCCTTCACATAATTGTTGTGGATGATCAGTAAAAAGAAAACCATACACCATTTCTCTTTCATTGATATCTTTAAGCTATCAAATTTTAAATGACCCATCCTTTGGTGCCAAAGCCAATGAACATGCTTTTAAACATTTGACCAAATCAGTTTGGATTTGGAGAGAAAACATTCTGGTCTCAACATTTTTACTAGGGCAAGTAGATTACCTTTTGAATCTCTCATCATCAAAGCACCATTCTTGAGCACAACATTTTATCCTTTCTCTAAAAGCGGACCCAAACTGTATATGTTTGATTTAAGTGCATATATTATACTTGATTAATGAAATGATGTGATTTATTTTTGGCTTAAATAAGAATATTACCTCTTCCTTCGATCCTAACTTTTCTGCCATCTTCTAGAGAAATATTTCCTTAAAAGTTTTATCGATAGACATTAAGAGATTCTTCTTGCCTGTCATTTGATCACTTGCACCAGTATCTAAATACCACGCCACTTGATCCTTTCCTACACCTCCATCACATAAGAGTAACAAAGTAGCTCCTTCATTCCCTTCACCTGTAGCACAATAAGCCTTTTCCACTTTGACATTTGAATTTCTACATTCAGATGCATAATGGTTATTTTTCACAATTGTAACATTGTACATTAGCTTTACATTCTGATGCAAAATGACCATACTTTTCACAATTAGCATTGCACACTAACCTTTGGATCTCCTCTTTTGGACCAATTCCCTTTATCACATCCTCTTGATGTTTGTTGTTTATTTGATCTCTCATCATTGCTAGAGTTTTGATCGGATCTTCCTCTTCCTTTTAATTACACGCCCGCAATCGCCACTTCCACCTCAGCCTCTTCCTCTCCTATAATTTTCATTCCCTTTGTCCTTTTCTTTAGAATCAACTTTGAGAGAAGTACTTGAGCATATGGTTGTTTCTCAGTCATCCTTTCTCCATGAACTTGCAACTATAACAACAACTTGTCAATGGTCATGGAGTCTAGATCTTTTGACGCTTCTATAGCCACAACAATGTAATTGAATTTTGAGTCTAGGGACCTCAGAAATTTTAAACTACTTGAATATCATCTAATTTTTCACCATATCGTCTCATTTGATTCCCAGCTGCCAATACTCAGTTAAAGTAGTCTAAAATTGATTAAGAGCTCTTCATCTTGAGAATTTCAAACTTGCCTCTCAAAATTTGCAAATGCACTTTAATCACCATGCCTTTCCTTTAAATGAATTTTGAAGATACTCCCATGCCTCCTTTGCACTGGATACATTAGAAATTTTCTCAAACATACTCTCATTCAAGCATGCATGGATAAGGCAAGTACTTGCTTGTCTCTCATATTTGCCTTTTGCAAAGCATCTCTTTGTGTAGTTGTCAAAGTCGCTTCATTTTTCGATTGTTCAAATCCCTTCTCAACAATGTCCCATGCATCTTTTTGATCCCAACAAAGCTTTAATTCCGATGCACCAAATATCATAATTCTCTTTTGTGAGCTTTGGAAAATGAAAAGGAAACATGCCTACATTCATCATTTTTCTTTTTACTACTCACTTTTTTGTTCTCACTAGGCTTTGGTACCACTTTGTTGAAAGAGGAGAGGTATATAATTTTAAAGAAGAGGTAGATAAATAAATTTTTATTTCATCACTGCATACCAAATATAGACTTCTTACATACATTTATATTGCATCAATTAGCACTTAAAAAAGACACGGCTTTCTAGATATATATTACTTTATGAATGACACGAACCTTTCACCAAACAAAAAGACTTTTAAAATACCGATAAATACTAATAAATTTGAGTTTAATTTTTCAATGGTTTTAAGTAGGTAAACTAATTATCGCAGTCGAAGATGTTAATCTTATAAATCTTGAATTGAAATTCATTTAGAATAAATATTGTTTCGAATCCAAACTAGAATTAATGATGACTATGATGATGGTAAATATATTTGAATTCCAAAAGAAAGAGATGTTGACTTTGCAAAAAAGATGTTGAGGAAATTAGTTGAATTGATAATCGAAAAGAACGAGATGAAATCATGCGGAAGGATTTATCAAATGTGGATGAAGATCAAACATGATATTTGAAGTTATAAAGAGATAAAATTAAGAAATTTGCCTTTGGAGGGATATAAAACTATTATCTAAGTTAAGAAATTTGCCTTTGGAGGGATATAAAACTATTATCTAAGTTAAGAAATATCATAATTTTATCAAAATAGAAATTTTTTGCATTTTTATCTAAATCAAAAAAGAATTATATGTTTGTTTCATTCAAGAATAATGCATAATTATTTCAATCAAGAAATACTATGTGTATCGTAGTGACGAAATATTATTTGGTATTCATAAATATCAATTTAAGTACATATTAAACTGTTGTGATAACATAAAGATTAATAAAACAAATTTTATTAATGTATTAAAATAAATGTAAATTCGTAAAAATGGAAATAAATTTAGTAGAAATTATTACAACCAAATACCTCCATTGAAATTTCGAATATGTTTCATGAGAAATTCATATGCCGATGAGGTATGTGTACATTGCTCTATATCATTTGTTGATCACTGTGTACATTCTAAAATAGAGTTTTGTTACTAAGTTACAAAACTAAGTTGCTAACTCAGTTTTGCATAATTGAGTTTGAAACTCACCGCAAAACCTGGTTGCAAAGCTCAGTTTTGAAATTGAGTTTTGCAAACTTGGTACTTAGTTTGCAAAATTCGGTATTGGGCTTGCAATTGCAAAAATCGGTTTGTCAGTTCTGAAACCGATTTTTGCAAAGCCTAGTTTCAAGTTTGAGTTTTGCAACTTAGTTTCAAATCCGAGCTGCAAAATAAAGTTTCAAAACTGAGTTGCCAACTCAGTTTAAAATGAGCTGCAAAATTCACTTGTGAGTTTAATTTTTTTGGCAATGTTGACTTTGTGATATTTTTTTCATATTTCTTTTTAGTTTTTTATGGCTTACTTGTCAAACTGGTGAGACTATGATGTAATGATGATAATGTTACTTGTTATACCTTTTCTAGATAGGGTGTTAAAACTCCAACGCAAAATATTTTGGGTGCCACTTCTATTTAGGTAATTTTATCTTTTACCTTTTTAGTAAAAAGTATTGCATATGGATAACCCCACCGCTGAAGTACCTTGTGGGCGATGAATTACCCATGGATAGGAAAGTAACCCGAAAAATCCTTTACTAGGCACCCCATTTCACAATGATGGATGGGCAGCTCCATCGACGGAAGGATATATTGAATATGGTCAGTCGAAAGCAGGTGAAATAAGTATATTTCAAAAAGAAATCACTATTTTGGACCTTTAGTTTTTCGGTGACCAAATACCCTCTTCCACATTTTCTACGACCAGACCCCACTGAAAATGGTTTTCGATTCATTTTTTCCTCTTTTTTCGATGGATTGTTATGAATTTTCCTTTGCATGAAGGGTAAAATTGTGAACTACTCCATTCAAGTGGGATCCGATAACAATTTTTTACTAGGTGGAATCCCTCCCAACTTGTCTCGTTTTATCCAAAATAGAGTCCGTTTAATAATGCCCATTGGTAATTAAAATAAAATAATAGTGCTACGGTACTGACTCATGTACGTCAAATACAGAACAAAAACTCTTATTCATGATAGAGTAAGGGTATGCCATATGGGCAATTATGTAATTTATATAAATAGTTAACTCTGTAATCAATTCTCTTTCATAATAAAGGTGTTTTTCTTTTTGTTATATATATTTGTTATAATGTATTATGAATAATTAAATGTTTGATTATATTTTTAACAGAAAATCCATAAATGGTGTGTTTGTGATAGTAGTTGAAAATAGTTGTAATCATGAGTATTGTATCACAATATCATAAACACGTCATTTTAAATGCTCTTACTCAAGATGCATAGAGATTGGATATCGATGTATCCATTGAGACTAGAGTACTAACTCTCTCCAAATATTGGAAAATATGTTACTCATGACTGCTGGGGACATCTAGGGGTTACGTACTGATAGATATTGGATAATCATGGAACGACTCACTTGATAGTTTTCTGTTGGTTAATATAACTAAAGTCAAACAGAAAATATCGATGTGACTGAGTTACATAGTTCTCTTGACTTGAGAGTACTGTGGATCTTTAATATGAAAGCTCCACTTTGATTATAGTCGAATCTTAGCGTGGTTTTCATCAAGTGATTATAGTTGGGTCAAGTAAAAGCATTGAAAGTGAAGCCCTATTTAAGAAAAGATTCGTATCCTCAGTTATATGGGGTTACTATCACGGTCAACTCAAGTCAACTCAAAGTCAAAATCTCTGGCTAAAGTAGTTTGGTTAATAATAATTGTTATTATCGAACCTGTGCAGTTAATGCCCCGCTATTACCCCGCTATAACCTTGCTATATCTCATAGCGGATTTCTACCGCTACGATTTTTCCATATAGCCCCAAATATAGCCTTTTCGCTTTAAGCCCCGCTATTTCCGCTATGTCCCGTTATTCCCGCTATATCTTCTTCAAAAGAAATGAATTGAAAAATGACATTTATACATTATAAAAATTATGAAATTGATTTATGTAATTGAATTTTTAATATATTTTCAGAAATGAAAATACTCAAATATTCTACTTAATTCAATTATGTTATATAACAGTTTTACGTTTATTTATAGTATATTCCCAAGTGTTTTTATTTAAATTATTTATGTATTACTTATAATTCAATTGAATGTTAAACTTTCATTTAATTATCATTTATATATTTGTAAAAACAGTAATTACGAGTGTTATATGCTAGTTTAGAGTCATCTGCTATATCCCGTTATATCCTCGCTATATTCCCGCTATGACTTTTTGCACCTCCACCGCATTGAATCCGCTGAGCGCTTCAACTGCACAATATCGAACTAAGGATTTTGTGTTTGGATTATAGAGTTGAATATGGATGATATTGGAATTTTGACCATTGCCAAATTCCACAAGTCCAAAGTGATATAGTTTTACATACAAAATTGGTGTAAACAATAGTCATAACGGCAACGCTTAACAAAGTAAAATTGGATTTTACCGAAACCAAATAAGTGATAAATTTGGCTAAAATGCCACGCCACTTGCTAAGTAATGTGTGAACGTTAATATTCGAATTGTACGATATTAATCGCTAAACAAATTTATACCTAAAGAGTCACGCAAGCAAAACGTTATATACTCCTTTGATAGTTGATTTAATTAAATTTTAATTGTTACAAATTAATTAATATTTATGAAATATTAGTTATAAAATTTTATTTGATGTGTTGAACAATATTAAACAGTGTGTTTATAATAGTTATAAATATGCTGATCGATATTCGGTATCGGTATGCGTTTAAATTGAATTTGTGATGAATATTGTTTGGGTTTGTACTGGGTATAAGGCCCATATTAGGCATGATAATTTTGGCTAGGAAGTGGCAAAGATTGGGCTGGCCAACGGTTAGTAGATAGGTAGGGATTGAATTTTAAAAGGGAAAGAAACTGTAAAGAGAGAAAAAAATGATGGTGATCCACTTTTTGCTCTATTTTCTCTTCTTTATGTAATGTCACTTAACTAAGCCCTCACTTTTTATATACTATTCCCACTTCTCCTTGTTGAAAATTTGTTCAAGTACTGGAAAATTTCAATTTCAAATATATATCAAACACTTCAATCCAAAAGATGGTGGTAGACAATTTGGAGCTGGGCTCTTTCAAGTACTGAATCTTGAAGGAGTACTCAAATTCATTTCAACATGTCTTTATTAGGCTATGGAAAATGTAATTCTCTGATTTACATTCATTTATCAATGTTTAGTGAATTGTTATATCATGTGGTGCTTTGGTAGAAATGCTACTTAGTTTATCGGTATGCAGTCACATATATGATGTTTGAAAATATATTAGTGCATATATGTATAAGTAGAATTTGTTATTAGCATTGAATTCTTGGCCTAATTTAGAAAAATTTATATAAATATGATATTGTTAAACAATATTTTTTTTTCTAAAGAATAAAATTATATAATAAATGTTTTAAAATTTATAAAATTTTATTTTTATGCAAATATAATTAATAGTATTTTATTTATTTTAAAATATATTATTTTTATTTTATATTTAAATATTAATTTAACCAATTACCTAACTAGAAATGAATTTTATATATATATATATATATATATATATATATATATTCAAATAAAATATGAAATAAAGCGTAAAATTATATATGATAATAAAACATTAATTTTAGATTTTAATTTTCGTGAACTGTCAACTTACGAGAAAATGGCCCCCTTCCTTCATACGGTGATTCTCGCCTTCTTCCTCATCACCGCTCGTCCTAATCCTCGTTTGTGTCCCCCCCGTCCCACCGTGTCTCTTCTCCCTTCATAGCCAAGAACCATAAAGATAAGCATAAGCTAGCTTCTTCGTCCGGTCCTACTTCTCAAACTAGATCTGGGCATTCATTTTCAACCTCGGAGCCGTCGTCAATAGTGGAGTATCGCCTTTAGCCTCTCTTCGAAACACTGTGTTGCCCACATCTCAAGTTTCATTACCGCCTCAACACCCAAATGTCTCCACTGCTCAACCCCCTTTTCAAATCTGGCTGCTAACATCGATTCATCGATTGGTGATATTCCAATTCAGGAATTACAACTGTTCATCCACTTACTCCACTAACTCATTTGGTGTCGCCTGTTGGTATGTGGGTAAATGAGTTGATTTCCGAATTACCGGCAACTATTGTTGACTCTGATTTGTTGGGAGGATGTTAAAAATTTGGTTCGGTTGTCAATTACTTGAATTCTGGTCCTTCTGCCGAATCATTGGATGTTGCTGAGAGCGTTTCATCCTCTATTTCGAATGGTTGTCCTACTACAACAACTCAATTAAATGCACTTGAGCAATTGCTTATTATAGGTTCTAATGAGCATGTCCTCCCTCCTTTGATATAATCACATTCTGCTCCTTTGTTTCAAACTGTAGCAGTAAATTCTGTTGCTTTACCGGTAAATAATGTTGCCATTCCAGCTAATAATGTATCCATACCAACTCCTTTTCCTGTTAGTAATCAGTCTATAGGTGGTTATGCCGCTGTTAATGAAAAAGTTGTTGATTAGTCAGTAGGGAAAGTGTCAAATGTAGACATTCAGCTGGAGCATGTTCAACTGCCTGCAGATACGTCTTCTGAAATATGCACTCCAACTGCATGTAGAAATGCCCACTTGAACTCTGAAGCTATACAGTCCTTTTATACTATTTCATCGCCTTCTACGACTATTCCGGTGGATGTGCTGCCAAAATGGTCTTCTCTTTTCAAAGCATTGCCCAGGAATGCGGGATCTTTCTCTCCTAGAACTTTTGATATGGTGGTTATCGATGGTGTTAATGTCCCGGCGATTGAGGTCATCCAAGAAGGAGTTAATTATTGGTCTGAATATTTGGTTTGCTTTTTCTTGATTCTTCCGTACCGTACAGGGAGGTTCGTGACCACTGCAGACGGATTTGGAACTTGAAAGGTAGTCTCCATGTCCAGTTTTTCAACAATATGTTCTATTTTAAATTCTCTAATAGTAATGACAAGTTGAGAGCTCTTGATACCAGTCCACTTATCATTGAGGGGAAACTGTTTATTGTTACACCGTGGAGCATTACTGTTGACAAAGCTAGATAACAGGTTCTTTCTATCCCTATTTGGGCTACTTCCATGCATATTCTGTCTGCACTTCAGCCTCTTTTAAGTCTCAACTGGCTTGCCAGTCTCATCGGTGACCTTAAGTGTTTTGATTATAATACTGAAGCCCGTAAATCTTTACACTATGCTCGGGCTTTGATCGAGATCAAGCCTACAAAACCTTTGCCGTCGACGCTTTCTGTGAGACTTGCTGATGGGCATGATGTGATAGTGGACGTGTAGTACAAGTGGAAACCGGAAATTTGCTCATGTTGTAAGCCATTTGGCCTTTCTATCGATACATGCTCGTTCAGGTCTGCTGCCAGTCCTCCTCCTGCAAAGATTTCGCTTCCTCAGCCTGTTTTGAAGTGGGTCCCCATTGCTCCGACTCCACTTGTTCCTATCCCTTCCCCCTTGGTGACACTATTGAGTCAGATGCTTGCACCGTTGTTTCCCATCTATAGACAGCTCGAGGAAGACTATTGTACCGCCAATTATTGTGTGGAACATTGGGGAGAAGTCTTGGGTTCGTGTGAAATCAGAAATGAGATATTGTCCAATGACGAGGAGTTATTACATGTTTGTGGGATAGGAGGGGGAGAGTCAACGATTATATTATCACGTGGCAGGGGATGGTCTTGTTCTCTCGACTGATGGCAAGGATGGGATATCAACTCTACTGTTTTGGCGGATGATTCTTGGGATCAGAAGTATTTATATTCTTATGATTTAGAGGTCTTTATTCCTGATATTGTGGCTCATTACTCTGGCTTTATTCATGTGCTGAGGCCTATATCAACTGATGATGACAGTGGTTCTTCCTCCGTGGAGGACAGTTAGGTTTTCTTATCAAGTTGCTGAGGCACTTAATCTCTTTCCTGTGTTTGTTTGTGCGGTGATCTGGACACTATAACCCAGCTTTGTAGAAGATAGACAATCTGTCTATCTCCTGTACCTCATGTTTTTATTATCTGTTACAATAAAAAATGGTATGGGACCATTCAAACCCGTAGGCCTTGCCAAAAAACTAAAATTAATTTTTTAATATTTTTCCAAGCTAGTTTATATGTAATTATAAATCATTTATTTAAAAATCATTTTACAAAATAAAAGATTATAAAATTGTTATACAAGTAGAGAGCTTGCTGTAAATTTACATTAATTTATAAACAAAATTCATTATATATATATATATATATATATATATATATATTTGTAAATTCATAAATACTTATAATTATATATATATATATATATTAAAAAAATTATTCCCTGAGTCGAGAGTCTCTATAAAAATATATTAAATAAATAAATAAATAAATAATTTATTTTATATATATTCAAATATGTTTGTATATTTATAAATACATATTATTTCGACTTATTTATAAAAGATAATAATTATTTTATTCTCGGGTTTGCTACAACAATATACATATAAATATTTATATTCAATTATCTTATACTAATTATTAAATGATTTTATGATTTAATTATATACATAATATACATACATATGTATGTATGTACGTAAGCACTTATATATTTTTATAATTTAATTATATATACACACATGCATAAATACACACACGCATAAATACACACACACACATGCATGTGTGTGCGCGTGCGCATACACGTGTGTTTGTGCGTGTACTTATATATATTTTTGTGTGCGCGTGCGCATACACGTGTGTTTGTGCGTGTACTTATATATATTTTTATATAAATTATTATAATTATCAATTATTTACATTTATGTGTACAAATGATATAATTTCACATAAATATATAAATCATTTGATGCACATATATATTTCATTTAGATAGCATGATCAAATTCCAAAGGGAGTAACATGTCCGTTGCGGTGTAATTTCCAACGTCTATATATGAGAATGTTAAACCATGTACACATTATTATGTTGCACATGCACATATACACATATGTATATATGATACATTTATCCAAAATATAATATAAATCATATAATATTAATCTTTATTTATAAAGTTAATTAAAATATTGATTTTATTTAAAAGAAAATTCAGAAAAGTTCTAATTAGATTAGACTTCATAGACCTAAAAAAGATCCTATAAGATTTTTTTTGAAATTCACTCTTGAACTCTACTGTGGGCTGGTCCAGTTTTAACAATGCTATCAGAACCAATAGCCTATGCGGTCTAAATTAGTCATGTTAGGGCTAACTAGTTAAGCTTTCCTACTTTGTACAATGTCTAGAAAAGTAACTTTTAGGATTGGAATTGGGTAAGCAAGTACCATATCCTACCTAGTTAACAACCTGGTCTGAAAGGTGATGTGAGCCTAAAGGTTGCCTCTAATATGAAAGGATCAAATTTGATTTCAAAATTTATTAATAATATTAATAGAATAAATCAATTAAATAAGTTAATTAATTAACACACACACATGTATGGTATATTATGATATATGTTATGTTGTTTTACAATATTGAAATAACATAAGTATACATACATGTATATGAAATGAATTTGAAATTAATATAATTTAATTAAAATTGTTTAATTAAATAAATTAATTTTTTTGCAAAGCAAGCTAGGTTTATAAATAGGACCCATACCTCTTTTTGTTGAACAAGCATACACATAAGAAATACAACAACAACAAGAACAAAGCCAAAACAAAATGAACTAAAATACGCACACAACCAACAACGAGCACAACAGAAGAATAGAGAGAACATAGGAGCAACGCAAGCAAGTGGCTATCAGTCTAGACCCTAAACATTATGAATTTGGAGATTACTAGTTTCAAAAGGAAAGCTATGCACATGTAAACAAATGGTAACCCTAGAAATGGACATTATATCATGAAGCATAACAATGTTAGTGCTGACTTAACCATTAAATACCCTGCCATTTCTCTCTTTCCACACCACCTTAATGAACTTCCTGATCAAGCATTGGTACACATAAGACCTCAAGTTTTTCCCCAAAAATGTTGATGAACAGCCTATTTTGCTCAAGTTCGCTAATAAGGCAGCTGCTAGGAAAGCCCGCAGCCAGGAGAAGGTCATTCCAAAGCACGCACAACTGAAGAAAATATGAGTTCATTTCGTCACCACTATTACAAAATGTACAAATTGTAGAGTTAAGAAAATCCGTGTGACATAGATGGTTTTTGGTGAGAATAGCATTCTTGATCACCCTCCAAAAAAGAAAGTTGTCATTGTGACTATGGTACTTATTCCAAATCCTGACATGCCAGGGGCAACCAACGTTGGTTCGAGTCAATCTACTATACATGTGATTGATGCAGTGCTTCCTTTTCATCTTACCCCAAGTGAGACCATCGAAGTCAGACATGATTAGCTTGGTAGATGTAACGGAGGATCAGATGGCATTGATGGAAGGGTTGCTGTTGTGAGGCCAGCAAACAGCATTGTCATGAATATAAGTAGCAAGCTTTGATTGAATAGGAGTTGCCCGATTAGACAATCTGTTGATGAGTGAGAATTTTGCTCAGTATAATTCTAGGTCCAGACCATGAAGAATTCGAAAAGCTTATAGAGGTGCCACTGCATATGTTACTGTGACCAGGTGAAGATATCTTCTCCTACAGGTAAGAATAGAGTTTCAAAGCCAACTATAGGAAATAGGCCTACTCATAGTCTAAAAGCCCTTGCAACCAATTAAATGTTTCCAAGTCCACTTGTTCTAAAGACTGGTGTTGCTAGAGAAGAGAGTGTTTACATGCTTAGAAGTGGCAGCGATGTTCCAAGTGATCAAACACTTAATACCAAGCCCTCCTTCATGGATGGGTTTTTTAGTTTGACGTAAGAATAAGAGTGGGCTTCGTCTAGAAAGGCCAACCATGCCAAAGAAAATGGGAGCAAGCTCTCTCAATCATTCTCAACAACATTTTTGGCAGGACAAAGATTCTTGAAAAGTTCACTTGCATAGGAATATTGTGGAGTTCACAATGGTCAATCTACCAACAGCAGTGAGGTATTTGTTATGCCAGGAGATAAGCTTTTGATTACATTTCTCATAGATAGGTTGACAGAGGATTTTTTTTATTCTAGACGAGGTGAGGGGGATGCCAACATAATGAATGCCCTGGGCTATAGGGAGGAGGTTATGAGTAGATGCCATAACATTTTTTGTACCTCATTCATGCTAGCGATCATGATGGCATACTTGTTATAGTTAACTATTATGTCAGTAGCACTGTAAAAGGAGTTGAGGGCTTCACTTAAATTGTTCAAAGATGAGTTGGTGGGTTTAGTGAACACAAGCAGATTATCAGCAAAGTAGAGGCTGAAAATAATAGGATCTCTACACTTTGGATGGTAATTAACGATCTCATTGTTATATTTGCTAAGAAGTGTGAGAGTAAGAGCTTCCAAGACTATAATGAATAAATAGGAGCTGATGGGGTCACCCTGCCTCAAACCTTTCCGCCCCTCAAAGAAGACATAAGGGTGACCATTGACATTGACAGAGAAGGTGGTGGAGGAGATGTAAGTATGAATGTACTGCATAAATTTAGTAGTGAAGTTCATGAGCCTCAAGATGGCAGTGACAGCTGCCCACCTAGTCGTATCAAAAGCCTTCTTAAAATCATATTTGGTGCAGGCATCTAGGAGTAATGAATTTCCTGTTGTAGGCAATAATTAAGTCATGTGAAAGATGGATATTATCAACTATACTTCGACCAAAAATATGCAGATTGATTGATAGAAATAAGTAAAGGAAGCATGGTTTGAATTATAGAAGCAAGTAATTTGGAGATACACTTGTAGATTGGTGCAGCAGCTAATGGGTCTATAATCAGAGACACAAGAAGAATCAACAACTTTAGGAATAAGGCAGATCACAATAGTGTTGATGGTAGTGAGCATGTGGTTGGTCCTGAAAAAATTGTCAGTAGCTTTATAGCAGTCATTTTGAATGATGCTCCAAGTGGAAATGAAGAAGGGGGAGTTAAATCCATTAGAGCCACCAGAGTATTATAATAGAGAATAGAGCAGCTTTGATGTCCTCATGAGTGTGAGACAGAGTTTACAAGAGCAACTTGCTCATCAATAACAAGAGCAACCTGCTCATCAAATAGCTTGTTGAAGGGTAAGGATTATAGAAAGCTTTGGTCAATGTTGCTATCACGCATGCAGCCAAAAATGCTTTTGTAATGATAGAGCTTTAATCTGAGTGAACGTTGCCATCTTCCTCCTTAACAAAATGAATAGTGGATCTATGGTATTTAGACTTCAAATACTGGTGGTAGAATGCGGTTTTTTTATCACCCAAAGTATCCCATTTGTCCCTGATTTTCTGCCTCATCATCAAAGCTTCATCTCTATGGGCTAACATCAAGGCAGTAGTGATTATGAGTTCCTACGTAGAAATATCAATATCTAAAGGGTTATTAAATAGCTCAGTTTGATTATTATTTAATTTTATTTTTAAGAGAGGGGACTTTTTTCCCTTTCCAAAAACATCATTACTCCACGCTCTCAAGGCCACTTTGGTGATTTTGAGCTTCTGTTGAAGGACATACATGGGATTGCAAAACACATGGGAAGCCCAAGCATTGGAAACAGTTTGAAGGAAGTCAGGCTGATCAGCCCAAATGTTGAAGTATTTGAAGCTAGAAGGGAGGGAGAGAGAAGAGGCACAAAAAGAAATGACAGGAGGAGAGTGATCAAAGATGTTGGGAAGCAAAGCTGTGACACATGGGGTAGGCCATAAATAACAGGCATGAGCATTAAAGAATGCTCGATCTAATCTAATGTAAGTCATGATGCCACTTCTGGATTTGTTGTTCCAAGTGTAAAACAAAGTAGATGATGGAGTTTCATATATACCAACAAGGTAAGTGGCATGTTGCAGTGGAATTAACTCATTAAGGACTAGGGGTTTACCACCCATTCTATCAAAGGAGGAGAGCATGCAGTTCCAATCTCTAATGATTATCTAAAGGATATTGGACTTTAGAAGATGAAGATCAGATAGGAATTCATTTCTAGGAATAAGGGAGCTGTGAGCATAGACAAAGGAGCGATTAAAAACAAGGTTGTCAAGAATGTAGGTGATAAAGTAGTGACAAATCCGGTGAGAGGATTAACGTTTAGAGAGAGAAGGTGTAGGGTTGAAAATGATAAGAATTCTTCCAAAACTAGCATGTTGAAGGTTATGAAGCACATTCCATCCGGGTTTGATGTTATGGCATATTTGCATAATGTTGCCAGTATTGAGTTTGTTTCTAAAATTGCAACCAATTATAGTTTGTTGGTATCAATGTACTCATGAATTTCTATTAGTTTGGAGATGTCATTGACTCCACTGACATTCCAGCAGCCAATTTTGTCAATCATTCGATGGAGAGGTGGGTATGGTTGGTGGGGAGTGGAATTGAGTGATGGAGTAGTTGAATAAAACCCCCCGAGAGAGCTTCAAAAGGAGGTTTGGATATTTGTTAAATATCATCAATAGAGAACTATGCTAGACACTTATCTCTTTCAAGTTATCTTTTCTTATTTCTAGTAAGTGGAATGGTGGTAGTAACATTTGGGATAGGTGTGGTAGGTAAAGATGAAGAGGAACTAAAATGGGAGAGGAAATGGATAGAGGATTAAAAAGGTTTGCACCACTTATAATGTCAAGAGTAGCAAAAGGGTTGGCAAGAAGAGCAGTAGGGACAAGGCCAATAGAAGGGTTAGAGCTGGAGGATAAGACCATGTATTCAAGAGTACTGGCAAAGTTGATACCATCAAATAGATTGATATGAGATGAGGTGTTGTTGGGGTTAATAGGGATATACTATGGCATGATTAAGGCAGATAGATTGGGTGTGGAATGCATAGAAGCGTGCACATCAGTGTGCACAACATCTATCGATTGATTAATCAAATTGGTTGAGACAATGTTCGGGATGAGAATGATGGCTTGCATATTTGAAATATCAGGTTTAGTTGGGTCAGGGTGCACAACAACATGTACATAAACATGCACATCTTGGTTCACATTAGCTGGTAATTCATCATGCACAACTAGGTTTAGAGCAACATTTAAATTTGGATTCACTTCAACTTGTAATTCATCATTCACAGCATCTTGAAGGCCAAAATGCATACCAGTGTTCAAATCACTTTGCACATTTATATTCAGTTCATCACGCACTTCAATAATCAAATCATTGGAAACAGGCCCTACATCTTGCATTGTAGAGACATAGCTAGGAACCATAACATTAATTTGCACCCCTTTCGACTTTAATTCAGTATAGCCATCATTAGCATTAAATACATTGCAATTTCCATTATCACCAGTTTTCTCTTCAGTAGAATTTAAAGCACCACCATTCCTTATTGCTGATATATTCTCATGAGCAATTATTGCACCAACATTCTTAGTAGAGCCACTATTCATAGCCATTTTTAAGACTTTATTAATAAAACTTCTCTTATTCCTTCTTATGGTATTCCACTTATACTCCTTAGAGATGTGAACATTTGGTCTAACTTTATGATTTAGTTGTTCCTTAGCTTCATTAACAATACCATTTTCCATACAGCAGGCACCTTGCCAACATGAATGATTTGGAGCATTATTCAAGGGTGTGGCCAAAGAACTTACATTGAGTGCATATGTGTGGTTTATAGTTATATTTAACATTTACCGTCGCTATCTGACCGGAAGCTAGCTGAATTGAAATTTGATCCGGCAGTAATCTCATTAGCTCAGTCACAATCAAGAACCTTACAAAATAAAATCTATTCAAACTTTCGGTGGATTCATCAAAGCAAATCACTTTAGAAACATTGTTTTCCAACCAGTCAATGCTATACAGAGACCAAGAAGCAAGTGGGATGTTACTAAAATGTACCCATAGCGGAATTGACTTTATTTCTTCCTTCAAGTAGTCAATGGTGGGATGCCATTTAAAAATGATGAATACTTTACCTCTTATGATAACTGGGTCATATTCAAGGGTCCTCCTTTTCTCATCATCCATAAGTTTAAAGAAAAACATGTTTCTATCAGATTTGATTTTTATACCTTCAAGCCTCTGCCAAATCAGCTTAAGTTGCTGCACTACCATAGTGTAAGACAAGTTATTGTCAAGGAAAAACCCAATAAGATTATTACCCCAAAAACTCATGCCAATAGAGAGGACTTCCAGTGTCATAATAAGCACACCATCATCAATATATTGAAGAGAAAAGGATTGCAAGTTGTATGTCCCAGCATTCTTGGGACGTTTCTTAAATAGGGATCTCCAAGGAGAGAAGGAGGCAACAAAAGAGGAAGAAGATGAAGGAGGAGGGACAGAGGAGGAGGGACTGGTAGGCTGGGGAAATATAGGAGTGGGGATGATGGAAGAGGGCGGAAAAGGAAGGATAGGAGGGAGTTGAGAAGGAGGAACGACCAAGATGATGGTTGGAGGATCAGGTAGAGGAGGAGGTAGAGGTATAGGTATAGGTGGAGAGAGGGAATCCGAATTTGAGATGGGACGAGGCAGGAGAATGGTTGGGTTGGGGGGGATGCCATAAAAAGGAAAAAAAAGTCAAAAATCTATATTGAATTAATATTTTCAATTAAATAAATTAATTCAAATGTAATTAATTAAATAATATAACAATGTATATGATATATGTACTATACTATAAAGGTTATGGTATATAATAAATATTCAATATAAATGTTCTTGAAGCCGAGCCTTCTTTTTTTGTTGGTCAACCATTTATATTAACTCTATGGACCCCAATGGTTTCCAGTGCTCGTGATCAGGTTCTTTCTATTCCTGTTTGCGTTTACTTTTCACATATTCCTTCTGTTCCGCAACCATTTAATTGTTTGAATTGGCTTGCTTGTAATGTAGGCAAATTGAAATGCTTTGACTCTAATACAGTAGCTCGAAAAATTGGTGTATGCGAAGGCTCTTATTGAAATTACTCCAGATAAACCCCTCCATTCCACTATTTCTATGCAGCTGGCTGTTGGTCATGTCGTGAACGTCTGAGTACGTTACGGATGGGCTCCCAACATCTGTACCGTCCGTCATTCCTTCGGCCACCTGGCCGTTGCTTGCAAGCATTCTGTAGTCTCGCCGGCTGGTCCCAAGATTCCTATGCCTCGCCCCCTCTTAGGAAATGAGTTCCTAAGGTTTCTACCGCTGCCACTCAGTAAGCCTTTCATCCTGATGTGCCATTACAAGTACCGGCTCCACCTACTTGTTTTGTTGTTTCGCATCTAGACATTGGTTTCGTCGTTCCTTCTGTCGTCTATGTTGTAGCCGCTCCCGTTGCTCAGTCTCCTAGGATTGTTTGGGCTGAGTCCGAGGGGTGTTGGATTGATCTCAAATCTGATATGAGATATAACCCCAAGGTGGAATCCTTCTTTAGATTTGTGTCCGATGATCAGTTGGACCTCAGATTCCTTCGTTACCGTGTTTCTAGTGATTCTTTGGTGCTCGCTACGGCTGGCCAGAACTCTGCCATGTTAGCTGACGATCCTTGCAGCCGATTCCTTTATATATTCTCCAGATTTTGTGGATTACGACCCATGTCTTGCTATGATATTTCGCCCCTTTGCACGTATTATTAGGACTACTCATGTGGCTTACGCCCAGGTAATCGCAAAAGATGGTGTTTTCCTCTTTTGAGGAGACCTAGTCGTTAGGTTATTTAGTAGTTGTGGCACCTCTGGCACAATCATGTGCTGTATTTTCTTTATATTAGTAGTTAAGATGCTCCTACCTTCCTCCTGTATCCTACTGTGTTTATTACGTTCGTAATAAAAAGTGGACGGTCTACTATAAAACCGATCGGTCTTGCTAAAAAAAGATAATATAAAATTAATTAAAATTTTAATTAATTAATTAATATTTAATAATATATTGTTATACATATGACTATTATATAGGTAATATGAAATATAAAAGTAATATAATAATAAAACTTATATAGTATGAATATATAAGTTAAAGTTAGAACATTAAGAAACCCTAAATTGACTTAAGGAATAAATAAACACGTAAATGTACATATACCTAAATTCCGATGTGTTTGACACTTGAATCATGAGAGTAATTCATAAGAATTACATTAAAGTTGGTTTCACTCAGTGTAATATATTGGAGTTTATGACTCTTCAATATAAGTTATCGTTTACCATTTATACATTAATAGAATACTTGCATACACTTTAGTTGTTGAGTTTTCCTCAAGTTAAGGATGTTATGTGTAGTACTATCAATATATTGAATACATGAGGTAAGATAATCATATATATTTGTTGAGCTTTTCTCAAGGTACGTGCATTATACATAGGCATCATGAAATGGTAGGTCTGAATGAATAATCCTACTTTATTTTTTTGAGCTTTCCTTAAGGTAAAGGCGGGATTGGGACAAAGTACCACGAGTTACGAGTTGTATATGATACAAATGATAAGAATTATCCATCGTATATAGAAGTATGATTTGTTGAGCTTTCCTTAAGGTTAGAATCCCAAGACATATGAGTTCCAATACCTACTATCAAAGTTAAAAGATTTCAATGTTTCGACTTAGGATTTGGCGAAACATAAAACACTGGTGGGAGCATATTAGTAAAATGAAATGTAAAGTTTAACCTTAATAATTTTATAAAAATATCTACTATGTTAATGTCTAAATAATATACTCATTAAAATTTGCAGATAATGTCGAATCTAAGACTTTTAATGAAGGAGATCGATTAGCCAGACCAAACAACTATGTTGACTGGCTACGAGCTATAAAAATAGCTCTGATATATGAGAGTTTTGTCATCTATAACTTGTGCTCTGCTAACAAGACCTGCGGAGACGATCACCTAGACCTGGATGTTGCTTATAGTAAGTGGGTCGCTGACCTTAAAATCACCCAAGTATTCATGTTGTCTACTCCAGATAAATAGTTGTAAAGGCAACACGAATCAATGTCCCTCCTTGAGATATTTGATAGTCTCAAGGAACTTTTTGGCAAGCAGTCTCGTTGCGCAAGGTACGAGACTACTAAGAAACTGTCCAATACTAAAATGCAAAAGGGATAGAAGGTGGATGATTTTGAGATGATGATGAAGGGCTATATTGATAGGCTTACATTTTTGGACGTGGCTCTAAGCAATGAGTTATAGGTCAAATTGATCCTTGGTTCATTGATTCATCATTATGAACTGTTTATATTAAACTATAATATGAATAATCTGAATGTAAATCTCGTAGAGCTCCTCAATATATTGAGGTTGGCCAAGTAACAACATAAGGATTGGTCGGTTGTGCTTGCAGTTAAAGATGGGGCGTCATCTTCGAATAGTTCAAGAAGGCGAAAGAGTGATGGTAAAAAGAAAAGTAAGAAAGAAATTTTTTTTGTCGATGACAAGGATGAGTGCCACCACTATCATAAGAAGGGACACTAGAAGAGAAACTATCTCGAGTATCTTAAGGCTGTGAAAGAAAAAAAGCAAAATAGTTCTATAGCTCCACTAGGTACATTTATGATTCAAAATAGTTTTGTAATCAATAAAATGTCATAGGATCTAGATAAAGGATCTGAAACTTATATTTGTAACTCGTTATAGGGGATTAGGAAGTGGCGACGCTTGGTAAAAGGAGAAATGAGGCTCTAGGTGGTTGATGGATCTATAGTAAATGCAACGATTGTAGGATATTTTCATTTATATTTGCCTAGTGGTTTTGTGTTAGTATTAAATAATTGCTATTTTGTTAAATACTTTATTTTTGGAATTGTATTTTTTTAAATTGTAGGAGGCTGGGAATGTATTTTATTGTGCGAATAATGTTATGAGCATTAGCCAGGGTGGAAATAAAGTCTATGAAGGTGTTATTGAAAATGACATTTATGTGATCAATTCTTATGTATATTATGTGAGTAGTTCTAGTAGCAGTATGGATGATAACTATCTTTGGCATTGCAGGCTTGGTCATATTAATGAGAAATGACTACAAAAACTGAAAACCAAAGGTTTCCTACTGTCGCTTGATTCTAAATCATTTGACACCCGTGAGTCATGTCTCGAAGGAAAAATTACCAAACACCCCTTTAATAGGAGTAATGAAAGATTTGATGAACTCTTAGGGCTACCACATAGAGATATATGTGGCCCGATGCCTATAATAACCAAAGATAATAATTTTTACTTTATTACCTTTATGGATGATTTCTCGAGACTGGGATATGTGTATCTTACAAAGAAAAAATTTGATGTCTGCGAAAAATTTAAGGAGTATAAAAATGACGTTGAAAATCAGATGAACCAAAAGATTAAAATCCTAGGATTTGATTGAGGAGGTGAGTACATTAGACAAGAGCTCCAACAATTGAGGAAGTGAGTACATTAGACAAGAGCTCCAACAGTACTTTAAAGACAATGTAATTTATCTCTCAGGTTATGCACACTATACTCTACAGCACAGCGGTGTGTCGGAGCGAAGGAAACAAACCTTATTAGATATGGTACATTTCATGATGAGTAAAGTTGAGCTGTCTCTGTCCGATTAGGGATATGTGCTGGAAACCGCAGTGCATATACTAAAATTAGTACCCACGAAATTTGTGCTTAAGATGCCATATGAGATATGGCATGGAAAGAAACCTCACTTTAATTATTTTCCCTAATAAGCTGGAGGTGAGATCATCTTTGTGTAAGTTTATAGGATATCCCAAGAATTCTAAGAGATATATTTTCTACAATACAGAGGAACGAAAGGTGATTGTTTCCATACATCTGTCTTTTTAGAAAAAGAATTTTTGTCAAAGTAAATTAATAGGGAAGTTGTAGACTTGGATGAGATCCAAGAAACTAACACTGAGACTGAAATAGTAGGAGAATCGAGTTCACCAGTATACGATAACACGCAACCTATTAGAAGGCCTGATATGGAATGACACGCAACGGAGAAATACTACGGTTATCTCATGGATGGCGAGAAGGAAGATTGCGTCTTAGATGACGATACTCCTCTATCATTCCAACAAGCGCTACAGAGTAGTGACTTTGCACTCTGGGTTAGAGCGATGAAATCCGAGATGGATTTCATGTCGAAAACAAAGTTTAGACTTTGTTAGACATACTTGAAGGGATAAAACCCATCGACTGCAAATGGATTTGTAAGAAAAAGCCAAATGCAGATAGCAAAGTAGAGACTTACAAAGCTAGGTGTAACGACCCAGATTTTTGAACAATTTAAAAATGGAATATTTAATTGATTTTAAATATTTAAATGATGGTTTAGATTGAAATTTCAATATAACTTTAAATTTGGCAATTAAATTATAAAATTTAATCGATTGCAACTGAATAAAAATTTAAATCTTCAATTCTAAATTGATTAAAAATATTTCAAAGGCTTGTAAAATTTATATTGATAGTACTGAAGTTAATCAAAGCTTCAGAATTTAATTTGAAACTGTTTTGATCAGTTTTGAAATTATATCGTTTGAATTGAATTTAAAAATAGTCGTCCGAGGCACAGTCTCGGAATTCGACGAAACCAGTTTTATTGGGTCCTGAATATTGAATTATTGCCGGATTTCAAATTTCGTATTTTTCGGAGCTGTGGTATGAGCACACGGTGAGTAAACGCATTAAAATTTACTCGAATTCAATTTAAATTTAAAATTTAAATAAAGTCAACATCAGCTACCCTATGCTGTTCAAGGCAGACCTACCCCTGTCATCACGTGCTCTTGTCTTCCCACTACTCTACATATCTCACGCAATCTTCCTTCAGAGCAGAACGAAAGAAAATTAAAAAATTAAAAATGGCCGCTGTAAGAAAAAATCCTCTTCCCCTTTCAAAGCATATTCTCGTTCCCTTTTTATTTTTAAACGAAGACAAAGAAAAAAAAAACCGGCCGAAGCCTTCTTCAAATCCCAAATCGAGTTCCCTCTTCAAAAGAAAAAAATGGTGGCTGAGGCATTAACTCGAAAGGGGGGTCGCAAGTGATTTAGGGCAGCGACGACTCGGGTAGGGGCGGAGACGCGTTCGCAAGTGCTCGCGTTCGAGCTCGGCTTTGGGGGTATCGTGGTGGCACGCGCGTCCACGAAAAGCGGCACCGTGAAGGCGGAGCAGTGGTCTGGGGCGACGCATCTGTAGTTGCGGCGAGTCGCGTGGAGTTGGGGCTCGTGGTGGGGCGTTCTCTGGCGGCGCGGACTAGGTGGTAACGTCGCGATCTGGTGGTTGCAGCATCGATCGCAGGTGGCTCGCGATGGGGCATTTTCGAGAATCATGAGCTGGGTTCGTTTGCTGTGAGGTAATTTTAAAAAAAAAATTGTTTTTCAAAATTTATATTAAATACATTCAAAGAAATTGATTTAAAACAAAGATATCAAAATGTTAAAGTAAATTTTTTTGTTAAATCGATTATTAAAGACAAAATTGGTTTAAAAGAAACTATTAGTTAATAATAAAAAAATAAAAAAATAAATTAATAAATGACAATTGAATTGTTCGATCAATTTAAATAATAAATCTTGAATTATTTATACTAGGTCAAAATCTGTAAAGGAACAATCTGGTTTGGAAATGGACTGCAAAATAAGCTAAGGTGAGAACTTCTCACTCAAAAATGATTATTTAAATTTTAAATAGTTATATTTAAAATTTTGTTGATTGATTGAATTGTTTGGCTTGATTGTGATATTAGATATTTTAGGATATATCTATATATAGCAATATATATATATTGGCATATGTATATATTGCAGTTGATTGATTTCCCGCCTCGTATAGCGGATGAGACCCTATTGCGCCGTTAGTAAGCGGACAATATTTTATAAAAATCCCATATACCGCGATATTCCACCTCGAAGTGGAATGGGTATTGTGCTAACTCTTTGGATGCAGGGAAACAGGTTGGAGGGATCCAACTGGACCCCTCACAAATATTTATTTGTTTATAAATATTTTTGATGATTGTGAATATCATATCGATATATGATATTTGTGTAGTGATTGACCAATTGATGCTGTGGCATCATCGGATTCGTTTTTAAAGTTAAAAATAACGATTTTTGATTTTAAAAGGATTTTTAAATCGATTTTCCAAATATATGTTTTTAGTAAAATTTTGAATTGATTCATTTTAAATCAAATTAAAAATTTAACTTTTGAAGTTATAGAATTTAAGATTTTTATAAAATATAACCGAATTGAGATTTTTGGAAATAAATAGTTAAGTAATTTATAATCGGTATAAAATTGGAATTTTTGAATTATTAAGAACCATGTATATAAAAGATTTTTAAATTGATTTTTTATAAGTTAAAATTATTGGATTTATAAAACGAGCTTTACAAGTGTTATAAATGAAATATAAATTGTTTTTCTTAGTAAAAGAAAATTTCTAAAATTTTAAATTGTGAAGTATAAAATGAATAGCTTGGGTAAAACAAAAGATTATAAGTAAATTACTTATGAATTGGACTTTGTCATTTATATGGAATATAAATGGAATTTGCTAATAAATTGATTTTTGGTAAATAGAAGTTTATGAAATTATAAATGGGATTTATAAACGTCGTTTTATAAATCCGAAATCTAATTGAATTTGATAAGTTGGAAATAGGAAATTTATAAAGAAATCTTATAAGTAATAAGATTCAAGATTTGTGAAGTTCAAAGGAACGATTTGGTAAATGAATAATATTATAAGTATTTAACTTATAATATAGCTTTTGGTATATGTAATTGGGTTTATAAATTGAATTGGATTGGTAAAGGAAATTTATAAATCGAAGTTATAAATAGGAATAGAATTTGTAAACATTGTTGATAAATTCGTAATCAATTGAAATTGATCAATTGAATATAGAAGTATTAAAGAAGTTATATTCACGTTTTTGAACAGTGAATATATTATTAAAGAAAATGGATATATTTTGGGAAAGGAATGTTTTAAATGTAATTTAAAACGATTAAGAAATGTTTTAAAATGTATTGAGTATCGAAAATATAGATTTCAACATTTATTGTTGAAATAGGCGTTTTCGAGAAAATAAGGAAATGGTGGACTATAACACTGTTGTTATAGTAAATGATTTCCGAAAGGAAATATTTTTAATAGTATTGGGATTTATATATCTATTTTAATTTCGAATCCCTATACTAGTGTTTTTGAGTCGTCGTAACGATGTTTTACGCAACATTCGTTTTGATCCAAATAAATGTGAACAAAAGAATGATTTCCTTAATGAATGAAATATGTACTTAATATTAATTTAAGTATATCGAATATTTTCAAACTGTTGAAAATAAATAGAATTTGTAAATTACTTATTATTAAATAAGTATGGGAATGCCTTTCCAATATGAAATGGGACGCTGTTGAGAATTCATTTTTTAAAGGTAAATTGAAGCGAATATTTTGAAATCGATTTGAGAATCGTATATGTATAGATATTTTGGAAATGTAAATTCAATATGGAATTTATATAAGGAAGGGGAAATTTGTTTTAAGAATGAATATCGATTTATTTCTGAAATGTGGAGAAAAAAATTTATATATCTTGTAAAGATATTTTGGGAAATTAAATAATTTTGGATAAATTATTTGGAATTCGATGATGTTGCACATCTCTATTGATAGTTAAATAACCGACTACCAATATTTACCTTTAAATAGGTAATTGTTGTGAATTGGATGAATTTGAATGCCACACTTATTTTTAAATAAGCGCTCTCTATTCGGGTTAACCGGGAAAGGACCATGGGGTCGTATAACCCATTCCGAATAGTGATACGTCGTAATGAATAGCATTTGAAGACCGGTATTGAAGACCGGGTATTTGTGAAAACGATAGAATGACCTATCGATTGTCTCTGCACTGGGTAGCTCCTGGTATAGAGATTTCCCTTTGTGATAGGAAATTTTATCGGGATTGTGAATATCCGGATTTGCAAGGGCTTCTTTGGAAGTGCCTTCGGTTCTGTTCGAACCCGGAACAGACTTGTATGGTTACGTGTCTGACATTACATTTTGAGATATAGAGCAGATTTCTTTCAAATACATTTCTGTTGGTGGCGGAAAATTTATTCTCTTAGCTTAACACCCTTCTCTGAGACGTACGAGCTCAGAGGTTATGTAGTTGAAGGTTATCAGCGATATTTCCCAATCTGGTAATGTGACATGCTGAGTGCTGCTGTGTGATGATCATTGGTTGGTCATTTGTGATATGATCATTTGTTTGATCATTTATCTTTGTGATCATTGCTTTGGTCGTCTGTTGACCCGAAGCATGGCTTTGTTGCACAAAGCGTAGCTTTGTGGACGAGACTTCGTCAGACCTCACTCCCCGGAAAATGGTCGAAACAGGAATATGCGGCAAGGTTATGAGGGTCGCGCCCTTTAGGGTATGTCATTTCCTTCTGGAAAAGGGTGGTATCATGGTATGGAGCCCAGATATTTACTCATGTGGATACACTATACCTATTACTGTGTGGTGTTGTTGGAATCGAGCGCTCGGATAAAGGTCCCAAAGGACCGGGGGATGACTTACTCGAGTAGTAGTTACCTAGTTACAGAGGTAACCCGGCCTTGTGTTGGCAGAGATCCGGTTAGGTTCTCGGGACGTCCCGCCAGAGGCGATCCCATGTGGCAGTAGGAAGTTCCTTAGCCTGACCATTTGTTGGAAATCCAATCAAAACAATACGAGCCTTGTACGGTTTTAGTTGTATTACCTGCCATTCACTTATGGTGGCGCCCCACTGTTTGGATGGTAGCTATAGTAGGCATAGTTCGGAATGTCTATGCTGGCTAGGATTTATATTCTACTTTCGAAATTGTTTTCTCCACTATGCACTAATAATAATATCAAAAAAATGATTTGATTTATACGTAGTAAGCATCTTTGACTATCATAAGGAGAAATCTCCTCCAATTCTGCGTTTGCATTGTGTGTGTGGCGGGAGGCCTTATGGTAGTCTCATTTCCCAAAAAGCATTGCGAATTTAAAAATTTAAATTCTCTTGTTCGCTTATTTAAAGATAAACTGTTCTGAGTTCTCACACCAGTCACATGACTGACCTGGAGTTTATTGTTTCCTTTCCTAAACTCTGGGTGCCCACCAATTTCCACACGGGCAGTCTAGAGTTAGGTTATCAGGTTATTCTGGATTCGGGAGTTGCTGTGCAGATCTGGAGGCGAGCCAGATAGCGTAGTCTATTATCTATTGTATATAGTATTTCTTTTCCGCTGTTTTATTGTTGTACACTCTGATGATGTGATGTAATGTAATGTGATGAAATGTATGAAATGTATAGTTCTTTTGTTTTAAACGAATATTCATTTATCTATTATATGTTGTTCCGCTGCGATTGTGAGATTCTGATATTGTTTCCTGTTCTGTTGTCTGTTTCTGCTTCTTTTATCCTTTCTCTCTCTTCTTCTACCTCTTCTTCTTCTTCTTCAACCCTAAAGATTCGGAAGTTCGTTCCTCTTTGGCTGGATTGTTGTGGAATGTTGCCAGCTCAAAGGAGTACGGATTTTCGGGCCTTTACACTAGGCTAGTTGCGAAATGACAGCATCAAATTCAAGGTGTTGATTATGGCAAGATCTTTTCGCTAATAGCTTGCCATTCGATTAAGCTTTCCATTTATACATTGTTCAAAGCAAGTAGCTTGACATTCAGATTAAGTTTGGCATTACATCAAATTCAAGGTGCTCTGCTTAAGTCCATTCGGATTATGCTTTCCATTTCTACATTCTATGACTATGAAATATGGTAAATGGATATAAAGACGGCTTTTCTAAATGTTGATTTAACAAAAACTGTTTATATGTCATAGCCCGAGGGTTTTGTGGTCAGTGGGAGTGAAAGCAAGGCTTGCAACTTGTTAAAGTCCATTTATGGATTTAAACAAGCTTCAAGGAGTTGGAACAAATGCTTTGATAAAGTAATCAAATAGTTTGATTTGTATCAAAACACAGAGGAAGCGTGCATATAAAGAAAAGAACAGGGAAAAATCATCACGTTTTTGGTGTTATACGTCGATGATCTATTATTGATTGGTTATAACACTTCGTTGCTACAATTGTTGAAATCTTGGCTTTCCAAGAACTTCTCAATGAAGGATTTGGAAGAAGCAGCCTATATAGAAATAGATCTAAGAGGCTGTTAGGATTATCTGAATCCCTATACATAGCTACCATACTGAAAAGGTTCATTATGGAGAATTCTATGCCTGGAAATGTTCCAACGCAGTCTGGTACCGTTCTTTCTAAGATGGACGCTCCTCATAACGATAAGGGGAAAGAGCATATGAAAAGGATCCTCTATGCTTCAGCCATAAGATCCATAATTTACGCTATGCTATGTAGTAGACCGGATGTTGGATATTCATTAGATGCGTAAGTCGATTCTAGTCTAATCCTGGAGAAAAACATTGGACGGTCGTAAATGTATACTTAAGTATTAAATAAATATTAAGAACTAATTCCTCATATACTAAATGGAGACCTCCTTATGAAGGAATATGTGGATTCGAGCTTCCAAAGCGATATAGATGATAGCAAATCAATATTTGGTTATCCCATATTCGAGCTTTCAAACAAGAAATATTAACCGATTCCATAATAAAGGCCAAGTACATAACCCGCAAAGAAGCAGCTAAAGAGGAAGCCTGGGTGCATAAGTTTTTGAGTAAGCTCGTAGTGATTCCTGATACTAGGAATCCTATAGCATTGTTTTGTGATAATAATGCAGCGATGCCGAGGACAACATAACAAATCCATTCGCTAGGGTTCTAGCTCAGTCGGCTCTCGAGAAGTTGATTGAAGTAATTGGAATGAGATTCCATAATTAGCTCTAAGTGAAAGTCGAAGATTGATAAAATTAGAGGCTGCCATAGAGGGGATTGTGTAATTTATTGTAAATTAGTTAACTCTATAATCAATTCTCATTCATAATAAAGATGTTTTTCTTTCTATTATACGTATTTGTTATAATGAGCTATAACTAATTGAATGTTTCATTAAAATATATTTAACAGAGAATCAATAAATGGTGTGTTTGTTATAGTAGTTGCAAATAGTTACAACCATGAGTATTGTATCACAATATAAGAAATACATCATTATAAATATTCCTATTCAATATGCATCGAGACTGGATATCAATGTATTCGTTGAGACTAAAGTTGTAACACTCTCCAAAAGTTAAGCAATGTATTACTCATGACTGGTGGGGACACCTTAGGGTTATGTACTTATAGTTATTGGATAACTATGGAATGACGCACTTGATAGTTTTTTATTGCTTAATATAACTCAAGTCAAACAGAAAATATCGATGTGACTGATTTACACAGTTACCTTGACTTGAAAATACTGTTGATCTTCAATATAAAAGCTTTGTAACAACCCATAATTTTGTAAATGTTTTTAATTAAAATTTTATTTGAAAACTTTAATTTTTAGATCATTTAAAATTGAATTTCTGGAATTTTTCCAATGTAAGTTTGGAATTTGTTTGTAATTTATTTTCCAAATTAAATAAATTAAACATTTTCTGAAACTTTTGTATTTTTGGTCAAACTTTGACTTTTATTTGAAAAGTTTAAAATTTTAAAATTTTAAATTCTAATCTTTTATTTGAAGTTGGATATAATTATAATATCCATTCTGCTTTTTGTTTCATTTAATTCTGATTTATACTTTTAAAATTGAATAAATCACAGCGTTTTACAAACAATTAATTTCTGTGTTTATTTTATATTTTTCCTATGTCCATTTTTTATTTTATTTTCTATTTTGTTTTCTCTAGACTTTATTTATTCATTGAAGTTTATTTGTGTATATTCTCTTATTTAATGGCTTGGAAACAAATCAATTAGACATGCGTTACTTTGGTTAATTAGGCATAGGTTAATTTGCTTTATTTCTTGCCTTTTTATTTTCCTATCTCCTTAATTACCTCCTCTAGCCATGCATTTTATTTTCTTTAAGCCGTGAAAACTTCCCATTCACTTCATTTGTCATTTGCGTGCAAACAAAGAAAAAAAATCTATTCAAGATCTCATGGCTCCTTTCTTGGAAATCAAGTAATACCCTTTTAATTTCCTAGCCATTCATCTCCTCATCTCTAGCCGTTCAAATATTTTGTTAACCTACCCTCCATCTATTTTTTTTCATCTGAAAAGTTTCTCCTCATTTCTTATTTGCGTGAGAGAAAAAATACTAGATCTAAATCCATGGCTTCCTCCTTCTTTTCCTCTTTTCTATTTTTGTTTTTCTTTTGTTTCCTTCATGCGTAGCTCGGCCTCACCCTTATAGCTGACCACTACACCATCTCCATCACCACCAAGACCACCTCCATAACCTCATCACCTCCACACAAGCAAGGCCGAACATACATGAAGATGGTTGAGCCGTATGGTGATGTGGCCGAGCCACTTATGTTGGTTGAAACAAAGGTTGTCGTTTCTATCCCATATTTTCCATTGTTGTAATCTCTATTCTTTGTATTGAATCATGTTCTTATGTTTGTGATATTTGTTTGCTTTATTTTTTTATGTGCAAGATGTGGATCTTGGCTCTCTTTTCACTCAAGTTTGCATCTTGCTTTGTTTTATCAAAAGGTTATGTCCCTTTGATCCATATTGTTCATTGTTTGATTCATAATCTTGTATGTTGAATTATACACTTATGTTTGTATAATTGTTCGTATACAAGATTTGGATCCGACTCTTCATCCACTCAAAAAAAGTATAGTCGTGCTTTGTCGTGCTTTTCGTGGTTTGCGGAGTTTAGATTTGGGTTTGAATTTCAATCCTAGCATTAAAAAGGTGAGTTATTCACTCTAGACATTACGTACTTATATGATTGTAAAATGATGACAAGTGAATTGTATAAATTATTATGCTATGTTCATACCTACCTGTGATATGTTTATATGATGTTAAATGCTATTTATATACCTGTTCCATCATCTGATATGATATTATATGCTGTACTGTTATTTATTTCTTATTTATCACATTGCAAGTTCCCTATCACTATGGGTTGAAATGATACAAATCCGAACGGACTTTAGAATAAGGAAAATCACTATGGGCTGAAACGATAGGCTCGAGTGATTTTTAATGTATTTATTTTACTTGAGATTGCGGGTTTGAAATGATAGAACCTGGATTTTTCTTTTTAAATTACAGATTGGAATGATACATATCCGTATCACTTGACCTAGGTTAGAAAATACTATACAGGCCCATTGTAATATTTTAAAGTAATAATTTCCTAAAAATTGATTAAGTATTTTAAGCTTTTAGAATATATGAAATTTTACCTTAAAATTTGATTTAAAGATTTGAAATATAAAGAGATATTAAGTTTTTTATTAGTTAAAAATTTATAAGCTGATAATTGGTTTAAAGTGAAATTTAAAAATCTTTATTTGGTTTTAAGTGGCAATTTAAAGATTATTATTTGTGATAACTAACTTAATAATTAAAGTTAACTAATATGGGATTTAAAAATCTAACCTGGTAATTGCAATCAATTTTAGTTTTGAAATGAATAGGGTTTGTATAATAAATAATGGATTTTGAATTGATAAAATGAAATGCAGTTTTGATTGGGCTTTTGTAATAAAATTTATTTAATTTGAAATCTTAGTTATTTGATGTCTAAATGAATAGATTTATAACGAAAATTTGATGTATATTAACTATGATAAAATATTTTTTTATGAAGTCGATATGTTTGGAAAATGAATAATTATGTCTTACATGGAAGCGTATTTTTGAAATATGATTTAACCTGGAAATTGGAAATTTGGTTTATAAACGGAAATTTTAAGTTAAGTAAATAAATGAAAATTTTATTTTATTTTTGAGATGGGCATGTTAAATAAAATATTAAGTTATCTGTTGAAATAAAAGTTAAGCAATTTATCAAGTATTGACTTAACAAATGGATTTCAATTTAAATTGGATATTTATTAATAAAATGTTATTTTATTAAAAAATTTAAGTTAAGTAACATCCAAATATTTTTTTTTGAAAGGTGGAATAAGCTTGATAGGTTAAAATGAGAAAAATTGAAGATACATTATTTTAAAGGGTATAACAAAAATTATAGCTGTTCAGAAATGCTGTTGTTTAATGAACTATGGCTTGAAATATACTAAAGAGACCTATAACAGCATTTCTGAAGTGCTTCAGTTTATGAAAATTTGAAATATGTGTTGAAATTACTTAATGAACATATAACAGCATTTCTGAAGTGTTGTAGTTGCTGAAAATTTGAACTAGATGTTGAAATTACTAAATAAGCCTGTAACCGCATTTTTGAAATGCTGTAGTTTCTAAATTTGAACTATGTTTTGACGTATACTAAATATACCTACCGCAACATTTTGTAAGTGCCGCTGTTTGAAAATTTCAATGTTTTGAAATGTTGAAATTGAATGAATGAACTTAGAAATGTTACATCTTTAAAATGAATATTATTTGACATTGAATTTAAATGGTTTAAATGATGATTATTTTAAAAGAGTTATGATTTTCTAAGTATTATGATTTTCAAAAGAATAACATTTCCAAAGTGTTATGATGTTAAGTAGTATGACTTCCAAACGATAACATTTCAGGATTGTTATGATTTCAAAGTTAAGGTTCCAAAGTCTTTTGGTTTTGGAGTTGTTATAACTTTGAAAGTACTATGGTTTTGTTAATGAATTATTTGGAATTATATTTAATCAAGAATTGCCTGTGAATATATTGATTTGAAATTAAAGATTTAAAGGATATGATTTATAAAGTGGTTTGGTTTAAGATGATTTAATGGAATATTTCAAGTTTAATAAATTGAAGGAAATATTCAGTGATTTGTAAATGTTGGTTTATTTAAATAATATATTGATTTGGTTTTGAAATTTAAAAGGTATACTGTTACTTTGGTTTTGAAATGGAAATGATATAGTATTTAGTTTTGAAAATGGATATTATTTTGGAAAGTAATGGTATTTGATTTTAAATGGTTTTGGAATAGAAGTGTTTTGAAAATAAATATCCATGGGTTATAATAACTTTGGGTTGTTAAAGAGACCGGGATCGGAAGTTATCATACTCTCTGCCAACTCCGAAAATCACTTTAACAACAGTGTACACGGTGGAGTATCCAGAATGAAGTAGGATGGTGGCGGTGTTCCTGTGAGGTATAAACGTGGACCCGCCTCCCGTGATTTGGCATAAGGTGGCTAAAACAGGAGCGATTTTGGGCCAGTGAGGTAGCTCCTCTTATCGGACATACTCCTTCGAAATTATATTCTTACTATACGATTTTTAGTGGCCACTTTTTATTTTTGATTTGGGGATGTGGCTCGAGGTGGGTTGTAACGACCCAGAACTTCTGTCATTTGAAATTCGTATATTTTAGTTAATTTTAAATATTCATGAATGAATTTTATAAGCTAAGTGAATTAAATTTCGAATATCTAGATTTAATTGGATAATTAAATCGATAATTTAATATTTGAAATTTCAGAAATAATTGGAAATTGTGTTTAATGTAATTAAAATTGATTTGTAAAGTTGTATTAAATCATATTGGAGTTAGAATGATGTTATAGAACTTTTAAAATTGAATTAAAAGTTAAATTGTAGAAATTGAATATTTTAATATTTAATTGACGAGTAAAAATAGCCATTTTTCAAACAGTCTCGGATTTCGACGAAACTATTTCATCGGATCCGTAATGTTATAGTGTTGTATGGTTTCAAATTTCGTGTCAATCGGACTTACGGTTTGTCCGGGGCAAGCTAAAATGCGTAGAAATCGATTCGAGTGAATTTTGAATTTAAATAGTCGATTCAAAAACTTATCTTCCAAATTTTATCGAATTGGCTCCCGATATATATTCCATTGCGTTCGGAATGGGGGTAAAATATTATAAACGCCAGGCGGCACGCTTCGTTTGGAGTTCGGAAAAATTTCGGGTGAATAGTGTCGCGTAATTTTCTATATAAGGACCTCATATCTTTGTTTTTTCTCAAAACCCTAAACCTATTAGGTCAGGCCGCCATTTTTATTTCGATGGCCAAAAACACCCATCTTCCTCCTCCTTTATCTCCACATCCACGCCCCTATGGCCTTCGACATCAACTAGTAAAATGGAGAGGGTGGAGAGATTTATATTCTGAACGGTGATGATCGAATTTGGAGCGACGAATCAATGGCAAATCGAGCTCAAACGGCTGATATTCACGCATGGTTTTCGAGGCCTATGGATGACCGAGCTTGATGATGTTCACGGCGGTGGGGGTTTGCGACACGAGCTTTCAAATGGTGGTGGAGTGATGAAGTTTCGAGCGACACAGGTGGTCGCGTCATTAGGGTTTAGAGGCGGAGTATTGGGTAGTTCGGTCACGTGTTTTACCTATTGGAGAAGATGATAAGGAGCGGCCTTGATTTCCTAGGCGAAAACGTGTGGCCCTGATGTGTTGTAGGTTTAAAATTATACAAATTTGTAAACTTATTTATATATAAATTCGTGTAATCTTTGTAAGGCGATATCTCTTTCATACGAGGTCCGTTTTGGACGAAATGAATTGCGTTGGGTTCCTATTCGCGAACACTACGCAATGGAGATGGATTGGAGTTGATTGAAGCTAGTGAAAATTTTGGGTAAAATTAAACGCGCGTTTAATTTTATTCGAAATAAAACGCTGAAACTGTTATTGAAAGCAAGGTGAGAACTTCTCACTCAATCGAAATTGCTTCGATTTAAATTTTAAATTGTTAGAGTTAAAATTGCTTGATTGTGTGATTGAATGATAAATTATTATCTATTTTTTGGAAATAGACCCTATACGCCGTATATTAAGCGGATGTTATTTATTAAAAACATATACCGCGATATTGCACCTTGATGTGGAATTGGTATTATATATGTACTTGGAGTTGATTTTCCCACATTATATAGCGGATGAGACCCTATTGCGCCGCATAATAGCGGATAATATTTTGCAAACCCCATAAACCGTGATATTCCGTATTGATACGGAAGTGGTATTGTGCTAACATCTATGGGTGCAGGGAAACAGGTTGGAGGGATCCAACTGGATTCCTCAACAATATTGATTTATTTACAGATATTGTGATATATTCTGTTATCGTATGATATATGATGTTTTGGATGTCGTGATTGTTATATTTAGTGCTGTAGCAGCATTGGGCCTATTTTTGGAGTTTTAAAAATGTTAAAGTAACGATTTCGAATTTAAAAGGATTTTTAAGTGATTTTTGAAAGTATATATTTTATTGAATTTTGGAATTGATTTATTTTAAATAAATAAACATTTTAATTTTAATGTTATAAAAATTATGATTTTTGAGAACATGAAGTTAATGAATTTTATAAAATAGTTTAAATTGAGATTTTTGAATTTATTATAAGAGCTTTATATAAAAGATTTATAAAATTGATATTTATAAATTAAAAATATTGGAATTGTAAAACGAATTTTTATAAGTGTTAAAATGAAGTATAAATGGATTTCATAAGTGAATGAAATTTACAGATTTATAAATTGTGAAGTTATAAAATGAATGAATTTGTAAAAGAGAATTATAAGTAATTTGCTTATAATTTAGATTTTGGCGTGTAAATGTAATATGGATAGAATTTGTTAATAAAGTGATTTTATAAGTTGAAGTTGTTATAAAATATAAATGGAATTTATAAACCTTGTTTTATATATCCGAAATCAACTTATTTTGATAAGTTAATTATTATAGCTTATTAAAGGAGATATATCAACGATTTTGGACAGTGGATAATCCTTTAAATAAAATGTGTAGAAATGTTGAACTTGTTTAACGAAGTATATTCACGATTTTGGACAGTGAATGATATGTTAAAGAAATGTTTTAGGAAGTGATATTTTAAATAGAATTAAAACAATTTGAAGATGTTTTAAAATGTATTAAGTGTCCAAACCATAGATTTCAACATTCATTGTTGAAATAGACGTTTTCGAGGAATAAGGAAATGGTGGACTATAACACTGTTGTTATAGTAAATGATTTCGAAAGGAAGTGTTTTATATAGTATTGGGATTTATATATCTATATAAATTTCGAATCCCTATACTAGTGATTTTGGGTTGTCGTAGCAATGTTTTTACGCGACATTCGTTTTGACCCAAATAAATGTGTTTAAAGAGAACGTTTTCCTTAAAGAATAAAATATATACTAAATTGTGATTTAAGTATATTGAATATTTTCTAAGTATTGAAAATAAATAGATTTGTGAATTAATTATTGTTAAATAAGTATTTGGAAATGTTTTCCAATGTAGAAATTGAAATGGTTTAGAGAATATATTTTTTAAAAGATAAATTGCAGTAAATATTTGTCAAGTTATTTAATTTATGGAAGATTAATAACAAGGGCCTAATGGTTGTTATGGTGCTGAATATTTGTTGGTTTGCTTTGATAGGTAAATAACCGGCTATCAATATGCACATTTAAATGGGTATTTGTTGTGATTTGCTTGAATTTGAATGCTATACTTATTTTTTAAAATAAGCGCTCGTTATTCGGTTTAGCCGGGAGAGAACCTTTGTGTCATAAATCCCATTCCGAATAAGTGATATGTCGTAATGGATAGCATTTGAAGACCGGTGTTGAAGACCAGATATTTTCGAAAACGGAAGGATTTGTAACAACCCGATATTTTCAACCATTCGCATCCGCACATGTCGGACTTGAATTGCTTAAAATACCGCGTTGTAAATAAAATTTGGCAAATCTCAGAATATACAGTAAATAAAAATCACAGAACACAGACACAGAGTAAGAAATGCAGCGGAAGTAAAGAGATAGCAGTTCATGAAGCTACTATGTAAATATATCAGAGTTAAATAAAATACAACATACTAAATAAAGTACAACAGAACTCTTAAGATGATAACCAAGTACAAGCTGAATAGAACAACAGAACTGGAATAGATAAAACTAGATAAGCAGATAATCTCCAGCGATTCCAATCTCCAGAAAGTGGAATCCAAATCTGTGAATAACTCAGGCTGACCCGAGCGTAAATAAAAATACAAACACTCGAGTCAGGACAATATATACTTATATAATGTAAACCAACTCAAATGAACTGTAATAAGGTACAAGTAACTTAAAGGATGCCTGAGACCGCCCATCCTTTAAGGATCCGTTAAACTATTTACTATGTAGTAATATTTCGCTATTATAATAATGTCTACAGTAAAATAAACTTACTTTTAAATAGCGTTCCGGGCTATCCATATCACCCTTCACACATAATAGTCCCAGTAGTCCATCCAATATCATGCCATCTCCACTCCGGGTGACTGTCAGAGGATACCACAAGGGCTACGGGAGAAAAACAAACTCGTAGTAAAGGCTCGGTATGGTAGGTGACACGGCACACAAGGCAATGCCAGGGTAGATATACCAATTACGCACACGGGCTGGTGGTAACGCAGCAGCCACATACGCCCACCTCGGAACACACTCCCAATCAAAATCGGAGGATGGCCATCTAATCAATCACAAGTAAGAGTATAGTATCGAAGGAATGTGTCCGATCGGAGGAATGACCTCACTTGGCCCGAGATCGCTCATGTTTTAGCCACCTTATGCCAACTAATGGGAGTTGGGTCCACGTAATATACCTCAAGAACGTCGCCACCATCCTACTTCATTCTAGAATCTCCACCGCGTACACGGTTGTCAAAGTGGTTTTCGGTATCGACAGAGAGTATGCCAGATATCAGATCCCGGTCTCTTTGCCAACCAATCGTTATTATAACCCGTAGTTATAACTTTTAAAATAATGTTTATACTTCAAAATAGGATATCATTTCAAATCCAAATCTTTATCAAAATAATGATTAAATTAATTCCAAACCATTTTAAAACATCATATCTTTCCAGAAATTCTTGTCAAATCATTTTAATATATCAAAATATCATATCTTTTCAAAACCACATTTCAAATCATTTTAATATATCAAAATATCATATCATTTCAAAACCACATTTCAAATCATTTTAATATATCAAAATATCATATCATTTCAAAACCACATTTCAAATCATTTTAATATATCAAAATATCATATCATTTCAAAACCTCATTTCAATCATTTTAATATATCAAAAATATCATATCCATTTCAAGTCATTTTAATATATCAAAAATATCATATCTTTCCAAAACTTCATTTCAAATCATTTTAATATATCAAAATATCATATCTTTCCAAAACCACATTTCAAATCATTTTAATAAACCAAAATATCATATCTTTTCAAAACCACATTCATTTCAAATCATTATTCATTTTATTCAATTTAAAATACCATTTCAATTTACATTTCCAAATAGTTTATATTTCAAAAATCATTTTAAATCATTAAAATGAAGTTATTATATTTAATAATTAAATTATTAAATTTTCAAAAATTTCAACTTTCAAAGTTCATTTATTCACTTAAGTTTATCAAAACAGTGAAAATTCACTTTTCGCAGCATTTAGAAAACGCTACGGAAAGTTACATTCAAAACAGTTCAATTTAACAAAAGACAGCATTTTTAAAAATGTTATAATAGGGTTTACTTAATATTTCAAATAAACTTAGTTAAATTCAACAATTATAGCACTTAAAAAGATTGCTATAATAGCCTTTAATTCAATTTAGCTTTTTAGTTCATTATCATCAACTACATCATTTACAAATGCTGTAATATCATTTAAATTGCAATTAATAGCATTTCAAAAATGCAGTTAATTAACTTCAAATATTCAATATAATTTCACAACCAATTATATTTTTATTTAAAACATTTTTAACTTATAAAATCATACATTTTCACATTTATAAACAACATTTAATTTTCCTTAAGTTCATGATTTTATAAAGTTAAATTTCCATTCAAAAATCAAGATTTAATAATAATTCACTTATTAAATTTCAACATTCAAATTTAAATTCATTAAATTAAATTTCAACTTAACACTTAAGTTTAAATTTCAAAATATAACTTAATTTCAATTTTATTCACTTAACTTAAAATTCACTTTTAAGCCAAATTCACAAATTCCCATTTGGTTGTATTTCAAAATTTCAACTTAAATAATCATCCCTTTCATTTTTTTAACTTTACTCAAAAATCATTAATATATTATAAAATCATTTTAAATTCATTTTAAATTCAAATTATCATAAATTTATCATAATTTCATATTTAATTTAATTTCCAATTATAATTAAATCAAAATTTCCAAAATAACTTACATTTAAATTTTCTAACTTTTCCATAATTTATTTAACCTATAAATTTCCAAAAAATCAATAATACTTTACAAAAATCATTATTAATTATGTTTTAAATCAAAATATTATAATATTTACATTTCAAACATATTTTTAAAAATTTTAGAAAAATATATTTTAACTACGGGTCTGTATATAATTTTCTAGCCTAGGTAAAGTGATACGGGTAATGTATCATTTCAACCCGTAATTTACAAAGAAAATCCGGGTTTTATCATTTCAAACCCGCAGTCCCAAGTAAATGAAATAAAATGAAAATCGCTCAGGCCTATCATTTCAGCCCATAACGATTTACCCCTATTCTAAAGTCCGTTCGGGTATGTATCATTTCAACCCATAGTGATTCTAATCTAAAGGGAACTTGCAGTGTGATAAACTGATAAAAATAACAGAACAACATAATATAACAGTAACAGATGTTATAATAGGTGTTTAAGCATGGGTGAACATCATATAATCATAATATAGCATATGTAACATGATAATGCATTTTACAGATTCAAAAGGGGTCAATTTACTAGTTATATATGTACATATTGTCTGGTGAGGATAACTCACATGTTTGAGCTGGAGACACAACAACGAATGCACGAATGAGATCCCAACAAGAACGATAACACGACACAAAGATGAGTGGGAGAGCCAAAGTATCAATTCCCTTGGATACATTCAACAAAACAAGTATAATAACACATAAGTTTCAACACAAAATACCATTAAACAATGATAGAATTGGATGCATAAACAAATCCAAAGTGTTTGCACTTGCTTTCTACCACCTATGCTTCAGCTCCAGATCTGAAATGGCACGGCTAAAGGCATGGTTTGGATCTGGTCTGGGTTCCTAAAGGTCGGCCTAGCATGGGAAAATGATGGAGCAAAGTATGGTAGAGAGATAAGTGCATGGAACTAACACTACAATGCAACTACCATGAATCCTATGCAACATATGGGTTCGGCCACAAGCTAGCATAGTACGGCCATCACTGTAGTGGGCTGTAGGATGGTGTGGCAGCGGGTTCCAGGTCATCCATGGATGGTGGAGGTGGAGTAGGCGGCGGCCAACGGGTGGTTGAAAGTGATGAAGGCATAGGTGATTGGCTATGGTGCATATAGGTGAAGTTTGTGTAGATATTGTGGGATTTGGTCACATGGTTGCATGGCCAGTGGCTTGGGGCTGTAGAGGAGGTGGTGGTGGTGGCAGCCATGGTGAAGGAGGAGCAAGGGGCTGAGCTACAAAGGTGAGAAAGCAAGTGAAAACAACATAAACAAGTAGAAAAGCAATGGAAAAGAAAAGGAATTTTACCAAACTCTTGGAGATGATGGAGGCTGAAATTTTCAGAGATGAGAAGGAAGAATTTTCGTGAAAAATGAAGAAAAAAAGATACGGATGAAGATAGTATAAGGAACGGCCACAATTGAATGTAAGTGGAGGTTGAAAAATGAAAAGGCAGGGAGGTGAAAAGTCAAAGGTAAATGAAAGGTTTTAAACTCTTCATATTTCTCTAATTCTTTTTGTAATTTTAAATACATTTAAAATACTGATAAATAAAGATAAAATAAACTCAGAAATAAATTAAACAAGTAAACAAAATAAATAAATATTAATTACATATAATTTAATTAATAAAACAGCAAAAATTGCAAACTAGTCTTGAAAATATGAAAAATAAATGCAATGAACTTTGGAAAAAATTTATGTACTTGTAAAAATATTTATAACAAAGATAATAACATAAAATAAAATGAATTCACAAATAAATATATAAATTTTAATTTAAATATAATTTAAATGAAGAAAATAGCAAAGAAAATAGAAACTAGGCTTTAAAAATAGAAAATAAATTCAATAAGCTTTGGAAAAATTCAAACATCACTTTAAAAATATATAAAAGTCAAAATATACATAATATAACATAAATATACAAATTAGAATAAGATTTATCAAGTAAAATATCATTTATATAAATTAAAACAAAGAATATTGTTAAATAACCTTATATACACACAATATTGTAAAGGGTATAACTTTCACAATTTAAATTCAATTTCGACGAAACAAAAGGAAGTATTCCTGATATTAAATCTATTTTCATAATAAAAGACAAAATTAAAGAATTCAAATATTTAAATTTAAAATTTAAAAGTCAAAGTTTGACCAGTTTTGACCACAAATCCATTTTTCAGGGAAATATTCAATTTATACCAGTTTGAAATTATAATTAAAATAATAATCAAAATTTATATTTAAAAATGAAATGTTTGAAATAAAAAAGTTTAAAATAATTTCAAAATAAAATAAAATCAAATTTAAATTATATGCAAAAAATATAGGGTTGTTACAGGATTATCGTCGAATGACTCTGCATCGGCTGATCTCCGATATAGAGATTTTATCACCCTTTGTGATGGGAAGTCCGGTCGTGATTAGTAAATATCCGAATTGCAAGGGCTTCTTTGGAAGTGCCTTCGGTTCTGTTCGAATTCAGAATGGACTTGTATGGATGTATGTCTGACATTACAATTTGAGATGTAAAGCTGGTTTCTATCAAATATATTTTTGTTGGTGGCGGAGAATTTATTCTCTTAGCTTAACACCCTTCTCTGAGACGTACGAGCTCAGACGTTATGTAGTTGATGGTTACTAGTGATACATTCCCAATTTGGTAATGTGGCATACGAAGTACTGTTGAGCATTTGTTGATCAAAGCATGGCTTTTATGAAAAGCGTAGCTTTGTGGACGAGACTTCGTCGGACCTCACACCCCGAAAATGGTCAAAACAGGAAAGATGCGGCAAGGTTATTAGGGGATAGCGCCCCCTTAGTGTATGTCATTTCCTTCTGGATAGAGGTGGTATTATGGTATGGAGCCCTGATACTTAACCTATGTTATTGCTGCAAACTTATTATTTTGTGGTTGTTGGTGAATCCCGAGATTTAGGTTGGTTGCGACCGGGGGATGGCATATTCGTGTCAGTAATTACCCAGTTAGGGGTAATCCGGCCTTACGTTGGCAGAGATCCGGTTAGGTTCTCGGGGCGTCTTTCCAGAGGCGTACCCATGTGGCAATGGAAAGTTCCTTGGCCTGACCATTTGTTGGAAATCCAAAAAAACAATACGAGGCTTGTACGATTTTAGTTGTAGAACCTGCCATTTAATATGGTAACTATAGTAGGCATACTATAATGGTACCTTTGCTGGCTAAGATTTATATTCTACTTTTGAAATAGTTTTCCACATTTTACACTTATAATAATAATATTGAAAAGAAATTTGCGTATCAAGCATCTTTGACTATCATAAGGAGAAATCTCCTCCAATTCTGCGTTTGCATTGTGTGTGGCAGGAGGCCTTATGGTAGTTACATTTTCAAAAGCATTGCGGATCTATTTTAAAATATTTCTTTGTTTGTTTTTAAAGATAAACTGTTTTAAGTTCTCACACCAGTCGCATGACTGACCTGGAGTTTATTGTTTCCTTCCTAAACTCTGGGTGCCCACCAATTTTAACACGGACAGTCTAGAGTCAAGTTATCAGGTTATTCTGCAATTCAGGAGTTGCTATGGAGATCAGGAGCAAACTGGATGACAAGGCGTATCAACTAGTATATAGTATTTCTTTTCCGCTGTTTGTTGTTGTAAACTCTAATAATGTAATGTAATGTGATGTGATGTAATAACAGATATGATTCTTTGTTTTAAAGATATTCATTTATCTATTATATGTTGTTCCGCTGCGATTGTGAGATTCTGATATTGTTTCTGTTGTTTTTTTCTTTCTTCTTCTATCTTCTACCTCTTCTTTAATCCTAACGGTACGGTTTTCCGGCATTCAATTGCTCGACGGTTGATACAGTGCACGTATTAATGTCGACCTTCGTGAGTCGAAAATTGTAAACGTTACATTTGGTATCAGAGCATATGGTTAAGCGACAACCTTAACTCTGTTGGGAATTACTCATTAGAGATAGAGTTAGTAGTACTCTAGAATGAGTGTGAGTGTAATCATAGATACGAGCGCGTATTTGTTAGTGAATATAAAAATTATTTTATATTGTGATGATTGGTTTGTTGAGTGGTATATGGATTCTGGTCGATATAGTCCGTACAACTCTATCGATAGGGATCTCTAAACACTCGTACAGAAAAATTCGACACGATATTGTCTTAAATTGGGTAAATGAAATAATTTTGCCTTGATTATATTTTATATATAAAGGGATAATTTTTCAGAATTATTAAAGTGTATACGAATTGATTGTTTGGTTGTTGAAAATGTAAGAATATATGCAAGTTAATTAAAGGATGCTTGAATAATCTAAATAAAAACAATTGTAAAAGAATAAATTGTATAAGCGAAGAATTATAAGTATGGAATTATAATTAATATGATTTACAAAAGTGAAATGATCTTATATAAGTAAAGAGAAAATATTGAAATTATATAAGTAAAAGATTTGTAAATGAGATTTATAAGTAAAAGAATTTTTTTTTGAAAGTATATAAAGTACTGAATTCACTACTGTTGCTGGGAAATGATAAAGGTGATGACTGCAGCATCATCAGTATCATTTTCGAGTTTCTGTGTGATGGATTTGTTACCATAATAAATTGGAAATTGAAGTTTGGTTGTGATTAAACAAATTTAAAATTAAATCCTAGTTGTAATTGTTGAATATATGTAAAACGAGTTTTGGACTTATGATATGAAATAATAAAGATTTTACTTGGTAAAGTTAAATAGAATTTACTTTAGAATTGGAATCTGAATTGGATTTATAAGTGGAAATTTAAGTTAAGTTAAACCAATGATGATTGGAATGGAATATAACTTAAGTAATGTTGAATGAAGTTGATTTTGGTATCAAAGTAAATTAATAAAGTGAAGTGATGAATATGAACTTGAGTTATGTAATGAAATTCAACTTTTGGGGTTAAATGAATTAGCAACTGAATTAATAAATAGATTGGATGTTAATCAATCGAATGTAAATAAAGTGATATAGAATAATGAGTGTAAGTGTTAATTCATTAGAAGCTAATGAATTTGAATTTTTTTTAATAATTGAATGGAAGTCAATTTAATATCAACCAATTGAAATTAAAGGTGTTAAACCAAATTGAATGTGAATTTAATGATTTGGTTATGATTTGGTTGTTATATGATTGTTAGTTGATTGTATAAAAATTCATATGAAATTGAATTAATGAAATTGAAAGCTAAAGTAATTGAAATCAGATTGGAAGTTAAGTGAATCTTAAATAGAATTGAATTTGATTAGGAAGTGAACCAACTTGAATGTGAATTAGTGAATGTAAACTAATTGAATATGAATAAATGAATGCTAGTAAATCCAATGTTAATGAATCAAATGTGATTAATTGGAAAACCAATTCATTGAATATTAATGAGAAGTGAAAGTGTATTGATTTGGTTATGGATGTTAGTTCAATGCTAGTTGGTTGATGGTTGGATTTGTTGCTTTTGTTGCATTTGCTATTTTTGCACATATTGTTGTTGCTAGTGATATATGTTGTATATTGATATTACTTTCATCTATACATGTTTCTCATTGTTGTTGAGTGTATAGTAGGTGTGGATTAAGCTTGCTTCGCATTTGAAGCTCGCTTTCATGCTATATTAGCCGTATATACTCGCTAATAATATATAAGGTACATATCTCGGATTACATATCATACTTTTACACTTTTTTCCCTGCGGGATGCCTCATTACTTGATGAGATGTATATTTGTGATGTATATATTGCCATTTTTTTGGGGATCGAACCGCGCAAAGGTGACCGTGACGAATTTTTCTGAAAATTTAAGGCGTTAGAATATTTTTGAGAAAATTGAAATTTTTTGAAAACTTAGTAAAATTATTTTAAGAAGTTTAACTATTAGATTTTGGGAAAGTTAAACACTCAAATGGATTTGAAATTTAATTTGAATGGATGTTTGAAAAGTTAATGGATTTTGTAACTTTTTCTTACTTGACAATTTCGAGGACGAAATTCTTTTAAGGGGGGAAGTTTGTAACGATACAGAACTTCTGTCATTTGAAATTCGTATATTTAGTTAATTTTAAATATTCACGAATGAATTTTATAAGCTAAGTGAATCAAATTTCGAATATCTAGATTTAAATGGTAATTAAATCGATAATTTAATATTTGAAATTTCAGAAATAATTGGAAATTGTGTTTAATGTGATTAAAATTGATTTGTAAAGTTGTATTAAATCATATTGGGGTTAGAATGATTTTATAGAACTTTTAAAACTGAATTAAAAGTTAAATTGTAGAAATTGAATATTTTAATATTTAACCGACGAGTAAAAATAGCCATTTTTCAAACAGTCTCGGATTTCGACGAAACTAGTTTTATCGGATTTGTAATGTTATAGTATTGTATGGTTTCAAATTTTGTGTCAATCGGACTTACGGTTTGTCCGGGGCAAGCTAAAACGCGTAGAAATCGATTCGAGTGAATTTTGAATTTAAATAGTCGATTCAAAAACTTATCTTCTAAATTTGATCGAATTGGATCCCGATATATATTCCATTGCGTTCGGAATGGGGGTAAAATATTATAAACGCCAGGTGACACGCTTCGTTTGGAGGTCGGAAAAATTTAGGGTGAATAGTGTCGCATAATTTTCTATATAAGGACCTCATATCTTTGTTTTTGCTCAAAACCCTAAACCTATTAGGTCAGGCCGCCATTTTTATTTCGATGGCCAGAAAACACCTATCTTCCTCCTCCTTTATCTCCACATCCACGTCCCTATGGCCTTCGACGTCAACTAAGAAAATGGAGAGGGTGGAGAGATCTATAATATGAACGGTGATGAACGAATTTGGAGGACGAATCAATGGCAAATCGAGCTCAAACGGTTGATGTTCACACATGGTTTTCGAGGCCTATGGACGACCGAGCTTGATGATGTTCACGGCGGTGGGGGTTTGTGACACGAGCTTTCAAATGGTGGTGGAGCGATGAAGTTTCGAGCGACACAGGTGGTCGCGTCATTAGGGTTTGGAGGCGGAGTATTGGGTAGTTCGGTCGCGTGTTTTACCTGTTGGAGAAGATGATAAGGAGCGGCCTTGATTTCCTAGGCACAAACGTGCGGCCCTGATGTGTTGTAGGTTTAAAATTATATAAATATGTAAATTTATTTATATACAAATTGGAGCTAGTGAAAATTTTAGGTAAAATTAAACGCGCGTTAAATTTTATTCAAAATAAAACGCTGAAACTGTTATTGAAAGCAAGGTGAGAACTTCTCACTCAATCGAAATTGTTTCGATTTAAATTTTAAATAGTTAGATTTAAAATTGCTTGATTGTGTGATTGAATGATAAATTATTATCTATTGTTTTGAAATAGACCCTATACGCCGTATATTAAGCGGATGTTATTTATTAAAAACATATACCGCGATATTTCACTTTGATGTGGAATTGGTATTATATATGTACTTGGAGTTGATTTTTCCGCATTATATAGCGGATGAGACCCTATTGCGTCGCATAATAGCGGATAATATTTTATAAACCCCATATACCGCGATATTCCGTATTGATACAGAATTGGTATTGTGCTAACATCTGTGGATGCAAGGAAACAGGTTGGAGGGATCCAACTGGATTCCTCAACAGTATTGATTTATTTACAGATATTGTGATATATTCCGTTATCATATGATATATGATGTTTTGGATGCCATTAGTGCTGTAGCAGCATTGGGCCTATTTTTGGAGTTTTAAAAATGTTAAAGTAATGATTTCGAATTTAAAAGGATTTTTAAGTGATTTTTGAAAGTATACATTTTATTGAATTTTGGAATTGATTTATTTTAAATAAATAAACGTTTTAATTTTAATGTTATAAAAATTATGATTTTTGAGAATATGGAGTTAATGAATTTTGTAAAATAGTTTAAATTGAGATTTTTGAATTTATTATAAGAGCTTTATATAAAAGATTTATAAAACTGATATTTATAAATTAAAAATATTGGAATTATAAAACGAATTTTTATAAGTGTTAAAATGAAGTATAAATGGATTTCATAAGTGAATGAAATTTACAGATTTATAAATTGTGAAGTTATAAAATGAATGAATTTGTAATAGGGAATTATAAGTAATTTGCTTATAATTTAGATTTTGGCGTGTAAATGGAATGTGGATAGAATTTGTTAATAAAGTGATTTTATAAGTTGAAGTTGTTATAAAATATAAATGGAATTTATAAACCTTGTTTTATAAATCCGAAATCAACTTATTTTGATAAGTTAATTATTATAGCTTATTAAAGGAGATATATCCACGATTTTGGACAGTGGATAATCCTTTAAATAAAATGTGTAGAAATGTTGAACTTGGTTAACGAAGTATATTCATGATTTTGGACAGTGAATGATATGTTAAACAAATGTTTTAGGAAGTGATATTTTAAATAGAATTAAAACGATTTGAAGATGTTTTAAAATGTATTAAGTGTCGAAACCATAGATTTCAACATTCACTGTTGAAATAGACGTTTTCGAGGAATAAGGAAATGGTGGACTATAACACTGTTGTTATAGTAAATGATTTCGAAAGGAAATGTTTTATATAGTATTGGGATTTATATACCTATCTAAATTTCGAATCCCTATACTAGTGATTTTGGGTTGTCGTAACATTGTTTTTATGCAACATTCGTTTTGACCCAAATAAATGTGTTTAAAGAGAACGTTTTCCTTAAAGAATAAAATATGTACTAAATTGTGATTTAAGTATATTGAATATTTTCTAAGTATTGAAAATAAATAGATTTGTGAATTACTTATTACTAAATAAGTATTTTGAAATGTTTTCCAATGTAGAAATTGAAATGGTTTAGAGAATATATCTTTTCAAAGGTAAATTGAAGTGAATATTTGGCAAGTTATTTAATTTATGGAAGATTAATAACAAGGGCCTAATGATTGTTATGGTGCTGAATATTTGTTGGTTTGCTTTGATAATTAAATAACCGGCTATCAATATTTACCTTTAAATGAGTATTTGTTGTGATTTGCTTGAATTTAAATGCTACGCTTATTTTTTAAAATAAGCGCTCGTTAGTCGGTTTAGCCGGAAGAGGACCTTTGTGTCATAAATCCCATTCCGAATAAGTGATATGTCATAATGGATAGCATTTGAAGACCGGTGTTGAAGACCGGATATTTTCAAAAACGGAAGGATTACCGTCGAATGACTCTGCATCGGCTGATCTCCGATATAAAGATTTTATCACCCTTTGTGATGGAAAGTCCGGCCGTGATTAGTGAATATCCGGATTGCAAGGGCTTCTTTGGAGGTGCCTTCGGTTCTGTTCGAACCCAGAATGGACTTGTATGGATGTATGTCTGACATTACAATTTGAGATGTAAAGCTGGTTTCTATCAAATACATTTGTGTTGGTGGTGGAGAATTTATTCTCTTAGCGTAACACCCTTCTCTGATACATACAAGCTCAGAGGTTATGTAGTTGATGGTTACTAGTGATACATTCCCAATTTGGTAATGTGGCATACAAAGTGCTGTTGAGCATTTGTTGATCAAAGCATGGCTTTTATGAAAAGCGTAGCTTTGTGGACGAGACTTCGTCGGACCTCACACCCCGAAAATGGTCAAAACAGGAAAGATGCAGTAAGGTTATTAGGGGATAGCCCCCCCTTAGTGTATGTCATTTCCTTCTGGATAGAGGTGTTATTATGGTATGGATCTCTGATACTTAGCCTATGTTGTTGCTGCAAACTTATTATTTTGTGGTTGTTGGTGAATCCCGAGATTTAGGTCGGTTGCGACCGGGGGATGGCATATTCGTGTCAGTAGTTACCCAGTCAGGGGTAACCCGGCCTTATGTTGGCAGAGATCCGGTTAGGTTCTTGGGACGTCCTTCCAGAGGCGTATCCATATGGCAATGGGAAGTTCCTTGGCCTGACCATTTGTTGGAAATCCAAAGAAACAATACGAGCCTTGTACGGTTTTAGTTGTAGAACCTGCCATTTAATATGGTAGCTGTAGTAGGCATACTATAATGGTACATATGCTGGCTAAGATTTATATTCTACTTTCGAAATGGTTGTCCACATTTTACACTTATAATAATAATATTGAAAAGAAATTTGTGTATAAAGCATATTTGACTATCATAAGGAGAAATCTCCTCCAATTCTACGTTTGCATTGTGTGTGCGGCTGGAGGCCTTCTGGTAGTTACATTTTCAAAAGCATTGCGGATCTATTTTAAAATATGTCTTTGTTTGTTTTTAAAGATAAACTGTTTTAAGTTCTCACACCTGTCCCATGACTGACTTGGAGTTTATTGTTTCCTTCCTAAACTCTGGGTGCCCACCAATTTTAACACAGGAAGTCTAGAGTCAGGTTATCAGGTTTTTCTGGAATTCAGGAGTTGCTGTGGAGATCTGGAGAAAACTGGATGACAAGGCGTATCAACTAGTATATAGTATTTCTTTTCCGCTTTTTGTTGTTGTAAACTCTGATAATGTAATGTGATGTGATGTAATGTAATAACAGATAGGATTCTTTGTTTTAAAGATATTCATTTATCTATTATATGTTGTTCCGCTGCGATTGTGAGATTCTGATATTGTTTCTGTTGTTTTTTTCTTTCTTCTTCTATCTTCTACCTCTTCTTTAACTCTAACGGTACGGTTTCCCTCCATTTGATTGCTTGGCAGTTGATACAGTGGACGTATTAATGTCGACCTTTGTGAGTCGAAAATCGTAAACGTTACATGGGATGTAGCTGCGCGCTATGCGTCACCACCTGTCCGGATAGTAATTGGTATATCTACCCTGACATTTCCTTGTGTGCCGTGTCACCTACCCTAGCGCACCTTGTACGAGTTTGATTTGTGTCGTACCTATGAAGTATCTTCTCATAGTCTCGCGATCACGAGATATGCATGTATTGTATAGATTACTGGCACTATTACGTATTAAGGGGGATATGGGTAACTCCTTAACGCTATTTAAAAGTAAGTTTATTTTACTGTAGACATTATTATAATAGCAAAATATTACTACATAGCAAATAGTTTAACGGATCCTTAGAGGATGGGTTGTAACGACCCGGAATTTTCGATCCTGAAAATTCCAGATAGTTAGTGAAAAGAAGGAAAAATAAAGAAGAAGAAGAAGGAGCAGAAACACCAAAACACAGAAAACCTCACATTCGCAGCGGATCAAAATATAATAATAAATAAAATATCAGTTATACAAAGAAAACTATGTCTGTTAATTTACATTTAAATACATCAGAGTAACCCATTTACATAAACACTGGACAAACAAACATGTCCAGATACTACAATATCACAGTGGACACTCTCCATACGTCCCAGCCATCCAGCTCGCCTCCTGAGCTCCAGAACGTCCTTACCTGAAAAATCTGTAATACTCGGTCTGACCCGAGCATTACATCAAAGTAACACCCGGGTCAGGCTGGAAACCAGCGTGAGTAAACCCATCTAACATGTAATACAAAAGTATACAACTCATATAAACCTGGGGTAAGTTATATCATTTTACAACTTCACAAGTTGTTATAGACATCACTTATTTTACATCAATTTCTAAGTACCAGAACTTAGATTAAATGAACTAATTCACTTAAATCATTCCACTACAGCCTAATGATTTCACATATCAATTTATAAAGAATCGAAGTGGTTTCGGGTATTTACTAATACCCGACTCCGGTCTCTTCGAATCCAATGTCATCTTACTCAAATTATCAAAGTGAAATACAATTCAACTTTTAAATAAAGGATGTCACTAATTTATCAACAGTAGATAACCACATCATCACAAATTTAAATCAAACATATCTTATCACCTCGCATCACAACCCATATTAGGAATAACAATTAATCAAAGGCTTCCAATATTGTTCTACTTATCATTTAATTACATTAAAGTAATTAACCCTTAATTAATTTCACAAATTAATTATTCTTAGCTCAATACGGTAATTAACCTTTAATTATTTCATTAATTAATTGTTAACCATAAATATTAATCACCCTTGATTAATAACATCAGTAATTAACTACTCTTAATTTCTTCATCAAATAAATTAATTACTCGTTAATTATCTCTAATTGATCCCTTGATTTATTATACAAATAATTTAATTCAAATTACTTACACACTTCCGTCTTCCACTAATTACATCTAGTAATTATCATTAATTACTTCACTAAGTAATTATACTTCATCGATTAAGTAATTATCATCAGACCATCGAGTGATTTAAAATTAATTAAACTTAATTAATTATAAACTAATCACACTAAACACCATTAATTACATTAAGCAATTAATTAGTAAGTAATTAAACTTAAATAAACTCCATAATTGATTATCATTTAATTAATTAATCTAATTGATTATTTTAAATTAATCACATTAATTAATTGTTAAATAATCCTTAGTTAATGACCTTCTTTAACTATTAATCATTCTTTATTCTTAATTAACTTCTAATTATAAATTAATCTAAATTGTTAATTTATAAATTAAATAAATAAAACACTCCTCGGTTATCTTATTCATTTGATCATTTTAATACTTAAATAATCTCTATAAAAAAATTCATTTCTTATTAATATTCAAGTGTATTTAGAACATTTCATTTTAAATTCATATTCCATTTTGAATTCGAGATTCAAAATGATATTTATTTAAACATTGACCAAAATTATATTCAATTTATAATTCTTTAAACAAATGTAAATAACGTTTATTATTTACATTTGAAACTTATATTATCAAGTATTAGTTTTAAAACTTATTTTTATAAAACCTTAAACTTATATTTAAATTAATGTTTAAATTACTTTAAAATTTCGTTTAACGGAATTTAACTTAAACAACCTTTCAAATTTCATAACCGATTGTTTTAAGCAATAACTATTGCATATAAAGTAAGTTTATATAAGGTTTAATCTAAAATTTTCAAAACGATAGGATTTTAAATCATTTTAAATTGTTTAAAATAGTTGCTTCGGGTTTTACCTGAAAGCCACTTGGATCTATACCGAGTTTTCCCCACGTTCTCCCCCTTATTCCCAAAAACTTTGGATTTTCCATTTTTTTTAGTTTTAAATCAGTGAAATATGTTTTGAAAACAAAACCTGTTCGAGTTTCTCTTGCAAACCAGATGAAGACCCAAGTAAACCCATAGGAAAACTCGATGCAACACTCAGGTCATCTTCTTCATTCTCGGGCACGAACAAGATTCCTGTACAACCACTCCAAACACACAACCTTCTCCCCACGCAACTTCTCACTTGAATGACTCGAGCTCGGCACCGAGTCATGACCGTGATTCCCTGGTACATTTCATCTTCTTCTTCCTTCCAGTCCACACACAACACAAGCTCAAACGAAAACGGCTGCCGTGCACTGACGCCGTGCACATGCACACTTAATCAGGTCGAGTTCGATCCAAGCTTCGATCCTCAGCACGACGACCATCCTTCCCTGAGTTGATCGGCTACGCAGCTTGTCGAACCATCCCCTAATTCAAAATCGAGCAATTTGCCCCACCACAAGTTACTGAACCAATACCGGAATTCGCCCCGCATCACAATCTCCGACCACTGGAGACTCCTTCCTTTGGCCCAAACGTTCGCCTGACCTTCATCACTCCTTTCCTCAACCATCGGTCCACTCCGATGCTAACAAGTCGCCGCGAAAATCCAGCAAACTACCCCTTCCACAACTCATCCTAAAACCCTACATCGTTACAATTCGACCTCCACAGTAATTGATAAATCCTAAAACCATTTTTCCAAGGAACCATATCATCCAAACTTGCTTCAGTAAAAATTTCGATGATTATATCTTCCCCAATCGACGAGAATTGACATTTTCCCCAATATCTTTCAACTCGTGATATCTCTGGGATTATCTACTTAAAACTCTCAAAATAAATCTCAAAATTCATAAATTTCTAGTATGATTCAAGTTCTGTAATCAAAACGTATAATTCAACAAATTGATTTCCTGATTTGAATTTCTAATCACTGCTTATTCTCTTTTTCAAACTAATCACTTAATGTATTCTTGGAAATATTTTTTTAAAATGATATTCATCTATATACACAACTTTACTTAAATGATTATAACCTAAATCTGAACATATTGATGGGAATTTAATTTATTTGGACATGCATGTTCCTGTTACTGATTCAGCTTGCACAGAAAATCCCTATCTATTATTTACACAAACAATTTAATTTATACATGCAATAGATCACAAACACAATCATACTACAGATTGATAAAAAAAAATTTATTTACTCACCTGTAGAAGATAACAGAGCCATGTTTTGAATTCCTGAATCTGCTACCTGATTAGGTTGAGTTGATTTCCTGCTTGCCTGAAACTTTAACTCTTGCTAAAGTTTTGAGATTCATTTGAATTTCACTTTGTTTTCTGTTTGATCTGTTTTGGTTCCGGTTTTGAGAAAATGGTTACATGTTGGTCTTTGATTTTGAACTTGAGAAATATTTCAGGTTATAGTTTCTTAGTGGATTTCTGAAAATAGTTTACAGGTTTGTTCTTCTTACATTTTTTTAATGAATTTCTCTTTCAGCCTTGTACATTAATTACATACATTTTCCAAATTAAAAGATATAAATGCCACTTGTCCCAACATGAAGTCTTTAGCTTACAAATGCACAATGTATACTTTAAGTGTTTACACTTGTTAATTATTTAGGAATTTATGTTTTCATATTATGTTTATATCCTTATATGTTTAGTACCTTATATATAATACTTATGTATATTTTTAAAGAAAGCATGCTTCTTTACTAAATCCCATTTTTAAACTTGAGCTACCATATCCAAACTTAATAAGCATTTTCCTTTAGTGTTTTAGAAATATAAAATTTTAACTTTAAATCTTCTTACAAGTGTTTTAGAGATGAGCTAACATGTTTACAAATGTTACTTAAGTATTTTTCTAATAAATTTTCATTTAATTTAAAATCTAAAGCATTTATTTTTATACATTTATAATCATTTTAATTTAATCACTTTTGAAGAAAACAAAAATAAAACTTTGGTTAAATTCTTTCTAAAATATCATACTTAAAATAAACAATTATCTTATATTAAATTTTATACATAATATTTACAGAAAATGTTATTAACCAATTATTAAATAAATTATCTATACAAATTATTCTAAAAAAATCCAAATTATTAACTAAGGTATTTACTTAAATTTAATTTCAAGTTTTCAAATTCAAACTCAAATTCAGATTCAAATCTGAATTACAATCCAGGCATAACTATTTATTATCAGAATTATTTGTTAAATCTATATTTCAATATTTTTATTAGTTAACCCCGTTAATTGGCAATTAACAGATACCTCAAAAATTCAGGTTATCACATTCCTCCCCCCTTTGAATCTTTTCGTCCACGAAAAGGAAGGAAACCAGAATTTATCAAATATTTTAAAACCAGTTAAAATATTCTTTGATCATTTTTAAAACACTTCAAATCTATATAACATTTCCAAAATAGTTTTTATAAAAATACTTTTATAACTCGATGTCTCAACCAGTCCATCCTTGTTCTCATAGAAATTCGGTCATACGTTGATCAGACGTACGACTGAAAATCTATAAATACTTAGCAGACTCACTTTCAACATCCAGTGAAAATACTTGGAAAATAATTTTACTGAAAATATAGAAAACAGTTTTCGAAAATAGAGGATATATTTTTGGTGAGAATGCTCTGAAAATCATCACCCCCATCCATGGTCGCAGTTAACCCGATGGTTACGTTGCCATCCCGACAAAATCCATAGATAACTGTAGGCCTCCGCGCTCCTCAATTACGCCATGGAACCCGCTATAGATCGCAGCTACAACTGGGGTTACGTAGCAATCACAGCAAAACCCATATAACTGTAGGCATCAGCGCCCTCGAATTCTGCTGCCAAAAGAATGAAACTTCTCCACTCCACTTGACCATAGATCGCAGTCTATCGATGTTGCGTTACCTTCCCGGCAAAATCAAGTGTAGACCGTTGGCACTCATCCTCCACACGATTTTCGCTATGGTCCCCACAGTAGATCGCAGTGACATCGAGTTACAATGTCGTCACAGCATAACCCAAATGCCCCGGTAGGCATCAAAGCCCACGACTTTCGCTACCCCATAATCCTCAGGAACTAGTTTTGTCCGGACTCCTCACAGGATCAACTTTAGAACCCCCCTTGGGGCTTAAGGCAGCACCACCCGGTGGTACTCCTGAGAAGTCCATTCCAAGGGAGCGCCTTTTTCCCCACAGCATCATCAAAACATCTTATACTATACATATATAGTATCTTTAAATCATACACCTAGTATGATCTCATACAAAGCTCCTTTACACAAAATCAATTATTCCAAAATCGATAATTCTCAAACTAGGCTTTAAATATTGATTTTACCCAAAAATCAAAATCCTTTCCAAATGCATAGGTTCCCAAACCTTTTTCCAAAATCCTCATAAGACCCTTTATATATATACAGATATATATAATTTTTAAAACTTAGGATCATTTCAAACTTGTATAAAACTCCTTTTATACTTCAAACATTTTCAAAAATCCTTTTCTTCTGGCAAAAGATTCAACAAGGGGAGTATCATTTTATAAAATAAAGATATTTAACTCTGTTTACTCAAAATCAAATATTTAAATTTGATTACTCTTTTCAATTCAAATCCGTACGATATACACATATCATTCGTACGCTATACCAATCTGATCGCTCACTCGATCACACAATTTCATTTCCGAACCAGTATCGTCCACCCAACTTCCTAGTGCGGACACAGATCTGGTTTCTTGATCAGAAACCATCATTCTCCTTGCATAGTCATAACTATGATAGAGAATATCCAGAACCAATCAACAACCCATATCCAAGTTCGCCGTCGAAAATCGAGTGAAAAATTCCACTCGGATCAATATAACTATCTCGAAATTCTGTGCTCGAATCTGGATCAAATCACTATGCGAATAGAATAACATACGTACACCCTACGTATTTGTCTTATTGGTTATTAGCCAAATTAATTTCATTTCTATTCACATTTACTTTGATTTTCATTTACTTACTCACAATTACTTCAATCCATTTGGATTATCACCTCTATTCTTATCTCGATTGGGTATTTAAACAATAACAGTTTAAACTCTGTCCAGTTTAAATTTAGAAAATAGCTTGAAAAGTTAAAAATAAATAAGTAGTTGGAAAATAATTACTAGTTTGTAAAATAGGTGTAAAATAGTTAGAAAATAGTTAAATAATTATAGAAATTTTAGATAATTGCAGTATGATAGTAAGATAGAAATTAGTTTTGTAAAACAGTTGAAATATAGTAATTAATTTATAAAACAGTTGGAAAATTGTTAAACAGTTTCAAAAATAATTGTAAAACAAGTATAAGATAATTTGGCTTTTAAAAGAAGGTTATATATATAATGAATAACTTGGAAAAAAAATAGGTTTATACTAAAATAATTTATATGAAAAATAGTCCTGAGTCAAAACTGCTCAATTCCCAATCCCCATTCCCCATTCTCATCAATTCAATTTAAATTCCCTTTTACATTCAAATTGACCCAATTCTAATTTAAATAACTTCAATTTCTATTGAAATTGATTCAACCCCAATTCAAGTTGAATTAACCACAGTTTCTTTCCAAATTTAACTTTATTCAACTTTGATCTCAACTTCTACTAATTCAAATAAATTTTAATTGAACTAGTTCCAATTTCAATTCATTTCAACCCCAAGTTTAATTAATCCCAATTTCAAACTCCATTCCCAAATCAAGTTGAATTATTCTTGATTTCTTCCCAAATTCAATTCAAATTCCATTTGAATTTAAAACCATTCAATCTTTAATTACAGTTCCAAATTATTCAAATCAATTTGGACTAATTTCAAATTGAACCCACTTCAATTTCAAATCGTTTCCAATTAATCCAATTCAATTTTCCCTTTGGATTTTATACTCATACATCTTCAACCACCATTTCAATTAATTCAAATCAAATTCAATTTGAACCAACTTCGAATTCCGGTTCACTATGAACCATCTCGAATTACATAAATTCGAGTTAATACTTCAATTATTGATTTAATTCCTTTAAATCAATTTACCTTTTATTCCAACAATGGATTACCATACTCCATTTCTCATTCATTTAAACAAATCTAATTCACGACTTAGAGATCTTTTAACAACAATAGAATGATATCATCTAATTCATCTTAAAACATTCATCAATTTGCAATTTCCAGATCTCAAACCCATTTTGAGATCACACAAACTCCCAATTCAGATTAACCATTTAACTCCCCAAATTAAATCTCAATTTCATCTTGAAATTTCCAAATCAGATTGTTCATTCAAACTTATTTAACTTCCGCCGAGTTAAATTCAATCAATCCCGTTTAACGTTACTCAAACTTGAATTCTCCACTTCAAATTTCAAACTCCTAAACTTCACATTAATAAATTTTCCCACTTATAAGTTCAAAACTTACCACTAGGGTATCACATCTTATTCCAAATTCAAAACTCAATATTTAGAGTTTATTTCCTTTACATACCTGGTTAGTTTTAAATTTTAAACCACCTTTGGTTTTAAATTCAAACAAATTCCTTTAAAATTTCAAACAACCTTTGTTTGAAATAGGACCTCTTTCATTCGAATATATTAATAACATTTCTTATTTAAAGTAAGATCATATTCAAAATAGTTTGAATAATATTATCTCCTTTAACATTTTGAAATCGATTCAAAATTTTAAACTTAGAATTCAGGACTTCACAATTTGAAACCCACTTTTATTTATATCCTTTCACATTTACAAATTATTCTCATCAAATGGTTATTTCCTTAAAACATTTTATTGTTTAAAACAATCATCCCATTATTAAACACAATAACCATTCAATTTCCTGGTTTGAAACCAATTCCGATTCATCTTATTTTGAAATTCTTTCTTAACTTTAAGATTTTAATTTAAGTTTGAATCCATTTCAAACTTATGCTTATTTAATTTCAACTTGGTTGTATTATATTACTTCTTAATTCTTACTATTACCTTTAATTTAATTAATACTACAACTAATTTCCTTAATATAATAGATAATCTATTTCTTATATAAGATTCATTTACTTTTGAAATCATTTAAAAATCGTTATATAAGAAAATACAAATACGCTTTCTCATATATATATAAACACTCAACTCATTCTAGGGTACCACTTACCTTATCCTTAATGAGTAATCCCAACAGAGCCAAGGTTCTCGCTTAACCTTCTGCTCTGATACCAAATGTAACGACCCGGAATTTTCGATCCCGAAAATTCCAGATAGTTAGTGAAAAGAAGGAAAAATAAAGAAGAAGAAGAAGGAACAGAAACACCAAAACACAGAAAACCTCACATTCGCGGCGGATCAAAAATATAATAATAAATAAAATATCAGTTATACAAAGAAAACTATATCTGTTAATTTACATTTAAATACATCAGAGTAACCCATTTACATAAACACTGGACAAACAAATATGTCCAGTTACTACAATATCACAGTGGACACTCTCCATACGTCCCAGCCATCCAGCTCGCCTCCTGAGCTCCAGAACGTCCTTACCTGAAAAATCTGTAATACTCGGTCTGACCCGAGCATTACATCAAAGTACAGGTCAGGCTGGAAACCAGCGTGAGTAAACCCATCTAACATGTAATACAAAAGTATACAACTCATATAAACTCGGGGTAACTTATATCATTTTACAACTTCACAAGTTGTTATAGACATCACTTATTTTACATCAATTTCTAAGTACCAGAACTTAGATTAAATGAACCAATTCACTTAAATCATTTCATTACAGCCTAATGATTTCACATATCAATTTATAAAGAATCGAAGTGGTTTCGGGTATTTACTAATACCCGACTCCGGTCTCTTCGAATCCAATGTCATCTTACTCAAATTATCAAAGTGAAATACAATTCAACTTTTAAATACAGGATGTCACTAATTTATCAACAGTAGATAACCACGTCATCATAAATTTAAATCAAACATATCTTATCACCTCGCATCATAACCCATATTAGGAATAACAATTAATCAAAGACTACCAATATTGTTCTACTTATCATTTAATTACATTAAAGTAATTAACCCTTAATTAATTTCACAAATTAATTATTCTTAGCTCAATACGGTAATTAACCTTTAATTATTTCATTAATTAATTGCTAACCATAAATATTAATCACCCTTGATTAATAACATCAGTAATTAACTACTCTTAATTTCTTCATCAAATAAATTAATTACTCCTTAATTATCTCTAATTGATCCCTTGATTTATTATACAAAATAATTTAATTCAAATTACTTACACACTTCCGTCTTCCACTAATTACATCTAGTAATTATCATTAATTACTTCACTAAGTAATTATACTTCATCAATTAAGCAATTATCATCAGACCATCAAGTGATTTAAAATTAATTAAACTTAATTAATTAATTATAAACTAATCACACTAAACACCATTAATTACATTAAGCAATTAATTACTTTCACTAAGTAATTAAACTTAAATAAACTCCACAATTGATTATCATTTAATTAATTAATCTAATTAATTATTTAAAATTAATCAAATTAATTGTTAAATAATCCTTAGTTAATGACCTTCTTTAACTATTAATCATTCTTTATTCTTAATTAACTTCTAATTATAAATTAATCTAAATTGTTAAGTTATAAATTAAATAAATAAAACACTCCTCGGTTATCATATTCATTTGATCATTTTAATACTTAAATAATCTCTATAAAAAAAATCCATTTCTTATTAATATTCAAGTGTATTTAGAACATTTCATTTTAAATTCATATTCATATTCCATTTTGAATTCAAGATTCAAAATGATATTTATTTAAACATTGACCAAAATTATATTCAATTTATAATTCTTTAAACAAATGTAAATAACATTTATTATTTACATTTGAAACTTATATTATCAAGTATTAGTTTTAAAACTTATTTTTATAAAACCTTAAACTTAATTTAAATTAATGTTTAAATTACTTTAAAATTTCGTTTAACAGAATTTAACTTAAACAACCTTTCAAATTTCATAACCGATTGTTTTAAGCAATAACTATTGCATATAAAGTAAGTTTATATAAGGTTTAATCTAAAATTTTCAAAACGATAGGATTTTAAATCATTTTAAATTGTTTAAAATAGTTGCTTCGGGTTTTACCCGAAAGCCACTCGGATCTATACTGAGTTTTCCCCACGTTCTCCCCTTATTCCCAAAAACTTTGGATTTTCCATTTTTTTTAGTTTTAAATCAGTCAAATATGTTTTGAAAACAAAACTTGTTCGAGTTTCTCTTGCAAACCAGATGAAGACCCAAGTAAACCCATAGGAAAACTCGATGCAACACTCAGGTCATCTTCTTCATTCTCGAGCACGAACAAGATTCCTGTACAACCACTCCAAACACACAGCCTTCTCCCCACGCAACTTCTCACTTGAATGACTCGAGCTCGGCACCAAGTCATGACCGTGATTCCCTGATACATTTCATCTTCTTCTTCCTTCCAGTCTACACACAACACAAGCTCAAACGAAAACGGCCGCCATGCACTGACGCCGTTCACATGCACACTTAATCAGGTCGAGTTCGATCCAAGCTTCGATCCTCAGCACGACGACCATCCTTCCCTGAGTTGATCGGCCATGCAGTTTGTCGAACCATCCCCTAATTCCAAATCAAGCAATTTGCCCCACCACAAGTTACTGAACCAATAACGGAATTCGCCCCGCATCACAATCTCCGACCACTGGAGACTCCTTCCTTTGGCCCAAACGTTCGCCTGACCTTCGTCACTCCTTTCCTCAACCATCGGTCCACTCCTATGCTAACAAGTCGCCGCGAAAATCCAGCAAACTACCCCATCCACAACTCAGCCTAAAACCCTACATCGTTACAATTCAACCTCCACAATAATTGATAAATCCTAAAACCATTTTTCCCAGGAACCTTATCATCTAAACTTGCTTCAGTAAAAATTTCGATGATTATATCTTCCCCAATCGACGAGAATTGACATTTTCCCCAATATCGTTCAACTCGTGATATCTCTGGGATTATCTACTTAAAACTCTCAAAATAAATCTCAAAATTCATAAATTTCCAGTATGATTCAAGTTCTGTAATCAAAATGTATAATTCAACAAATTGATTTCCTGATTTGAATTTCTAATCACTGCTTATTCTCTTTTTCAAACTAATCACTTAATGTATTCTTGGAAATATTTTTTTAAAATGATGATTCATCTATATACACAACTTTACTTAAATGATTACAACCTAAATTTGAACATATGGATGGGAATTTAATTTATTTGGACATGCATGTTCATGTTACTCATTCAGCTCGCACAGAAAATCCCTATCTATTATTTACACAAACAATTTAATTTATACATGCAATAGATCACAAACACAATCATACTACAGATTGATAAAAAAAATTGATTTACTCACTTGTAGAAGATAACAGAGCCATGTTTTGAATTCCTGAATCTGCTACCTAATTAGGTTGAGTTGATTTCCTGCTTGCCTGAAACTTTAACTCTTGCTAAAGTTTTGAGATTCATTTGAATTTCACTTTGTTTTCTGTTTGATCTGTTTTGGTTCAGGTTTTGAGAAAATGGTTACATGTTGGTCTTTGATTTTGAACTTGAGAAATATTTCAGGTTATAGTTTCTTAGTGGATTTCTGAAAATAGTTTACAGGTTTGTTCTTCTTACATTTTTTTTATGAATTTCTCTTTCAGCCTTGTACATTAATTACATACATTTTCCAAATTAAAAGATATAAATGCCACTTGTCCCAACATGAAGTCTTTAGCTTACAAATGCACAATGTATACTTTAATTGTATACACTTGTTAATTATTTAGGAATTTATGTTTTCATATTATTTTTATATCCTTATATGTTTAGTACCTTATATATAATACTTATGTATATATTTAAAGAAAGCATGCTTCTTTACTAAATCCCATTTTTAAACTTGAGCTACCATATCCAAACTTAATAAGCATTTTCCTTTAGTGTTTTAGAAATATAAAATTTTAACTTTAAATCTTCTTACAAGTGTTTTAGAGATGAGCTAACATGTTTACAAATGTTACTTAAGTATTTTTCTAATAAATTTTCATTTAATTTAAAATCTAAAGCATTTATTTTTATACATTTATAATCATTTTAATTTAATCACTTTTGAAGAAAACAAAAATAAAACTTTGGTTAAATTCTTTCTAAAATATCATACTTAAAATAAACAATTATCTTATATTAAATTTTATACATAATATTTACAGAAAATGTTATTAACCAATTATTAAATAAATTATCTATACAAATTATTCTAAAAAAATCCAAATTATTAACTAAGGTATTTACTTAAATTTAATTTCAAGTTTTCAAATTCAAACTCAAATTCAGATTCAAATCTGAATTACAATCCAGGCATAACTATTTATTATCAGAATTATTTGTTAAATCTATATTTCAGTATTTTTATTAGTTAACCCCGTTAATTAACAATTAACAGATACCTGAAAAATTCAGGTTATCACATGGGTGGTCCCAAGCATCCTTTAAGTTACTTGTACCTTATGTTATAGTTCACTTGAGTTGGTTTACGTTGTACAAGTATGTATGTCCTGACTCGAGTGTTTTGTGGTTTGCTTTACGCTCGGGTCAGACTGAGTGATACAGCATTAGAGACTCACCTTCGGAGTTCGAGCTTTGCTTATAGATCCAGCTATATATTTCAATTTCAGTATTCAGTTGATCCCAGTTATTCAGCTGATTCCAGTGATGTATCCAGCTTTGTACTTGATTATTGTATTAAAATTCTGTTGTACCCTTGTTTAACTCTGATGTATTATATAGTAGCTTCATGAACTACTATCCCTTTACTTCCACTGCATTATATTACTCCGTGTCTGTGATTCTATGATTTATTTATTTGCTGTATATTCTAAGATTTGCCAAATTTATTTTCCAATTCGGTATTTTGAGCAATTCAAGTCCGACATGTGCGGGTGCAAAAGGTTGAAAATATCGAGTCGTTATAAGCTTTATTTTGATTATAGTCAAATCATTACACGGTTTCCATCGAATAACTATAATTGGGTCAAATAGAAGTATTGGAAGCGAAGCACTATTAAAGAGAGGATTCGTTTCCACTATTATATAGTTAGTATCAATGTCAACTCAAAGTAAAACTGTTTGACCAAAGTAGTTTAGTTAATAAGAATTGTTATTATTGAACCAAGGATTTTTTGTTGACTATAGAGTTGAATACGGATGATATTGAAATCTTGACCATTACCAAATTTCATAAATCCAAAGTGATATAGTTTTGACGAAGAGAATTGGTGCGAATAATATTCACGACCGGATAGCGCTTAATAAAGAAAAAAAGAAATCAATTTTGCCAAAATGTCACACCACCTGCTAAATGATGTGTGAACATTAATATTTGAATTGTTCGATATTAATCGCTGACCAAATTTACACCTAAAGAGTCACACAGCCGAAACATTGTATACTACTTTGACCACCTGATTTAATTAAATTTTAATTGCTAAAAATTAATTAATATTTATGAAATATTAGATATGAAATTTTATCTAATGTGTTAAACAATATTAAACAGTGTGTTTATAATGGTTATAAATATACTTTTCAATACTCGGTATCAGTATGTGTTTAAATTGAATTTAAATTGCGATGAAATTTGTTCGTTGTACTAGGTTTGTGGCTCATATGGGGCATAATAATTTTGGCTAGGAAGTGGAAAAGATCAAGTTGGAGATGGCATCTTCCAAGTTGTGAATTTGATTCTAGGAGTACTCAACTTCATTTCATTTGTCTTTTATAGGCTTTGGGAAAGGTAATTCTCTTATTTACATCACTTATCAATGTTTAGTTAATTGTTATATCATATGATGCTTATGTAGAAATACTACGAATCAAGTTAATCGATATTCTATCAAATATATGATATTTGAAAATATATTAATGCATATATGTATAAATAAAATTTGTTATCATTTTGAATGTATACGAGCATTGTATTCTTGGCCTAATTAAAAAAAGATAACTAAATATTATTTAAAATGATTTGTTAAATAATAAATCATTTTTTAAAGAATAAAATTATATAATAAATGTTCTGAAATTTATAAAATTTTATTTTTATACAAATATAACTTGAAAACAATATTTTATTTATTTTAGTATATATTATATTTATTTCCTATTAAATTTTTTTTTATGGCAAGGCCGACAGGGTTGGATGGTCCCTGACCATTTTATTGCAGCACCGAAGAGAACATTACATAAACAACAACAGAGAGCAAAAGCTCAAAGAAAACAGAGATAAACAGGGTGCTACAAGCACAAAGGAAAAACTTATGGAAAGAAAGCTAGAAAACACATACTTATGACAGTTGAAAGTTCATGAATATTCCAGGGTCAAATGAGAAAAGCATCCTTAGGGAAGATTCAATCTCATGCATAATCCAAAGCCTGAAAATAGCATCATTTTTCGCATTGTTGACATAAAAAATTCTATTATTTCGTTCTCTCCAGACAGCATATATAAAACTCTTCAACACCACACTAAAAACTCTCTTACGTTTTTGCTTGTTCCCAGTTTTTGCATGTATTTGTTCCCACTCTGTCTGATTATCATGCAAGGGATAATCACTTTGAAGCTTCAACATAACTTCAGTCCACACTTGCATAATTACTGAACATTTGAAGAACAAATGCTCAACAGTCTCTGGTTGCTCACAACAGAAAGAACAGAATATATTAACATTCATACCCATACTCACAAGTTTAGCCTTAGTCAGTATAGAACGATTCAATACTTTCCACAACATTAAATTTTCTCTCATTCTACTGTCTTTATTCCACGTTCTCTTCCACCATTTCCAATTGGGTTTGGAACTGTTCTGCATCAAGAATTCATATGCATCACCTATTTTAAATTTTACCTTATTCTCTCCTCAGACTATTTTATCAGATGTTGAAGACAGCGGGGTGAACTTTTTAATCATATCCCATATATTTTGCACTCTCTGATTAGAAGAGAAAGTACGTAGCCCCTGAAAATTATTGAGTACATCCCTGACCTTCGTTGCCGAGTGAACTCCAGTTTGTTGAATCTCGCTATATGTTAGTTGCCTTCGTAGTATGAATCCCTTGTCAAGCCAAGGATCATCCCATAAGCTGACACTATATACAGGGTTGGTATTCATTTGTATTAGTGGGAGAAAAAGTTCCTTTATCTTGTGAATACTCTGCCAAGTCTAGCTCAAGTTTTGTGGTTTAATCATGTTCCATAAATTCCTACGTCTTATCACATTACGTTTGGACCACTCATCCCATAGACTATCTGGGCAGTTAATCTTGGTGTCAACATGCTTCACAAATGCCGCCTTATTCCATTGTTTTAAATTTATCAGACCAAGACCTCCCTTGTTCATAGGCTTCTCAACAGTACTATACTTAATTGGAGCAATGTATCTGCCCATAGTTCTGCCAGTCCACAGAAATCTCATTATAGCACTTCTAATCATGTTAATTAACTTGGTAGGGAGTACAAAAGTTCTGGCCCAATACACTTGCATTGCATAAATAACCGACTTAATTAAGGTTATTCTACCTGCTTGACTAAGATTCCTATTGGTCCAACAATTTAGTCTTGCTGTGATCTTCTCAAACATTGGAAGACATTGATTAGTTGTAATTTTGGATGTTGTAAGTGGCAGTCCTAGGTAAGACACAGTGGATAGGTTTAGAGATAAAACAGTTATTCGAGTTATCTGAGCAACTTGTTCCATGTTAACTCCAGCCAAAATGATATCAGATTTCTGGATGTTCACCTTTAACCCCGTCATAGCATAAAAATGTTCAAGGGTGAGCATTATGCTCTTGACTGTGTTGATATCAGGAGAGCAAAACATAACTAAATCATCGGCAAACATTAGAGCAGAGATTTGAGGGTCTTTACACGCTGGATGTAGTTTAAATTTTCCTTGTGTATTATCCTTTTTATCATCCTCGTTAGTAATTCCATAACCAGAATGAAGATGTAAGCAGATAGCGGATCTCCCTGCCTAATTCCTTGCTTACTACTAAAAAATCCTTTTGTCATACCATTGACATTGATTGAGTAAGTCGGAGAAAAGATGCATTCATAAATCCATGCTATAAAATGAGGAGGGAAATTCATGTACCCCATGATACGAACGATGCTGTCCCATTGTAACATATCGAAAGCTTTCATGATGTCAAGTTTCATCATTGCTTTCGGGGGAGCATTCTTACACTTATATCCTTTAATTAACTCATGAGCGAGAAGGATATGATCCAGTATATTCCTTCCAGGAAGAAAAGCAGCCTGATTATTGGAAACTATATATGGAAGCACATACTTAAGTCTTGCAGCAATTACTTTAGAGATGCATTTATATATAGTATTACAGCATGAAATGGGATGATAGTCTTTAACGTGATGAGCATTCTTGAGCTTTGGGATTAATGCTATATTGGTATAATTAAACGACCTATAGATTTTACTCTTTTTGAAGAACAGGGTTATGGCATTACACAAATCTCTAGATACAATCGACCAACATGTAGTATAGAAATATGCATTCAGCCCATCCGGGCCACCGCACGAGTTAGATTTAAGAGAAAACATAGCTCTTTCAATTTCATCAGGGGTAACTTCAGCGCATAGGAAGTTGAAATTATCTTCATCTAGTCTAGGCAGGATATCAGATGGGATCTTATCAATACTTGGTATGAAGTTGTTTGTGTTGCCATACAAGCAAGAGAAATGTTGTTCAAAAGCATCCTGGACACCATTAGTTGTAGTTTGAAGAACATCGTTCATATCAGTAATAGTAGCAATATTTTCCCTCCTCTGCTTGTTCTTGAGACTGGCATGAGAGTATGCACTATTTCTGTCTCCTTTTTCCCACCATTTAATTCTCGACTTTTGCCTTATCATATCACTCTCTTTAGCTAAAGCGTAGTATTGCTGAGACAATATAGTTGCAGAAGAAGAGAGATTAGCATTGTTAACATTAGCCATCATTGCCGTTTGGACCTCTACAAGCTTATTCAGAATAGTTGAGCTCATTCTATCTCCTTTTCCAAAAAATTTAAATGCCTACAGCTTCAAGACATCTTTCATCTCTTTTATTTTTTCCTACAAAACAAATAAATGATTACCAGTCTTAGTTTTGCTCTATGCAGTTAATACAGTAGATTTAAAGTCAGGTCCGAGAACCTAGGAATTAAAAATTTTAAAATTTGTTTTTCCTCTCTTGTCCACTCCACGAAGATGAATTATTTGAGGAGAGTGGTCTGAAAGGAGAGGAGGAGGGAGATGGTTGAAAAGGAGGGGCCATTTGGTTAGGGCAGTTTGATTGGAGAAGGAGTCATCAATCCTAGAAAAGGTCCTATTACCTTGCCTTCTTTTATTATTCCACGAGTATTGCATACCAACTGTTCTAACAGTAACAAGATCAGCATCATTTAGCACATTACTAAGCGGTTGTATTTCATTTAGGGACAATGGATTTCCTCCAACTCTATCAGAGAGAGTATAACAGCAGTTGAAGTCACCAAATATTATCTAAGGATGGGTGGACTGCTTCAAAGTAGGAATGACCGAAAGAACAGAGGCTCTAGCAGCAGCTGAGTTGGATGCATATATAAAGGAGATATAGTAGGATGTATTATCAGAGGTATCTTTAGCATGATAGTGTATCAGTTGGGAAGAAGAGAGGATAGGAGTTAATTGAACATGGAGGGGATTGTATAGTATCATAATTCTACCTAGGGTGATTCATTCAGGTTGTGGATGAGCTTCCATTCAGGATTAATATATTAAGCTGCCTTTATTGTGAGGGGTAGATCTAATTTAGTTTCAAGTATCGCCAACAACGATAATTGGTGAGAAGAAATGAGCTGTTTACATTGATCTTGCTTGATGACATGGTGTCCCTCACGTATATTCCATGCTCCAATGTGTGACATCATTGGAGAACACGGGCATTGAGTATTTCTATCTTCATTCTCTTTGTTACGGCCTGCGTAGAGGACAAGTAGTTTGGAATTGTTGCTAAAAGGGGGGTGATTTCATTGCTATCTGTTCCATTTTCTAAGGGGAAGGAAGTCGGTTGAGCTTGAGTGAGTAAGGGTGGAGAGGAATGCGGAAAGGTTGGGGAAGAGAGAGGAGATGATTTGGGTGGTGGCTTGTATGACGAAGGAGGTTGTATATTGGAGTAAATGTGTGGAGGAGTTGCATTGCGTGGTTTGACAGTAACTGGGGGATTGGTTGGATTTTCTGTGCATGCATTTCCATCCTTGTGCATGTCAACACTTATGTCAGCTGCATTTTTGAATTTCATGTTCTCGCTTTTACTCTTTTTGACTTTCCTACCACTAGAGCTCATTCCTTCTACATTTGCACTTTCATTATTAGTTCCACCTTTATTTCCATCACTGACTGTTATTTTGCCTTTAGAATTATTTTCTTTTTGCTGCATTTGTATAGTGTGAACTGTCTTTACTTGTCTCAGAATTTTGTTGCTTTGTTCCCCTTGCCTTAAATTATTTTGTACATCACTTGTTATTTTTACCTCATTACTTCCCAGTGTTTCACCACTCTTTCCATATTCTTTCACACTTTCATCATGCATATCATATATAATCTCTGCATCCTCAAGGTCAAGTAATGCGTCATATTTATTAGATATCAGGAGATTTTCAACTATATCCTCAACAACAGTTTTTTCAATTTTCTTTGTTCTTATTTCCTTGTTCACATCATCAGGAGAAGTTTGATTGTTGGCTGCAACACTTTCAAAATTATTTTCACTAATCTCTGTACTCTTTACGCTTTGTCCATTTTCCTGCTCAATTCTATCACCCTCCTCATCCTTCTTTTCATCATCAACATTGATTCTATCTATTTCATTCACCACTACTTCATTGGTTCCTCTTTTTTGTTCCTTGATTGTTTCATTCACAACATTTACTGTTTTCTTATTATTCACTCGTTGCCATTTTTTGCAATCTGCATCTGGAAGGGTTTGACCTTTCTATTGACATGGAAAATTCCTGTGGTATCCACCTTGTTCTCCTTTCTACCATTCTTTCCTATTTCTATTTCTTTGTCAGTTTTACTCTTATCTTTATTATCACAGCATTCAGTTGTACGTCCAAATTTTTTGCACAAAACACAGACATCCGGCCTCCATTGATATTGTACATAGATTTTCTGAAAGCCACCTTCCACCAGCTTAACCATAAACTCATTTGCTTGTTCCCTGTCCGGTTTTACCTCTATTAAGCACTTTGCATAGCTCAACCTATTTTGCTTCTCCGTCATTTCGTGCATACACAATAATTTACCCAAATGACTACTCAGCCAATTGATCCCAAGAGGCGACCAAGCATATAATGGGAGATTATACAAATGCACCCATACTGGAACAGCGTTTACAGTTCCAGTAATATTACTTACAGCAACATCATACGGCTTTATTATGAACATCTTATTGTTCATAATAATAGGGTCACTCTGAAGAATTTTATTTCTATTTTCATCACATGAGAAGTTGAATAAGAAACGTTACCATCTGATTTAACTTTGACAGAGCCTTTAAGCTTCCAGATATACTTAAGCTTATGAATGATAGCTGTATACGATAACGGCTTGTCTAAGAAGAATCCTACTATTGTGTCATTCCAGATCACAACACCGGCGTCAAGAACATCCTGTGGAGGCACTAGTACATCTTCTTCATACTCAGGAATTAGGTCAACGGGAATGTACTTCCCAGCATTCTTGGGTTTATGCTTAAATAGAGAAGTCCATTTTCGTTCACCTTGAGTGGGGGAAAGAGAAACATTGGTCTGCGGCAGAGGAGAAGAATCTGGTGGCCGAGAAGGTAGAGGATCAGGGAGCAGAAGAGAGGGGTGGGGGGGGGGGGGTAACCGGCGAAATAGGAGCTAGGTCGGTAGTGGACGAGGCACAGTGGTTGTTGGACAAGAAGGTGAGGTTACCAAGGAGGAGATAGGAATGACAAGATTGATGTAACAAGGGGGCGTAAGGTTAGAGGAGGTTGTTGAAAGAACAGAGTTGATGGAGTAGGGAGGTACGACAGGGCTATCGGAGAAGAAGGAAGGTACGTTAGGGGCATGGGGAAGGTCTAAAGGAGCGGACATGAGAGGACGTATTTTTTTGAAGTATTGTTTAAATATTGATTTAACCAACTACCTAAACAGAAATTAATTATAAAAACATATATATATATATATATATATATATTCAAATAAAATATAAAATGAAGCGTTTAAATTATATATGAACTAAAACATCATTTTAAGATTAATTTTTTAATAATTCAATATTTTTTATAGAGGGTTTTATATTTAATTACAAATCATTTATTTAAGAATCATTTTACAAATAAAAAATTACATTAAATTTGTTATATGAGCAGAGAGCTTGCTGTAAATTTACATTAATTCATAATTTTTTTATTGCTATGTGTGTGTATATTTGTAAATTCGTAAATACTTATAATTAAATATATATATATTTGAAAAAAATATTTCTTGAACCGAGAGTTATCTATAAGAATATATTAAATTTTACATATATACATACATATGTATGTATGTATGTACGTATAATTTATTATATACATTCAAATATGTTTGTATATTTATAAATATGTATTATTTCGACTTATTTTATAAAATAATTAATATTTTATTCTCAAGTTGCTACAGTAATATACATAGAAATATTTATATTCAAAATTATTTTCTATTAATTAAAAAATTATTTTATGATTTAATTATATTTACATATATATATATATATATATATATATATGTACGTATATATTTTTTTGTAAATTTTTATAATTATCAATTATTTGTATTTATGTATACATGATATATTTTCACATAAATATAAAATCATTTTGATTCACATATATATTTCATTTTGACAGCATGTAAAGGGAGTACCATGTTTGTTGCGGTGTAAATACCAACATGTATGTACGGGCATGTTAAACTACATATTTATTATTATATAGTATATGCATGTACACATATATGTGTATATGATACACATATCCAAAATATATATAAAAATCATATATTATTAATCTTTATTTATAATGTTAAATAAAATATTGATTTTATTTTAAAATGAAAATTTAGAAAAGTCCTAAATGGATTAGACTTCATAGGCCTAATAAAGATCCAATAAGGAATTATTTTTGTAAATTCGCCCTTTAACTTCGCTGTCGGCTAGCCCAGTTCCAATACTTCAGTAATTCGTTGTTGAACCATTTTTGTCAAGCATCGAACCAACCCACCAACCCCCAAATCACTTATATATTGAAATGACCAATTTTGGTAGGATAACTGGCCTAGCCGCCGAGATCTCTTCTTCACTCCTATAAATACCCAAACTTGAAACTATAGTGGGTGACAAATTTTATGCACAAGAAACTACCAAACCATTCTACCCGAACAGAATTGTTGAAGCACTTTTGGACAACTAAAAATCATCTAAACCTTATCCAATCACCTTCAATTATATTATCCATCACTCAACACCTAGTTTTGGTGGATCAAACATGAGATTTATAGTACCAGAGTTTTACTAACCACAAATCTAGTAACCTACCATTGTTATAATCGATATATCAAGCATTATAGCATTATGAACCAAAGAATCATAATAAAATAAACATAGTGAATGTTGGATAGATATTGCAGAACAACTATAAAAACCTTTTGCGTCTTTACTTCTTCTATATTACCTCATGTTTTCTAGCATATATTCCTCGGATTTGTGATCTAAATTAGGGTAAGAACTTAACATACTTAATAACCAAAGATCCACCTCCTAAAAACTAGTACTATGATCATATTCATATCTCTGTTCTGTTTTTGAGTGTTTGGTCACTTTTGACACAAACAATGAACAAGAACCTTACGATGTTCTCAAATACCTTGTAACGATCCATTTTTTCTGTCATTTGATGTTGAATATTTAAATGGTTTTAAATATTGGATTTGGAATAGAAATTGATTTCTTAATATGAAAATTTTGGTTGAAATTTAGAGAATGAATTTAAATTTCAGATATAGCTATTTATTGTAATACAGAAAGGGTGAATGTAATGAACCCACTTTTCTGTACAGTCTAAGCTGACAATATAACTGCATAAGTCAACTCAAATTGCATAAAAAGGCGGATTGTTAAGGCTGAAGAAGAAGAGGTAGAAGAAGAAACAGAAAAACAACAACACATAATCTCACAATCGCAACGGAACTAAATATAATATATAATAAAAGATTTTTATACAAAAGAATCTGTAACTGTTTTATACTTACAATCATCAGAGTACAACAATCAATACATCAATCTGGACAGTTATAACAATTTGTCCTCATTAAGCGGAATTATGAATAAAGTACGAAAATACATCCTTGTCATCCGGCTCGTCTCCTGAGCTCTATAGCATCCTATCCTGAATCTGTATTACTTGGTCTGACCCGAGCATTATAATAAAATAAAGACCCGAGTTAGTCTGGAAAATCAGCATGAGAAAACACAATTTGGATTATTAAAGTTATCAAATTCCTTTGAAAAACAAAGTTATCTCGTAAGACCGCGTCACACATAAACACGATGGGTTTTTCCCTAGCGATAACCAAAACATTTTTATCAAAATCATCTGATATTATAATAGTGTCTAAACAAAGTGAATAGAAAATAGTTGAAATGCTTGCATCTCACGTTTCAGCATAGTTGGGCACAATCAAAATCGTATGGCGCTTATTGGGAATGGATTCCATACAATTACTAAGCAATGGGGTACCACATATCACGACACACATATAAAAATGTACCGAGGACCTCGTCGGGATCCCCTACAATACAAAACCGGCCCTATGCCTAACCTGGGTAGGACTGAATATGTTATCACCTCGGGTGTTCCCGACCTTATCGAGAGCCCTTTTCCATGCACCACCATATACATAATTTATAATATATCCAATGGTATCTAGAAAGGTGATAACATACCCTAATTGGGTGCGACCACTTAGCCTTGCTGCATCTCTCCTGATTTTCTATCATTCCCGGTTGATGAGGCTTGAAGCTAACGATTAGCTTTCAAGAACTATTTCACTTAGAATGCTCATCATCCCTTAATGACGATGTTCTGATAGCATTCGTCCATATAAGCTGTCCTGGGTCTGGACAAGCCAAATCACCATCTTCACTTTCTTTACGATATCCATTCGTAACGTTAAAACTGGATCGAAATGGTTTTCGGATAATTAAATCTGATCCTGGCGTCTTCCAAACGATTAACGAAATTGGCCAATATTGATAGTCAGTTATTTAACTATCAAATAACATCCATAAGCAGTCACTAGGTCATTGTTTATGATTCTTGAAAACATTCATTTTAGAATATCTTTACAAATATATATATTCAATCTCTTTCAAATTTATCAATATTTGAAAACATTCTGAATACTTGTTTCCATAACAGGATATCTCTACCTGTACCTCACTTCAACACTTAGTGAAATATTTCCAACTCGATTTAAAATCCATTACTTAGAAAATATCTATATATAAATCCTTCATCTCTAAGAATTTTCAAAAACCATCATTTTCTCACTTAAGGAAATATTATAATCCATTTTTCCGAAATCATTTCTACCATCTATACGTAGGAGTTTTTCTTATCTTATCTCCTACATTTCCGGAATTTATATTAATTCCTTTACATTTTCCAAAATCGACAATACTCACTTATAATCTCGTCTATCCATTTACAACTTCTAAAAATCATATCCGTTTTCACATCTCAAGGGAGTTTATAAATACATTCAAATCATTTTCTAAACTCTATATATGTATAATAAGTATTTTTAAAGAATGATGATTTATTTTTAAAAATAAGTTTAAGTAATTATTTAAAATTTTAAAATACTTTAATAAACATTGATACTTCATTCCCTATTTCATTTTCGAATAACAAATTGATTTACGAAGCTTATTATAAAAATTAGAAATTTATTTCAATTAATATTAGATATTTGAAAAATCCACTTTGAAAAATCCACTTTCAGAGTATTTTGTAACTAAAGCAGCTTTAAATTATATAGTTTGAATGTATAAAATTCTCTTTTGGAATAATTTAACTCCTCGATAAAAATATATTTTTAAAATTCCAATGTCCAATTTCAATTTGTAAATCCCTTTTGATTAACTACACGTCGATTTCATTTCCATCCCCTTAACCATTCTCACATTTCAAAAATAGAAATCACTATTTTTCCTCAACCCGATTTCCATATTCTGACAAAAATTTACCCTATGAATTTATATTCCCAATTTATCAACTGATATCGTTTTATCCTTATTTATGAACATTGTTATAAATTTATAAATTCCTTTGAGTTTCTACTTGTTTATAAAACTAATTTCATTTATAAAATCCCATTTTATAAATCCATTTCTTAAAAATAATCCAAATTTCGATATAAATATTTTATATTCAAAATCTCCTTTTTAATCCTTTCAAATTCTAAAAATAATATTTATGGTATTTAAAATCTCAAAAGTTAGGGCAGTGCTACTATAGCATCCAATTATTCAATCACAAAAATAATATATAATAAATTATTCTAACACATCATATATCATTATATATCAAATTTAAAATCAACATTTTGAAGGACTCCAGTTGGATTCCTCCAACTTGTTTACCCTGCATCCACTGATGTTAATACAACATAAAATACCAATCTCACTTGAGGGGCATAACGTGGTATATAGGGTCATCCGCTATTATGCGGGGCACATAAGGTCTCAACCGTTGTAATCGACGGGTATATATCCAACTATTAATATATACACTACTATATATATAACATCCAAACTAATAATAATTTAAAATTCATCCACACAACCAATAATTTAAATTCAACATTTTTAAATATATAAGAAATCCAAATGAGTGAGATTTTACTCACCTTGATTTTTAATTTGCCGAACATCCCGATTTCAAATTATTTAAATTCCCAGCTGGCTTCAAAAATTCCAAATTAATTCTAGCTGGTATATTTATTTACTACGAGTTCAATCTCGTCTTGATTTCAAACATTTTGGACCTCGAATGCAAATTTTATTAAAGTTATTAGCTATATCAATTTAAACTTTTAATTAAATATCTAAATATATAATTAAATTTTAACACAGTTATACCTCTTCCCTTTATAGAAAGATTGTGCCCTCTACTCGAGAAGTGGAAGCCTCCCAAGTGGTTTTCTACCCTGCATGCCTTCAATTTGCACTCTGACTAGCATCAAAATTCCAAAAAATTGACGTTCAAAACAATAGTCTGTCTATAGCTCTGCCACCATGACCAAACTACCCCCCCTCACGACCATCCACCTCTTCCTGCCACCATGCTAGAATCGCGACACTTAGGGTCGCCACCTACATCGATCCATAATTGTAAGTCGGGCCCATCCCTACCACCACAGACGTCGTCTCCCTGTATCCAGGCACTGTTACCTTCACCATCGGGAGGCTTCACCACCATGACTTGCTTCTCCGAGTGATGTGTCGCCCTCCTTCTCCACGCTGCCGCGCGCTCGTGTTTGAAGTCGCTTCCTGCTCCAGCTCGCGACCACAAGACTCGCGACCTCCCCTTTCCAAAACCCTAGCTTCGATCAAACCCATCCCTCTAGCAGTGTTGTCGTGTTCGAGAACGACCCCGCGACATTGTCACGATTTATATGTTTTATTTATTTAATTTTTCATTTTTTTTCTTGTGAATGAGTTGATATCGATTGGAAGGAAGAAGAAATAATAGGCATACGTGATTTTTTTTATTGCACTGGAGATCGTGATTTCGGTTTCTTTTTTTTTTTGCTCGTTTTCGAATGAAGAGTGGAAGAGATTCATGATTTTGAACGAGGGAGAGATGAAGGGTGCGATATAAACTGATGGAGAAGGTTTCGTGCGATTTGGTCTACGTTTAAATCAGATTAGGATGGATATGACTTGAATGAATGCGGCTGAGGTGAAACGATAAGATATATATATATATATATGTATGTATGTATGTATGTATGTATATATATAATTTCCAAAAATACTTTGATATTTTATTCGATCCCCTATCAAGGCATGCCGCCCGACATTTCTAATGTTATGCCCCTATTTCAAACGCAATGCAACAAGTATCAAGGTCTAATTCAATCCTATGTGGAAGATAGTTTTTTAGATGGACTATTAAAATCAAATTCAATTAAATCATCTCTATGCGTTTTCAAATCATATGACCATCCGGTAAATCCAAATGTTACGAAATTTGAAATCCGATAACAATACATTATTACGGATCCAATGAAATTGGTTTCATCAAATTCTGATATTATGTCCCCAATCGCTATTTTAACGTGTCGATTAAACCGAGGATTCCCAAAATTTACGAAATCGCTTAAAATTTCACTTTTAAAATCTTACTAACAAAATTATAATCACAAATACAATATTTAAACCATTTAAATATTCAAAATAAAACGTCGAAAAATCTGGATCATTACATTCCTCCCCCCTTAAAAGAATTTCGTCCTCGAAATTGCTAAGCGAAAAAAATGCTCCAATCGCAATACTTATTCAAAAACCCACTTAGTGAAAATCCGATATTCACTTTTCCAATCTTTTACTTCCAACCAAACATTTAGTTTTCATTTCTAATTCAAAACTCTTTATTTCAACTCCAATTCAAAAATCAACCATTTTAGATAACAAAAATTTTCAAAAAATTTCTACCACTCTGAATTTCCTAATGATTTTGGCAGAGTCTCCCTTGTACGGAGAGTCTTTTGCATAATACAAGAGAGATAAATATATATACATCGACCCACACGGTCGAAAAACACAATATATAACAATATTTATATCTTTTGCAGTCTTTAATCCGAAAACTTACTTTAATTTAGCGTTTATAAGCGAGCGGCTTATTTTATATGCAATTACGCAAACCAACTCTAGCCTAATAGCCTCCGGGTACCTGTACTCAATTTAAACCATGTAAGCATCAAAACATCAAATTCAATAACATTTCACTTTTTTCCACTAGTTAAATACAATATTTCATAACCAAATATGTTGACATATATTTATAAGCAATTATAGGGATTTGATACTGATTTACTTACTTTTAATCGATCCCTATACCATTTCATTCAATTTGAATGATTGACAAACAAATTATTTACATTGAATTCATTTTTATACCCAATAAACTCTTATCCATTCTAAATTGATTTCAAAATCAATTTATTCGCTTTCTATTAATTTATAGAATTTTGTTTACTTCCGTTTACGTCAAACGACAATTTTTCCATGCAAATTTGACGATATCATAACCATTTCAGTTTATAGCTATTTTAAATTTATTCCAATCAATTTATATTTAATTTTATTCCATTTTGAATTGATTCTAAATCAATTCATTTACATTCCACTCATATCTACATTCATTATATCCAAATCAATTTTATTAAACTCGGAATCATTCCATGCTAGTTTATTAAATAACCATTTCATAATTTATTTAAGCCAAGCTTCCATCTAAATATTTACTTAAGTTAATCTGTCTATTTCCAATTAATTCACTATATAACTTAAGTTTATTTCCTTTGCAACCAAATTCCATTTATAATTTTTTTTATAGTTCAGGCCATTCCCATAAATTCCCATACAAACTCATTTGTTTATATCTTCATGAAGTTTATACTTGAGTTCTTGAACCATTTTATAATTGAACTTATAGTTATGTATCCATTTTACACTTTAAAATTTATATACAACTCAATTTGGTATGGTTTCAAGTCTAATCAATTTAATTTGTTCATTCACTCAATCCACTTCAATTTTTAACTCCACACTCGAATTCATTCTCCAATTTATTTAAATAACATTCAAGGCCATATTCAATTTATTTACAGCTAAATTGAATTTATTTATAGCTGAAGTCATTACTATTTCAATCCAATTCCATTTTATTTGACACGTTCTGAAATATAATTAATTTGCTTATATTTAAGTCGAATTTTTATTTATAAACCAAGTTCCACATTCAACTTCAATCTTAATCCACAATCCAATTTACTTAACCAAGTTAAGTTTCATTCCCATATTCAATTAACTAATGAATTCATCTAATTAGTTCACTTTCAATTTATAATTCAATACCTGATTTTTATTTCAAAATCACTTCATATAAGTTACAGGAGTTCAAATTCAATTAAAAGTCAAGTTTGGATTTTTATTTCTTTACCAAAATATCAAACCATTTTTATTTTGGGTTTTCTATTCCATTTTAATGAGTTACACAATTTATTTTTCACATTTCCATCAATTTTATACTCGAGCATATTCACATTTTATTATTGACTCAAGATTATACAACACTTTATAGCTTAAATATATATTTATTCCATTAACTACAATTTTGTAAGCTATTCAAACTTATTTATTCACAATTCCAGAAATTTTCTTTCCACTTAAATTTTTATTCCATTCCAAATTTATAACTTATAGTCATATAATCATTTTACCACTTACAATCTTTATTCACTTCAATTCGATATTATTTCTAATCCGATCCAATTTTTCATTTCAATCCAATTCAAATCCAACTTAATTTTATTTAACTTAGCTTAAGTTAAATTTTAATTCGTTCAATTCAATTTAACTTACTTAAGTTAAAATTCAATTCAAATTCCAACTCAATTAAATTTAACTTACCTTAAGTTAAAGTTTTATTCATTTTAACTCACTCAAGTTAAAATTTATTTCCAAAACTCAAATCCCATACTTTTCTTTCCTATTTAAATCATCCTCAGTTTATAAGTTCATAACTTATTTCCTAATGTTTTTCCAACATTTAAATTAAAATTCCAAAATTCAAATACCCGGTTTTTATTTCAAATCATTTGAAATCAAATATATCGTCCTTTCTTGATTTTAACAATCATCCTTTGGAATTTTGAAAACCAATTTGGTTTTATCTAACACAAATCTCCTTTCTAAAGCAATACTAGTTTTTCAAACAAATTCCTCATATCAAATTCTATGGTAGAAATCCATCACTTATAAACTCGAAAATGAACACCGATGATGTCGCGATCATCATCGGAATTATTTTCTAGTGACTAAAGTGAATTTAGTGCTTTATCACCTCAAAAATCTCAAATTTAACTCCATTATTCTATCAACCACTTTGGAAAACACTTTTGAAACTTTCGAGATTTCAAAATTTCCAAATACTTAGTTCAAATCCATTTAAAACATTTCTCAAAGCTTTCGAAATTTTAACTCTCCAAATTCTGGGTTGAATCCATTTTAACTACAATCCATTTGTATAATTCATACTTATACATAATCTCATTTGGTTATTAAACCATTTTCAATTTTATAATCTTATTTTGATTATATAATAACAACATCACTATAATAATTTTAAGAAAATTATTCGTTTTATCAAAATATAGTTTAGGTAAAATTATTTCATTTACCCACTTCATAATAATATTGTGTCGGTTTACCATGTTGAAGTGTTTAGAAACTCCTATCGATTTAGTGGCATGCCACTACTCGACCAGAATTTATATGCCACTCAACAGATAAATTAACATAATATTAAACAATTTATATTCGCTAACAAATATGCACTCATATACATTAATACACTCAAACTCATTTTAGGGTTCAACTGACCCTATCTTTAATGAGTAATCCCCACCAAAGCCAAGGTTCTCACCTAACCTTCAGCTCTAATACCACTGTAACGAACCCACTTTTCCATATAGTCCAAGCTGACAATATAACTGAACAAGTCAACTCAAATTGCACAAAAAGGCGGATTGTTAGGGGTGAAGAAGAAGAGGTGGAAGAAGAAATGGAAAAACAACAATTCAAAATCTCACAATCGCAGCGGAACCAAATATAATATATAATAATAGATTTTTATATAAAAGAATCTGTAACTGTTTTATACCTACAATCATCAGAGTACAACAATCAATACATTAGTCTGGATAGTTATAATAACTTATCTTCATACAGCGGAAATATGAATCAAGTAAAAAAATACATCTCTGCCATCCAGCTCGTCTCCTAAGCTCCATAGCATCCTATCCCGAATCTGTATTACTCGGTCTGACACGTGCATAAAATAATACCCGAGTCAGTTTGGAAACCAGCGTGAGAAAATACACTCAATTTGGATTATTAAAGCTATTAAAGTCCTTTGAAAATAAAGGTATCTCATAAGACCACGTCACATATAAACATGACAGGTTTTTCACTTACGATAACCAAAACATTTTTATCAAAATCATTTGATATTATAATAGTGTCTAAACAAAGTAAATAGAAAATATTTGAAATGCTTGCATCTCACGTTTCAGCAAAGTTGGGCACAATCAAAATCGTAAGGCGCTTATTGGGAATGGATTCCATACAATGACTAGGCATTTAGGTACCACCTATCAGGGTACACATCTAGAAAAATGTACCGAGGACCTCATCAGAATCCCTTACAACACAAGGCCGGCCCTATCCCTAACTTAGATAGGACCGAATATGTTATCACTCTGAGTGTTCCCACCCTCATTGAGAGCTCTTTTTCCATGCACCACCATATCCATAATTTATAATATATCCAAGGGTATCTAGAAAGGTAACAACATACCCTAATTAGGTGCGGCCCACTTAGCCTTGGTGTACCTCTGCTGATTTTCATTTATTCTAGGTTGACGAGGCTTGAAGCTAACGATTAACTTTCAACAACAATTTCACTTAGAATGCTCATCGTCCTCTTATGACGATGTTCTAATAGCATTCGTCTATACAAGTTGTCCTGGGTCTGGACAAACCTAATCACCATCTTCACTTTCTTAACAATATACATTCATAACTTTCAAACCGGATCGAAGTGGTTCTCGGATAATAAATTTGATCCCGGTCTCTTCGAAACGATTAACGAAATTGGCCAATATTGTCAATCGGTTATTTAACTATCAAATAACATCCATAAGCAGTCACTAGGCCATTGTTTATAATTCTTTAAAACATTCATTTCAAAATATCTTTACAAAGATATATATTCAATCTCTTTCCAATTTTTTAATATTTGAAAACATTTCATATACTTGTTTCCATAACAGGATATCTTCACCTGTACCTCACTTCAACACTTAGTGAAAATATTTCCAACTTCGGCTTAAAATTCATTACTTAGAAAATATCTCGATATAAATCCTTACTCTCTAAATATTTTCTAAAACTGTCATTTTCTCACTTAGGAAAATAATATAATCCATTTTTTCGAAATCATTTCTAATATCAATACTTACGAGTTTTTCTTATCATATCTACTACATTTCCGGAATTTATATTAATTCCTTTACGTTTTCAAAAGTCGATCATACTCACTTATAATTTCGTCTATCCATTTACAACTTTTAAAGATCATATCCGTTTTCACATCTCGAGAGATTTTATAAATAAATTCAAATCATTTTCAAAATTTTATATATGTATAATAAGTATTTTTGAAGAATGATAATTTATTTTTATAAACACGTTTAAGTAATAATTTAAAATTTTAAAATACTTTAGTAAACATTGATACTTCATTCCCAATTTCATTTTCAATTAAAAAATTGATTTACGAAGCTTATTATAAAAATTAGAAATTTATTTCAATTAATATTAAATATTTGAAAAATCCACTTTCGAGGTATTTTATTACTAAAGCAGCTTTATATTACATGGTTTGAATATATAAAATTATCTTTTGAAACAATTTAACTTCTCGATAAAAATATATTTTTAAAACTCCAATGTCCAATTTCAATTTATAAATCCCTCTTGATTCACCATACGTCATTTCATTTCCGTTCCCTTAACTATTCTCACATTTCAAAAATAGAAACCGCTATTTTTCCTCAACCCTATTTCCATGTTCTGATATAAATTCATCCTATGAATTTATATTCCTAATTTATCAACTATTATCGTTTTACCTATATTTATAAACATCGTTATAAATTTATAAACTCCTTTGAGTTTCCACTTGTTTATAAAACTAATTTCATTTATAAAATCCCATTTTATAAATCCTTTTCTTAAAAATAATCCAAATTTCGATATAAATATTTTATATTCAAAATCTCCTTTCTAATCCTTCCAAATTCTAAAAATAATATTTACTGTATTTAAAATACCGAAAGTTAGGCCAGTGCTACTATAGCATCCAGTTATTCAATCAAAACAATAATCTATAACAGATTATTCTAACACATCATATATCATTATATGTGAAATTTAAAATCAACATTTTTGAGGAATCCAGGTTGATCCCTCCAACCTATTTTCCTTACATCCACAGATGTTAATATAACATAAAATACCATACCACTTCTAAGGGAATATTGCAGTATATAGGGTCATACGCTATTATGCATGGCGCATAGTGTCTCATCCGCTCAAATCGGCGGGTATATACCCAACTACTAATATATATACCACTATATATATAACATCCAAACCGATAATAATTTATTAATTCATCCAAACAACCAATAATTTAAATTCAGCTTTCTTAAATTATACTAGATTCCAAATGAGTGAGATTTTACTCCCCTTGATTTTTAATTTGCCGAACATCCTGATTTCAAATTATTTAAATTTCCAACTGGCTTCAAAAAATTCCAAATTAATTCCAAATGGTATAATTCTCAACTATGAATCCTAACTCATCTTGATTTCATTTATTTTGGACCTCGAATGAAAATTATACTAAATTTATTAGCTACCTCAATTTAAACTTTTAGTTAAATAACTAAATATATAATTAAATTTTACCACAGTTATACCTCTTCCCTCTATAGAAAGATTGTGCCCTCTGCTCGAGAAGTTGAAGCCTCCCAAGTAATTTCTATCTTAAATGCCTTTAATTCGCATTCTGACTAGCATCAAATTCCCAAACAAATTGATGTTCAAAAAAATAGTCTGTTTATAGCTCTACCACCATGACCAAACTGCCTCCCCACGACCATCCACCACTTCTTGCCACCATGATAGAATCATGACACTCAGGGTCACCACATATATTGATCAATAATTGTAAGTCGTGGCCCTTCCCTACCACCGTAGACGTCGTCTCCCTATAGCCAAGCGCTGTCACCTTCACCATCAAACGGCTTCACCACCACGACTTGCTTCTCCGAGTAACGCACTGCCCTCTTTCTCCATGCTTCCACGCGCTCATGTTCGAAGTCGCTTCCCGCTCTAGCTCACGACCACAAGACTCGTGACCTCCCTTTTCTAAAACCCTAGCTGCGATCGGACCCATCCCCTTAACAGCTTGTCGTGTTCGAGAACCACTTCGCGACCTTATCATGATTTATATGTTTTATTTATTTATTTTTCCTTTTCTTCTTGCGAATGATTTGATTTTGATTAGTAGGAAGCAGAAATAATAGGCATACGTGATATTATTTTTTTATTATACTGGAGATCGTGATTTCAGTTTCTCTCTTTTTTCCTGCTCGATTTTGAATGAAGGAGTGGAAGAGATTCGTGATTTTGAATGAGGGAGAGAGGAAGGGTGCGATATAAATTGATGGAGAAGGTTTCATGTGATTTGATCTACGTTCAAATCAAACTAGGGTGGATATGACTTGAAAGAATGCGGCTGAGGTGATTACGATAAGGTGTGTGTGTTTATATATATTATTTCCAAAAATACTTATATATTTTACTCGATCCCCTATCGAGGTGTGCCGCCTGGCATCTCTAATGTTATACCCCTATTTTGAATGTAATGGAATAAGTTTCAAGACCTAATTCGATCGTATGTGGAAGATAGCTTTTTAAATCGACTATTAAAATTAATTCAACTAAATTATCTCTAAGCGTTTTCAAATCGTACGACCAACAGGTAAATCCAAATGTTACGAAATTTGAAATTAGACAATAATACATTACTATGGATCCAATGGAACTAGTTTTGTCGAATTCCGAGACCGTGTCTCAGATCGTTATTTTAACACGTCGATTAAATTGACGATTTCCAAAATTTACGAAATCGTTTAAAATTTTAGTTTTGAAATCTTGCTAACAAAATTGTTATCCCAAATCCAATATTTAAACCATTTAAATATTCAAAATCAAACGTCGAAAAATCCTAGTCTTTACAGTGAATAATTGAAATTTGAGTTGAATATGAATCGAAATAATTTCTAATGTTGATATAAATTGTATTTGAATTAGAATTGAGTTAGTAAGTTTTAAAACTGAAATTTCAAATGATTTTGTCAATTTTTGAAATTTTCGATTTAATCGACGCATTAAAATAGTGATCCGTAGCACAGTCTCGATATTTGACGAAACTAGTTTCATTGGATTCTGATAGTATATTATTATAGGATTTCAAATTTCAAAACGTTTGGAGTTATCGTTTGGTCATGCAATCTAAAAACGCCTAGAAATAGTTTAACCGAATTTGATTTAAATAGTCCATTTAAAAAATTATCTTCCACATACGATCGAATTTAGTTTCAAAACTTATTCCATTGGGTTTGGAATAGCGGTAAAACATTAAGAATACCAAGCCGCACGCCTAAATAAGGGTTCGAAATTTTGAGTTATTGAAAGCGGGATATTTTGAATATACATATAAAATCAAATCAAATCAAATCAACGATCAACTTTCTAGCCGACCTAATCCTTCACCTTAGCCACCCTATTCTCTGATACGAGTCGTCCTCCTTTCTTTAAATCGCATGATTAATCTTCATCTTCTCTTGTAAGTAACGAAATCACTTCGTTTAAAAAAAATCGAAAAAAGGCGAACGAAGGCAAGGATGGAAACGTGCACGTGAGTTCTCGATTCGGAGTGTCTTCTCGAGCTGATGGAAGAGCGGCGAGGTCGAGACAACGCAGAGGTTTTAGTGTTTTAATTTGTTTGTGAGCGAAATGTAGCTAGGCGACGCAAGTGGATGATGGCGAGGCGAATGTGGCAGCGTTCATGATGCGTGAGGGTGGATGGTGTAGCATCGTTAATTGGTGGGGGTTTTAAGTGTGCGTCATGGATGGCTCAGGGAAGCTCGCCATGGCTAGATGTGGTGGCGGTAGTGTGGAGGAGGTAGTGGCATGGTAATTTTGGGATAGCGAGGTGGTTGGTTCCAGGAAGGCGATGTCGGGGCAGGTTGGTTCCAGGTTGTAAGTAGACTCGATTGGGAAGAGGAGATGTTTTGAAATTTACTTAGGTGATTTCTTTAGTTAATGATGAAATTAAATTTAGTTAATTAAATTGTATTCTTATTAATACCATATCTAATTCATACGAGGTTGAAATCAATCAAAATAAATTTTCGTTGCACTCGTATCGACAAGCACCACGCAATGGTTGAATTGGAAAGTTAAGTAATTTGAAAATAAAGGTGAGTAAATCTCACTCGATTTGGTTAACGAGTTAAATTTGTAATAATTGAAATTATTTATTGGATAATTGGTTGAATGGATATACAATTATCAGTTGAATGTGAGATATATATATATATATATATATATATATATATATATATATATAGACACACACACTAGTAGTTGGACATATTTTCCGCCTATTGGAGCGGATGAGACCCTATTTGTCCCGCATAATAGCGGATGATCCTATATTACCGCGATATCCTGCCTCGAAGTAGGATTGGTATTTTATGTCATCTAACATCTGTGGATGCTGGAAAACAGGTTGGAGGGATCCAATCGAATTCCTCAAAAATGTTTATTTTAATCTCATATATGTATATATATGATTTGTGTGAATAATTTGATATAGATTATGTGGTGAATTGAATTATTGGATACTATAGTAGCATTGGTCTAAAATTTTGGAATTTTACATATCATAAAATATTATTTTTGAATTTGAAGGAATTAAAAATGGAGATTTTGAATATAATTTTTTTTTATCGAAGTTTGAATTTTTTCAAAAGAAATTGATTTGGATAAAGTAATAATTGATTTTGGGTTGTACTTAACTATTCGAAAAAAATTATATTTTAAATTGAGATTTAAAAAAATTTATATAGGATTTTAAACAATGGGTTTTAAAATGATATTTCAGGAAAAATATGGAAAAGAAGTTAAAAATCGATATTTAAAATAGATTTGTAAAATAAATGGAATTTATTATGAATGAGTTTATAAAATGAGATTTTATAAATGGGATTAGTTTTATAAACAAGTGAAACTCAAAGGAGTTTATAAATTTATAAACGATGTTTATAAATAAGGGAAAATGATATTAGTTGATTAATTGTAAATATAAATTCACAATGTGAATTTATATCGAGTTATGGGAATCGTTTTTGAAAAAAAATAGTGGAAACTATTTTTGAATGTGAGAATGATTATGAAATTGAGATGTAGTCGATGTGACGTGAATCGAGAGGGATTTATAAATTAGAAAATAGGATTTTATTTGAAATAAATTTTTGTCAGGGAATTTAAATTGTTTAAAATGGGATCTTTAATTAATAAACTATATAGTTAAAGCTGTTACGTATTGACATATTTAGAAATTATTCAAATATTTAATATTAATTGAGATAAAATTCTAATTTTTATAATCATCTTTGTAAATCGATTAGTTTTATTTAAAAATAAATTGGAAATTCGAGTTATCAGTGTTTATTTAAAGTATTTTAATATTTTAAATAATTACTTAAACTTGTTTTAAAAATAAATTATTATTCTTTAAAAATAAAAGTTATATATAAAGATTTGGAATGATTGGAATTTATTTATAAACTCTCTTAGAATTTGGAAACGGGGTTTATTTGACAGATGTGATTTTTTAAGAGAAAATCTTATCATAAAATTCTAGGAACTTAAGGAAAATTTTGAAATATTACAAACAAGAACTTGAGATTGAAATTGGAATTCATTAAGAAGTTATAAATGTATAGACGAGATTATATATGAGTATAATCAATTTTCCAAAATGTAAAAGGGATGAATATAAATTATGAGATAAGTTATGAAATATTTCCTAAGCATTGATATTAGAAATGATTTAGGAAAATAAACTTGCAATATTTTCCTAAGTATTGAAATCAAATGATTTTGGAAATATTTTAATTACGAAATGATTTTATAGAAATATTGTTCTAAGTAAGGATTACAAATTAAAATGGGGAAATATTTCTTAGTGTTAGAAATGTCCTGTTATGAATATAAGAATTTTGAAAATTGTTTCAAAATTTGAAATATGGAAGTAGTTTTGAAAACACACACACACACACACACACACACATCTTTGTAAAGATGCTTTGAATGAATGTTTTGAAGGTTTAAAAAATAAGGCCTAATGACTGCTTATGGATGTTATTTGATAGTTAAATAACTGACTATCAATTGTGGCTAAATTCATTGATCATTTCGAAGAGACTAGGATCAGATTTAATTATCCGAAAATCACTTCGATCCGATTTGTGCATTATGGGATATCTCAAAGATAATGGAGATGGTGACTTGGAAGGATTCAGTTTGTTTAGATGAAGAACAACTTGTATGGATGAATGCTATCCTTGCATTATTGTCAAGAAGGCAGTGTAAGCATTCCAAGTATGAATACTATTCTAAAGGTAAAATGTAGCTTCAAGCCTCATCAATCAGGAATGACTGAAACAGGGGAGATGCACCAGGGCTAAGTGGGTCGCACCCAAGTAGGGTATGTTATCACTTTTCTAGATACCCTTGGATATATTATATTATAATTATGGATATGGTTGTCCATGAAAAAGAGAGCGCTCGATTAGGGTGGGAACACCCGAGGTGATACAATATTCGGTACTATCTAGGTCAGGGGTAGGCCGACCCGGTGTTGGCAGGGGATCTAGGCGAGGTCCTTGGTACATTTTTCTAGAGGTGTACTGTGACGGGCGGTACCCCAGTAGCCCAGTCATTGTATGAAATCCAATATCCGCTACGAGCTTGTACGGTTTTGATTGTGCCCAACCATGCTAAAACATGAGATGCATGGATTTCAGCTATATTCTAATTTATTTTCTATAGACACTACTACAATATCAAATGATTTTGATATAAAATGTTTTGGTTATCGTAAGGTAAACACCCATCATATTTATGTGTGGCATGGTCTCATGAGATACCTTTGTTTCAAAGATTTATGATAAGAGTTGAATTCAAATTGAGTGTGTGTTTTCATGCTAGTTTTCCAGATTGACTCAGGTGTTATTTTATTATATTGCTTCGGTCAGACAGAGTATTACTGATTCAGGTTAGGATGCTTTGAGCTCGACAGACATGCTGGAGGAGTCTAAGGCATATTCCACGTACTTGATTATATTCCGCTCTGTGTGTAGATTGTATAGTCAGCACTGGTGAGGACAAGTTATAATAATTTTTCATATTGATGCATTTATTGTTGTACTCTTATGATCGTATGTACATTAACAGCTACAGATTCTTTCTTATAAAAATTTGTTATCATATATTATGTTTTGTTCCACTGCGATTGTGAGATTCTGTGCATTGTTGTTCCTATTTTCTATTAGTCTTTGAGAAGGATGGTTTTGATGACAACAACCTTAGGACTTATTATAAAATATAAATACTAACATTATAGTTTAGATATATATGTATATGCAGGATATAAACATGAACGTACCAACAATGAAGATTGTACAGTATAGAGATAGAAGACTGATGAATTTAAAGATTGAAGATATCAAGATTGAAGATTCATGAGTATCAAGATATCAAGAGTTCAAGATTTCAAAGTACAAGATAAGTATTGAGTCTAGAATTATGTTAAAACTTCTTGAAATCACTTGCATCTTTATTCGAAGTTTATTCGTGGAATGGAATCTACTTCGAGCTTGTTAAAGGGATGGAACCCTAGTGGGATGGAACCCATAACAATATCTAGTGAAACTTATAGTGGTCCTATTTTGATATCCACTAATTTTATAAAAATAAGTTTCAAAAATATATCTCTTGTTTTTAAAAATGTTTTCAAAATTTCTTTTCAAAAAGACATCTCTGTTGGTTTTGAAATATCTTAGCCTCAACATTATCTTTATCATTTTTAATATTTTTGATTTCAAAATTATCCCTTAATTTTAAACTATCTCTTTTTTTAATATTTAGCCTTTAAATATTTATATACTCAGATTTTAAATCACTTTATAAAATAAAATTATATATTAAAAATTACTTTCTCACTCTTTTATATGTTTAAACTATATTCAAGCATGTTTATAAAAGTTTAGAAATTGTTTTGAAAAATTATAGAAACCAATTTAAATAAGAAAATCAAAATCACCATTTTTTCCTAGAGCATGTCGACATACTCCTACCCCTCATGTCGACATGGTCCCCGTTAATTTTCAAATTTTCAAAAGAAGTGACTATTCGTCATATCCTTTCACGAATAGATATGGCTGTTGATCTCTATAAATACCAGTAAGTTCTAAACAAATTTTTACCAGATTTTCATTCATTTTCTCTCCTCTTCATCTTCCACATTTATTCTAAAGAATCCCAAACCATACTCTACCGAAATACCAAGTGAATCAAACTTGACAATCTCTTGTTTGATTCTCTACCAGTCTCTCCATAAGATCTCAGTGCTATTCAGAGTTATAGGATTATTTGTAAATCAAACTGTTGAGTAAAAGGTGCGGTTGAGCCTTGAAATCAATTGGGTGTGATTGTTGCCTCGGAAATCAATTAGGTGATCTTGTGGCTTGGTAAATCAAGAGAGTTAGCCCGAGACTTGAATACATGAGGATGTACCTCGTGGCCTTGAAATCGAGTGTGTAATATGAGAGATTATTTTGAAAAGAAATCCGTACAATTGTGTGGGACTGGATGTAGGGTAACTCCAAACCCGTATAAAATCCTGGTGTGTTCATTCCTTTACAGCTTTTATTTATTATTTGATCTGTGTCCAATTTTGTGATTATATCTGTATCTATGTATTGCAATTGTTGGTGATTAAATTACTTAAGTTTCAAAAAGATTGAGTAAATCCACAAAACACTATTCACCCCCTCTAGTGTTATTCTAGCCTTAAGATCCGTAATCCGCATTTCTAACATTTGGTATCAGAGCAAGGTTTTCAAATTCTTCATAATCTGAATTTTGAAAATTTTTTAAAATGGCTACCAACACTGGTTCTGTTAACACTATCACTAGTTCATTTGTAGAGGGTCAGTCTAGTGCCAGACCACCACTTTTTAATGGCAGCAACTATGCATATTGGGCATGTAGAATGAAAATATATTTACAGTCAATAGGATTAGATACTTGGAATATCACACAAACTGAATATTCTGAACCCACAACTAATTTTGCACGATGGACTGCTGAACATAAGACTATTGCACAAAGTAATTCGAAAGCCATGAATATTTTATTTTTTTCACTCGATAGGAATGAATTCAATGGAGTATCTGTTTGTAAGTCTGCATATGATATCTGGAAAACTTTGCAAGTTACTCATGAAGGAAAAGCAAAGTCAAACAGACCAAAATATCCATTATCATGAATCGGTTTCAATTATTCAAAATGAATTCAAATGAGTCCATCTCAGAAATGTATAGTAGATTTTAGGATATTGTGCATTCTCTAATATCATTGGGAAAAGTTTTTCTGAAGACGGTCAAGTCAGAATTTTTTTAAATTCTCTTACTCCGGAATAGGACCAGAAACTCTTGCAATCGAAGAAGCAAATGATATCAGTACTTTAAAGATTGAATAATTGATTGTAAATCTAATGTCATTTGGAGTTCAAGTGCAAGGGAGAAGAGATAGCAAGGCATTCAAAAAGAAGTCAATTGCGTTCAATGCATTAACAGATGAATCAGAATTGGGTAGTGATGGTGATGAAGAAATAGCCTTCATGACAAGGAATTTTCGAAAATTTCTAAAATACAGAAAGATGAAAAACCTTAAAAAAATGATCATAGGAATTTTAGAAATCATAATGTAGTATCAAATCACGTCAAATGTTTCAACTGTGACGAACCAGGTCATCTCAGAAGAGACTGTCTGCATTCAGATAAGCAGCAGTTTCCTACAAGCAATGATTATACAAAGAAAAGAAAAAGAGCATATACCGCTACTCTAGACGATTCAGAATCAGATTCATCCTCAAGCGATGATGATCAGAAGATAGAAAATTCAAATATGTGTTTACAGCTATTAATGATTCTGATGATCTTAGGGATACAAATCTAGAAAAAGGTACACATTTACAATATTTTGGTTGAAATTGTTTGTTTGAAATTGATTGATTGTTTGATTGCTCTTGAAATTATGTGTTGTTTGAATTTTAAATTTTTATTATTATTATATTTTATTTTTTTAAATATTGCAATATTTTTTGTTTTATGTTTGAAAAGAGCATTACTATATTTAATAATCACTTCAGAAAAATATATTGACATTAAAAATAATATATATATATATATATATATATAAGTATTTAAGAATAGATAGGTCACATGAATTCTCTGACCCATGTTGACATGGTCCTACCCATGATGTCGACATGCTGTCAGAAAATTGAAATTCAAATTTGAATTCAAATCTTTGAACTTCCCTCCATCTTTTCACCAACTCCAATGTCCTGAAAAGGTACCTCTTGACCAGAGAACATGCCTATTGAATATCTATTTATCTCCTTTATCCTATCATATCTTTTCACTTTCATTTTCAAAACTCAAACTCTCTTTTACTATTTCAAACTCTCTACTCTCTTCAAAAATGGCTTCTTCAAGCACTCCATCCACAATGAGATTGTTAAAAACCAGTAAAGAGTATCTCTATAATGATCCGAAAGCAATCAAGGCTTATATAAGCTATGCTAATTACAGAAAAGTTCATATTTGAAAGTTTGCTATCTTTAGCAATTTCTCTACATATGAAATAAATACTCTTCTTGAAGAGAACCATATTCTTAGTTTTGATAATTCTGAAAATGATTTTGTTTGCTATCCAAATCTTATTAAAATGTTTTATGCAAATTTGAATTAAGGTTTTCATGAAGGAAATGGAAGTGAAATTTGGAGTAGTGTTAAAGGCACTAAAATTGTTTTAAATTGTGAAATTTTGAGCAACATTCTCAATTGCAAGAATTCGAGAATGGATCTTTCTACTTTTAATATTGATGAACATGATGTGAGACATTTCATCGTATTTTCGAAGGAGATGACAACTTTGAAATTAAAAATATAACTTTCGTCCGAAAGCACGTATTGTTAATCTTCTTTTGCAACATACCATCACTCCTCGATCGGGAAATTTCAATAACCCAACTTTGAAAATTTGTGAAGCTCTTTTTGCTATTTTTGGTCATTATGACATTAATTGGGCGCAAGTGATTATGGATGAACTTCGTCCTAAGAATTTGAAAATGGGTGAGAATACTTTGTATCATGGAATCCATCTTACTTGGATTTTTAATTATTTTGGCGTTGATTATAAACGGGAAGAATTTGTTTCATGAAAAGTGTTTAATCATGCCAATATTTCTCTTATGAAAATTTCTTTCATATTTCAACAATACGAATCGCTTGCCAAAAAGGATGAAAGGTTGGCATATGAAGAGATGGAAGAAGAAAATAAGGAAGAAGAAGAAGGGGAGGAAATGGAAATTGAAGAAGAGAATGAAGATAACTCCTTGGAAAGTATTGAATATCCTAACAAACCTTTCAACAAAACTCTCCTCAAAAATCAAAAGATCATAGTGGAAAATCAATGGATTCTCAAAAGATCTGTTAGTAAGAAATGGATAAAATGACCACTAATATGAACAAGTTCTTTGTTAAAGGTGGTCGGAAACTTGGCCTATCATAATCCTCTTTATCCTCTAGCATATTCTAAAAACTAGGACGTGATGTACTAGTTTATTTTGTATGAACTTGTATTGCTTTTTTATCATATTATGAAGTATCTCATGTATTAGCTTACCTATCTATGAATTTCTATCCTATATCTTTCTATCTTATCATACCTCTGGAATAAATGATAGTATAATATATAAGTTTATATATATGTATATGCATAAAACAAAGAAGACACATAAATCAACACACCCATGTCGACATATCCCAATACCTTATGTCGACATATAACTGTCTGATTTAGTTATTGTTTAAATTTTGAATTTAAAATAACTAACTTGTGTTTATTCATTTAAAACGAATTCCTGCCTATTTGAATACCTATTTCTTCCAGAAATTTATAAACTCTTTATTTCTATTCATCTCAATTTTCATCTTTTAACTATTTATCAAAAATGGCATCCTCTTCTCAAACTCTAAGTGAAAATATTAAAGAAACTCTCAAGTCATTCAAGAATATACTTACATTTATTCTCCGCAATCAAAGGCACTCAGAACTAAGTCAAATGAAGATGATAAAAGAACAAGAGAAGCATTTCGATGCCCTTCGTTGGATGATTTCTGCCCAAAACAAAGATGATTTCAATGAAAACCCGAAGGAACTTTGATTCAAGATAATGAAGATCGGGAAGATATTAAAAATGACCCTATTTTTGGAGAAGAAGGATGAGATGAAGTTCCTAAAATGATTTGATCTCCTTATGGTTTTACTTGCTTGTTTTTGAATTGATTTGAATTGTTTGGTTTGATTTGCTTTGATTAGAATTTATTTGGTTGAATGGAATGTATAAAATTATATAAAACATAATATATGGTTATTAGATTTAAACTAACATATTTGTTATGTTTTCATTAAGTAAATCATGATATTATATATGTGTATATATCCCATCTTAATTTTTCACATGTACTCCAGTATAAGATTACAGGGGAATTATATTAGTATAGGATTAGTTTTTGTTAATGACAAAGAGGGAGAATTATAAAATAGAGTAGTTAGAATAGTTAGGCTTAGATTAAGGGGAAGTTATTAGTTTTAGAGGGAGTTATTAGTTTTAAGAGGGAGTTATTAGTTTTAGGGGGAGTTATAGTAAAGGTGAAGTATATTTTATAAACATAGGTGGTCATCATCAAAAAGGGGGAGATTGTTTGTCTTTGAGAAGGATGGTTTTGATGACAAAAACCTTAGGACTTAATATAAAATATAAATACTAACATTATAGTTTAGATATATATGTATATGCAGGATATAAACATGCAAGTACCAACAATGAAGACTATACAGTATAGAAATACAAGACTGATGAATTTAAAGATCGAAGATATCAAGATTGAAGACTCATGAGTATCAAGATATCAAGAGTTCAAGATTTCAAAGTACAAGATAAGTATTGAGTCTAGAATTATGTTAAAACTTCTTGAAAGTACTTACATCTTTATTCGAAATTTATTCATGGAATGGAATCCACTTCGAGCCTGTTAAAGGGATGGAATCCACGACAATATCTAGTGGAACATATAATGGTCCTATTTTGATATCCACTAATTTTATAAAAATGAGTTTCAAAAGTATATCTCTTGTTTTTAAAAATGTTTTCAAAACTTTCTTTTCAAAAAGACATCTCTTTTGGTTTTAAAATATTTTAGCCTCAAAATTATTTTATCATTTTTAATATTTTTGATTTCAAAATTGTCCTTGATTTTAAAATATCTCTTGTTTTATTATTTAGCTTTTAAATATTTATATACTCAGATTTTAAATCACTTTATAGAATAAGATTATATATTAAAAAAATTACTTTCTTACTCTTTTATATGTTTAAATTATATTCAAGTATGTTTATAAAAGTTTATAAATTATTTTGGAAAATTATAGAAACCAATTTTAGTAAGAAAATCAAAATCACCATTTTTACCTAAAGCATGTCGACATACTCCTACCCCCATGTCGACATAGTGCCCGTTAATTTTCAAATTTCAAATTTTCAAAAGAAGTGTCTATTCGTTATATCCTTTCACGAATAGATATGGCTGTTGATCTCTATAAATACCAGTAAGTTCTAAATGAATTTTTACCATATTTTCATTCATTTTCTCTCCTATTCATCTTCCACATTTGTTCTAAAGAATCGAAAACCATACTCTTCCAAAGTACCAAGTGAATCAAACTTAATTATCTCTTGTTTGATTGTCTGCCCCTCTCTCTATAAGATCTCAGTGCTATTCAGAGTTATAGGATTATTTATAAATCAAACTGTTGAGTAAAAGGTGCGGTTGAGCCTTGAAATCAATTGGGTGTGATTGTTGCCCCGAAAATCAATTAGGTGATTTTGTGGCTTGGTAAATCAAGAGAGTTTGCCTCGGACTCGAATACAGGAGCGTGTACCTCGTAGCCTTGGAATCAAGGGTGTAATCTGAGAGATTATTTTGAAAAGAAATCCATACAATTGTACCGGACTGGATGTAGGATAACTTTGAACCAGTATAAAATCCTGGTGTATTCTTTCATTTACTGCTTTTATTTATTATTTACGTCGGTGTCTGATTTTTTTATTATATCTGTGTTTGTGTATTACATTTGTTGGTGATTAAATTACTTAAGTTTCAAAAAGATTAAGTAAATTCAAAAAACACTATTCACTCCCCCTCTAGTGTTATTCTAGCCATGAGATCCGTAATCCGCATTTCTAACATTTTCTTCTATCTCTTTTTCCTCACCCCAAAAGATTCGTATTTCCATTCAATTTGAGTTGAACTGATGTGAAGTGTTGTGGATCCAAAGGGTACGGAGATACATGCATTTACATTTGGTATCAAAGCTGACGGTTGAGCGAGAACCTTTGCTTTTGTGAGGATTACTCATTAGAGATAGGGTTAGTAGTACCCTAGAATGAGTCCGAGTGTATTAATAGATATGAGAGCATATTTGTTAGTGAATATTAATTGTTTTATATTGGGTTGGTTGATTTATTTAGTGGCTTATGAATTCTGGTTAGCACAGTCCGTACAAATGTATCGATAGGGGTTTCTAAACACTTGAACAGAGCAATTCAACACAGTATTGTTTTAAAGTGGGTAAATAAAATAATTTTCCCCAAATTATATATTGATATGAAGGAAACAATTTTTTGAAATCATCATAGTGGAATGTTTGGTTGATAATGTTATAATCTAACAAGACTACAAAATTTGAAATGGTTACATATAACCGAATAAGATTTTTGTAAGTATGAACTATATAAATAGATTATACTTTGAATCGATTCAAACTAAAATTAAGAAATTTAGAATCCCGAAATGTTTGGAATATATTTTCAGAAGTGTTATGGAAATGAAATTAGTGTTATTTTGGAAATATTTTTGAAATAAATAATGGTAATATTATTGTGGAATGTTTTTGAATAGAAAATTGTTTAAAATTGATTTTTGAGGTGATAAAGCACTAAACTCACTTCAGTCACTGGAAAATACTTTTGATAATGATCGTGACATCATCGTTGTTCATTTTTGAGTTCCTAAGTGAGAGATTGCTATCGTAATAATTTGGAATGGAGATTTTGTCGAAAAAACAAGCGTTGTTTTGGAAATCCCGAGGGAATTGTTTTGGATAAAATCAAGTTGACATTGAAATTCCAGGGAACCAAAAGAGCTATATATATATATATATTATGGTTTCAAATGATTTGAAATAAAAACCGGATGTTTGAACTTTGGAATTTTAATATAAATGTTAGGAAAACATCCGGAAGTAAGTTATGAACTTATAAATTGAGAATGATTTAATAAGAAAGAAAAGTATGGAATTTGAGTTTTGGAAATAAATTTTAACTTGAGTAAGTTAAAAAGAATGAATGTTAACTTAAACTAATTTAAATAAAAATTGGATTGGATTAGAAACGATATTGATTGGGATTGAGATATACAATTAAATGAAATTCAACTTAAGTTAAGTTGAATGTATTAAATTACTGAAATTTAATTGATTGTGATTTGAATGGAATTAATAAAGTAAATTAATGAAAAGAATTAATGAATTAATTAAATGGACAGGATGTTAATTAGTTGAATGCAACTAACTAAATATGGAGAATACAAATGAGGGTGATAAAGGAATGTGTAAATGGATATAAATGTGGAGCGATGAATGTGAATTAATTAAATGAAAATTTATTTGGCGGAATGAATGGGATATTCATTTAAATGTTTGTGAACCCGGAAAGAAAATAAAATTTTGAACTTATAAGCTGGAAATGTGAATTTCCATATGAAAAAAAAATTAACTTGAGTTAAGTTAAATAAAAATTGAATTGGAATTGGAATTATATCAAACTGAATTAAAATATAAAAATTTGAGTTGTGAAATAGTTATGTAACTATAAGTTATCATTATTGAAATGAAACTTGAATTAAATAGAGTTGGATGTATAATTGAGATGACTAAATGAAACAAATATAGACTTGAATTATGGAAATCAAATGAATGGTGAATCAAATTGAGTTTGATTAAAAATAGGTAATAAACTAGAGTACATAAATTATGACAATGTGAAATATAAGTTGTATAACTTGTAAATTTGAAAAATGGAATAAAGAAAAAACAAAATAAAAATGCTTATTTTGTTGAAGGAATAATATCCAAACTTGAATGATAAAATGAATTGAAACTCAAGAAAAATAAATGGAGTGACTTTTGATATAAAAATCTAATTGTGAAGTATAAAGTGAAAGTAAACTAATTAGATGAATTAATTAGTGAACTGGATATTGAAATGTGACTTGAGTTAAATGGAATTGAATAGATCGAATAAGAATCAGTAGAAATTGACAAATTGATTTAAAATCAATTAAAGTTGGTTTATAAGCTTAAGTGATTATTTTGTTAAATTAAACATGGATTTTTGGAATTGAATTTTACTTGGGTAATTTGAAGCGGATTGATGGAATGTACTAATTCCATACAGAATGTGGATATAGAGATTAATTTACAATGGCATAGTATCGAAAATAAAATTTGATTTATATAGGAGTGAATATGAATTGAATGTTAATTAATAATTGTGAGCATTTGGAAATTATATAAATAACGTATACTTTGAATTGGAAGCAAAAGATTAAGTGTTCTGACCTTTTAATTGCATATACATTCTAAATACATGTTATAGCATGCATTGCTTATGAAATTCATGTTATAACATGCATTGCTTATGAAATTCATGTGTTTAACAAGTTAACCGAATGAAATATTAGTAAATTTCAAATTTTTAGGACTTACATGTTTAAATTAAGTAAGTACAGGTACAAGGAGGCAGTTTGGCTTGATTTTTAGTTGCGAAATTTGCATATATGTAAGCTCGCTCGCTTAAAAATGCTAAATAAAGGTAAGTTTTCAGATTAAATAAGGCGATGAAATAAATTGATATATATTTTGTTTTTGACCATTTGAGTCAATGTATATCTTTCTATCACTATTGCAAAAGGCTCTTCGTATAAGGGAGGCTCTGCCAAAAGTTTTTGAAAATTTAGGGTGTTAGAAAAATTTTAGAAAATTTTTGTTGACGAAAATTTGATTCCGAATTGTAATTGAAATAAGGGATTTTGGTTTGAAAATGGAAACTAGATGTTTTGTATGGAACTTAAGGGTTTAGAAAAGTGAAGTATCGAGTTTTAACTAAGTGGGTTTTGAAAAGTTAATGGGTTTGTTGCATTTTTCCTACTTAGCAATTTCAGGAACAAAATTCTTTTAAGGGGGGAGGAATGTAACGACCCGGATTTTTCATCATTTGATTTTGAATATTTAAATGGTTTTAAATATTGGATTAGAAATATAATATGATTTCAAAATATGAAGATTTTGATTGAAATTTATAGAATGAATTTAATTTACAAATATAGCTATATATTGTAATACGTAAAGGGTGAATAATCGAAATTCGAGTTGAATATGAATCGAAATGATTTCTTATGCTTATATAATTCTATTTGAATTAGAATTGAGTTAGTAAGTTTTAAAACTGAAATTTCAAGTGATTTCTCCAATTTTCAAAATCGTTGATTTAATCGACGAGTTAAAATTGCGATTCGAGGCACAGTCTCAAAATTTGATGAAACTAGTTCCATTAGATCCATAATAGAGTATTATTATCGAATTTCGAATTTCATAGCATTTGGAGTAACCGTTTGTCGTGTGATCTGAAAATGCCTAGAAATAATTTAATTTAAATAGTCGATTTAAAAAGCTATCTTCCACATACGATCGAATTAGGTTCCGAAACTTATTCTATTGGGTTCGAAATAGTGGTATAATATTAGGAACGCCCAGCGGCACGCCTAAATAAGGGTTCGAAATTTTGAGTTATGCAAAGAGGGATATTTTGAATAGCTAGAAAGTTGACCGTTGATTTGATTTGATTATATATATATATATATATATATATATATAATCAAATCAAATCAACGGTCAACTTTCTAGCCAACCTAACTCTTTACCTCGACAATCCTATTCTCTGATACGAGCCACCTTCCTTTCTTTAAATCATGTGATTACCCTTCATCTTCTCCTGTAAGTAACGAAGTCACTTCCTTTAAAAAAAAGAAATTGAAAAAAAGGCGAACGAAGGCAAGGATGGAGACGCACGCATGAGTTCTCGATTTGGGGTGTCTGCTCGAGATGATAAAAGAGCAGCAAGCTCGAGACAGCATGAAGGTTTTAGGGTTTCAATTCGTTTCTGAATGGAATGGAGCTAGGCAATGCAAGTGGATGATGGTGAGGCGAATCTGGCAGCGTTCGTGATGCGCGAGGGCGGATGGTGTAGCATCGTTTGAAGGTGAGATAAAATTATAATTTTCGTAATCAGCTTTGCAAATCGATTAGTTTTATCTAAAACTAAATTGGAAATTCGAGTTATCAATGTCTATTTATAGTATTTTAACATTTTAAATAATTACTTAAACCTATTTTAAAAATAAATTATTATTCTTTAAAATACTTGTTATATATATAAAGAGATTTGGAATGATTGGAATTTATTTATAAATTCTCTCGAGATTTGGAAATGGGGTTAATCAAACAGATGTGATTTTATAAGAGAAAATCTTAAAATAAATTATAGGAACTTAAGGAAATTTCCGAAATGTTAGAAACAAGAACATCGAGATTGAAATTGGAATTCATTAAGAAGTTATAAATGGGTAGGCGAGATTATAAGTGAGTATAATCGATTTTGGAAAATATAGAAGGGATTATATAAATTCTGGAGATTTATGAGATAAGTTATGAAATATTTCCTTAGTATAGATTTTACAAATGATTTTGGGAAAATAAACTTATAATATTTTCCTAAGTATTGAGATCAAATGATTTTGGAAATATTTCAACTACGAAATGATTTTATAGAAGTATTGTTCTAAGTAATGGATTACAAATTGAAATGGGGAAATATTTCTATGTGTTTGAAATATCTGTTATGGATATAGGAATTTTTGAAAATTGTTTCCAAATTTTGAAATATGGAAAGAGTTTTGAATATGTGTGTGTGTGTGTGTGTGTATTTGTAAATATATTTTTAATGAATGTTATGAAGGTTTACAAAATAAGGCCTAGTGACTACTTATGGATGTTATTTGATAGTTAAATAATCGACTATCAAATCTAACTAATTCATTGATCGTTTCGAAGAGACCGGAATAGGATTTAATTATCCGAAAACCACTTCGATCCAATTTGTGCGTTACGAATTGGGATATCTCAAAGACAATGGAGATGGTGATTTGGAAGGAAATCCGATTTGTTCAGACCTAGAACAACTTGTATGGATGAATGCTACAATTGCATCGTTGCTGGGAAGGCAGTGTTAGTATTCTAAGTATGAATGCTATTCTAAAGGTAATACGTAGCCTCAAGACTCATCAACCAGGAATGACTAAAATAGGGGAGATGCAGCAGGGCGAAGTGGGTCGCACCCAAGTAGGGTATGTTATCACTTTTCTAAATACCCTTAGATATATTATATTATAGTTATGGATATGGTTGTGTAAGAAAAAGAAAGCGCTCGATTAGGGTGGGAACGCCTAGGGTGATTACATATTCGGTACTATCTAGGTCAGGGGTAGGCTAGTCCTGTGTTGGCTGGGGATCCAGTGAGGTCCTCGGTACATTTTCCTAGAGATGTACTATGATGGGCGGTACCTCAATAGCCCAGTTATTGTATGGAATCCAATATCCCCTACGAGCCTATACGGTTTTGATTATGCCAAACTATGCTGAAACGTGAGATGCAAGCATTTCAACTATATTTAATTTATTTTCTATAGACAATATTATAATATCAGATAATTTTGATATAAAATGTTTTAGTTATCGTAAGGTAAAAACCCATCATATTTATGTGTGACGTGGTCTTACGAGATACCTTTGTTTCAAAGGATTTTGATAAGAGTATAAATTCAAATTGAGTGTGTTTTCTCATGCTATTTTTCTAGACTGACTTGGGTGTTATTTTGTTATAATGCTTGGGTTAGACCGAGTATTACAGATTCAGGTTAGGATGCTATGGAGCTTAGGAGATGTGCTAGAGCAGTCTCAGGCGTATTCCACGTACTTGATTATATTCCGCTGTGTGTGTAGACTGTATAGTCAGCACTAGTAAGGACAAGTTATAATAACTGCCCATATTGATGTATTTGATTGTTGTACTCTGATGATTGTTTGTATATTAACAGCTGCAGATTCTTTTATATAAAAATATGTTATTATATATTATATTTTGTTCCGTTGCGATTGTGAGATTCTGTGTATTGTTATTCCTATTTTCTTCTATCTCTTTCTTCCTCGTCCCTAAAGATTCATATTTCCATTCAATTTGAGTTGAACTGATGTAAACTGTTGTCGATCCAAAGGGTATGGAGATACGGGCCTTTATATGTCGAGTTTTCAAGTATGTGAAACTTTGAAAAAACATCTTGACCTTCCTCTAATTGAACAAGGATTTGATTTAGCAAAGATTCGTCGGTTTAATGTCAATTAACACTTTTGCAAATTCAAATCGATTTGACTTTCTAGTTGATTCATCGAAACATATTTCTTTCCCCAAATAACTTGTTATCCAATCAATACTATCTAAATACGATGTTATAGAGTTAGGGGTATGCCCTAGGGACAATTATATAATTATTACATATATCTAACTTGATACCCAATCATGTTCGGAATAAAAGGTGTTTTATTTCCATTATATACTTGTTATAATGTGTTACAAATAAGTAATTATTCAATTTATTTATATTTAATAGAAAATCCGTAAATAATGTTTTGATAGTAATTACAAGGTGTTGTAATCATGAGTAATTTATCACAACATAATAAGCACAACGTTTTAAATAATCCTAGTCAAGATGTATCGAGATTGAATATCGATGCATCCGTTAAGACTAGACTATGTAATGCTCTCCAAACGTTGGATTGTGTATCACTCAAAGCTGATGGGGTTACTAAACTGTTACGTACTGATAGTTATAGATAACTATGGAATGGCTCACTCGATAGTTTTCTATTTGGTAATATATCTAAGGTCAAACATAGAATATCAAAGTTGCAATATTACATAATTCCCTTGACTTAAGAATATTGTCGAGATACAATATGGAAACTTCACTTTAATTATAGATGAATTGTTTCACGATATCCATGGAACCACTTTAGTTGGGTCAAGTGGAAGCATTGGAAGTGACACACTATTCAAAAAATAATTCATCTCCTTAGTTATATGGGGTTAATATCATGGGTTAACTAAAATCAACTCAAAGTCAAAGTCTCTGGCCAAAGTAGTTTGGTTAATAATAATTGCTACTATTGAACCAAAGACTTTGTGTGTTTGCGCCAAAATTGGTCACAAACCCCGAATACCGTGAAAGCACCAGCGTATGAATACAAATCAATAATATTCAAACATAAATCTCAGATCTCAGCAAATATCCAACGGTAATCCAGAAGTAATGAACAAAAACACAAGTTTTTATAGTGGTTCGGCTATCTCCGGCCTACGTCCACTCCAAAGTTTTATCCTTTTTATTGATTATCCTTGAAGATTACAGATGATTACAGATGATTACAGCAATTTCGAAGTCCAAATCCAAAATTAAATAGCAGTAGTGATGGTATGAAATGATCCTAGAGGCGTCCGGGCGTGCTTGCTTTCTCCAAATTTTCCGACCCCTTTTCTGAATGACCAGGGGCTCTATTTATAAGCGTAGGAGGCTGATATTTCTCCTAAAATCCGGGAAGACCGCTTCAGGCACGTGAGGGGGGCCCACATGCCCGAAATCTGGAGGTCCGGGCCCACATCAGGATCGATTCGAAGTAAGGTTCGAATCGATCAAGAATTCATCCAATTGAGCTGAAATTTGGTGAGAACATTCTTCAACATGTATGTAAGCTCCTGTAAAAATTTCATTGCATTTGGATCAACGGTTTGGAAGATATGATCGTTTCAAGTTCAAGGATCCGTGCGTTCTGAATGGTTCGAACCCATGCTTCGAACCCACACTCTTTGAAACCACCCTCTTCGAATCCATGCTCTTTGAATCCATCCTCTTTCGAATCCACGTCCTTCGAATCCATGTCCCTCGTATCCATCTCCTTCGAATTCACGAAGTTGACTCCCCTCCTTCGAATCCCTCTCCTTCGAATCCATGGAGTTCCCATGGATTCGAACCACCATCGATGCGAACTAACCAGTATACACCTTTATGCCTCTCCATCGAGTCGAAGTCCATCGATTCGAAGAACCATCGATGCGAACTTTACCAAGCCGAAACCATGCCATTCGATATGAAGTGTATCTATTCGAACTGTCCTTGCGCAACGCCTCTTGATCGATGCGAACCTGTTGGGTTCGAATCCATCCTGGTGGGTTCGAATCTGATCGATTCGAACCGAGCACCACTTTGTCCCTTTTGATGGATTCGAACAACATGCATTCCCCACCTTGAATCCATCATATTTCCTCCATACGAACTCCGATTAATTTGAAATTTGAAACGTAGCCTTTCCTAGTCCTTATCATCATCTCCAATCAATTTCGTCCCGATCGGAGTTCAACAAAATTTTGACGATATCGATCGTAGCCTTGATTCCAACCGATCTCCAATCCTGGTATTCATAATTCCTTGCCAATTTGTCGATATTCCAGTTTTGACCAAAAAATGGGATAACACTTTGCCCCCCAAAACATGCCTTGTGATAACAAGGCGTGTTTTGAATAGTTCCGAATCCAATATCCAAAGTCCATAGCCATATTGCCAGAGTATATCATCCTTGACTGCTCCGAGTCGATATCCAATTCAAAACCCAATAACCAAAGCTTGAGCCAATTCCATATCCATTCGAACTCGACAACCGAGTCCCAATCCATCCTTATTCAATAGCCAATAACCGAATCCAGGACCTCTCCGGGTCGATATTCAAATCCATAACCTCTCCGGGCTCTTGCCAAGTGCAATCTACACATGACGATCGTGATCCGGTGTCCCTGGATGTTAAGCTAGCCTCATCGTGTTCTTGTCGAGCGTAATCCACACTTGATGATCTTGGTCCAGTGTCCCTGGACGTTAAGCTAACCTCTCCGGGTTCTTGCCAAGCGTAATCCACACTTGACGACCTTGGTCCAGTGTCCCTGGACGTTAAGCTAACCTCTCCGGGTTCTTGCCAAGCGTAATCCACACTTGACGACCTTGGTCCAGTGTCCCTGGACGTCGTGTAATGCCATGGCTTAAGTCCTAAACCGAATCCTGGTCCCTTCGGACCCTTGTTGAGCATAGTCCATACTCAACGACCTGAAAATAACAATTGATAATACAGGGCCTAAGTCCTAGGCCGAATCCTGGTCACTCCGGACCCTTGCCGAGCATAGTCCATACTCGGCGACCTGAATGAGTCAATTTACCACGTTCGGGCGAAGTGACTCACCCCTTGCCAGGCATAATCCATACCCGACAACCATTTACCAAAAACTAGATGAAAATCCAATCAAAATCCAATCCAACATCCAAACCCAAAAAATCCAAATCATAAACCAGAAAACCAGAAATCCAAAGCAGAATTCAAAATCAAAAACGACCACCCAAAGAAAAACCCAAATCAAAAAGCAAGCAAAACCAGAAGCTCAATCCAAGCTCCAAAACCAAAATCCGAAAAGAAAAGTAGTGTCCAATCCAAAAGCAAAAGATAGATTTCACAAACCATAGCGTTGCAGTTTATCATCATTCAGAGCATGCCTAGGGGCTATCTCCGTCCCCGTACATGTGTAAATGACTTGGTTGCTTGCTAATAGTTCGTTACTTATTCCATATTATCCCGATTAGTGGATGATCAATCGACCACCATCCCTGGGTCTCCCATCATCACGTCGAGAGGTTGTCGGTGGTTGCTCCTGCTCCACCGTTGCATTCCGAGCTCCGACATACTGCTGTAACTGTCCATTCCTTACATGCTCCTCGATTATATCCTTCAAGTGCCTACAGCTGTTGGTGTCATGTCCGTCTAAGTCATGGAAGAGACAATGCCTCCCTGATGCCCTCTCTCGTTCAGAAGGCTCTCTCCTGGCTGGCCTCCGGTAGGGAAGGCGATTCCGAGTATCCATGTATATCCGCTCCAGCGTCTCGTTCAATCCTGTGTATGTGGAAAACTTTGGATCCTTCCATCGCTTCCTAGCGTTTCCAGAATCATTATCCAATTTCCTTTTTCCTTTGTCTTTATCCGAACCACCGCTGGATATTGCTCCAACCTCGATCGCACTAACTTTTTTCACTTTTAGATCCGTACTCGCATCCTCTTGCCGAAGGAACCTTTCTGCCTCGTGAAAGAATTCGTCGAGATCCTGTGGGGGATCTCGTATCAGAGATACCTTGAAATCAGAGTCCTCCCTGACTCCTGACACTGCTGCCATTAAAACCATCGATGGATCAGGCCGATCCACCGAAGCGACTGCCGCACTGAATCGAGTTAGAAAAGCTCTAAGCGATTCATCCATCCTTTGCTTCACTGATGTCAATGTGATCACATTCTTCGGCCTCTTGACGTGAACCCGAAACTGTCCCAAAAACTTTTCCACCAATTCCCTCCAAGTTCTGATAGTTCCTTCTCCCAGCTGCCTAAACCACATTGCAGCTAAATCCGTCAGATACAAAGGGAAACATCGGGCCATCACTTCTTCCGATGCCCCTAGCACCTCCATATGTCTGGTGTACCTCATCAAGTGATCGGTTGGGTCTGCCTTACCATCATATACCTCCACGCTAGGTAGCTTAAACTTAGGTGGACTCTGAGCCATCCTTATTTCCTGAGCGAACGGACTCCTATTCACTCCTTCCAAGTCTCTGTTGGTAAAACCACCCCGCACAGTTCTTCTGATAATTTCCGCTAATCCGGTATTGTCTGTTGGGGGTTGCCCCCCGTGCCCCCGAGGGAACTCTGGTACATATTCTTCGTGTGGTTCACTAGGAGCAATGTTAGCTCTAGCCTGTTGAATTCCTTCCAAAGGTCCTCCTGTATTGGATCCCGTGGGCCTGCCCCCAAGCCCCTGTTGATTGCCTTCTGGCTCCGTATCTCGTCCTCCATTGGGTTCCACGACCCTATTCCCCTGTCCTGCATCCACAGCGGCTGTAGCTGTTCCTAAGTTCTGCATCCCTGCAGCTCTCATTTGCTCAAAGAAAGTCTGCATCATTTCCTGTTGGCTCTTCAGTAATCTTTCTTGCAAAGAATTTGCCATAGCCTCCATTTCATCCCGGGTTATGTAGACTGAAGCTTGTCCTTCCCCGACTCCGGAGGATGCTTGTTGACTTCCTTCCTGTTGGCTTCTCTCAGCCCTTTGCCTTCTACTATTTTGCCTAGCCATTGTCCTTGAATCAAAACTCTTTTAAAGTCTTCAAATCCAACTTTCAAATCCGATGTAGCGGGTGCTAGTCCTTCTCAGTGAAAGCACCAAAGTGTTTGCGCCAAAATTGGTCACAAACCCCGAATACCGTGAAAGCACCAGCGTATGAATACAAATCAATAATATTCAAACATAAATCTCAGATCTCAGCAAATATCCAATAGTAATCCAGAAGTAATGAACAAAAACACAAGTTTTTATAGTGGTTCGGCTATCTCCGGCCTACGTCCACTCCAAAGTTTTATCCTTTTTATTAATTATCCTTGAAGATTACAGATGATTACAGATGATTACAGCAATTTCGAAGTCCAAATCCAAAATTAAATAGCAGTAGTGATGGTATGAAATGATCCTAGAGGCGTCCGGGAGTGCTTGCTTTCTCCAAATTTTCCGACCCCTTTTCTGAATGACCAGGGGCTCTATTTATAAGCGTAGGAGGCTGATATTTCTCCTAAAATCCGGGAAGACCGCTTCAGGCACGTGAGGGGGGCCCACATGCCCGAAATCTGGAGGTCCGGGCCCACATCAGGATCGATTCGAAGTAAGGTTCGAATCGATCAAGAATTCATCCAATTGAGCTGAAATTTGGTGAGAACATTCTTCAACATGTATGTGAGCTCCTGTAAAAATTTCATTGCATTTGGATCAACGGTTTGGAAGATATGATCGTTTCAAGTTCAAGGATCCGTGCGTTCTGAATGGTTCGAACCCATGCTTCGAACCCACACTCTTCGAAACCACCCTCTTCGAATCCATGCTCTTTGAATCCATCCTCTTTCGAATCCACGTCCTTCGAATCCATGTCCCTCGTATCCATCTCCTTCGAATCCACGAAGTTGACTCCCCTCCTTCGAATCCCTCTCCTTCGAATCCCTCTCCTTCGAATCCATGGAGTTCCCATGGATTCGAACCACCATCGATGCAAACTAACCAGTATACACCTTTATGCCTCTCCATCGAGTCGAAGTCCATCGATTCGCACCATCGATGCGAACTTTACCAAGCCGAAACCATGCCATTCGATATGAAGTGTATCGATTCGAACTGTCCTTGCGCAACGCCTCTTGATCGATGCGAACCTGTTGGGTTCGAATCCATCCTGGTGGGTTCGAATCTGATCGATTCGAACCGAGCACCACTTTGTCCCTTTTGATGGATTCGAACAACATGCATTCCCCACCTTGAATCCATCATATTTCCTCCATACGAACTCCGATTAACTTGAAATTTGAAACATAGCCTTTCCTAGTCCTTATCATCATCTCCAATCAATTTCGTCCCGATCGGAGTTCAACAAAATTTTGACGATATCGATCGTAGCCTTGATTCCAACCGATCTCCAATCCTGGTATTCATAATTCCTTGCCAATTTGTCGATATTCCAGTTTTGACCAAAAAATGGGATAACATTGTGTTTAAATTATAAAGTTGAATATGGATAATATTTAAATTTTGACCATTACCAAATTACATAAGTCTTAATGTGACATAGCTTTGAACAAGAGAATCGGTTAAATAATTGTCACTATCGGGTAACACTTAAAATAAGTAAAATTGGACTTTATCGAAGCTTTGTAAGTGATAAATTTAGTCATAATGTCACACCACTAGATAAGGTGAAGTGTGAACTTTAATATTCAAATTGTTCGATATATTTATTGATCGAGTTTACGCCTAAGAGTCAACACGACCGCAATGTTGAATCCTCCATCTACCACCTGATTTAATTAAACTATGATCATTATAAATTAATTAAATTAATTAATATTTATGAAATATTAGTTATAAAATTTTATTTTATTTGTGTTAATCAAAATTAGAAATAGTGTGTATATAAAATTGTATACACATTTATCGATATACGATATCGATGCACATTTAACTTTAATTTAAATGTGCATCATCTAATCTAGCTTGAAATGGTTTAAGGCCCAAAACTGGGGCATGTATGGTCAACATTACTTGGGGTTAGGGAGGAGGGGGAAGGCATTAGAATTTGATTTCAAAAGTGTGTGAAATGGTAAAGGTAATCTAAACCAAATAAATTAATTTTAATCACCAAATAATTTAAATTAATTACTTCAATTACTTTTTAAACCCTGCTTAATTAATGTTAATTAATTACAAACCATTAATTAATGAAGTTAATTAATCAACCTTAATTACCCCTCTTAATTAATCACATAAATTAATTAACTTTAAGTTAAGCAGGGTATAAAAAGTAATTGAAGTAATTAATTTAAATTATTTGGTGATTAAAATTAATTTATTTGGTTTAGATTTAATTAATCCATAATTTATAATTAATACGTTCTTCCGTCTGTAAACCTCTTCTTTCCTATGTTACTTAAAACACCTTTAGCCTCTCTCTTCTCTAATGCGATTATAGGTTTTGAGCTGCCATCTTCCTCCTTTAGACCTGGTTGAAAAGCCATGCCCTCTCTCTATCGATTCAAGCAATAAAAAATCAAAATTCAATTAAAATCTAGACAACAATGCGTAGCTTTCTCAATCGAGTTACATATTTTGAAAGTGTAGAATGAAGATTCAAGTGAAGTCCTTAGATTTAATATTCAAGGTGTATTATCTAGGCTATGCAAGGTAGGATTCCTATTCCCATCTTATTTATAGATATATTTGTTGACCATATGATTTATGTATAGTTAGATCAATTTTATTATCATGAATTCTTATATATGTGTATTGTCAACATGAGATTTGAATATATAAATATGCATATATATATTTTGATGAAAATTAATTTTTTATGCGTGTCTTCTTATATCCATTCATCCATAGAATTTACAATAAATTCCTTTAGTTTTTAAAATTTTGACAATGAAAACAAAATTGATTTTAGTTTACATAAGTATAAAGTATACGGTATGTGCATATATTTTGTTAAACCATGTATATGTATATTACTTCTAAAATAAACGAAATTAAATTACACACACATATATATGTTTATTAGTTTTTAAATCTATATATATATATATATATATATATATATAGTATAATGTAACGTATTGTTTTAATATGTATGTATATTAGATGAAATACATAATTACATGTATATATATACACATATAGCATACATAAAATTATATAATTATATATTTTGAATTTTCTTTTAAAATCTTTTAATTTTCATATGGAAATTTCAGTAAGATTTTTATTTTATTTTATTGATATATACGTGGCCGAAAATATATGCACATATGTATATAATTTTACATACTTATATTTTAAACGTATAAAATTACGTTATATTTAACTATAAATGTTAAGTTCAATACATACGCATGTATGTGTGTGTTTGTAAATTGCGCATACATAAATGTTTTGTAAAATAAAAATAGTAGATTATTTACACAAGTATATATACACACATTTCATGTAAATTTAATTTATTGATTTAATTTTGAAATTAAAAGACATTTTAATACCAAGATCTAGATTTGATATCATACTTTACTGTATACACTAAGATCTAGATTTGATAGAATAATATCTTCCTATAGAATAATAACTTTCTTCATTTAAAGTTATTCGTTTAAATAACTTCCTATATAGAAGATAATTATTTATATAAATAATATTTTATAAATTTGACTAAATTTGATATCATGATCTAGATTTGATATTATAAGTATAATTTAATATTATCCTTAACTATATACGTATATGTATGTATGTATGTTTGCATGTATGTATGTATGTATAAAAGACAACACATATGTATACCTATGGGCTAACTTGTCCGCTACGGTGTGAATCTCAACACTCTGGTACAGATATGTTAAACTATGTATACTATACATGTTGCACATCCGCTTATAAATATATGTGTATATGATACACATGTTTATATTGTATATCAAATATATAATATCAAAACAAAACATTATCCGCAAATTAAATTAAATAGTGATTTTATTTAAAATTAATTTAGATAAGATCTAAATGAATTTAAACTTCATAGGCCCAAAAAGATCCAAAAAGGTAAAAAAAAATCACTCATTTTACCTGTTGCTTGCAGGCTAAATTCCTTTAGTGGTTTAGAGCCAAATAACATATGCAGTTTAAAGTAGTCATGTTAAGGCTAATTAATTTAGCATGGTGTCTAGAGAAGTATTTTCTAGGCTTGGGTTTGAGTAATCAAGTACTCTGCCCTCCTTCGCAACCGACATGGCCTGAAAAGTGAAGTGAGCCCAAAAGTTGCCCTTAATATGAAAAGCTAAATTTCAATTGGGACTTAGACTAATTTTTAAAATTGTTTTGAAAATTAAAAGAAGATTTCAAATTTAAAAGTTAAATTTAAATAAGAATTACATCATAAATGTTATAATGTAATTTCCAAAATTATTTTGAAGTTAAAATGAGTTTTTAAACCTAAAAGTTAAATTTAAAATAAAAATTACATTACAAATGTTATAATTAAGTTTCAAATTTAGTTTTGAAAACTCTATATATTATAAGTGCTTTAATATATTTTCAAAAGTGTTTTGAAAATATAATAAACATGTTTCAAAACATTAATATTTATTATAAAATTAATAGATTAAATAAATTAATTAAACAGATAATTAATTAAAGTATATACATGTATAATATATATAACGCTATATGTTACATTATCTTGAAATTGCTTAAGATGATGTAGTATTTATGCATATAAATCAGAAATTTTCAAAACTAATATTTAGTTAAGTAATTTACTTGGAAAATAATATATATATATATATATATATATATATAAAGATATATGTAACCTAAATGTTATAGTATAAACATTCAATTAACTTGTTTAATTGAATAACATAAAATTAACTAATATGTTAATTCATTAAATTAATTAAATAAGTTTTAATTTATATAATGTTATACATAAGACTATTATATAAGTTGATTAAATTATAAAAGTTATATAATAATTAAAAATTGTATAATATAAATGTATAACTAAAGGTGGAACTTGAAAGACACCCTAAATAGAGTTAAGTGATAAATGCATATGTATAGTACATATACTATGATTTATGATGTATGTGACACTTTAACCATGAGAGTATTTCATGAGAAATACATTATTCCGTAAGTTGATATTACTCTACTAAATATATTAGAGATTATGAATCGTTAATATAAAGTTATCATCTACCAGTTATATGTTAATAAATTACTCTTATATTCTCTAGCTATTTAGCAAACTCAAGCTAGAGGTCTTACATGTAGTATTATTAATATATATATATATATATATATATATTGATTAGATAAGTTAAGATAACTATATCTATTTATTGGGAAAATTCAAGGTAAATATACATACATACATACATACATACATACATACATACATACATACATATAGGCCATCATGAAACGGTTGGTATGGGAGAATAATCTATTTTGATTTGTTGAGCAAACTCAAGGTCAGAATAAGATTAGGATAAGGAACCATGGATCATGAATTGTATATGATATAACTGATAGGGAGTTCACTATCGTATACGAGAGCACGATTTGTTGAGCTTTCCTTAAGGTCAAAATCCCAAGATATATGAGTCCTAATACCCACTGGTGAAGTAAAAAGACTTTTATATTTCATTTTAGGGTTTTGAGAAACATAAAAGTCTAGTGGGAGCCTTATTAGAATAATGAAAAGGAACATTTAACCTTTCTAATATTATAAGAACATTTGCTGCATAATGTTATATAATACATTGATAAATTTGAGCAATCAATATAATTAATGAAATCTTTATCAATTAAAGCATATAAATGAACTGAATTAAAAATTGACAAAGAAAAATATAAAACATACTAATTGATAAATATTTATGCACGTCATTGTTTCAATACCTGTAGCGACCCATCTTTTCGATCCTAAAATATCGACACTAATACATCCACGGTATTCTTGTGCCGAGAAGTGCTAGAAAGACAAATTGTTAGGGTAAAATAAAAGAAAAACAAAACAAAACAAGAAAGAAGAGAAAACAATATCGGAATCTTTCAATGGAATGATAACATATAATATCAAAAGATAGTACAAACTTTAACTCTAAAATACATTGCATTTAGTGTTACAATTCTAAATACTATCATTAGCCTGGACAGTTATAACAACTTGTCCTTAGAATTGTTGATATGTACATAATAATAATTCAGCGGAAATAAGAATACTATGGTAGGTGAAACATCCAGCTCATCTCCTTGAGCTCCAAAGAACATCAATGAAAACCTGACTTTCTCAGACTACTCGAAAGAGCACACGAGGAATTTAGGGACAAAAATCATGTCTCAGACATAATTTTGATATGAGAAACTCAAGATATATGTAGCTAGTATATAACAGTACTTTTGAGACTGCATAGAATGCCGCAACAGTTATCCCCCCAAAAGAACCACCATCTAATAAGTACAAAAAGTGATATAATATATAATGTCCAGGGTAAAGAATATAAATCAGAAAATAGTTGTTTCGCTTACATCTCACGACACAATAATATTATAAGTACATCTATAACCGCTAAGGTACGTTCACATATGGATTTTTCGTAGAAGACATCCTCATATAAACTGAGGCCAGCGTTCTAACAAGGGTCAAAAAGTACCTTCCAAATGTCGTATATCTCCACATAAAATATGCAATTAGGGTAAACATAACTAGCCCATACATGAACGGTGGTATAAACCACTTGTAACCAAGTACTAACAACTCCCACATGTAACATATCGAAATCATACTCTAGATATGGAGTTGATATACTCTGTTGTGAGTTATCTAAATGCTAAGTTGTGCGTTTTACTCTATTTTCTATCATTTCCAATGTCGAGGTTACGCTCGTCATCTCTCACATAAGTCTTCATCACTCGAATAGAACATGAATCCCCAATTGGATGCAAGCATCTCGAATGGATCATGAATCTTTACATGGATTCAAGCATCTCAAACAGATTTTGAATCCCTATAGAGATTCCAACATAAGTTCTTCACCGAATGCTAACCTCGACCTCTCCTGTAGACTTAACTTTAAGATAGATAGTACAAGTCTATAGCATTCCACCTCATAACCACTTCCAAAACATAGTACCCCTATATTAGTTTTGAAGCGGTATTCGATAAGTAAAACACTTACCGATTCCTGACTCTTCAAAACTAAATCGATGAATTTTCGGTAAACTCAATTCTGGTTCTTTTAGATGTAAGCGAACAATATATAAAGAGGTGTCCTTTCTGTGGGATCATGTATATACAAGTTCTTAAAGCTAGAGACATTTCATACAATGCTCCTCCCTGGGGGTTATCAAATCGTATGAAACCGTGAAACTTTTAGATATTTCCTAAGTTAGTTGGTCAAGTTCGATAGTCGAATAATTAATTATCTAGTTCAAAATATATGATCGTATATGGAAACCAAGTCTCGTGTACTTCTCACATTCTGATCTTTTCAACTTACACTATCCCTCGGTCAAGAGAGAAGCTAGGTAAGCTAGAGCATTGGTTGCACTAAAGTCTTTCCTAGACATTTCATTCTTGCCACTCACATATAAAAAAGTATAATTTATGGGCTTTTAGTAGTAACTACAATAGTAAACGCTTTCCATAAACGAGTAAACACATAGAACACGATCAAGTCATAAAAGCACGATTAAGTCACATAAGCGATTTCTAATCCTTTTTTATTTAATTAATACTTTCATTAATTAAAACCTCTTTCATTAGTAAAAATTATTTTACCTAATAAAACTTCGTCTATCATTTATTGTTATTCATTTGTACTTTTTTTAATACTTCAAAAATTATTCATATGCTTATCTCTAATGGTATAAGTATATCGACAAATCTTTAATAAGGTTCCTTATTTTAAACTTTTACTTTTTCTATTTTTTCCAAAAGATTACATACTTTGGATCTTTAAATATCCATTTTAAGGACCTGATTACATTTACAAATCTATTTCGAAAGATTAAAGACAAATGTTACTCAAACATTTTCACTACAAACCCAAAACCATTTCACTTATAATTATCTTTAAAACATTCTTTTCAAAGATCTAATTATGTTACTAAGTATAATAAAAAAGGGTTAAACATAAATGTATTTTCACAACAAACCCAAAACCATTTTATACTTGTCATTATCTTTAAGAGCACTCGTTTAAAGATCTAAGTATGTTACACTCCTTAACAAGGTAATATACTTTTAATAACTTTGCAAAACTATTTATTATAATATAGGTATTATAATCTAAAACTATCTCTTACCTTTTATAAAATATTTAAATTATTTTCCAAAAATTATATATATATACACATACTTTAAAAATAATTGTAAATAGGTTTTAAATATCCATGTAAATATTACTTGAAACTAACTAGTTTATAATTTGGTGAAAATAAATAAAAAGCATCTTCTATATTTTGAAAACCTTATACTTTAAAAATTCATAAATAATTACCAAAAATATATTTAAACTTAAAACCAACTTTAAAATACTTCAAATTATATTAGAAAACATCCTAATAAGATTAGGATAAAATATCAAATTTAAACATCATTCTTAGACACTTAAAATCTTAAGCAACTTACTATAGCATTTATAAATGCTGCTAAAAGTCCTTGATAAAGAACAACATAGAAAAGCATGAATTCTACGACCAGTTTTCACCACTTAAAAAAATTATTAAGACTTTATATTTTTACCATAAGTAATACCCCTAGTATACTTAAGAACCATGAAAATAAACCACTAAGAACATCTCTTGGTTTTATTACAAAAATTCCCAAAAACAAGCTATTTTCTAAAGTGTTTGTTAAGCGACCTTTTTACTCTAACTTTGTTTGACCAGCTCTATAATATTTTAAACTTTTATTATTATTATTTCCAATAATAAGTACATATATAATAGTTACTAATAATTCAAAGAATCCCTTAGGATGTCTTTAAAAGCTGACTTCAAAAATAGCCGAACAATAGGCATTTTTAAAGTGAATCCATAACAACCTTCTCGCTTCTACTTTTCACAACTTTGTCACAATTTCTATTACTTTCTAACCATTTTTTACTGTACCATATACCAAAATATGTGCAAAGAATAGCAAAATCAAATTATCACAAGTTAAGTTCATAAATCTTCCATTTACAAAGTTAAAGTTAAGGGATATCAAAGTGTACTTATAGTGACTATTATCGCTTCTAACACTTTCAAACATACTTCAGTTCAACATACAATCTAAACAACCATTTAAACATCAAGTCAATGTCACACCACCTGTTATAAAAGGTAATAAGAGTGATTTTATTCGATAATAAGTTGATATTTGCTTTCAAAAGCAAGAGGGTCCTAAATTTCTAAAATTTTATTCATTCAACTTAACTTAAGTTGAATTCCATTTAATTTTATATCTCAATTTCACATTTTTCCTTTCTTATTTTTATCATTTCTCCAATTATAGGTTCAAAACTTATTTTTTTCTATTTCAAAAAACTCTTAGATAATAAATTTTAGAATTTCAACGTTCGTTTTTATTTCAAATCATTCTTAAATCATATATAACTCTTTTTTATGACCCAAATCACCCTTTTGGATTTTTAAATCAAACCTTGGTTTTACCAAAATAAACTCCTTCCAGGATTCTCAAATCAAACTTGTTTTATCAACAACTCCAAAACAAACAATCAGGGTAGCAATCCGTCACTAAGAAACTCAAAAATGAAGACTAATGATGTAGACGTCATCACCAGAATTATTTTCCAACGAATGACGTGAGTTCGGTGCTTACTTACTTCCAACGCCTATTTAAAACACTTCCATTCAAATTCCAAAAATAACATCACCATTAATCTTTCAAACACTTTGGAAAACATTTCCAAAATCTTCGAGATTTTAAAATTCACAAATACTTAGTTCAAATTTATTCAAAACATTTTCCAAAATGTTTGGGATTTAAATTTTCAAATTCTGGTATAACTCAAATGTATAATCATACTTAAACAATATCCATTTAGTTATATAAACCATTTCAATTCTTATAATCTTGTTTTGATTATGATCATATCAACCAAACACTCCAATATACTATAATAATTTCAAAAAATTATTTCTTTTGTATCAAAATATATCCTTGGGTAAAATTATTTCATTTACCCTCTTTCCAAAACAATACTATGTCATTTTACCTTATTTTAGAGTTTAGAAACCCCAATCGATATAGTTGTACTTCCCGTGCTGACCAGAATTCATAAACACTAAACCGATAAATCAACATAATATAATACAATTTATATTAACTAACAAATACGCGCACAAATCTATTATACACTCAACTCATTCTAGGGTATTACTAACACTATCTCTAATGAGTAATCCTTACCAAAGCCAAGGTTCTCGCTTAACCTTCTGCTCTGATACCAAACGCAATGGCCTATATCTTCGTACCCTTTGAGTCAACAATAAATCACTTGTGTCTACAAATTAAACAGAAATACATATCATTAGGGGCAAAGAAGAAAAAGATAGAAGAAGAAACTACAGAAACAAAAATGTAGAATCTGACAATCGTAACAGAACAATGTATGATAGATAATAACATATCTTTATACAAAAAGAACTATAATTGTTTTTGTACATATCATCATCAGAGTACGACAATCATCAAATCAATTCTGGATAGTTATCCTCACTAGTGCTAGCTATACTGTCTACACACACACCGGAATATAATCAAGTATGTGGGATATGCCTAAGTCTCCTCCGACTCATCTCCTGAGATCCATAGCATTATAACCTGAATCTGTAATACTCGGTCTGACCCAAACATTATAATAAAATAACACCGAGTCAATCTGGAAAACCAGCGTGAGAAAATACAGTCAACTTGAGTTATTACTGTTATCAAAATCCGTTGAAAACAAAGGTATCTCGTAAGACCATGCCACACATAAAAACGACGGGTTTTACCTTACGATAATCAAAACATTTAAGATCAGAATCATCCAATGTTATAATAGTGTCTATAGAAGGTAAATTAGAAAATAGCTGAAATGCTTGCATCTCACATTTCATCATATTTGATATACAATAAAATCGTACAGGCTCGTAGTGGATATTGGATTCCATACAATGACTGGGTTACCGGAGTACCGTCCATCACAGTACACTTCTAGAAAAATGTACCAAGATCATACCTAACGACCCCTGCCAATACAAGACCGGCCTACCCCTTGTTGGATAGTACTAAATATGTTATCACCCTGGGTGTTCCCACCCTAATCGAGCGCTCTTTTTTCCATACACACCCATATCCATAATTATAATATATCCGAGGGTAACTAGAAAAGCGATAACATATGCTACTTGGGTGCAATCCACTTAGCCCTACTACATCTCTGATTTTTTAGTCATTCCCGGTTGATGAGGCTTGAGGCTACATTTTACCTTTATAATAGCATTCATATTTAGAATGCTAACACCGCCTTTTATGCAACATTGCAAGATAACATTCATCCATACAAGTTGTTCTTGGTCTAAACAAACCGAATCTCCAAAATCATCGTCTTCCCTGTAACAACCCACAAATTTTCGATTGAATATTCAAATATTTTATTTAAATGTTTTATCGTTAGTCGGATTTTAGTCCGAAAAGTTATTTTTTGCATACGGTCGAATTAGGACTCCGGTCCACTTCCGTTGGGTCCAAAATGCCATTTGCGATCTTTTTGAGTATAAACCTTGATATGTTTGGAGTTAGTCGAATTTTGCCACTTTTTCACTTTGGGCTTTGGGTTTGGTTTAGCCCATTAGCCAAAACACCTCAAACCCCTCTTCCCTTCATTACTTCACTTTCATTTCCTAACACTCAAGCTTCATTAAAAATAGGGAGAGGAATGGAAAATTAAAACTCCAATCCCTAGTTCATTTGCAAATCCGAACATCTAACTCCAAATCCAAAGAGAAGCCATTGATTCAAGCTTCTTGTATTGAGATTGAAGTGTGGTTGATTCTTCCTTTGCTTTTAGGCTTCTCCTTCATTGATTTTGTTAAAAGGTGAGATTTTTATCTCACATCTTTGTCTATAACTATCTTTGATTGTTGGGTATGAATTCCTAACACTTATTCATGTGCATTTGCTTTTGGTTTGGATTGAATTGGTGAAAATCCCAATTTTTAGTGTTTTGGGTTCAAATCTTTAAAAATCTTAACTTCGATGTTTGAACACGTTTTTGGTGATGCATCGAGGAGTCAATAGGACCGGGTAGCCAATAGGCGTAATCCCCTAGCGTCCGTGCTCGACTGGTTGCAAATTGAGGGAGTTTTGCACTTCTATCCCCTAGGTCGCTCGACCTGCACATTTAAGTCACTCGGCCTGCATATAGGTCGCGCCATGCTTAGGTCATGCCATGTGTTAGGTCGTTCCGCTACTTAAGTCGCTCGGCCGTGTGTTAAGACGCTCGGCCATTAGGTTGCGCCAACATTAGCTCGCACCAACATGGGTCGCGCCATGCTTTAAGTCACACCTCGCTAATGACTCAGCCTGTTAAGTCGCAACCAGTTAGGTCGCTCGTCCCTAGGTCGCTCGGCTTGCCTACATCCCTTAGGTCGCTCGACCTACTTGCACCACTTAGGTCGCGTCCCTTAGGTCGCTCGCTCTGCTTTAAGTCACACCATGCTATAGGTCGGCTATGTTAGGTCGCTCGGCTTGCATCAACTTAAGTCGCTCGGCCTACTCTCACCCCTTAGGTCGTGCCATGTTAGGCCGCATGCTACTCCTCCAGCCGCTAGCTCCTTAGGTCGCATGCATCTTATGTCGCCCATTGCTTAGGTCGCTCGGCTTGCATCAGTTAGGCCGCATGCTATGTCGCTGATCTCTTAGGTCGTATGTCGTGGAGTCGCAAGTGTTGAGCCGCCGATTTCTTGTGTTGAATTATGTTAAGTCGTAAGTCGTGGCTGTTAAGTCGCAAGGGTATTTCCACTTTGATGGATTTGGAATCGAATTCTTTGGATTTTATTCACGTCTTCGAATGTGAATTTTTGTGATTTATTGTTTCTACAATCATTCTTGTGATTTGTCACTTTAAAAATATGAAGGTTTTAATACTAGCAGTAAATATCAAAACTCCTTCATCAAAACGATTTCAACCCTATTTTACTACAAAGCTCGTTTCTTAAACCGTTTTCCAATCTACTAGTACATACCTTTACCTCACTCGTACGAGAAATCTAATTAAATGGCTTAGTAAAACAAAGGGTATGAAAAGCTTGCGTTTACTTCGCCGGTTAATTCTTGGACTTGTTCGATTGAATCTCTTGTGACAATTTTTGAGTGGAGATCTACAATTTGTTCGTAAATATTTAAGTTAAGCTAGTGGTTGTGGGACATGAGGCTAAGCTTATATATTTACTAGCTTATTATTGATGATCGTTGATGATCATTTTTGTGATTTAGACTAGCAAATGTGTGATGTCTCTTTGTCTACGAGGGAGACTAAACCCCGTTTCTATGGAGCTTCGGCTCAATTTGGTGGGGTAGCGACCCATGGTCTTCGGGCCATTTTGTGGAGCTTCGGCTCAAAATTAATGGTTAACAACCATGGAATAGCGTTCCATTTTGTGATACACGTGTTGGTGAGTTTCATGCTCCTGTTTTGTGATAGGCCTCCCCTTTTTTGTGATTTCTGGATGTCCATTAATGATTTCTAGAATTTGTGTTTCACCAATTTTAATGATTTACATTGATAAGTCTTATCAATATTTGTGCATTGGTGAATTTGTGTGTCATTAACATTAGTGATTGGCATTGATGTAATGATCAATACTTATCGTTTTAGTGAATAAAAATAAAGAGTATGACATTCTTTTTTATCTTTGAGAAGATTCTTGTGATATTGATTAATCTCTTGTTGATTTTCAGTTACATACTTATCACAGTATGGTTTTATGGTTATCATACGTTTTCGTCATATCTCTTATTCTATATCATTTCATCTGATATTTATAGCTAGAATGATCAGTTTATTATTTTCTTATTAAATAATACTCGGGTCAGGCCGAGATGTTACAGGTGCTTCTGCTTGACTTCACATCTGGGATTATCACCCTGGCTTTTGGCTAACTACTTAGATTAGTAGTTTTTGTTGTATACATTTGAGATATAGACTCATTGATGTATCCATATTCTTTTATCTAGCACTTGTAGCTATTCTTTAGTGATATTGTGGATCTTGTTTGACCACTACTCTGATACACACTTTTAAGTGCTATATTCATATCTATTTCCGCCTTTGTGATATGATGTCTGTGATTGATTTGTGTTATGTTTATTTCTATATTTGTTTTCGAAGAATATATATATCCACTGTGTAGTAGCTTTTAGTTTGTATCGGTATGTCAGATTTCCACCTGAAACCAAATGCATGTTGTACTATCTGACATATCGGTGCTCGCATAAAGCAATTACACAGATGGTCACTCCTCAACAGCCTTATTCTCCGTGCTAGTTGACGGCATTACACCTTAGTGTCCTTGGCTAGAGTGGGTATAGAGGTGGGGAGTCACATCCCTATCTTTATGATATCACAATTCATAACGCTCAAATCGGATCGAAGTGGTTTTCGGATAATTAATTTGATCTCGGTCTCTTCGAAATGATTAATGAATTTGTCCAAATTTGATAGTCGGTTATTTAACTGTCAATTAACATCCCATAAGCAGTCGCTATGCCCCATTTTATAATTTTTTCAAAACATTCATTTCAAAATATCTTTACGAAGATATATATTTAAATCTCTTCCAGTATATTCAATAATTGAAAACAATTCAAATTGTTATACCCATAACAAGGTATTTAAATCCATATCAACACTTAGAATATTTCTTTCAATCACTTTTATAACTCAATCCTTTAAGAAATATTTCTAAAATAATAATCTCGTAGTTAAATATTTCAAACCCTACCAGTTCTATACTTAGAAAATATTTATTAGTATGTTTTCCTAAAATCACTTTATTTCCAATACTTAGGAAATGATTCCATTTATCTCCTATTTCTCAAAATCTTTTACGATTTATTTATAAACCCCTTAACTTACTTATAACGAATTCTACATGACTTGGAATCCATTAACTAATTTTTTTTAAAATGTCCAAAATCAATTACACTAGTCTATAATTCAAACTATCCATTTCTAACTTCTTTTAAGAATTCTAATTAATTTATGAAGTTTATATATTTAAACACTTTGGAAATTCCTTATATTTCCAGAATTCTATTATAAAATTTTCTCTTCTATAATCACATTCATCAGTTAAAACCCCATTTACAATCTCGAGAGCATTTATAAATAAATTCCCAATCACTTCCAAACTATATATATGTATAATAAATAATTTTTAAAGTAGTAATTTATTTTCAAAACACGGTAAGCAATTATTTAAAATATTTAAAATATTTAAATAAAACATCAATAAATCAATTCCAACTCATCTTTAAACAAAACTAAAAAAATTTCAAAGCTAATTATAAAAATTAGAATTTATTTCAATTAGTATTAAATATTTGAAAATTTCACTTTTCGAAGTATTTCAATACTAACGAGTTTTAAATTATTGAGTTTAATAAATAAAAATTTACTTTAAAAACAAACTTAACTTCTTAATGAAAATATATTTTTAAAATCTCAATAACCAATTTCAATTTATAATTCTCTCGATTCAAAGCACATCGATTTCATTCCGATTCACTAATCGTTCTCACATTTCAAAATACAATCCACTATTTTTCCCCAAAAAACTTACTTTTATATCTCGATATAAATTCACACTATGAAATTATATTCCCAATTTATCAACTGATATCATTTCCCTTATTTATAAACATCGTTTATAAATTTATAAACTTATTTGGGTTTTACTTATTCATAAATATAATCTTATTTATAAAATTGCATTTTTATAAATCCATTTCTTTATAAATTTCATTTATTTTTTAAATCTATTTTAAATATCGATTTTAACTTCTTTTCCGTATATTTTTAGAAATATCATTCAAAAATCATTCAAAAAATTCCTCTATGTAAATTATTTTAAAATCTCCATTTGAAATATTTTTACGAATAGTTAAGTACAACCCAAAATCAATTACTGTTTATCCAAATCAATTTCTTTTAAAATAATCCAAATTTCGATATAATTATTATTATATCCAAAATCTCCTTTAATTTCCTTCAAATTAAAAAATAATATTTATGGTATTTAAAATACCAAAATCAAGGCCAGCGCTACTATAACATCCAAAAATTCAAACCATAACATAAACTATCATAGATTTTCCACACACGTTATATATCACTATATATATGAAATTAAAATCAACATTTTTTAGGAATCTAGTTGGATCCCTCCAACATATTTCCCTGCATCCAAAGATATTATATAACATAAAAATACCGATCCCGCTTCGAGATGGGATATTGCGGTGATATAAGGTCTTCCGCTATTATGCGGTGCGCATAGGGTCTCATTCGCTCCAATAGGCGGGAGATATTCAACTGATAATAGTACATAAATTCAACCAATCGTCCAAAATCAGTCAACCAAATTGAGTGAGATTTACTCACCTTGATTTTCAAATTTGTCGAACATCCTGATATTGAATTTTTTAAAATCCAAACCGACTCCGAAAAATCCCAAACTAAATCTATTGTGTAGATTTCCTAGCTACAAACCAAACTCGACTTGTTATATTCATTTTAGACCTCCTATAAATAAATTATGAATTTTATAAATATCTGAACCATTAATTAATTTAATCAACAAATTTTAAAATGTTAATTCCTTAAGCTTAATCATGAGATTAACGCATACCTTAATCATCTCGACCTGTTTTAGGTCATGATATTGATCACGACTTGAACTTCCGCCACCTCCTTAGGCCATTTGTTGCCGCCGTGCCCAAACACAACCGCCCTACCACCGAAGATCGCCACTGCACATCGCCTCCTCCAATAGCCATGACCCAAGCCTCTGGTGCCTTCTTCCATTCCGCGACTTCTATCATCGCGTGCACGAGTTCTCACCCTCCAACCTCTCGCGCGAGCGCGCGCGCTCCACAATCGACAATCGACTGCGCACCTCAGCCATCGCTCACCCAATTCATCACTTCGACCTTACAACGCATCACCAATTTTGCAGCCGCCCTAGCTGTTCGTTGCTCGACCATCACCCAAGCCCCATCCAGCCTCTCGCGACCTCCTGGAACTGCACCTCCAGATCGCGATCAGAATATGCGAGCGCCCCCTTTTCCTTTTCTTCTTTGAATGATTTGATTTTTTTTTCTTCCGATTTCGATTTCGAACTGAAGAGAAAGGAAGGCACATTCGCAATTTAAACTGGGAAAGGCTACTTTGAATAGGGTAGCGCGTGTTAAATCATAAGGTGGCTGTGTCAGATAGGGTTTGACTTTGATTTATAAATTTTTATGTTAAAAATATGTCATAGTTTGTAACTAAAAATCTGCAATCCCTATCGAGACATGTCGTCTGGCGTTTCTAATGTTATACCGCTATTCCGAACCCAAAGGAACAAATTTCAAAACCTAATTCAATCGTATGTGGAAGGTAGCTTTTTAAATCGACTATTTAAATTAACTTCAGTTAAATTATTTCTAGGCGTTTCCAGATCGCACGACCAAACGGTGAATCCAAAAGCTACGAAATTTGAAATCTAATAATAATAATACATTATTACGGATCTAATGGAACTAGTTTCATCAAATTCTAAGGCTGTGCCCCAGATCGCTATTTTAACACGTCGATAAAATTGACGATTTCAAAAATTTTGCAAAATCTTTTGAAATTCTAGTTTTAAAAACTTATTAACTCAATTATAATCAAAATAAAATTTATATCAACATTGGAAATCATTTCAATTCATATCCAACTCAAATACAACTATTTGCACTATTTCTGTATTACCATAAGTCATTATATTTGAAATTAAAATTCATTCTACATTTTCAACCAAAATCTTCATATTCAAAAATCAATTTATATTACCAAACCAATATTTAAAACCATTTAAATATTAAAAATTAATCATTTAAAAATCTAGGTCGTTACATCTAAGTTCTGTTGTGAACCATATCGTTTCATTGTTACCATATAACAATGTTATGAGATTCTCAACATTTGGAATCATCCTTAGCTTGGTTATAAATTTATGCATTTATATTTATATATATTGCTTTTATTACGGCGCTATTCAAGGTGATGTACTTAGCTTTTTTCATTGAATTAGCCATAGCCTTTCATTTGCAACTTTTCTAACTTAAAGATTCTTAAATTGAAAACCTCAAACAAAACATACCATTTATGAAAATTTAAGTTTGAGCACTCCTTTATAAGGAGTTTGTTGTTTTTATAATAATTCTCTAGTATTTCATAAATACACAAGAAAACCTCAAACAATCATTCAGTGATATCGATTTGGATTTGATATTTGCTTCGCGTATCAAATATACAAACAAATCATGATATCATAGGCAACATGACATGTATGATACTTTCTATCACCAATACATAAGGAATCCATCTAACAAATTATGTATTAAATATTTAATAAGGTGCCCTTGTATATCATTTGGGATATTTTCAATATCTTTTATACTAACTATAAAAGACCATTTAAAAAACCGACGTTGAGAATTAAAACAACTAACACTGATTTTAACATAAGTACATCATCAAAAAATTAGCCATATGTTGTTTATTTATAGTTTAGAAATATCAAATGTACCTTTTAACGTTATTTCTTATGAATACATGCTTCCTTTGCATTTTGATTGATAATCAAACTATTTGACATTTCTATCAAAAGAAACGTTCAATTTTGATGCTTTTTTGAATGAAATTTCGTATTCATACTCGGATCATATCCGAAAACTCACAAACTCAATATCTCTCCTACCGAGTTTGAAACAATTTTGGTTATTATGTGTAAACAATTTACTCTAAATCATTATTTAGAAATTTCTTTTTTAACACATAAGTACCAAAACATAAAGTCATATTATGCGATAATTTTGTAAGTAAAAATCTGAATCTATTTGAGCACGTCGAATGGTGAATCTGTTATGTTAATTTCAACAATTGAAATTTTTGGTATTTTGCTTATCAATGTGGCTTACTATATTCCAACTACATTTGTATTTCTCTTAAAGACACATTTGTGGTCAATGGATCATATTGCAATGAACCAGAATTTCACCGCTTTGATTTGTAAATATTTAACTAATTTTAAATATTCAAATAATAGGTTTATTATTAAAATAGAACTCTTTTAAATAGTAAGTAATGATGGTGAAATAATTTTTCAAATTATTTACAAAAATATTAGTTCGAAGGAAAATCGAAAATGTGACCAAAATTCATTTTTCGAATTTATGCACCTACATTTATAAATGAGTTAGGGTTTGTGTTATATATACATATAAACTTAATAAATATAATAGTCATGATATGACTAATTGTGTAAGATTTTAAAAATGGAAAAGAAAATTGTCTTAGCATGTGAGCTCCTTGCCAACATAAGTACGTTAGGTAACTAAATCATGTTTGCTCATGAAAATGGAGGGGAGGGCCCCAAATAACGTGGTAAATAAAGTGGGGAGACATGGATGGTGATGTGGCATCAAACTAATGGAGGTTATGTACCCTAAGGTTTATTTAGTAATTTAGTTTTTCATGTTGCATATATACAAATTCCTACCATTCTTCCCATTTTCTAATTTCATTTTCTACTTTCTAAAAACTTCTTCAAATTATCATTAAACTTTAATGGCTTTCTCCTAAATTTTCAAGGTTTAAAAACATTAGCTTTCTTCACTAAAATCTCAATAACCATATTTAATCACTTTTTCCACAGTTCAACACTTCTCCACCACAAAGCAAGTCCACATCCACCTCATATCCCCTTGGTCGAGCATTATACCCTCCTAGTCCAAACCATTTTTCACTCCTAAGCCCTTAAAAGTTCCCTTTTTCCAAAGTTTAGCAAAGGTCTAGGTTGCATACAAGTTATACCTTTAATTCAGGTTATTTTGGTAATCTTTGGTGAGTAAAGTTTGTTTATTTATTCAAGTTATTAACTTTATAAATGATGTATATTTGTTAGTAAATATGTTGCTTGTTTGAGTAAGTTAATGTTGAATTGGTTATGCATTAGAATATTTGGAAATGGTATTGATTTGGTTGTATATAAGTATGCTTGTATGTGTGTTGTATAAACTTGGGATGAAAAGTTAAGTGAAGTCAATTAGCAAGATATAATCTTGCTTATGTATGTGATGATGTGGTTGTGAAGCGATTATATATGTTGTGAACACGAATACATCCTTATAAGCTAAGAAAGTTAGCACCTTACTAACTTAAACGACATGTTATCCCTTATGTAAAAAGGTTTGAACTTCGGTTTAAATTTAAAATGTTTTCATGTTTCAAAATTGTTTAGTTTTAAAAAACATGTCTTTATGTTTAAAAAGTGATATATACAAGTGTAAATGTTGTGTGAATGTTTCTGATTTAAACTGTGTATGTTGATAGCTCTGTTCCAGGTATTAGTGTTACCCATCAGAACAAAAAAATTCACATCTTTTTATCTAATCACTGTTAACACTTAGATTAAAAACAAAATAATTTAGTCTTAACAAAATCTAAGTACTAAAAATATAAACAAGCATGTAAGTGATGAAATACACTTGTATTTGGAAATACCAGCAGGAATCTTTTAAAACTTGTAAAAATAAAATATTATATTTCACTGATTCAAGTTTAGGTCTGGAATAAATTATGGAAAATATGATTTTTAAAACAAATATCAAAAATTTAAAGATTGTATTGAGAGAGAAATTGGGGTTTATCTGGGATTGGGGTTTAATAAAAATAAATACAAGGCTTTTTGAAACAACATTTTTAAATGAGTATTGCAATATGTATATAATTTTTATTTAAATTTTATTTGGTTTTATTTCTTTTTAAAGATAGTATTTTATATAAATTTAGCAAACATTATAAATGTATAAATGTATTTGTTAATTAGAAAAGTATTTTTAAAATTAAGAAAACAAATTAGTTAATTAGAAAATTTACTTAAAAAGCTTTTAAATTTCTTTTAGAATAAAATTTAATAAAAAATGACAAGTGTTTAGTTTTAAAACACTTTGACAACAAGTGTTACAACATTTATGAAAATTTAAGACAAGTGTCCATGTTTTTTTTTAATTTTCTTTTTAATTTTATAAATCTGAAAACTTGCCTATATAAACATCATCTTCCTCCATTTTCTTTTTCTTTAAGCTTTTTGTTCATTTCTAAGAGAAAACTAGACTATCAATACAACTTTTACTCATTCCAAAATCAGAAAATCTTCAAACCAATCCTCAAAATAAAAATTTGAAATCTCCTCAAAACTAAAATCTGCAAATTTATTTTCCTGTAAAACATTTTCCCAAACCTGCATCAGTTCCTCAAATTTGAATATCAACCTCTGTTTACAGAAAACTGTAAACATTCTTTTCGGTTATGCCTCAAACAAAAATCTGAAAAACCTTGCTCAAATCAAAAAGCCTGCAGTTTGTTTTCAAAACAAAATTTGCAATATGTTTGCAAATTTTCAATGCATGCAAATGGGTCGAGAAAATCTGAAGCAACCTATTAGACCATAGCAAGTTTTTAAAAAAAAAAACAGACCTGAAACTAAATTCAAACCCATCTGCATTGATTCTCCAAAATTCTATAGCTATTTTGCAAGCTCTGTTAATCACCAAAGCCTGTAACCATCTGTCAAGTGTGCAAGCAAGAAAATCTGGGTCAAAGCAAGAAGTTTTCAAAGCATTTTTGCAAGTACTCCAGTTTTTTTTAAAAAGCTTCAAGTTCAAATGTTTTTTGCAAGTTCCAGTTTTATCATCAATCCCTCTGCATCTCCTTAAAAAGGCGAGTAAACAATTAAGTTTAAAACTTAAGTACATGATAGTAGTTGCATGTAAATTGCTGTGTTGAAGTGCTTTACATATGTTTATATATACAAGTGTAAATGTTGTGTGAATGTTTCTGATTTAAACTGTGCATGTTGATAGCTCTGTTCCAGGTATTAGTGTTACCCATCAGAACAAAAAAAATCACATCTTTTTATCTAATAACTGTTAACACTTAGATTAAAAACAAAATAGTTTAGTTTTAACAAAATCTAAGTACTAAAAATATAAACAATCATGTAAGTGATGAAATACACTTGTATTTGGAAATACCAGCAGGAATCTTTTAAAATTTGTAAAAATCAAGTGTTATATTTCACTGATTCAAGATTAGGTCTGGAATAAATTATGGAAAATATGATTTTTAAAACAAATATCAAAAATTTTAAGATTGTATTGAGAGAGAAATTGGGGTTTATCTGGGATTTGGGTTTATGTCAAATTCAGTTGATTTATGAATCTGGGGTGCTCGGGATTCATCATGGAATTAGTGCTAGGATTGGAGAGTAAGGTAAAAATGGTTGAAGAATTTGTAATCCATTGTGGAATTTGAATTTGCTCGAGAATGTTTTCAAACCTAGTTCTGTTTGAATTTTGGAATTTGGCTACTACACCTTCGTCTTTGCATCGAGCTTGAAGAAATTTTGGGTGAAGGATGCGTGGTGGGTCGGCGATCCATGGCCGGAGTTGTGGCGATTATAGTTGATCGGAGGCGTGGGATTCAGGGATTTCCTGATGATGTTTGGGGTTCTGTTCAACCAGGGGTACTCGATTTTGAATCGAGGCAAGAAGCGATGTTCTGATGATCGTAGGGGTTTGTAGGGTTGTTGAGTGATGTGACGGTGGGTTCTTTGTTGACCAGAGGTGGTTCCGGCACTGGTGTAGGTGCACGAGATGGTTGGTGTCAGTTAGCATTTGGGATTTGTGTTGTTGGGTATTAGCTCGGGAAATAAGGTAGATGACTCGGGGAGGAGCTCGTGTATTTTTGGTTGTGGCTCGAGTAGTTCTGGGGTCATTTGTATGCAGGGTTAAACTGTTGTGTTTAACAATTTTTAAAATTTTAATTAAAACAGTTTCTTAAATTTAAGTTAAACTTGTTTTTAAAAAAAGAAAATAAGACGTATTTGGTTCTTGGATTCATGTAAACATGGGTTGAACCCAAATAGAATGTTTAACCAGTTTTTAATTTAAAATTAATAAAGTTTTAAACTTTAAATAATTTAAGCTAAGTTAAATTCTTGCAATTCATTTCTTTAAATTTATTTGCTTATACAAATGAATTTGGATGAATGGTTTAAAATGTTTTATGATAAAAACCTTAATGTTAATTTTCCAACTTATTTTGGAAATATAAAAAGGAAAATTTATAAGGGAAAGTTTTTATTGGTTAATGAAAAATGATTTATAATTAACAATTAAAGGTTTAAGTAATTTATTAACTTGAAATTAAGATTGTTATTAATAATTAAAGGAAAGTAATTAATGATTACTTTATATTTTAAACTAATTAATGACTTATGTTAAGTAAAGTTTTTTAAGGATAATTTAAGATAATGTTTTATCTTAAATAATAATAAAGTGTTAGTGAATAGTAATTAATTAGTTAATTAAGAAATTTTAAGTTTAATTAATTAATTTAATTAATTATTTTAAAGGATTAATTAGGTAATCAATTAAGGATAATTATTAAATTAATTAACTAATAATTATGATCATTTAATTAATGACTAATGATTAATTAAATTTTAATTATTAATTAATTAAGTAATTAAACTAGTAATTAAGTTTTAATTGGGCTTTTCTTAATTAATAATTAAAAGGGATATTAATCTATAATGCAAGTTAATTAAGAATTAATTAACTATTATTAAAGGTTAATTAGTTGTAATTAAGGATTGATTAATTATATTTATGGATTAATTAATTTATAATTAAGGTTGTTAATTAATAATTAAGTTTTATTAATTAATGATTAAGAGATAATTAATTAGTTAATTAAGGTTAATTAATTAATTATAAAAGTAATTAGTGATTAATTACTTTGTATTAAAGGATTGATTAATAATTGAAGATAATTAATCTGTTAATTGAAGATTAATTTGGTTAAGAGTAATTAAGGGATGAATTACTCAATTATAATTGATGAGATAAGTGTGATCAAGTAAGTTAATTAATTTGTTAATTAATTAAATATAGTCACTTGATAAATGATTAAGTATGTGTACTTAATAAGTTTTGATAAGGCTAATACTTAAGATAAGTAATTGATAAATTACAAAGGTAATTGAGATAAGTGAAATTACTGATTGGGAAGTAATTTTTAAATGGATAAATTACTAGGTAAAGTAATTCAGGGTTTATTACTTGGTGTAATAAATCAAAGAATTTATAATAGTAATTAATAATAATTAATTACTGTATTTATTTGTTAAAGTTGATTAATTGAAAACAATTAATTTAAGCATGATTAATTAATGCAATTAATTAAGAAATAATGTAATTATAGTTAATTAATTAATGGAAGTAATTAATTAAGGTTCATTAATTAATATGATTAATGAGAATAATTAAGGATTAATTACTTGATTAAGAGTTAATTAATCAAGGTTGATTTATTTGGATGATGATTAATTAATTGATTTAATTAATGTTTATGTAAGCAAGATTTATTTTTATGAAGGTAATTAATTTAATTAATTTTAAATTAATTTAGATATGAAGTAATTAATTTAATTCACTTTAAATTAATTAAAGATAGAAATAGTTAATTTAATTTATTTTAATTAATTATGTTGTGATTAAGTAAATCATTGCTTATGTATGAATGGATGACATTGATTGTCTTGAATGGATGTAATCTCAGAAATGAGATAAGTAATGTTGTGTGGTATGAATGCTTGGTTGCATTGTGATGGTAATATAGATTATCTATTGTGATGATGATATGGATTACCTATTTTGCTATGAATCGTCTGTTTATTTGATAATGTGGTTATCAATTATGACTTGTGAATTATCTATTCTGTGTGTATATAGATAGTTGAATTTAATTGTTTAACTTTAAACAACTTGGACCTAAAAGATACGTTTTGGATTTCGATAAGGCCAAAGTCGGGTTTCCATATTTGGATATTCGAAAACCACATCGATCCAAATTAACGATAGGCCGTGAATCTCTTGTGAAGAGTGAAGACTCGAGGTGTAAGAACTATTCGTCAATATAACTCTGAGGGTGATTCCGTGATGAGTTTGACGAGTAGTACTTTCAGATTCGAGATGAAGATTTAGAGTGCAAGGGTTATTGTCGTTAACTCTGAGGGTGATTCCAAAATAAGTGTAACGAGATAATGCCTTCGGTTTCATTCGAACCCAGAACAAACTTGTATGGATTGAATGCTTTCAGAACATCGTCAGGTGGACGATAAGCATTCTAAGTGATGTGTTCACTAAAGGTAATCGTAGCCTCAAGCCTCATCAACCGTGAATGGCTAAAACAGGGGAGGTGCAGCAAGGCTTCATGGGTAGCCCCCACTTGAGAGTGAGATTTACCCCTGTCTAGAGGTCCCTTTTATTTCGGCTGTGTGGGCGGTTGAATAGCTACATCCACCGTGGTTGTCTCATTCGAAACTATTCAGTAAGGAATGGTTCCGACTTTGTGTTGCAGGGGAGCGGGCGTACTCCTCGGTACGGTGATCTAGGCCACGTACTGTAACGGGAGGTACCCTAGTAGCCCTGCCATTGTAAGGAATCCAAAATCCAATAAGTGCCATCGGATTTGATTGTATTACCCACTTTTGTGGCTAGTAGCTATAATTTAATGAATGTAACAATTTCGGCTATTTTTATTTACTTGAAAACCCTAGACCTATTATAATATCACTGAATTTCCTATCAATTGTTTTGGTTAGCGTAAGGTAAATTTTTTTCCATGTTTATGTGTGGGAAGTCTTACGTGATACCTTTTCTTTCAAAAGGTTTTTAAATTAAGAAACTTTAACCCGTTTACTCACACCAGACCCATGTCTGACCCAGAGTTTATTCTGTTTTCTTAAACTCTTGGGTACTCAAATTTTTACGAGTAGCCAGGTGAATTCAGGTTAGGTTTGACGAATTCTGGAGAAGCAATGAAGCAGGAGGCTACTGCGTTGTAGGTATATAGTGTAACGACCCAGAATTTTTATTAATTAAAATTTGAATATTTAATTTATTTTAAATATTTATAAGTGAATTTATAAGTCGAATAAATTTTTATTTGAATTATTGGATTTAATTGGATAATTAAATCGATAATTTAATATGTTAAATTATGGAAATAATTGAAAATTGAGTTAAATATGATTGAAAATAATTTGTAAAATTTTATTTTATCATATGGAAGTTAGAACGATATTTTAGAACTTTTAAAATCGAATTAAAAGTTAATTTGTGAAAATTGAATATTTTAATATTTAATAATCGACTGTAAAATAGCCAATTTTTGAACAGTCTCAGAATTGAACGAAACCAGTTCCATTGGATCCGTAATAGTTAGTTATTATTGGATTTCAATTTTCGTGTCAATCGGAGTTATCGTTTGAACGTGGCAGCTCGAAACGCATCGATTTATTTTTAATTTAAATTTGGCGAGCTAAAATAGCCATTTTTCAAAAAGTCTCGGATTTTGACAAAACCAGTTTCATCGGATCCGTAATGTGATATTATTGTAAGGTTTCAAATTTCAAGTCAATTGGATTTACCGTTTGTCCGGTACAAATTAAAACGCCTAGAAATCGATTTAAATCGGTTTAATTCAAATTGAGCGTTTTCAGCCATAACTCGCACATACTTCCGAATTAGCTTCCGAAACCTGTTCCATTATGTCCGGAACGCGGGATAAACCCTAGGTACGCTGGTTACGGCGCCTAAATCGGAGTTCGGAATTCCCGGGATGAATAGTGTTTACGCTTGCTTTTCCTATAAATATCACCTTAAATCTAAAATAAAAAAAAAAAAGAAATTAAAACCCTAAACGTTCGTGGCCACCACCCTAGGTATCAATGGCCAGAAATGCAAGACGTTCCACCTCCAATTACTCCAAATCCGTGCATCGATTGCAAATTCTTTCAACTAACAAAACGAAGATCATGAAGAGAGCTATAATGTGAACGGTGGTGATCGAATATGGAGTCGTGTGGATGGTGCAAAGTGGCCGCGTTCTCCTCTAGTTGACGCACGTCGTTCGAGTACTACAGGGGGCCGCACGTGACCGCATTTAGGCCGAGCATGGAGTGGAGCGAGGCGAGTTGAGTGGTGCTCCTTGATCGAGTTCCTATTGCACGAAAAAAAATCGAATAATTTAACCCTAGATTTGAAATTGGGTTACGGCTGTTCTTGTGTTCGAACGAAGAAGAGAGGGAGAGAAGGGGTGTGCGGCCTGGATTCAGGAAAAAGGGATCCTACGGCTAAGGATTTGCTTAGGTTTAAATTTTTTATAATTTAGTTGTAATTTATATAATTAAATCGTGTAAACTTCATAAATTGCATAACTTTTTCATACGAGGTCGAAAAAATGCAAACTCAGTTGCGTTGGAATCGTATCGTCGAGCACTACGCGATGGAGTTGGTTTGGAGTCGTTTGGATTTAGTGAGAATTTCGGGTAAAATTAAACGCGCGTTTAATTTTATTCGAAATAAAAGCTAAAACGGAAATTAAAACCAAGGTGAGAATTTCTCACTCAATCGAATCAGTTTCGATTTTATTTTAAATAGTTAGATTTAAAATATTTGAATGCATGTTTGAATGATGACTGTAAATTATTGATTGTTAAAATAGACATTATTCGCCGTTAGTAAGCGGATGTTATTTAATAAAAACATATACCGCGAATATTTCATAAACAGTGAAATTGGTATTATATATAATATCAATATATATATATTGGCATATGTATATATTGCAGTTGTTGATTTCCCGCATTTTTTGTTTAGCGGATGAGACCCTATTACGCCGTTATTAAGCGGATAATATTTAATAAGAACATGTACCGCGATAATTTCGTACTGGAGCGAAATTGGTATTGTGCTAATGTTTTTGGATGCAGGAAACAGGTTGGAGGGATCCAACTGGATTCCTCAACAGTATTTATTTTATTTCAGATATTTCGATATTTGATGGATTATCATATCGATATATGATATCGTTATAGTCGTGATTGACTATTTGGTGTGTAGCATCGTTGGACCAAATTTCTGGTATTTTAAAAATGTTTTTAAAGTAATTTTTGAAAAGATAAAATATTTTGGAATTGATCCATTATAAATAAATAAACGTTATAATTTTTAAAGTTATAAAAATTATGGTTTTTGTGAAATATAGTTAAAAAGCTGATTTTTAGAAATACGATTAAAAGTCGATTTTTGAGAAATATGAACCAATGATTTTATAAAATAGTTTAAACTGGATTTTTGAGTTTATTATTAAAAGTTTGAATATAAGATTTATAAAATTTGATTATTTTATAAATCAAGAGAACGGTGAAATTTTAAAGGAATTTAAAGACGTTTAAAAGAATAATATAAATTAATTTATATTAAGAGATTTATAAATGGATATTTATAAATTGAATTATGGACATTATAAAACGAGTTTTTATAAGTGTTTGAATGTAGTGAAAATGAATTTCCTAAATGAATGAAATTTATGAAATTATAAACTGTGAAGTTATAAATGAAATTTTATAAGCAATAGGTTTATAAAATTTATAAAGTTATCGAAAGAATGAATTTTGGATAAATAAACAATCTTATAAGTTAAGATTAATAATTTGGGAAGTTAAATGAACGATTTTGTAAAATAATCGTTTTATAAGTAATTAACTTATAATATGAACTTTTAGTTTATGATTAAGTTATAAACTGGAAATAGGTTAATAAAGGAATTTATAAAAAGGAAGTTTTTATAAATAAATAGAAATGGAATTTATAAACGTTGTTTTATAAATTCGCAAACAACTTATTTTGATAAGTTAATTGTTATAACCTATTAATGGAGTTATATTCACGTTGTAAACAGTGAATAATCCTTTAAGTTAAAAAGAATAGAAATAATGGAATTTGTGAACATAGTATATTCACGTTTTGAATAGTGAATAACATGTTAAAGAAAATGTTTTAGAATGTGATATTTTAAACAGAATTAAAACGATCTAACGATGTTTTAAAGGTGTTGAGATTCGAAACCATAGATTTCAACATTTATTGTTGAAATAGACGTTTTCGAGAAATAAAAGGAAATGGTGGACTATAACACTGCTGTTATAGTAAATGATTTCCGAAAGGAAATGTTTTGTATAGTATTGGGATTTATATATCTATTTTAATTTCGAATCCCTATACTAATGATTTTGGGTTGTCGTAACGATGTTTTACGCAACATTCGTTTTGGCCCAAATAAATATGTTTAAGTGAATGATTTCCTTAAAGAAAGAAATATATACTTAATTCGGTTTAAGTATATTGAATATTTTCTAAGGGTTGAAAATAAAAGATTGTGAATTACTTATTTAATAAGTATGGAAATGTTTTCCAATATGAAGTGAATAATTAGAATTTATCTTTTTGGAGGATAAATTGAAATGAATTATTGAAATCGTATATGCACGAATATTTTGAAATATAAATTCATTATGGAATTTATATGTGAAAAGTGAAATTGGTTAAAAATAAATATTGATTTATTTTTGACGTATTGAAATTATATATCTAGTAAAGATATTTTGGAAAATAAATAATTTGGAAAATTATTTGGAATCTGGTGATGTATGCATATCAATTGATAGTTCAATAACCGACTATCAATATTTCCCTTTGAATGGGTATTTGATGTGAATTGATTGAATTTGAATGCACACTTATTTTTGAATAAGCGCTCACTATTCGGGTTAACCGGGAAAGGACCATGGGGTCGTATAACCCATTCCGAATATGTGATACGTCGTTGTGAATTGCATTGAAGATCGGTGTTGAAGACCCGGTATTTGCGAAAGCGATAGGATGACCTATCGATTGTCTCTGCACTGAGTTGCAACGGTATAGAGACTCCCTAAGTGATGGGAAATCCGATCAGGATTGTGAATATCCGGATTGCAAGGACTTCTTTGTAAGTGCCTTCGGTTCTGTTCGAGCCCGGAACAGACTTGTATGGATTGTATGTCTGACATTACAAGTTGAGATATAAAGCCGATTTCTTTCAAATATATTTCTGTTGGTGGCGGAGAATTTATTCTTTGCTTAACACCCTTCTTTGAGACGCATGTGCTCAAAGGTTATATAGTTGAAGTTATCAGCGATATATTCCCAGTTTGGTAATGTGACATGCTGAGTGATGCTGAAATGATCATTGTGTTGATTATTGTGATAGGATCATTTATTTGATCGTCTATCTTAGTGATCATTGTGTTGATCATTTGTTGACCCAAAGCATGGCTTTTGTATAAAGTATGTTTTTGTGGACGTGAATTCGTCGAGCCTCACATCCCGGAAATGGTCAAAACAGGAAAGATGCGGCAAGGTTATGAGGGGTAGCGCCCTTTAGGATATGTGCATTTCCTTCTAGAAAAGGGTAGTATCATGGTATGGAGCCCAGATACTTACTCATGTTGAAAACACTTTATGATTGTGTGAATTGATTACGAGCGCTCGGTGAAAAGGTCCCAAAGGACCGGGGGATGGCATATTCGGTCAGTTGTTACTCAGTTAGGAGTAACCCGGCCTTGTGTTGGTAGAGATCCGGTTTGGTTCTCGGGGATGTCCATCCAGAGGCATTCTCATGTGGCAATGGGAAGTTCCTTGGCCTGACCATTTGTTGGAAATCCAATTCTCAATACGAAACTTGTACGGTATTAGTTGTAGAACCTGCTATTCACTTATGGTGGTCACCACTGTTTGGATAGTAGCTATAGTAGGCATACGATAATGGTCGTATGTTGGCTAAGATTTATATTCTACTTTCGAAATGAATTTGTTATACACTATGCACTAATAATAATATCAAATGTTATTTTAAATGCGTATCAAGCATCTTTGACTATCATAAGGAGAAATCTCCTCCGATTCTGCGTTTGCATGTGTGTGTGTGCGGGAGGCCTTATGGTAGTCTCATTTTTAAAAGCATTGCGAATTGATTTAAAAATATTCCTCTATTTTGATTTTAAAGTAAATAAACTGTTTTGAGTTCTCACACCAGTCACATGACTGACTTGGAGTTTATTGTTTTCCTTCCTAAACTCTGGGTGCCCACCAATTTCCACACGGGCAGTCAAGAGTTAGGTTTATCAGGATATTCTGGATATTCTGGAGTTGCTGGAGGCAAGCTGGATGGCATGGCGTATTATTTATATAGTATTTCTTTTCCGCTGCACTGTTGTTGTATGTTGTTGTACACTCTGATGATATGATGTAATGAAATGTGATGTAATGTAATAACTGATATAGTTCTTTGTTTAAAGATTATTCATTCATTATTATATGTTGTTCCGCTGCGAATTGTGAGATTCTGTTGTTGTTCTTTTTGTTTCCTTTCTGTCTGTTCTATTTTTAAAATTCTTCTATCTTCTATTTTTCAAAATTCTCTATTTTCTAAAAATCGTCTATCTTCTTTCCTCTCTATTTTCTATCTTCTCTCTTCTTCTATCTCTTTCTTTTTCTTAAATTCTTTTTAAAAACCCATAACATTCCGTTTTTTCGGCCTTCGATTTCTCGGCAGTCGATAAAGTGAGTATCGATGTCGAATTTTCGAAGAACGAAAATCCGTTACTGTTACATATAGTTTCCGCTGTGTGTTCTCTGAGTCGGTTGTCTTTGTGTTGTATTGAGTTGTATAACTAGACAAGTGTTTATAACTTCCTAGTATGTGTTGTTTTAGCTGTGTATCTCTGATGTATATGATACAATGTAATGTATTATGTGATTAATATAATTTATTCGTTCCGCTGTTTAGATTCTGATGTTGTTCCTTTCTTCTTCTCTATCTTTTCCCTTTTCTATCCCTTTCTTTCTTAAAAATTATGCAATTTTCTATGGTAAGAAAGTTGGGTCGTTTCAGTTGGTATCAGAGCATTAGGTTGAGTGAATACCTAGGCTCTGTAGTGGTGTCTTTCTTGAGAGAGCGTACTTGTAATTAATATATATATATATATATATACATATATATATATTTCTACCTCTCTGTTGGGTTACCTGTTCGGGTTTTCCAATATTAGTTATAGAGGTAGATGAGTAGTGGTGTGTGTAACACAACTACCAATGGTTGGAGTTTGAATGTTTGATTGGAAGTGTATTTTTCGAGACTGTAGACCTAATACCGTCTCAAGTAATCTTTGTAGTTTGGTGTAAGGATTTCATCGATCTTTGAAGGAAACTGTTAAGGTTCGGAGTTCATCTTTGAAGTGTAAGTTTGATCGCGCTCGTGTGAGCGGATTTTTGGCGATTTGGATCTGTCGCTTAGGCAGAAGTAAGTGATGGTATCTTGACAACCTTAGGAAGTAGTAGCTGCGTGATGAGATGCAGTGACTATGGATGTCTCCGAAGATGTTTTATTTCTGAGCAAGTTTAAGGAAGTGGGTCTATTTTGGAGTTGCAGCTGAGTTCAGCAGGATGTATGTGTTTAGTTGGAGGACCGAGTTTCTCAAAGAGCTTTGGATAAGAAGTCTTTGGCATTTGTGTTAGTGGTTCAGCTCGGGAGTCTTCTATATTCCGGTAGGAAGATCTTTTTAGCTTAGCATTTCCTAGAGGTGGAATTCAGAAGCAGCAGTGGGGATCTGTTTCTTTGATGGATTAGTTGGTCAAGGATAAACTGTTCTGATTAGTGGAGAGAGAACAGTATCTTGGATATTGGATTGGTTGATCGCAAAAGTGACTTGCGATGGTTTGGTGAAGATAATCTTTTGTTTGGGTTTGTGGCATTTCTAGAGATGTAGAAGTTTTGGAATTATCGAAGATTTTTCGGATATATCTTCAGGAAAGTTAGAGATTTGCCCATATTGGAGATTGAGTTCTGAATCGGCTTGATGTTAAGAGTGATACCGGTGATTCAGCGGGTAGAAGGTTGTCTCCTAGGTTGGTTGTTTGGTGAAGCAGCTCTGTAATTCTTGGAATTTCTGTTGAACCTTATTTTCGAGATGTGCTGTTTAGTTTGTGCCTGTGTTCATTCAATGGCATTTTCATCTGCTCCAGATCAGAGTTGTGCAGCGGAAGCAAGGTGGCTGTTGTTCTTCAGTAGAAGCAACTGGAAGCTGTAGTATCTTGGATTAGAGAGTTTCTACTGAATTTATTTTTCAAAATCTGAGGCAAGTTGGTGAGTGATTTTGTTCTGTCTTTTCCGGATGGGTGAAGTGGTTTTCTACTATTGATAGTAAAGATTGGTTTTGATTTTGGATTGATCTTGTGAGGATCAGTTTATTAAGTTGTTTTGATCCAGTTTGTTTGTAGGAGCATCAGCGAAGGTTGAGCTGATCAGGAAGGGTCTGTAGGCAGCCCAGATCATCCGGGAAGTTTTTGAGGTTAAGTAACGGAAGAATTTGGAATTCGAAGTGGGAGGCTTCGATGTTGTTGAGTTTTTCTCTGGTAAAGGGGAGCAATATGTTTTGGTGAGCTTCGAGTTATAATGGATTCTTTTGAGTTTTTGTAAAGGTCGGTGCTTTGGTTTGAAGAGTTGAATTGCTAGTTTGGAAGACTAGAATTCGAAATATTTCACGTGTCTCTGAGGGAGTACGTGTTTTGGTCCATCTCTAGTTTTGAGACCAGTAGTTCTGTGAAGAATTCAGTTGTTAACTAGTCTTGTCTATGATCTGGTATCTTGTGCAGATTGTAGATCTAGCTGAGTAGGAACTCAGTAGCTTAGCAGTATAGCTGGTTTGGATTTAGTAGAGCGAGTATCCATGTGTCTGCACTTGGGAAACTCGAGATAATTTAGGAAGTTTATCCGGATCTATGTCCGGACAGCTAGTGTTGTTTATTTGATTTAATTAGATTGAATTGGTTGTTTGGATGAAATTGTTTGTTTGGTTGATAGTGTATGGCTGTTATGTATGTTTGAATTGGTTGAAATTATATAAACTTTAGATTATCTTTATTTTAAATTTCGAGGACGAAATTCTTTTAAGGGGGAAGGAATGTAATATCCCAGAATTTCCAGGAATTTAAAATGTGATAATCTCTTATTTAAATTATTTGAAACTAATAAAATTGTTATTTTCAAAAATAATCAACCAAGTAATAATAATATAATGTTTTAATTATGGCTATAAATCTGTTTTATAATAGGAATAATTATTTTATTGTGTAAATAAATTCTAAATTGACTTATTTTTTTCAAAATTGATAAGTGTGTTTAAATACATTTATATCTGTGTACTTTAAATTGATTTTTAAAATAGGATAAATTATTTATAAATAATAATGAGCTTATTTAAAAAAATTGATATTTATATTTATTTAAATTGATTTTAGATTTGGATTTTTAAATTTGACTTTGAATTGAATATAAATTTGAATTCAAGAAGATATACATACATATTAAAATAAAATAATATATAGTTTGGTTTTAAAATACATAGATAATGTTTTTAATTAAAAATAAGATTTGTTTTATGTTTTTCTTTTTATAGAAATTTATATATGGAAATTTTGATTTGTATTTATTTAATAAAAATAAATACAAGGCTTTTGAAACAACATTTTTAAATGAGTATTGCAATATGTATATAATTTTTATTTAAATTGTATTTGGTTTTATTTCTTTTTAAATATTGTATTTTATATAAATTTAGCAAACATTTATAAATGTATAAATGTATTTGTTAATTAGAAATTTAATTAGAAAAGTATTTTTAAAATTAAGAAAACATATTAGTTAATTAGAAAATTTACTTAAAAAGCTTTTAAATTTCTTTTAGAATAAAATATAATAAAAATTGACAAGTGTTTAGTTTTAAAACACTTTGACAACAAGTGTTACAAAATTTATGAAAATTCATGTTTTTTTTTAATTTTCTTTTTAATTTAATAAATATGAAAACTTGCCTATATAAACACCATCTTCCTCATTTTCTTTTTCTTTAAGCTTTTTGTTCATTTCTAAGAGAAAACTAGACTATCAATACAACTTTAATTCATTCCAAAATCAGATTCATTCCAAAATTAGAAAATCTTCAAACTAATCCTCAAAATGAAAATCTGAAATCTCCTCAAAAATAAAATTTGTAAATTTATTTTCCTGTAAAACATTTTCCCAAACCTGCATCAATTCCTCAAATTTAAACATCAACCTCAGTTTACAGAAAACTGTAAACATTCTTTTCAGTTTTGCCTCAAACAAAAATCTGAAAAATCCGTACTCAAATCAAAAAGCCTTCAGTTTGTTTTCAAAACAAAATCTGCAATATGTTTGCAAATTTTCAATGCATGCAAATGGGTCAAGAAAATCTGAAGCAACCAGTTAGAGCATAGCAAATTTTCAAAAAAAAAAAAATTGTCCTGAAACTAAATTCAAACCCATCTGCATTGATTCTCCAAAATTCTATAGCCATTTTGCAAGCTCTGTTAATCACCAAAGCCTGTAACCATCTGTCAAGTGTGCAAGCAAGCAAATCTGGGTCAAAACAAGAAGTTTTCAAAGCATTTTTGCAAGTACTCCAGTTTTTTTTAAAAGCTTCAAGTTCAAATGTTTTTTGCAAGTTCCAATTTTTTCATCAATCCCTCTGCATCTCCTTAAAAAGGTGAGTAAACATTTAAGTTTAAAACTTAAGTACATGATACTAGTTGCATGTAAATTGCTGTGTTGAAGTGCTTTACATATGTTTATATATACAAGTGTAAATGTTGTGTGAATGTTTCTGATTTAAACTGTGCATGTTGATAGCTCTGTTCCAGGTATTAGTGTTACCCATCAGAACAAAAAAAATCACATCTTTTTATCTAATCACTATTAACACTTAGATTAAAAACAAAATAGTTTAGTTTTAACAAAATCTAAGTACCAAAAATATAAACAAGCATGTAAGTGATGAAATACACTTGTATTTGGAAATACGAGCAGGAATCTTTTAAAACTTGTAAAAATCAGATGTTATATTTCACTGATTCAAGTTTAGGTCTGGAATAAATTATGGAAAATAAGATTTTTAAAACAAATATCAAAATTTTTAAGATTGTATTGAGAGAGGAATTGGGGTTTATCTGGGATTTGGGTTTATGTCAAATTCAGTTGATTTATGAATCTGGGGTGCTCTTGATTCATCATGGAATTAGTGATAGGATTGGAGAGTAAGGTAAAAATGGTTGAAGAATTTGTAATCCATTGTGGAATTTGAATTTGCTCGAGAATGTTTTTAAACCTACTTCTGTTTGAATTTTGGAATTTGGCTACTGCACCTTCGTCTTTGCATCGAGCTTGAAGAAATTTTGGGTGAAGGATGCGTGGTCGGTCGGCGATCCATGTCCGGAGTTGTGGCGATTATAGTTGATCGGAGGCGTGGGATTCAGGGATTTCCTGATGATGTTTGGGGTTTTGTTCAACCAGGGGTACTCGATTTTGAATTGAGGCAAGAAGCAATGTTCTGATGATCGTAGGGGTTTGTAGGGTTGTTGAGTGACGTGACGGTGGGTTCGTCGTTAACCGGAGGTGGTTCCGGCACTGGTGTAGGTGCACGAGATGGTTGGTGTCAGTTTGCATTTGGGATTTGTGTTGCTGGGTATTAGCTCGGGAAATAAGGTAGATGACTCGGGGAGGAGCTCGTGTATTTTTGGTTGTGGCTCGAGTAGTTCTGGGGTCATTTGTATGCAGGGTTAAACTGTTGTGTTTAACAATTTTTAAAATTTTAGTTAAAACAACTTCTTAAATTTAAGTTAAACTTGTTTTTAAAAAAAAGAAAAGAAGATGTATTTGGTTCTTGGATTCATGTAAACATGGGTTGAACCCAAATAGAATGTTTAACCAGTTTTTAATTTAAAATTAATAAAGTTTTAAACTTTAAATAATTTAAGCTAAGTTAAATTCTTGCAATTCATTTCTTTAAATTTATTTGCTTATACAAATGAATTTGGATGAATGGTTTAAAATGTTTTATGATAAAAACCTTAATGTTAATTTTCCAACTTATTTTGGAAATATAAAAAGGAAAATTTATAAGGGAAAGTTTTTATTGGTTAATGAAAAATGATTTATAATTAACAATTAAAGGTTTAAGTAATTTATTAACTTGAAATTAAGATTGTTAATTAATAATTAAAGGAAAGTAATTAATGGTTACTTTATATTTTAAACTAATTAATGACTTATGTTAAGTAAAGTTTTTCAAGGATAATTTAAGATAATGTTTTATCTTAAATAATAATAAAGTGTTAATGAATAGTAATTAATTAGTTAATTAAGAAATTTTAAGTTTAATTAATTAATTTAATTAATTATTTTAAAGGATTAATTAGGTAATTAATTAAGGATAATTATTAAATTAATTAACTAATAATTATGATGATTTAATTAATGACTAATGATTAATTAAATTTTAATTATTAAATAATTAAGTAATTAATTAAGTAATTAAACTAGTAATTAAGTTTTAATTGGTTTTTCTTAATTAATAATTAAAAGGGATATTAATCTATAATGCAAGTTAATTAAGAATTAATTAACTATTATTAAAGGTTAATTAGTTGTAATTAAGGATTGATTATTATATTTATGGATTAATTAATTTATAATTAAGGTTGTTAATTAATAATTAAGTTTTATTAATTAATGATTAAGAGATAATTAATTAGTTAATTAAGGTTAATTAATTAATTATAAAAGTAATTAGTGATTAATTACTTTGTATTAAAGGATTGATTAATAATTAAGTTTTATTAATTAATAATTGAAGATAATTAATCTGTTAATTGAAGATTAATTTGGTTTAGAGTAATTAAGGGATGAATTACTCATCAAGTGTGATCAAGTAAGTTAATTAATTTGTTAATTAATTAAATATAGTCACTTGATAAATGATTAAGTATGTGTACTTAATAAGTTTTGATAAGGCTAATTACTTATACTTGGTGTAATAAATCAAAGAATTTATAATAGTAATTAAAAGTAATTAAGAAGTAATTAAGAATAATTAATTACTGTATTTATTTGTTAAAGTTGATTAATTGAAAACAATTAATTTAAGCAGGATTAATTAATGTAATTAATTAAGAAATAATGTAATTAATTATAGTTAATTAATTAATGGAAGTAATTAATTAAGGTTCATTAATTAATATGATTAATGAGAATAATTAAGGATTAATTACTTGATTAAGAGTTAATTAATCAAGGTTGATTTATTTGGACGATGATTAATTAATTGATTTAATTAATGTTTATGTAAGCAAGATTTATTTTTATGAAGGTAATTAATTTAATTGATTTTAAATTAATTTAGAGATGAAGTAATTAATTTAATTCACTTTAAATTAATTAAAGATAGGGATAGTTAATTTAATTTATTTTAAATTAATTATGTTGTGATTAAGTAAATCATTGCTTATGTATGAATGGATGACATCGATTGTCTTGAATGGATGTAATCTTAGAAATGAGATAAGTAATGTTGTGTGGTATGAATGCTTGGTTGCATTGTGATGGTAATATAGATTATCTATTGTGATGATGTTGTGGATTACCTATTTTGTTATGAATCATCTGTTTATTTGATAATGTGGTTATCAATTGTGACTTGTGAATTATCTATTCTGTGTGTATATAAATAGTTGAATTTAATTATTTAACTTTAAACAACTTGGACCTAAAAGATACGTTTTGGATTTCGATAAGACCGAGGTCGGGTTTCCATATTTGGATATCCGAAAACCACATCGGTCCAAATTAACGATAGGTCGTGAATCTCTTGTGAAGAGTGAAGACTCGAGGTGTAAGAACTATTCATCAGTATAACTCTGAGGGTGATTCCGTGATGAGTTTGACGAGTAGTACTTTCAGATTCGAGATGAAGCTTTAGAGTGCAAGGGTTATTGTCGTTAACTCTGAGGGTGATTCCAAAATAAGTAACGAGATAATGCCTTCGGTTTTGTTCGAACCCATAATGAACTTGTATGGATTGAATGCTTTCAGAACATCGTCAGGTGGACGATGAGCATTCTAAGTGATGTGTTCACTAAAGGTAATCTAGCCTCAAGCCTCATCAACCGGGAATGGCTAAAACAGGGAAGGTGCAGCAAGGCTTCGTGGGTAGCCCCCACTTGAGAGTGAGATTTACCCCCGTCTAGAGTTCCCTTTTATTTCGGATGTTTGGGCGGTTGAATAGCTACATCCGCCGAGGTTGTCTTATTCGGAACTGTTCAGTAAGGAATGGTTCCGGCTTTATGTTGCAGGGGAGCGGGCGTACTCTTTGGTACGGTGATCCAGGCCACGTACTGTGACGGGCGGTACCCCAGTAGCCCTGCCATTGTATGGAATCCAAAATCCAATAAGTGCCATCAGATTCGATTGTATTACCCACTTTTGTGGCTAGTAGCTAGAATTTAATGAATGTAACAATTTAGGCTATTTTCTATTTACTTGAAAACCCTAGACCTATTATAATATCACTGAATTTCCTATCAAATGTTTTGGTTAGCGTAAGGTAAAAACTTTTCCATGTTTATGTGTGGGAAGTCTTACGTGATACCTTTTCTTTCAAAAAGTTTTTAAAGTTAAGCAACTTTAACCCGTTTACTCACACTAGACCCATGTCTGACCCAGAGTTTATTCTGTTTTCTTAAACTCTTGAGTACTCAAATTTTTACGAGTAGCCAGGGGAATCCAGGTTAGGTTTGACGAATTCTGGAGGAGCAATGGAGCAGGAGGCTTCTGCGTTGTAGATATATAGTTTCCGCTATGTGTTCTCTGAGTCGGTTGTCTTTGTGTTGTATTGAGTTATATAACTAGACAAGTGTTTATAACTGTCTAGTATGTGTTGTTTTAGCTGTGTATCTCTGATATATATGATACTATGTAATGTATTATGTGATTAATATAATTTATTTGTTACGCTGTTTAGATTCTGATGTTATTCCTTTCTTCTTCTCTATCTTTTCTCTTCTCTATCACTTTCTTTCTTAAAAATGATGCGATTTTCTATGGTAAGAAAGTCAGGTCGTTTCAAAAGAGAAAAAGAAGACAAAACTGTAAAAGGTATTCTTCAAATTGCATCCAGAGATTTGAGTATTTTGTCCCCACTCCTTTTCAAGATTGTATTTTTGTTCTCGCAGTTGTTTTGATGGGTGGATCATCAAATTCCGATCAAAATAGAGTGAGATATGACAGTTTGAAGTTGGCTATCCAAAACTGAAAAACTATGTACGTGATTTTCTACATTTCTTCTACTGTTTGGCTTGTTGCATCACCATACCATCCAAATTCAACACCAAACTATCACTAGATCGTAGCTCTTTCCTTCCTCTTCGATTTGCCGCTGGTTTCATGCAATTCCGTTAAGAAACGAAGGAGATATGCCTTCTAGAATTTTGGTAGTACATAAAAAAGGGGAAGAAGAAGAAGAAGAGGAATTTTTATGAAAAGTGGCGACTGTTAGGCCTATTTGTAGTGGTTGAAGTATCCATTCATTCAAAATTCAAATTTAAAGTTTTGGTGCCAAGTTAGTCAATCTACTAAATTATCTGCATCTTTCTGATACGGTCTTCAAATTCAGCAAATGAACATATTACCTGATCAGAAAAACGAGTCCGTCGCAATAGAACAGATCTTATCGTCAAATTTTGAAAGATATAAATGTGTAGTTCAAGGCAATGGAAGAAAAACAAAGTTACAAAGATGGAGGAGTGCAAAAAGTGGTATGCTTTACTTTTAATATATGCTTATGCATTTAGTTAGGTATAGAAACTTATCCCTTTTATAAGTATTGATATTTTGGTTCATATATTGACACACCATAATTAAGTCTTTAAAATGTGTTCCTTTCAAATAAAATCTTACAACTAATTTATTACAACTATACTAAGTACAAAAGCATACCTTCATTCTTGATTTCAACTTTTCTAGTATTATTTTTTACTTCTCATACTCTGTTTCTATTAAGATACTAATTTTATATCTTTAAAAAACTAATAGAATGAATTTAGAATGTTAGAATAAGGCTCTATATATATATTTCTTCAATTAATAAGATTGCACCACATCACATGACCGCAATTTTAGATAGCATTTCTAAAATGCTTTTTTTCTTCTGTAATATTTTGTAAGTACTGCAAATTCGTTTTTACAGCATTTCTGTGCTTTGAAACGCTGTAGAGTTTCAGAAACTTTACACAGCATTTGGTAAAAGCTACAGTTTCGGTTTTATAAAGTTTCGAATATATTTTACTACAAAAACTTTTTATAGCATTCTTTAAATACTATTTTTCTTTATGAAACTTTAAACTACGTAAAAATGATATTTAAATTAAGTATTTTTCTCTATTCTTTCTAGAGTTAGTTTCTAACTTATATTAGAATATTTTAAAATTAATTTCTTGTTTAAATATTTTTTAATAATTAGTTAAATTTTTTTAAAAGTAAGAGGCCTTAAAATAACATATGTTTATTTTAGTTTTTCAATCTTTATTATTTTATTTAATATTTCATTATGATATTTTTTAAATTTAAAAGATGTTTAAACATGTTTATAAATATTTAAATCAATAATAATTTAATGTAAAGGTTTTAATTAGTAAGTTAAGTATTTTATAAACATGGAAGTTTGGATTCTTAAAAAAACCATGTTAAAAAAAATTATTTTAAATGAATTAAATAAGTAGGCTATTAATTTTTATAAAAACCATATTTGATCATATATATAGTTTAAATCCATATTTCTTAGCAATTTGATTTTAATATTGAGTCTGATTGCTACCTTTCATGAATATATTATAGTTTTAATATCATTTATTACCTTTAAACTCTTTTCTTTACTACTTTTTCAGTCCCATTCATTAGTTTCCTTAGCCTAAGTCTAGTAATTGGTGTGTATTACCTTTGTTTGGTTGAAGTGATTTATAATAAATAATTTGATATATATATATACACACAGACACACACACACACACACACACACATATATATATATATATGCTTGTCAATTAGATATTATTTATCACTCATGTTTATCTTATAATCTGGATGTCACTTACTGTAGTATATATATATCATCATATCGTTCTGCATATTATTATTATTTTTACTTCATTATCATTTTGTTTCATATTACATATCATTATGCATCCTATTTCATATCACATTTCATTGCATATTACATCATAAATTACAATGCATATCATAATCATCTACATCACAAGTTGCACTTCATTTTGCATATTATCTCATGCTACATTGCATATGTCATACATTTCATACTGCATTACAAACTATATATTGCATACATGTATACATAACGAGTGTATTTTATTTAGGAGGAGTTTGTAGTATTGTCCTATAGTATATGATTATTAATTTTTGATTTGTTTGGTATGTTTTGTTTGACTTGATTGACTTAATTGACTTGATTGACTTGTTTGACTTGATTGACTTGTTTGACTTAATTGACTTGATTGACTTGTTTGACTTGATTGACTTGTTTGACGTAATTGGACTTGATGTTTGTGTTGATTGGATTGTTTGTCTTTCACATTCCATTTACTATACTTTGTTCTAGTATTAGTTTAAGGGGGAGTTTTATGTTTTAGGGGGGGGGGGGGAAGGGGGAGAAATATAAAATAGGATAGTTAGGCATAGATTAAAGGGGAGTTATTAGTTTTAGGAGGAGTTATTAGGATAGAAGTAATATTTTATAAACAATAGTTGTCATCATCAAAAAGGGGGAGATTGTTAGTCCTTGAGATGATGGTTTTGATGATAACAAACTTAGGAATTGTTATAAAATATATATACCAACATTATAGTTTAGATATATATGTATATACAAGATTCAACCATGCAGGTATCAAAGAATGAAGACGGTACAATATAGAGATTCAAGATTTCAAGATTATAATTTAGTTAGGAATTTTGTTAAAACTCCTAGAAAAGCACTGGCATCTTAAAATCCAATTTATTCGTGGAATGGAATCCACTTCGAGCCCTTAAAGGGATGGAACCTACGAAAAATCTAGTGTAACATTGTTTTGTATCCACTAACTTTTATTCAAAATATTTTACTAGATTATATCTTGTTTTCAAAATCTTCCTTTTAAAAGAATCAAAAACATCTATCCTGATTTTAAATACTTTTAGCCTCAAAATAATCTTTAATTTCAAATTCAAATTATCCTTGTTTTTAAACTATTTTTAATAATAATATATTTTTAATATTTATACTTAGATTTAAATATAAAATTATTGTAAAATTTTATATATGCCAAAATATTATTCTCTATATTTACCTATGTATTTTGACTATAGTTAAGTATATTTATAAAGTTTAAAATAGTTTTAATATAAGATAGAAGTTATTTTCAAAGAAAACAAATCACCAAAATTTCTTTTGGCATGTCGACATACTCAAGTACCCCATGTCGACATGGTAGCAGTTTATTTCAAAAATTTGAATTTCAAAGGAAGTATCTATTCGTCATATCCTTTCACGAATGGACATGGTTGTTGTTCTACTATAAAAAAGGGTGGTTTTGAACGAATTTTAAATCATATTTTGTTGATTTTCACTCCTCTTCTTCTTCCATATTTCTTTATACACATTCTTACCATTACTCTGCCGAAATCAACATTGAATCTAACTAGATCATTTCTAGTTTGATTCTCTATCACTATCTCGACAAGATCTCAGTGC